>CM072884.1:7501961-8149461 GCA_037013685.1 Acridotheres tristis
CATATTTGGATGTCTGAACTTTAATGACACTTATAGGCTCAAGCAGTTACATTGTGGGTATATTAAATAGTGAAAGTAGTTTTTTTAATTGTACAAGAAAAACCTCTCTTCCTACTCAAGTATTTTTGTTTGTAGTTATAGTGTTATTGAAATACCATACACATCTAATTAACTTAAAACCAGAAAATCATATGCAAAAGTATTTAGATAACATATCTCTGCCCTCCCTAATGCCATGATTTGAAAACAAATCCAAAATAAAATCTTGTATCTGACTAAAATTCTTAATTGTCAATTTTAGTCTCCTACAAAATATCAAAAGGACTCGAGACTGGCCATAATTCCTAAAACAGTAAACAAGAACTAACAGAAGTTGTTTTACGACTTCTAGAGTGTTACAAGTATCTTCTGATCTCAGCTTGGAAGTAAAGCAACCACTGCTGTTACCCAGCAATGTGTAACTTCAGTGTAAAGATTCACCCATACTTCCTGAAAATGATACTTGAACTCACCGCTGCAAAACTGTTCTGTCTCTACATCCTTGCATTTTCTCTTGGCTTCATTTTTCATTCTGCCCCTGAAGACAAGCTGTAGACAATGGTAATTGTGGTTCTTTAAATGTTCCTTTTGTATTTTCTTGTTCATTGCATGTGCCCTGCACTTAGGGAAACCCTGCAGGACATGTAAAAAAGCTGTGCCAGTTCTTCAGTGGAATTGTTTCCACGGTCTCCTTATCTTGCAAGATACATCTGTGTGTCCAGATTCAGACAAGCAAGGGTAGTTGTTTTGTTGCCCTGAACATGCATACGCAAAGGGCCTTAAATAGCATTTTGGGTCCTTGAAATCCTTCATAGCACAAACACTTACTGTTTTATGTCACTTGCTTTTCAACTTGCTAACAATCATTTCCTTGGTTCTTTTTTGTTTGTTTGAGATTGGCTTAAGCTCAAATCTGTTGATTTAAATGGAGGTTAGTTCCTACGTGAACCTCTAGCACATATATATGTGTATATATATATATATATATATATTTATATAGTTAGGAATTTTGAAGTAACTAGATTATATATTGCAATCATGAGCATTGACTGATGATGTTACTGTTTGGGTTGACATTCGCCTGTTTCCCTGTTATCTAATTTGTCTGTTAAGTTTCCTCTTTCTCACTTGTTAGATCATTTACACAGCAGTTTTATCCATATTTTCGAGTCTTAGGGGTTTTTTGCATGCACCAAAAGAGTTTCTTGTGGTAAGACCTTGTTTTTCTTTGCCCTTAAAAGTAAAATGCATCATCTATTCCTCTGTATTTTAGAGAGAGAAACTTAGATTTTTTTTTTTTTTTCCAGTTATTTACTTTTAAACTAAGGAATTTCATAACAGCAGGCTGTTGAAAAAGAAATGGTATAAAAACTGTATCAATAGTACCAACATCAGTGGGAGAAAGATGTGTACCATTTTCTTTAATAATATTAATTAAAAACCTGAAATAAAAATGATGCAGCATAACTGACAATATAAATAGGAATGTTACTTTAAACAGAAACTGAACTACAATTTTAATTGCTACCTATTCTAGATGAAAAAGGAATTGTATCAAGCAAAGGATATTTAGCTTAAACAAAAGGGAGTCTGTTTCTCTTTGGCATGTTGCATTTATACACTTTTTACACATTTTTCAGTTTCTTAGGCTTCTTACATCTATGCACTGGTTACAGGGTGATTTTTTTGGCCATCATCTAAAGAGTGGCCTTGGGAGAACACAGGCTCTTCAGACTCGCTCACTTCAGTCAACTCCTCTGGATAAGCAGCCTTGAAGTGCTCACTTGGTACAGACTGCAGCTTTAGGAGAGGTAGTTTGAAGTCATCTTTCTGTGTTTGCCTAGGATAGGTGAAAAACGTGCTGCCAGTTCTAGCAGGTGTTTTAATTCCATGGCAGTCTGACAGAAGACAATTATGTTTACTTTAAAGTAGAAAATAAGGGTGTAATCTGAAATCTCACCTACAGTTTCTCAGAGACTTTGTGATAGACCACCTACAACTTTGTTGCATACTATCCCATACGTAACCCCACTCACAGCTTAGGTTGGGCATTGGCAGTGGGAAGAATCCAAATTTATATATTAGTCTTCATAAATCACTTTGACAGTCTCTTCTGCAAGGTCTAGAGGGGCAAACTGTTAATACTTATTAATTTAGAGTTGATTGAAGCAAGCTTCATTTCTACACTTGCTCAAAACACATTAGAGTGACTGGGAGAAAAACAAAGAGAGACTGTCTCATAATTCAAAACTAAATCCCACGCAGACCTGTCTGATCCCACTTCTCCACAAATTAAGTACGTCCAAATATTAGGAATCTGTTGTGTGGGTTGATTGCACATCCTCCTTGAAAGTGTAGGGAATAGAGCACTATCCATGTGTGTATGTTATTTAAATACAAACTAAAATTGTAAATGCATAAATAGCAATCTATGTGTGATGATGCATCCATGTCCACACTATGACCTCTCAAGGCAGAAACCTTGAAAAAGAAACCGTCTTAGTCAGCAGCATCTCAAAGCTGCTTGAGAACCAACAGTTGCTGCAGCTCTGTCCATGGAGGAAAATCCAGGTAGGATTTTCCAGGATTGTAGAGGGAATAATTTTAATCGAGTGCATGAGTGCCACTTTTTCTCTCAGAGTAGTGCTGATGTTTCCTTAGTTTGTACCCACATCTGCTGTGCACTGGCTATGACTGCAATGCCAGTGGAGAAGATTTAGGGCATATCAAGGCATTCTGACATTGTGCATCAGTTACAAGGTGTTGGGTATTTTTAAGGATGGAACTGCTATTTTAAAAACTTTATTTTATTTGTTGTTATGCTTAGTAGCATCATTTAACCATGGGATACTGTTGTTGAAACTTCTGCTAGTGTCTCAAGCTTTGTTCCTAGGGCTCCACCTGTTGCCTTGCATATTGTATAATCTGTACAGCTCACAGTTGAGACTTCTGACATCTCCACTATCAATGTGTGAGTGCATGCAGCCTCGTCTGCTAATATAATACTTGCTGTGAGGGCTTGCTAAAGAATAACGAATGAAGCTGTAAGATAAATCTTTAAGTTATTAGAGTTATAAAAGTTTCTGTTTGTATGGCAGCCTTCATTTTCGCTTTTTTGTTTTATTTGTTGTTTTGAAGAACAGAGGAATAGGCCTCTATATATTACCACTTTATATAACTACACTATATATTATAACTGTACTATGTAATATAACTTTCAGCACAGGTTTATAGAGGAATTTCTCTTTTCCGTTGTTCAAAAGTGTGTTACAGAAATTATGACAAGCTCATATCATTATGAAAAGCTTTTTTCACACCTAGATTTCTGACTCTACAGGATATAGCTGTTATTCTCTCCTGACCTAGTTGTTTGTTATTTTTCTCTCCAAAGCCATAAGATTCAGAATTTCTTTACAATAAATTATAATTAACTATTTACACATGACATCGATTAGTTTTACTTAGCTGTCTTTTACAGAAAAAAGTAATTAAAGATAGATTCAAAGCCTGAATTATATTTTGCTTTCATTATCTTAACCTTAAGTTCAAATAAGTTTAAAATCAACAGATTTACCTCACTTTTCGATTTTATTGCTTCCTTAATTCAGAATGTAAGCACTGTAGTAAAAGCTTTGTCTTAAAAACACATCTTAAATTTCTTGGAGGTTGTGCATATAAACACACAGTTTTGTACATAAGAATCTGATTTGGTTAAACATCAGACTTTGTCCAAAATCAAGAATTGAGTAAAAGACAGAGTATTTTTGCCTGGTAGTAAGAAACTATGCTAAATTTTAAAAATTTGGTTATATATAGAAACACTTTTATATCTACATATGCAAATTTTTCTATGAGTGCAAAACATTTCTTTGCGTATGAATCATTGTTTAAGCAATTAAACAGCCACTTACACTTCCTTTGCTGTGGTTAACTTTGATTCAAGCAAAACGCTTTGAATATCTTCTGTTTATATGCACTTGAAGTGTTTTAAACTGTTACATATTACAATGCCTTTAAAAATTTCATAAAGCTTGTTCAATCTATGAAGAATTTAGTTTTTAGTGCTTCAGAAGAGCCTTCACATTGTAAGGTATGTAAAATGCTTTCTTGAGATGTTTTTGCTCAGACTTCTGTTTCTAGTGCTGTGTGTCCCTAATTGAAAGACACCATGCAAAACTGAAAGGAAATTAAAAATATTCTCAGAATTTCAAGTAAATACTCAGTTGATCTAGGAATAAAAGTTAAGTCCAGCATTCAGGTCTCCATTATAATTTATCTTTGTGAGAGAATAGACTTTTTTTGAGGAGAGGGTTTCTCTCTTTGTATCCTTTTCAATAAGTTCATGTAATAAGATACAGTTTCCACTCAGAACTTGGCCTCTGCCATGTCACAGAGCAGGTGAGTAAAGCTAATTTCTGACTTTATCAGTGTCACTAATTAAATACTTGCTGCAGGAGGTCACTCATTTCCTGGATGCCAGGTGTCTACAGAAATAGTCTACCTGATAAAAACTAAATCTGTGCAAGAACTTTGTGTTCTAAGAGCAGGAGGAAAGGGCAAGCATGCCCATTCAAGCAGGGGTAAATATGATGTGGATGTTAAAGCTTTTGTCTTTTCTCACTATTGCTCACTGTCTTACATGCAATTTTTATGCTGATAATTTATCAGTACTTGTTTTAAGTTACTTATTTCTGAAACCACACCCAGCTGTGTATTACTTCTACTTTTTGTAGTTTGTCTGTACTCACTAGTTTGGAAAGGGCTGAGAGAAAAATTGAGCTATTTTCTCTAAAGACATCTACCAAAAAGCAAAAAATTTCTTCCTGATGATGCTTTGTAGGTTGGCTTTTAAAGAGGTAGAGAAAGTTGATCCAAATCAAGTAATTTAGCAACATCAGGCTCTAGTGAGCTGGTGTAGGAGCATAGAGAGGGGTCTGTTAATCACCTCTGGTGACACATTGCTCCTTCTCAGACTGGTTTCTCTGGGCAGTGCAGAGCCAAATAGATTTAAACCCCACGTGTTACTCAGTAAGGGATTGTTGGTTTGAGGCATGACTGCATGGGTGACAGTTTGTATTCGTAAAGTCTGAATAATAGATCCTTAGGCATATATACCAATTTGGATTTTAAAGCATGCAGTTGAGGTAGTTTGAAATTAATTCATCTCAGTCGTGTCATTAATTCCCCAAATCAATGTAGCTTAAGCTGAGATGACACTTTGTGATGACATTGGAATAAAAAAAAAAAAAGACGTCTTTATGTCTTCAAGAGTGTATTTTCACAAGATGTTATTAGCTTAGAAACTTATCATTGTCCTAATTTTTGAGGCCATCAATCCAACAAAACACACAGAGGAATTTTCTAGAATAAGAATTTGAGCAACATTGTAGTTAAATTTGGATTGATTTTCAAGAGACAAGGTATTTTCTATTTTTCCTAAGAAGTGGTAAAGTCTGCAGAACAAAGCATATTAGGACAGGAACATCTTTTATAAGTGCTGACCTGTTCTTTCTCTATAGGTGTCTTTTGAGATCTTCAATTTGAAATTCTGTAGAATTGTAGAATGTTGTAGGTTGGAAGGGAAACAACCAAAAGATCATCTTAAACGTCATTGAGTCCCAGCCATCCTGCCATGGGCTAGGACACTTTCCACTAGACCAGGTTGGTCAGAGCCCTATCTAACCTGGCCTTGGACAATTCCAGGGATGGAGCATCCACAACTTCCCTGAGCAACTTCTTCATTGTATCACCACTTGCAGAGCAAAAAAATTCTTACACTGTCTGATTTAAGTAGCAGTGGAATTTTTAGTGGAGTAATAATTTTGGAGGGGGAATTGTTTTTGAGGGTTTTTTAGATTTGTACAGGTACTTTCTGAGTTGGGATGCCTTGTTGAATATAAACCACTACTTCTGTCTTAATTAACTACATAAAAGTGCAGGGCAGGAGGAGTAACAGGACGAGTGACCAATTTCTCAAGGAGAGCAGGATTATTCACAAAGTCAAAAGTACTAGTGAAGTCTTCTTACAGGCAGAAGCTTAGATCTTTTACTCAGTTGGGATAAGTATTCAGATCTTTTTGTGAAATTCAGAGCAAGTCCTGCACGCAAGGTATTTTCATAGAATATCTTCTCAAATGGCATTTTCAGAGAGATTATTTAAAAGCAATCTAGTAATCCAGTCACTCTTGATTTAAGAGTCAATCTGTAGACTATGAAACAGCTGCCTTAAGCCTCTCTCTTTTTTTTTTAATCCAGCTAACTGTTAATACAAAATATTGCAGGAAAGCCTGGATCATCTGGGTGGTTATATTATAGATCAACTCTTTGTGCAGCTTAAGCTTACAACCTTTATCTTCATAATGGAGAAAATGTATGGTCTTATTTCAAAATATTAATGAAGAAAAAAGGATATCTGATGGAAAACATTAAACTGTCTTAACAAACTGTTGGATTGGCAGCATGCTTTTCCATGATTTATCTTGAGCTCCCAAAAAACAAACAGAAAACTTGGTTCAAGCTGAGCTGTTCTTGTTTGTTTATTTTCATGATTGGTTATTTATTGTAGTTCCTAGCGGCTGCCACCATTTTAGCAAGTCATGAATTGTGCATAATATTGCTTGAAGGGAAAAGTGCAGAAGTCTAAACAAAGATGGACTTCTATAACTCACACTTTTCTTTCATCTAAGCTAACATAGTCCAAGTGCTAGTTATTTATAGATACTAAAATGTGAATGTATATTCTATTTTCCATAAGTCTTCGCTTGTGTTGCTATGCTTTTTTTCTCCTTGTGTACTATTTAGCTGTACTTGAACAGCTCTTATGCATTTCTTCTTGAGTATGTGAAGAGTTAGTTCTTTAAAATTCTATTTTTCAATACATTTTGTTTAGCCTGGAGAAAAGAGGCTCAGAAGTGACCTTATTACTCTCTATAACCACCTGAGAGGAGGTTGTAGCCAGGTGGAGGTTGGTCTCTTCTGCCAGGCAACAAGTGATAGGATAATAAGAAATGCTGTCAAGTTATGCCAGTGAAAATTTGGATTGAATATTAAGAAATTTCTTTACTGAAATGGCAGTCAGACACTGGAACAGGCTGCCCAGGAAAGTGGTGGAGTCCCCATCCCTGGAGGTGTTTATCAGATGTGGCTCTTGGGGATGTGGTGTAGGGGTGGGCTTTGCAGACAACCATAATGATTCTATGGCTATTCAAAGCCCACAGGCTGATAAGCATGCCAGAGTATTGACATATTAATTTCAATAGATGTAAAGAAAACTTGCCTTGTTTGTGCAAATTTCCTCAGTATGTGAAATTTATTGTTCTGTTTGGAGAGAGGAACAAAAAGGAAACAGAAAGAGAAATCAGTATTGCTCTAGGCTTGTTACAGTCCTGTCTATGACTAGTCTTAGAAATATAGAAGCTATTTATTAATATCCTGCTTTCCTACTTATGGGTTGGAAAGGTGTGTCTTAATTAAATATGAAGCAGGGAGTATCTTTATTTAAAATAATTTCCATTTTGTGGAGTTCAGCCTAGACATAATTGAAGTTTTCAGAGAAATTGTCAAAGTCCCTTTTTGTATTTACTAGTAGCTTTTATATTTGTAAGCAGGAAGGATTGTGCTTTTAGTTTATTTCCTACATGGAAGGCTATTTCTTGTTTTGTACACTGCACATAAGAATACAGAACTAAATCCATTGCTTGCCTCTGGAAACTGAAATACAGGAAGAGGCTTGTAGAAATTAATAAAATTTATCTTACTAAAGGTGCTGTGTACATATCATATTCTCTCAGTAAGTTTTTGATTTGTGTTTTTTTCATTTCCAAGTTCATAAAGGGATGATGTGATCCATGTCTGAGATACTGAGAGGGCTCAGGGGCATGAGAGGTTCTTACCAGGCTCCTGTTAGGGCCCTGTCTCTTTTCTTCCCTTCTGCTGTTACCGTGATGGATCAGGTTTTCAAAGGATATGTTGTTTTCTGACAATAAAATGTTCCCATTAAGAAAACAAGTATTGAAATAAGCTACCGCCATAATGTGGCTGTGTAAAGGAATGAAATGAAACAAAACAAAATGAGTAATGACATTGGCAAATATTTTTTTTCAGATAAAGGTGTAATTTTACTTATTTCAGAGGATTCTTCTCCCCTTCTTTTTATAGATAATCCATGTAAAGCATTTATCACTTGAGCAAAAATTTTTTTAAGAAAAAAAACCCCGCAAAGCAATGAAAAATCGTTACTGAGAAATTTCATATGTCCAATTCAAAATGTCTTTATGCAAGTAATCTCTAATGGTTTCTTGTCTGTGTTTTGTGTTTTGCTTTTGTCATTTTGAATTTCCAGACAGCATTGCTGGAGGGGGAGAGAAGAAATCGTCTTAGTGTTTGTACATATTTGGCTTTGCTCAAACAGTTGGAACAACACTTTTCAGACATAGAAGCAGGTTTGGGGCTTTTTCTGAGATCAAAGTTTACTTTTTCCCTTGACAAAGAAGTTTTGTCTTACAAGCACAAAAAGCATTATGTGCAGTATATTTTCATCTTGGCCCCTAAAAAAGCTGTATCTCCTCTTTGTGTACAGTGCAATGACAGCATGAAGTGTAGTACTTTAAATGCATTCATATTTCAGTGAATTGAAACACTGTTTCTTGAATTTTTTTTTATTTTTCTTTTACTGTATGCATGCATACAGAATTAATTCCAGCCGTTATGTGAGACTTTGGGGTAGGGAAAGGAGCAATTCATATGAACATATGTTTTTAGTAAAAAGTTGATCAAGGAAGAAGTTAGAGGTGGCTACCTAAATTGCTTTTGTTACTTTGTACACTAGTTCAGAGTTATTTGTTTCAAAACTGAATAACAAATTAAAATTTTATTGTAATTTAAGCAGCCATAATGTAATCTGGGAATAATTTTTGCTCTGATTCTCATTTACTGGTATAAATTTGTTTTCTGTCCATTAACTTGTTGTCTCAAGAAAAATCTAAAATTATTAGCTAGTTATGTCTTGAAAGGCTCACGGCTTTGTTATGCCTTCAGTTGATTCAGGTCTTGGTGCTAATTTAAATATGTTTTGAGCATAAGATGAATACTGTCATGTTCATCTCTGTGTATATAGCAAATTGCTTAATTTCAAAGCCAGAAGGGTTAGCTGTCCTCTGCAAATAGAGGCATGAGATAATGGAATGAACAGAGGGGATGGCTTATGGTGAACCTCTTTTTCTTAGAAGTTAAATCTCAAAGGTTCACAGTTCTAGATCATTCTTTTACAACTATTTGCTTGTTTCTTAACCTTTTTGAACAAATTTATTTGAAAAAAAAATCATGTGTGAAGACACATAACCAACATGACTTCATGGTACCTTCCTTTGTCATGGGAATTACTCAGGACAAAAGTTAACATTCTTATCTATGAAGGCATTTGTTCAGTCATCCCTTCCTCAGTTGCTCAGAACACACCATCCAAAATTCAAGTTTCCATCTCACCTGCACCACAGGGACTAGTCAGGAAAAGCACTGGATCATTTCCCAGTGATATGCCCCATACTAGAGTTCTTAATGCACAGGTTGATACGTGTCTGGAGTTACTTATGTAATGTGCCCAGCCACAGGAAATTGAGTGTTCTAGTGGGTCTTAGATTTCCGATGTATTTGAAAATTTTTCTGTCCTAAACACTGAAAATTGGAAGACCAAATAAAAAATTGGCAGAAGCCCTGCCTGATGATACTTTGAACACCTCTTAAAATCTCTTTATCAAATGACCTGTTATTAGGGAGCAAATGTCCATAATCTTTTCTCTAGTCTTTCTGGCTGTGGTGAGAATGATTACCCGAAGGAAGGGGAGTGGAGTCATGGCACTTAGGTCAGGGCATTTTGTGGCTCTTCTGATGTCTCTTAAAGCTGATTTTTAAGGCATGTCCTCTTCAGAAGTACAAGGGAAGAAGAGTGTGAAGGAGTAACTAAACATGCAGAAAGGGCTTTTTTGGCCACAACTGCGTTTTAGAAGACTGGGGTAACATTCGGTTACAGTCTAGTTACTTTCTGTATTATATTTTAAATTTCAACAAACAAAACAACTGTTCTCTTGAGATTTAATGTTCCCTGTCTCCTTACATAACAAAAACAGCAATAACAAAAAGAAATAACAAAACAAAGAAAGATTAACATCTTCCTGGATAACTGTACTCACTTCCTATAGATTTTGGTGGCTATTTTATAATTCACCTGCTGCTTGCAGCAAAGGTGCCATCAGTACCAATTCCTTAATGCCACTTTTTTATCTGAGCAATGGTTTTGCTTCAGCTTTCAAAACTATTGCCTGCTATCTAATGTTTTTTTCCTTTTTTGCTTTATTTTTTTTTTTTCTTTTTTTTCCCCTTTTTCCTGCTCCTCAGTTTTGCTGACACTGGTTAATGTACAGGTGAGTCAAGGCTATTTTTACATTGTGAATCCAGCCCATTTGGTCATCAGGGTACTTGAAAATGTCTGCCCCATAGCCTGCACTATAGTTGCAGTCTCCTCATGCCCACACATACTGGAAGACCAGCAATTATTCTGGTATAACTAATCATAGATTAGTATGAGAAGGTGATGGTCTTCAGAGGCTGTTTCTTAATTACAGCCTTTCTTTATCCTCTTCTGTGTTGTAAACAGTTGTAAAAAAATTTAAATAATATATGAGCACTATATTGCTGCATTTTAATTTTCCTTTTTTGTTCTAATACTCTGAAATGTAACTAAAGATGACTCAAGGATCAGGTTTAAGATGCTTAAAATTTGCTTACACAAATTTTGTGACACTTCCTTTCATATAAGATGTGCATGCATAACGACTACATGAAGCAGTTGCAAATCTTTGCTACTTTTTAAAATCCGATGCAATGAGCATTTCAAGACTAAGTATTTTTGTGGAAGCAGCACATCTCAATGATTCTAAACGAATTCTGATTTTTAACATTCTCCAAGTGCAGTCTGATAGACACATTGTATCTTGCAAAAAGTTCAGAATACCTCTTTGAAAGCTGTATGAGATGTGGTCCCTAGTCTCGTAAGAGGAAGAGAGAAGACCAGGGCAATTACTGCCTGGAACAGCTCAGAATTACATCATCAGAGGTTTCTCCCATCAATACACCCCTTCTGTGCACCTTCATTAATAGATCTCGTTTGCAGACAAGGCATTTCAATTTAAACCATGCATTTTCTGTCCAAGAGCAGTTGACTTTAATATACAGACTAATAGTCATAAGTAGTTTAGTTGGTTATCAGGCAAATGAGACTCTTCTTAAAACCAGCCCTTTTTGTAGCTTGACAAAGTACCAGAGACCCTAACTCCTGATCTCTAACTGTTCTTTCTGAAAAAAAAAACAAACTTGAAAATTTCAATACCCATTTCCACAAAGAAGAAACCAAAACAACAAACAAACAGAAAAAAACACCAACAATACAAATAATCTTGCCTCATTATGATTGACTCTAATGTGCAACAGATTATGCTGTTGCCATAAGAATGTTATGCTAGGATTTTTGAAACATGCTGAAACAAATAAACATGTCTTAGAAAAATGATTTTCAAGTGTCTGGTTAGAGTCTCACATAAACTACTTATCTTTCATATTTTATGTAGAATATCTTAAAAAAAAAAAATCCCCTCAAAACAAAAACAAACGTACAAAAAAGCCCCAAACTGTGAAGCTGACAATGAACAAGTTGAAGGGGAGGAGCAAAAGACTAAACAATGAATGCAAAAAGTCAATAAGTTGATGTAGGATGATCTTCTGATGTACACATAAATTATGATTATGCCAGCATAAATATTAACCATCCACTGAGGATACTGCTTTTGAAATGCACAGCAAAGCAGCAATTTTGTTCTTTGGAATATCCGTGTATTTTAAAGCTTTCTTTTTTTCCCAGATAAAAAGTCAAATTATTGTGAGAGGAAAAATCAGGAAATTATTTCCACTTGATAGAGTTTAAACTGGTTATGGTACTTGATTAATCTATTAATTTACTAGTAAGCAAAAGGCAAATGAATCATAATGTAAACGTACTGTTTAATTTGGCATAGGCCTAATGAGAATTTGTAACTCTTGAAACTTCCTCTTTTCCTCTCAGGTTGCTCAAAATATTCAGACTTTCAGAGGTTTGTGGCATACTTGTAGCTTAAATAGTCAGTTAATTTTTACTCCAGGTAATGTCATTCTTCTCTAACCATTCTGCTTTAATTTGTCTGAGCTCCTGTTAGATGTTTATTTGAGCAGCCCCACGTTTTACCTTGAGTTATTAGTTAAGAACTCCTTCCAAAACCCAGCAATCATACTGTGTTGGTTTGGGTGGAAATGCCAAAAAGCAAAGCATAATGCTGTGTTGTGTTGTGTCCCGTGTAGGGGTTGGTGGTTTTGGTATGACTTTAAGTAGAGCTAGAAAACACCAAACCAACATTTGTATTGGCTGCTAGATGTAGCTATCATCACTCTTTCCCAAGAAAATATCTTATGCAGATTTACTCTTACAGCTGATGCCATGTATTGATTTCACAAGAGGGTTTAGTACAAGCATTTGAAAGTAGCAGGATAAGAAGATTGGTTTTACGTGTTGCCCACACTCTGAGTTCTTTCTCTACACATTCACTTATTTCCGTGAATGTCCTTATAACATTTACTTTAATAACTATAGAAAAGATTATTTAGCTGATGTGTCTTCTCTCAGGACTATTTTAAACTATTAATGAAGTGACTCTCAAAATGTGGATTTTGTATTTATATTTTCTGCAGCATGTTTCAGTTGTACACATGGCTTATATTTCATTCATCCCTCAGCAGTGGCCCTGAAGCCAAAGGAGTAGTTGGCCAGTCTTTTCCAGTGTCAGTCCTTGGCATTTATTTTCATCTGTTGTGTAAAGACACTCAAACCAACAGCGAAAATCCCACACAAAACCAAACTGCAAACAAAAATACCCAATACCTTAACCTGGTACGACCTTGAATTCTCAGTGCATGATTATTTAGCATCATATATTCTTTTGCTGTGAGGTAGAAGTACAATAAAAATTTGAATGTCTTCCTGCAAAGTAGTGAAATAGAAGTAATTGTAGAAAGAAAATGCACTGCTGAACAGTAGAAAGGCTGGATTTTGCCAGGGCTATGCTTTTTTATCAGCTCACTAGAGCGAGTCTGTTCTCGAAACACATTATTTGAGGACACTGTAAGAGAAACCTGACTTTAAAATGCTTGCAGCTCTTCTCATTTTGGAAGACAGTTTTGTAATGTGAGACATTGCTAATATACAATTCTGGATCACAATATTTGCCTTTCTCCTTAATGATGGGTTTGGGTGTACTGACCAAGCACAACACACATTATGCTGGAGTCGTGCTGTCAAAATCCATAATAATTGAAAAAGTAGAAAATACATCTGTATGTTCCCAATCTTTATTTTCTGAACAGTATATAATTGGAAGATACAGTTCTGGGCAAAAACTTTTGATACATGTTGCCATGATGTTTAATTGCTGAATTGGGAACCTGAAAGGATTTCAGTGTAAAAAGTTTCTTATCTAATATGATGCATGGGTAATTTCAAAATAATTTTGCTCTTTTTTTTATTTTTCAGTGTGATAAAATTATCTGCTAACATTCAAGATTTGAGAATTCTTTAAGTTGATACCAAAATTTATACTTCTTTCTTTCTGTAAACTTTTATTTTGAGAGTAGGATATTTTCTGAATATTCTTTTTGTTTTGTCCAAGGACAACTAATTCTTAAGCAAATATCCTTATATATCTAAAGTATGGCTTCAGTTAGGTGTTAGTTCCACTTAAGGCTTCAGATGTTGTGTAGAATTGTGCATAGAAACAAATACACCAATTGACTGGGGTTTTTAATATTATGTTTATTTATATCTGTGTATATGCAAGTTGCTAGAAGGAGACATTACAGTGACAGGTTGCTTTGAAACAGTGCCGAGTCCTGCAAACAAACCACAGATTGTACCTTCCAAATTCACAAATCACATATACAACATTCAGAAAACAAGTAACTCAATTTCCTTATCTGAATTGAAGCATAACTGTTATGGGAACTTAGAAATACCATTGATAGGTTTTCTGCATCAGAGGAGTCTCAACATTGGCAGCCACAGCCTTGAGACTGAGCATATCAAGGGTCTTGCACTCTTAAAGAGCTGTGCAACAGTGCCCAGGTACCACTTCCAATGCTGTTTAAAGTTTTCCATTTCTTTGAGGAAAAAGTAGTGTAGCAGTATGATGCTGTGCCTTTTCAATACTTCAAGTAATTACATAATTTTGTTTTTGAAAATATCTTAATAAGTGCCCAGTTCGTGGAAACAATGGCAGACGAGAGATGTTTAAGATTGGGAGGCTCTTGAGAAGGTTTTTTTCTGAAGCAGATTTTTTTTTTAGGAAGTTTATAAATACATTCTCAGCATGGCAGGGTTGAACCAGCCTCAGGTGGAGGGCAGGAGGCAGCTGGCAGAAAGAAGCTTTAATCTCAAAGCAGTGATGTGTGAGTCTAGGAAGAATCTTGGGACTGTATTCCTTTGAGGACATCAGGTAAGAAGAGGTTTAGAGGTGCAGCCAGAAGTATACTGTGATGGCTGATTTGTACTGTTTCAAGAAAACCAGGGCTTCTCACAGTGTATCTTCTGTTTTGATTATTGACATCTATTTTAGAATGCCTTCCCCCCTCTACTTTGTTAAAAGTTTATTCCAAATTTTAATTTCAAATTTTCTCATTTTGTGCTGTTGACAAATGCATAGTTATTTAAGTAATTAGATTTGTTCCTATAACAAGAACAGGGTAATACTGAACTTTCAATTTTTATTTACTTTAACTTTCCTATGCATCAAACACTATGTGAGGGGTTTTTTTTTTCTTCTGTTTACTTTTTTTCTTAATTCTTTATATGTTCTTTCAAAATTAGACAATGAAATTCTTACTGACACCAGCAAGTAAACTGCTGTTTGTTGGATATCCCAGGGCAAATGGATTGATACCTTTCTTGGACCTCTTTCTGTTTCAGCCTTGTCCTAAATTCACTTTGTAAACCTATTAACCTGTCAATAATTGGCAGTGCACCAAACTGAAAGATCTAGCTGGAACTTCTCTGACTGCATTTTCTGTTAAAAAAAATTTCTTGGTATGGATTTGTATTTTTTTGTTAGATTTGGGGTATTTTTTGTCTTGTTGCAGTTTTTTGTTTTTGGCCTTTGCAATGTGTTCTGCAATATTTCTGTTCTTAAATATTTTAGTGAGCTCTTGGAAGTGGTTGACTAAATAATGTATACTGTGCCCTGTTCACCTAGAGCCTGGTGGAAATGTCACAATATCAAAGTCAGTCTCTTGTTTTCACCAGGATGCAGCTAATAGGAAACAGCAAAATGGGAAATGTTTCCATGTAAAAACACCACAAAGAGTTTAATTGTTACTTTATTGTTCTAAATACTGTATGAGTGCTTTGAATAAGTTGTAAGTCAGAAATACATAATTTTACACTGGGAAAGGAGGGCTGAAATGTAAACTTTCAGGCCTGAAAGTTTCTAAAACTAGATTAATAAAATTATCCTCTCAAGATCTCTTCTAGCCTAGTTAACATCTCATGATACTCTTTTTTTTTTTTTTTTTTTTCTTTTTTTTTTTTGTGTCTGTTAGTGTAAACTGGAGAAACTCTTGCTCTGCTCAGTAAACATTCAAGGGAAAACTTTCATCTGCCCTTAGGAACTGAATACTGTTGTCAGTGAGGCCATTGATATTTTATTTAATACTCCTTTGATAGAACACTACAAATAAGTAAATAAAAGAATAATTTATTCCAGATAAATGTGTTGTGGTTTTTTTTTTCTGTGTAAATATAGTTCTGCTAAATACCAGCATGTGGGCATAACCATTATATGATCTACTTCTGTTGAAAAATAAAGAAAATCATAGTAGGCAATGCTATGACCTGTTTACTATGCCTGTGCCTGGTTGTTCCTCTATGTAAGAAATATTCTCAGCCATCCAGCCCTTCCTAATAGAGGTGCAGAGTTGGTGCTTCTGAGGAGAATTCTTTATTTCTTATTTGTTTTTTTTTTCCTGTAATTTATCTGGCAAAAGAGAGATCTGGTTTTGAAATATGAGAACTGAACAGTGCCATTTAGTATGGTTGGAATTTTTGTTGGAACAACTGGAATATTATCACTTTTAAGAACCTGGAACTGTATTGTCAGTTTTATAAAATTACGTGGTACAACAGCTCCCAACTTTTAAACATCAGTAGGAAATAAGTGAAGACAGAGCAGCCCTTGATGGGAAGTGGGAATGGGAGAGAAACAACATGAACTGTATCTCTGTTCAGAGTACTGTGTCCCTGTGTGATTTAGGGCAAGCATTTTAAGGACTTAGTCCTTTCCTATGTCTTGGATACATTGGAGCATCCTTGTGGTTCCTCGTGACTGTCATCCCACAGGAGACACATTCTTTGATCCTTTAATACAGGGGATGTTAAACGTTCCCTCCCTTCTCCCCCAGGAGACGTGGAAAATCCAAGCTGCAAAACAAATATGGAGTTGATTCTGATTTTTATCTTTCATAACTTGGGAGGAGACAATATCTGGTATTTTCAGAACATGGGAGAAATATACATTTTTTCACAAAACTTACCAACTGCTCTCTCTACCATTACCTCATGCTAGAGATTTCCTCTAGCCTGTGTTTTATGCAGAAGTTAAAATATAATTGTTTGTCTGAATTGATTGTTAGTCTTTTCTGACCCAATATGTCATTAAATACCAATGCTAGATGATTAAAAAAATATTAAGGTCTTCATGTCATCTAACCCAGGTGTTTCAGGAGTCCATTTGGAATTTCACTTTATTTTATTTTTGCATGGATTTCAAGACTAGGAATGCTTGCAGTGAGGCTCATTCATAATTCAGAGGCAGTGTAGTGTTTATTGTTTGGGTTTGTTAGTAATGAATGTTAAGAAGAAGATTTGGTTCAAATATGAATAAATACAGTATCAGAATTAGTTAACTAACACCCAAGAGCTTTATAACTGTGGAAAATGAAGATTCATTGTTTGAAGTGTTTATTGTTTGAAATAATGATAAATACCATATGCTATCTCCATCTGATTTACGTTGATTCTATTTATAGCCTGCAGATTGTTGCACTGTCATCATTGTTCACAAAGGTAGTGAAGTTAAATTCAAAGCAGTTACAACTCCTGGATGACTTTGTTATCTGGCTTCTGTAAATTGGTGTAACTCCACATACTTTGACAGATGTACTTTAAGAGGGAACTGTTGGAATTTTGTCCCAATGTGTCCAGTCTCTAGGTCATCCGCTTTAAGTATGATCTTTTTGTAGTGTTTTAGATAATTTAAAACCTTGTTTAGCCTTAATACACCTAATTAAACTTCTTACCTTTGTTGTATAGAATAAACTACTTGTTTTAACTGCTTTTAAAGTATTTAGTGTCATACTTAAATTAAAATGCAAATAACTCCTAATACCATCTCTTGAAACTGCCTGCTCCATCTTTCAAATATCCCTTCAGTTCTGCTTAGGCTTATTCTTTGAGAGACAACTGCTACTAAAGATGTCTAAAGAAGAGACATCAAGAAAACTTTAATGACCCGTGTGGCTCAACTTTAAAAAAAATCCACAGCAGCCTAAATGCATTTCTAGCCTCATAAACAAGGGTGGCCTAAATTTTCATTATGGTAGTAGAAAGTTAATTTATTTGCTGGAATTGTGATCTTGAAATCCTGTACATAATAAAGTTGTCCAGTGTGCACAATATACAGGTAATAGCAAACTTCAATTAATTCCTAGATAAAATTAGCATGCATTGCACATCAAGGATTTGTCTTTGTTTTGTTTCTCTAATCAAAACTTCAGTTAATTTCAGCTTTGTTCTCTGCCTCCCCCACATTAGTTCCATTGTCTTGATTTGCATCATTTGTGGCAGCTGGGTTTTTATCAATCTGTAGTTTAGACTTTTATATCAAACAGTAAATTAATTAGAGGAAAATAAATCCCAGTTGTAGTTCTTGATAATTATGTGAGCCTCTAAGGATAGAAGTGAATGTTGCTGATTCTTGTCAGAGATGAGAAGTGTAACTTGGGGAAGGAGGCAGATCATGCTTCACATTTAGTGAACCAATTGTTATCTCTAGAAGTCAGTATCATTTACCTGTGCCTTTCCTTCCCTAGTCCCTTATGTCATTTGTTATGAAGTTAAACTAGGAAAAAATAGCAATTTTTAAAAGTAGCATTTAGATGTGGGGGGTTTTATAGTATGCATGCCCTTAAGGCATCACAAGATGCAGATGCATCCTAAATGTTACTTTCTCTTCCCTATACCACAGTTTAAAAACATAACCAAAACTACTGGAATTCATCTGTTACAATTTATGAACTATTTTTCTTCCTATAAAGAGAAATCAAATTACCCTTTTCCAGTCAAGCAACTAGTACAAAAGGCTCAGGAGCATATTCTCCAGAAGATGCTCATAGATGCAGACTTTCAAGTACTGCAGAGTTTAGACCTTGGCTTGTGTTTTTGGCAGCAGAGTGTGTCTTGGTGTTTTCTCAAATTGCTGCACTATGCTAAATTCCCTTTTCTTCTTAATAGCCATTAGTAATAGTTAGGAAATAAAGACTGCTCTTAGAATTTTGCTACATTTACATTGTTCCTTTTAAAAAGCCAAGGCAACAAAACAGCGTTAGAACCACACTAGTTACTGTGGTGGGGAAATAGACAAAGCAAGTGGAGGTGAGGGAGTCATTAAACATTATAAACCTGAAGGAAGTCTGCTCTACTTACAGTGAAATAATCTATGGAAATGATGGGCTAGTTCAGTCTAATTTATTTGCTATCTTCTATTTCTTATTTCCCCCATTTTTGTTTCTTTCTTGAACAAATAGGTATGATTTCCTTGCCTATCAATTCAAGATATGTGTCATGTCTGACTTTCTGATGTTTTTTGCTGTCTTTAGCTGAGCTATCTCATGCAGTTCATCTTTTCAATAGTGTGCAGATCACGAAGGAAGGTAATACCTTGCCTAGCTCTTCAGAGAATATTGAATTTGGTTAGATACAGTGTCTGTTTTGTAGCAATATCTTTCCTCATTTCCCAAACTGTATTGTTAGCACAGTTTAAGAGCTCAGTCCAGCATTATTTCAAGGTCATTTTGAAAGTCCTGCTGTGATTCTGATTCTTTTATATTTGTCTCCAGTTTTGAGCTGAATATGAAATTTGGTGGTTTAGCTTTTGAATAGGAAATTTAATTTACAACTTGTCAGTTCGTTTACAAAGCGAATACCACTCTGAAGGATTCTCCTAAATATATATGAGGCTTTTCTCTTTTGTCCTCTGTTCATTTCTTTGTTCCCACGAAGCATGGAATTGCAGAAATCATTTCACAAATCAAAGTTCATAGCTGTCCCTGCTGCCTGTATCCTCCAGGCTTGCTAGGCAGTGCAGGCTGGGTAGGACAGCAGATGGGTGGTGGATGTACATGCAGGGTATCCAGCCAGGAATCTCTTGCCTTCCCTTGGCATCCCTGCCCTTTGTCAGCCCACAAAGCTCCAGTTCATTGACAAAACTTGAGTAACAGTTGGCGGAAATGTGAGGATCCTTTTACTATTCTTTTTTGTTTGTTTTAGTAAAAAACACCTCTTAAATGTGATAATATTACTTCCCATACTTATTTCCAGGTCCATATTTTTGTCTCTGTTTTATGGTGAGTGGGTGTTGTGTAATCTCTGCAATGTTTGTCATGAATCAACTGTCATGGGCTTTGAAGCGGGTGTTTAACTTGCAAGGTACTTGATACCCTTTAATCCTGTGTCAAATGAATATCCAAAATGACAGAGAGTCTGCAGGACAGCGTGTTATAGCATGGGTTAGAATTATTAAGCATTTGGAGTTGTCTCAAACTGTAATAATGACTATATGTAAACCGAGAAAACTTTGGATACATTAAAGTCACTCAAAATATTGAGTTCAAACGAGGTCCTGCTTTGAATCTTTAGCTTTGACAGCTGAGATTTGCTTTGGAGATTCTATATAAGAGAAGCTAAACCTTTTCTTGACTAAATGTCAACCTTTTTCCTTATTTTGAATGTGATCTAGGTTTGAATAAACCTATTCTTTGCCTTCAAGGGAAGTCTGCTCAGTAGTTTTTTGGGCTATATAATCTGGGTGAGACTGGCAGACTTGTGAAGCTACTGCTGTAGAAAACCAAATTGAAATATAATGGCATGTAGATACAGATTTTTGGGAACTTAAGCATGGCATGATAACATGGAGTTCATAATTAATCACTTTATATTTCCACTGGAGTCCATGGATATTTTCCTCTTGTAGTTTTAATGGCCAAACCACCCTACTAACACAAATCGAAGCTCTGAGAGACTATATTAATAAATATAAGCATTTATATTAAAAAAAAAGAGAGACATAATAATAAAATGACTGGTTTATATATAGAAGCAGATTCTTTGGAATTTAAAGCTTGTTGAAAGGAAATACCTTAATATATTTTCTTTGTGCAGGCTTAATGTATTCTTAGTATGTGATTTCACAGATCCTTAATATTTTTTAATGCAGGTAATGAATTTGGACATCCAGAATGGCTTGACTTCCCCAGAATAGGGAATAATGAGAGCTACCACTATGCCAGAAGACAGTTTAATCTTACTGAGGATGATCTTCTTCGCTATAAATTCCTAAATGCCTTTGATAGAGATATGAATAAACTGGAGGAAAGATTTGGCTGGCTTGCATCTCCCCAGGTAAGCTGTGCACACAAAATGATAAGTTTTAGTCACTAGTTGGGTACATGTGTAGAGTAACAACATTTCCAAATTTGCATGCTGAAATTTCAAACAATACTTCATTATGCGCTCTGTAATGCCTCACCATGTATTTCAAGTTGTCAAAACATGGCACTGAAATATTTTCCACAGATAATAGAAACCTGAAACATTCTCCTTTTAGCTTCATAACAAGGTCTTTTCCTATTATTTTCCCTATTTTTTATTTAGTAACTGTAGATTAGATAAAGCAGACTATAAAATTGTCCATAATCCAATCCAAGCATTGCTTTGAAAAAGTATAAGTTGTTCTGACATTACACTTTATAAAAATAATTATTCCATTTCTGAGGAAAAACTTTCAGCAGAGTCTAGTGTAAAGTATAGTCTCCTAGTCATCAACCTGCTGTTTCTGTGTTTGCATTTTTTACAGTAGCATCACACTGTAATTTTTATGAAAGAAGATCAAGTGTTATCATTTCTCAGTATTTAAATATATTTCATACTAGTCCAATTTAAAGAACAATCCACTTTAATTTTTTTTAATTGATGTCTAGTTATTTATTAATGGCTTTAGCAAATAAAACAAAGGTGGTATGTGCAGCCATTTATTGTGCCTTATCAAGGCTGTTTCTCATACAGATTTCTAAAAAACAAACAAAAAATGAGTGCTTTATTTTCTGAATTCATAATAGTATATGTGATGCAGATCCCCATAACAAATAGGCTGAAGATTTCATTTGACAAAAGGAGTCCATTTTTTACTAAAAGGAAGTGTGATGAAAAGACCATGTTACCAACCTTTGAGGAAGAATTTTTCAAGTGCTCTGTGCTGAACAGGCTTCTACCTTTGTAATTTTATGTTGCCTTGTAAAAAGTAAGCTACAGTTTAGTAATCAAAAACCTTATATGACATTTCATAGGTAAACAATTTCAGTTTGCATGTTAATGCCTTTAACTTTGTTGCTTTAATATTTACCTGTATTACTTGAAATGAGAAGCAGTGGGGTTTTTCTTGGTTTTATTAATTCAGTTATAAATTAAATATTTTTAAAATTTTGGTTTTTTCTTTTCCCTCTAGGCCTATGTGAGTGAAAAGCATGAAGCCAATAAGGTCATAGCATTTGAGAGAGCAGGTCTTATTTTTATTTTCAACTTCCATCCATACCAAAGTTATGTGGACTACAGAGTGGGTATTGAAACTCCAGGAAAATATCCTTTTATTTACTATTCTCTTTGTGAGGAAACGTTTTAGAAATTGAAAGCTGATTTTATGTTTCTTTTTCCTAATATGAATTCAACTTGTATTTAAAAGGTAGAAATCACTTATTTGTCCCCAATATAATATTTCTTTAAGTCTTTGTGTACAGCAAAAAAAAACCCCAAACTCTATAAATTCATCTTCTTCATAAGAGATAATTTTGTAGAAAGCAAAATTTTTAAAAAAGGCAATTTAAAGACTTGTGAAGCTGTTTTTTGGAATTCCGTTGAGGAATAAAAAAGCAACTCCCACTTCTTAAATAAATGACAGAAAGCCACCACAGTGGGTTGATGCTGCATGGAGTCACACAGGAAAGTGCATTAGTGCAAACCTTCATCAGTAAATCTGTATTTGTACATTTCTACTTTAAAATTGGGTGGACTGAGAATGAACTCTTACATCAGCTGAGCAGTAAATGATTACTCGAGTAATCTGGTTTTGCATTTGTGTCCAAATTCTTAGTGACTCCAAAAATTAATGCTTATTTTCTGGAGGAGTTTTAGTTGCCCAAATTCAGTTTCTTTCAAGTCCTTTGACAAACACAGCCTAGTGACACTTGCTGTGTCAGTTTGAAGCACTGCAATTCCAGTTTTAGCCTCCTATTTATTTATCAGCCATTCAGGGTAATTCCCTTCCAATTTCAGTTGCTTTAGTTCAATCATGGAATTTCCCATCATGAGGATCCCAGAACTGCCCAGTGTACTCTGTGGGAGGGGAAGCTCACCAGAGAAGAGTAGAGGAGCTATTTAATATATAGAGGAATTTCCTTATCTATTTTCTTTAAATACTTTGGAGTGATTTAATGTTGACTAAGGTTTCTTCCTATCTCTTTTCCTGTAATTAGAACCATGAATATTATGTATAGTTTTTTAATGGAACCTTTTAACCTAAGACTTCAATCAAGGATGTCCTATTATTAGGACATATGGTAATGTGATATTAAATCCTAAGAGCAACTTCTCCACTTGAAAAGGAATTATTTAGGATCTCAAAACTTAGATATGAAGAGGAAGTACCTAAAAGCAAAAGTTTGTTGTTTGTCTGTTTGTTTCTTTTAATAAATTAGTGGATTTTTAATTTGATACCCTTTGCTGTTATAGACTGCAAGAGACAAATTGCTGTACTAAAATGATCAAATGATTTTAAATTAAAAATTTTTCTGAATTATATTGGGAATTGTGGGAAATGGGATGATCCTTTCAATACTTAGGTTTAAGTTTGTTTTGTGGATTGAAGTAGATAAATGAGTGCATCTAACACTTGTCATTAAATCAGCCTTTATTAAGTAGATGTCTTTGGTGTATCCATATACTGTAGTGATATATATCTCCAAGCAGTTTTTATATACAGTTTCTCAGATATGTTACCAGGTGTGTTGAAAGGTACAGAGTTTCCTGCCTAGCTTGCATTTTTGTGGGCAGTCCTCCATTCTGAATTCACTGAAAATGTCATTCTTCTTTCAACTGTTCTGTATTCATAGGATGTTGACATAACAACTCTAATTCTACTTTTACAAGAGAAGCTGTAGTCAGTAGACATTACAGTTCTGCAGGTCCCACATGGTTTGGAAAGTCTGTGGACATTCAGCTAGTCAATATCTATATGAAAAGTCATAGTCAGTTTGTGGTCAGGTTTTCCTTCCTCCTTATACTTCAGTCTTCTCTCTTGACTTTTTTTCCCTGACATTGGGTTGCTCTGTTCTACAGTTTGTGCTCCCAAGATGCTGTACCTTGGTGTGAGGTATTCAAGGAATGAGACCTTAATTTTACATGTGAGCATGGCAGTCCATGAATGTTGAGCAGCATGAATTGCTGCTAGTTTCTCTGTATTTTAACATTTCGTGTTACCATATACTGCTCAAGCAGAAAAAAAAAATCATCATGGGAAAGAGTGCTTTCTTTGTTTTACATATTGCTATTTTTGCATGGCATGTATCAAAGCATTGTAGTTCCTGAGTGTATGAATACCAGAGTGGCATGAATTTAGGGTTCACAAGGACATGCAGGTACTCATCTTTTCTCTCTTGTGACCACTGACAGGACCTGAGGGGATGGTATGAAGCTGTGTCAGGTTTAGGTTGAATATTAGGAAAAAGTTCTTTCCCCAGAGGGTGGCTGGGCACTGGAACAGGCTCCCCAAGGCTGTGGTCACAGCACCAAACATGACAGAGATAATTTGGACAGAACTTTCAGACACATATGATTTCCTGGGGCTGTCCTGTGCTGGACCAGGAGTTGTACTTAGATCCTAGTGGCTCTCTTCTAAATCCTGCATATTCTATGGTTTGAAGCCAGAGTTGTCCATAAGCAAATTTGACCTGAGGAATCACAAATATTGTCATCAAAATGCAGCAAAAATATACTTTTTATAAAAATCCCCACATTAATTCAGGCTCTCTGACATTTGTAACGTGCACCTAGAGCTTCTAATGAGCAAGGAAGGTCATTTAAATGAGTCAGTGGCTTGCAATTGCTGAAGGCAAAGACGAGGCTTTGAAGTGCTGTTATGTAACTGTCCCTGCCTGGTACAATTCTGGCACAGCTGAGACAAAGGACTTAATTTAGGATCAATCAAATGCTAAATTCCATCAAGGTAGTTGATACTTAAGGTTAATAGGTGTGAATAAGAAATACAGCATACTAATGTGGGAATGCCTCTTTGATCTGCACAGGAGGAGGTTTGCAGCACTGTGAGCCTGTGTAACTATCAGAGTGGCACATCCTCAGTTTCTGAGTCATTATGTGAAGGAAAAAGAAAAACATTCCTGTGCTTATGCTGGAATTTTACTTCATAAATTATGTTCTTTCAGAAGCCTTTTCATGAGAAAGGCAGCTTGAACTAAGAAATTATTTCTGCCTAATTTGCTTCAGTTTTGAGGTAGATGAACAATCAACATCTAGGTCAGCTGTCTCTAGATTTGTGATTGTAGATAAAACATTGAATGTTAATGGGGAAACCATTCATAAGTTTCCAATTTTATATTTTTAATACTGCCTAGGCCTTTCTGTGGGATAGTGCTTGGATTCCAAGGCCAGTCTGCGGTGAAAATTCAATATGGAAACCTTCTTTCCTCTGTTCAATAGGAACATGGCTGAAAGGATAGAGAAAGGACAAGAAAGGAGCTTAAAAATTTCAGAAATTACTACTTTTCCTTCCTTGAGATTCCATATTTGATTTTGTAAAATAATCTTTCGTCTGTGTTGGAAGTCTTATTAAAATTAAGATAAGTGTAGTGTATATCCTCCCCCATTTTTTTTTAACTAGATTTGTTATCTTGGCTCAAAAGGAAATCTGCATTTTATGTTTATAGCCACCAACCAACATGAATTTACATATCTGTAAATTTACATGTGCTTAAAACAAAAATCATATTTGGCAGAAGCAAAAAGGAACACTACCCCTCTTCCTCTCAATACTTATGCATGTGTTGAGTGCTTAAATGGCTTCAACTGTTACTGAAATATCCTGAGCTGAATTTTTTCAGGCCAAGGTGTTTGCCTTTATTACAAAATTCTACCAAATACTCTCCATCTGCTTTTTTGTCACTTCTAGGTTGAATCCTTAGTCTTCAAAATTGGCAGTATGCGGAGAGAAGCAGAAGTGATACCCTTCATCTTGAAATTAGTTATGCTAGTTTTTTCAGTCAAATTCAAGAATTATTAAAAGCAAAATGGCCTTACCACTTAATACTCTATCACCCCCACAAGCAGTACTTGGTTTCTTTTATCAGCAGTAAGTGTTGGAACAAAATACAAATTATCCTATTTTATGATTTGCATTTACTTTCTTAATGTGTCACTAAACATGCAGAAGATTATATTTTTAAATTATGTTAAAATATGTATTTTAAAGCATTATGAAAGCATAGTAATTCAGTAATTAATGTGGTAGATAATGTGCCAATTTTTCCATTTTCAGCTCTGTCTATACAAGAGTTCATTGCTTTTGCTGCTCTCCACACTTGTAGTGGGTGGGAAATTTAGTTGGAGCACCAAATAATGGAAATCAGGCGCTTTTTTTTTTTCCCCCAGTGAGAATACAGGCTAGTATTTCCAACACTGTCACAGAAACAAAACAGAGTCATTGCATAAAAAGATACTTCTGTAATGTACTTAATTAAAATACACATTTGTTGCTTAATGTTTTTGTGAAAGTAATCTTCAGATAACTAGATGCTTGTAAAATTCTGAAATGTGAAAACTGACTTTTTTGTGAGGCTTTAAGGTGGAAGGTAAATACACAGGTTTACCAAACTAGTTATTTTTCCCAGAAAAATACCTGATCTGTGAAGATTTTAAAATTCTTTTGTGACCCCATAATTCAGGATCTGGCTAATTCAGTATTTACACAAAATATGCTATATATGTGTGAAAACGTGGTGATAACTTCAGCAGTGCTCTCTGGCAATACAGACATAATTTTATTAATTGTTTTTAAAACAGTATAGCCATAACAATGGCATTTGCTGTAAATAGTTTTGAGGGAATCATTAAACATGTCAAGGCTTTCAACAACATTGGTAACTTATTAAATTTAATGTATAGTGCAGATCACCAAAGCAAGGTGTGAAATGCTTGATGGAGGCATTCTCCTGCCATGTTAATAAAATATGTAGTGGCATAATAGCAGACATTGCTGCTGCTGCTGCTGAAAGGACACTGAAGAGAGTGGCTGGATCTTGTAGTTTGTGGCTTTCCAAGTTGTACATGACAAAAATGAATGGCAATTTGATCATATTTATAAAATAAAGGAGGGGGAGAGTTATGTGTGGTGTGCACATGAAAACCTTTGAGGGCTAAAGCTGGCAAAGTATAATTTTCCATTTTATTTTATTTTTAATAAGGAAAGATAACAAACATGATGATTTTGCTGGAGAATGTGGTGATCTTTGGGCATCTGCCCCGTAGAACTCAACAATTAACTTGGCAGTTTTGGACCATTCTCTCATTTTGCTTCAAATATTTATGGGGAAGGGATTAGTTACCATTTGTGATTTGGGAGTTAATTGACAGCTTTGCAGTTTTCCTTACATGCATTTACTTTTCTTCATTGCAGTCTTCTAGACTGAAGTGTCTCAGAGTAGATTTGTGGTTACTTCTGTGTGGTGTCATGCTGCAGCCTTCCTTGTCACCAGAGATCCCAGGCAGTAAGGCAAGGTGGTTGGGAAATTTCCCACCTCATCTGATGGAGTTGTCTAAAGAGACTTGAAAACAATTCTGTTTATACCACAATGCTTCAAGTTTTGAGTAGGTCTGTTTTCAAAAGGTTGAGCAAACAGAAACCTGAGAACAGTTTAAGAACTACTGACTTTTTTGAAAGTGTGTTGCTTCACTCATCCCTAATCCTATTAAATACAAGCTCTAGGAAAGTAAGATTCTTCCATGGCTTAGAATAGAGGAAGCAGATAGTGGATTATAGAGCATTGTTATTTCTCTCTCTTTTTTGAGTGGTGGGGAGTGGAGATTGCTTTCTGTTGTAACTTCAGAGGGGGAAGAAGATGCTTTAATTCTGTCCAATCAAGAAAATACAAGATACTGAAATAATAGAAAAATGAAATATTTTATTTGTGGTTGTCCCAAAAAAAAGAAGAAATTAACTTTTGAATATGAGTTAGCTCTTTATTTTCCCATTTATTTCCTTATGTTTTCTGACTTTATTGTTTCAACTTTATTTCATCTTTTATTTTTTTGCTAAATCTGTTTGAATCCTTTTAAGTATCTACAGGTATACAAACTCATTGCTACATTTTGTTAAATAATTCACCCCATTTTAACAACTGCAGTCAGAATATTTGTCTCTTAAAGAGCCTTCTCTTACAATATATTCTTTCTTTTGTTTCTCTGTGCTATAATAAGTGCAGCTCTTTTGAGGAGATTCTCAGAGGAGTTGTGGGGTTCTCTTCTGTAAAATTATATGCTTTTCTCATTGGCACTTGATCAGATTTTGACAGACTGTAAAATATTGCTAAATATGGATTTATATTCGTGGTCACAATTATGTTGCTTCTTAAATGCAATTCAAATGCATAGTTTTGTTTAATGGTACATTTTTAGTCTAGCTCACCTAAAGTGCAGTGCATATCTGCTGTAATGATATAAACTTACCATTCGTGGCAGATTGCAGAAGAGTCTGGGAAGTACCTGCTTTAATAGGAGAGTCACTGTGCTAAAAGTAAATTTTCAGGACGAAACTTCATATGACTTCTGTATGTTTCCTCACTCTTTTCTTAGATTTTGTTATGATTTTTTGCTTTATGTTGAATATATCAGCATGCTTCCATTACTGCATTACTTCCATTACTAGTTCTAGATTTTTGCTTTGATTTATTTTCTTTTTAAGAAGTAATTGGCACAGTTCCTTAACAGTTGCCTTTAAGTATAAAATCCTTCTGGATTCTGATGCTGGAGAATATGGAGGGCATCAAAGGCTGGACCACAATACAGAGTACTTCTCTGAAGAATTTCCTCACAATTATCGACCTAATTCAATTATGGTAAGTAAATTGTTTGGGGGTTTGTTTGTTGGTTTTAATTTTACTTTCATCTGTGTAAGTTTTGCAATTCTTTGGACAAATATGGAGTCTCTTCTAGTATTTGGGGGAAGGGGGTATTTTTAATTTATTTTCTGAAATTAACATTTGTCTACATAAAGTATAGATGACATGATTATAACCAATAATATTAACTAATTTTTCTCTTGCAACCTTACTTCTATATTTCCATGCACTTTTGCAGTGTCTGGCACACAGTGGTTTCTGGCAACATGCACGAAAACTTACTAATATGCTTTTGGGTTGCTATCCTTAATATTATAACTTGCTTTATTTTCATGTAGAGAAACTGCATCTTCATGCTTGTTTTGTTTAAAGCTCTGCAGAATCTGATCATTTGTTGTCTTAAAATCATGAAAAACTTTGCAAAAGGGAACAGGATTTCTCTGTTCACATCAAGAATTTCAAGGATTTCCGGTCTTAAAGTGATATGAATAATAGATAAAGACTTTCCCACAAATCACCAATTTCTGTTAGCTGAGGTGGTAACTAATAAAACTCTACCTTTCTTAATTGCTCTTGAAATCAGAATCATCACAATTAGCAATTTTAAAATGTTATTTTCCCTTTTCTTTATGTATGTATATGTATATATATATGCACATATTTCCCATTCTTTCTATATGCATTCACATATGTGTATATGCTGACAAGCACAAGAAAATAAGACTCAGGCTGGGAATTAAGGCAAGAGTTCACTGAAAAAATTCTGAAATCACTTCTATTCCTGAGTAGATTTTTATACCTAAAACATTTATGTGGGTGAAGGGCGTGTTTCTCTATGCACAGGTACATTGGTACACATGAACACCTGTAAATAAGTTACACTTGTAACCTTAAGAGCCTGCAAATATGGAGCATCTGCACTGATTTGTGTGGGCCATTCCCCTTCCATAGCAGAACAGAACATGAATTTCTAGTGTTATATCTTAGCTTTTCTCATGAAATCTAAACTCCTGAGAATTATTGTCACTTCTAACCTCTTTTTCTTTCTTTGTATCCAGAGTATTGGCATTTTTTTCATTCGCATGATTTAAAATATTTTCCTTGCATAAAAGAATTTTCATGCTTTCATTGTGCTTGGTGTAAAGGATCTTAGGAATGAGTTTTGAGGGTTTTTTTTTTTAAAGTATCTGCATGTGACAGTGTCTTCATAGTGTGGGTAAGTATTTGTGCTAATTTGAAATGAAAGGTCTAAGATTTCATTCCTGAAGGTTATGTAGCAAATTATTGCTTCCAGAGTTCTTGCTTCGTGCTCCCAATTCAAATACATTGCCTGTGTGACTGAAGAGCATCTTAATTATCTATCACTAACTTAATTTTTGCAAGCCAATTAACTGTAATTCGGAATGTATATTTCACATTTAGTCCATTAGATTTAGTCCAAAGCTGCGGTTTGCTAGGAGTATGTGGAAGATAAGGCATGTGGCAAACACAGCAGCAAATGCACTTTTGCAGCATAAGCTGTGGCATGGCAATGGCAAATCCAGGTCACAAAGAAACCTAGGTAAACTTTCTCTTATGTCCTTCTGCCACCCAATTAACAGAGCACTTCCAGCCAACTCCCCAGAGGATTCCCCATGCACCAAATAAAGGTAAAGTACCAGTGAAAGGACACCAAGAAAAAGTAACTGAAAAAGAAATCTGGAAAACCTAAATTCAGCAAATAAATCTTCACGTAAGAAAGAACAAAAGTTACAGTAAATACCTCCAGCTGCTATTTTGCAGTAAAACAAAGATGTTTTATTTCAAATAGCAATTTATATCCAAGTTATTATGTAATTTGTCCTGCTTAGATGTTTCTTAATTGCAGTTTCTTAAACCCAACTCAAAAGTCTTCTCACCAAATTTCTTTTAAAATAACAAATGATGCCCCCCAATAAACTCATGAAAGTTCTTTTCCTGTCGTTTAATAATTTTTCCCCTTGTTTAATAATAACGTATGAGATTTAAATTTCTTGTTTCAAAAAATTTAGTTTCTCCTCCTCTACAAACTTTGAAGAAGTAATTTTTTAATGAGAGATGCACCTCCCTTAAGGTGTAGGAGTAAACATTGTCAGCAAACATGCCCAGAGGATTGTGACAAAATGAAATCACATGCAATAATTCTGCTTCTCAAATCAAGCTTAAATAGCACACAAATGGGTTACAAAAATAGAAGATTAAATGTGATGTGATTCATTCTAAAACATCACCTAATAAAAGAAATATTCAAGGAGGCATATCAAAATGGGAAGAAGATACAAAATTCCTGGAGCAAAGAATCCTGGAAGAAGATGAAGCTTTGTAAGCACTGCTGAGTATTTCACTGTACAGTTTTCAGGCTTGTTTAGTAAAGCTATTAGAGAGCCAGAATTCAAAATCATCAGACACACCTTGAAAACTCCATAGAAAATGTACAGAAATGCCCTTTGTAATGCGACTTATTTAAATGACTATACTAATTTTTCCATTTCACTATTTTTTCTGTAATAGATTGTTAACAAATACATTAAAAGTACATAACATTCCATGTAATCAAACTGTAATAACAAGCTGTGAACCATTTGGTCACTATAAGAATTTGTTGGTATCTAACTTGGCTTTTTTGGTTGGATGTGAAACTTAGATTTGGGGCCGGGAGAAGAAAAACTACAATTTTTTTAATAATGCATCACTCAAAATGCCTTGTTGGTCTTTTCTAAGGTATCCAACTCAACTGAATTTTGCTGTAGGAAAGAGCAATAATTTTTTTGTACCATGCCAGAAGTTTGGAATTATATGAAAATGGAGAGGTTATACTTTTCTACTTAATGCACCAACAGAAACTGAGTAATAAGCAGGCTAAGTGGAATATTATAGAGGATGTTGTGTCACTGGAAAAGTAGTATACGATTTATTGTGAAATATAATTGCTTAACATTTTCAACTTCTGCAGATTTACTTTTTCTGTAGTTCATTCCAATTAGTTAAAAAAATAAATAGATTTTCCCTTGTCCCCAGTGCTGTCTTTTTTCTGTTTCTCTATTTTTGGCATTCAGCGATATAATCTTTTCACATTAAATGAAAGTGAAATTATATAGTTTATTTTAAAAATATCCTTATTACAGGCTTGAGTTTTTAACCTTGACCTTAATGCATACTATTGAATATCGAAGTGCACCTTCCTGCTTCCTTGAGTCTGTGGACAAATTAAAATACTCCCATAGATTGAAATGATCCAAAAGCTTTTAGTGACCTTAGCTTTGAAAATATTCATTTAAATAAATTTCATGATAAGGATTTATGTATTGAATTTTAAGGGACTGATGTAATCTTTAACTGTTTTGTCCCCTGCTGTGCACAGAAATACAGATTAAATGAGAGAATGCTTGTAGTTAAAAACTTAACTGTTCAAACTACATGAACCAATCAGAATTTAATGCCACAAAAGTCTTTTAGATTTTCACCTCTTGATGATTAAGACTTGCAAATTCATTTGTTCGTCTTCATTGATTGTTTGACTTCTTAAAATCACCAGCAAATATAATGTAGATTTACTCTGTTAGTAATTTTATTTCATTCTACTTTCGTCTTCAGTGTACTTGTTTTTCAGGGAGTTTTGCTGACTTTTTAAACATACTTTTTCTCAACCTGAAAAAAGAGTGCAGAAGATAATAGAGGAGAAATTTTGAGACACACCCTGTGCAGTACAGGGACTTCTTGTGCATAAATGAAGCAAGACAGTCTAAGAAATTATTTTCTGCATATTCATGCTGTATAGCTGTAAATTGAAAAACAAATTGGAAGGCAGAACTTCACATTATTTTAAGCATACCTTCTTTGTCATGTGCAGTATCTGGCAAAATGAAAACCAAAATGTGTGAGTTTTGTATAATAAATTGTAGTCACAAAGGAAGAGCTATCATCCATTTTATTCTTTGATGTTTAATTATATTCTCAGAATAGTGTCCATGTGTGACAATTAATGGTGATACAGGGACAGGAGATTGTCTAAAGCCCTCATTTTAATTAAAAGTTTGGGACAATGTTGGCACAGGCACTTGTGACATTGCCTTCTGCATCTACCAGCTGCAATATGTGCTACTGAATATTTTTCTGCAGTGCCTGATCTAGCTCTGAGTTCTAGTAATTCTCCCATCTGTTACAAAATGACCTTGAAATTATTTTTAGGGCTTGGTGTTTTCCAATACTGAAAGTCGGATGAAGAGTAGTTCATTGCAGTTCCAGCCAATTTTGGTTGTGCTTGCACCTGGTACTGAATTAGTCTGACAGATCTCAAAGTAGCAGTTGTCATTTGCAGAACCTCTTGCTTGTGGGCTTTTTAGATCCATTTGGAGATTGCTGTGTATTTTAGTCCTCTCCTGAAATATGTAAGGTGATATTTCTGCCTATAGCTGCTGCTGTTCACAGGTGCTTCCCACATGTGGTATTCTCGTATTCTTCTTAACTCTTTAAATCTCGTTTTTTTCCTAAAAGTTTTCTGGATATTCATAGAGAAAAAAAAAAGTATAAGGAGTAAGGATTCGGCTGAAAACATCTTACATTCCTCATTTATTAGTAGTATCAGTTGTTTTTGTCCTGTTTGTGAGATAGCCAGCATGAATAAACGATGATCTTGATAGATCGTTGGTGGTAAAGAGGTTAATTATAAAAAATCTCTGGATCTGTGCAGGACTTGCCTAGTTTCAGACAGTGTAGCTGCCTCATATGGACATACAGTATAAAGAGGTCAAATGTGCCAACAAAAACCCATTTTGAATTTGACTTATAAACAATATTCCTATCCCCCACCATCTCTTGTTAGCACGTCTGCCCGTGAAGTAACAGCAGTTACTCCATTCCAGCCAAATTGAGAATAAAAAGACTTTCAGTGATATTTTATGACTAAACATTTGAAAGTTAAACTATCTTTGCAGGTGAGTCATCCTGTCTCAAACAGATCTGATGTTTTCCAATCCTCATGTTACACTCCCCCATCACAAAAGGCCTTGTGAACCTTCCTGTGTGTGCTTTTGGATGTGTTGGTGGAAAATAGTGGAGTTTGTGTGAGCCTTGGAGGGCACAAGGTTGTAAGTTATCAGTTGGTGTAGAGAGCAAAGGGACAATTCACCGAGATCCTGAGTAACCTTCTCTGACCTCAGAGCTCACCCTGCTTCCAGCAGGGAGTTTGGGTCTCCTGAGGCTCTTTCCAACATGAGTGAGCCTGGAGGGGTGTTCAGGATGAGCAGAAAACTTGAAACAGGAGACTCTGAGGGTGATTTGATTGATGACAGTCAAACTATGAATGAATTCTCTTTATTGTTCTGTTCTTTGGGTTTTCACTTCTGTCCCCGTTCATCAAGTGAGCCTTGGGAAATGGTGAAGGAGACATGAATGGGATAAAACTGGTGATCAGAAAAGGCAGGTTAGAAGAACAAAGATCAATAGAACTGAAGCTGGTAATTGAAAGTGTATAATTCAGCAACAGTATATGAAAGAATAAACTTCTGAGACACTCTTCCTAGGGTATGGGAAAAGTAAAAAATTTCCTTTTGCTGATAGTGATTTTTGTTGATGAATACCTAAGTTTCCTGTAATGGTTTTAATCAGGAAACCTCTATGTACTTTTGGTATACTTGTATATTTATAGATAGATATATATAGTATGCGGCCTGAGATATATATATATGTATATATATATGACATTAAGAAGGGCAAGAAGGTGATCCTGCAGATCTCCTGATAAGAAAAAAGAAAAAAAGGCAAGTCCTTTGACAATGGGAAGACTCAAAACTTTGATGGACAATACAAGAGTATTCAGTGCCTTTTTCTTGGCTCACACTCCCAAGGGCAAAGCCTGCTTTCTGACCCTGTTGTGTGACAGTGCACCACTGAAAATAAAGTAGCAGAGCAGTAGGTTAAAGAGGCTGTATATGAGTGGGATACACCCAGAGGCTTGGATGGTTTCAGTGATGTGATTGCAAGGCTGGTGACTATTGTCTGAGAAAAATCGTAGTGCTTGGGAAATTTCTGACAACTGAAGCAAGGCTGAAAAGGAAGGCTGGGGAATCTGTTCTTCCAGAAGACAAGAACTGCCTCCTCTTGCAATCTGTGTCCAGGCAAGAGGGTTACATGAGATGGGTCAGTCAGAAAGCCAGCCTGGATTTAGCAAAGTCAGAGCATGCATGGTCAGCCTGATTGCTTTCTTGATGTAATTGCTCAAGTTGTGTGCACAAGGTTCCTCAGGTCAGTTCAGTAAGACTTTCAGCCTTGTCTCCTGCAGCATTCCTGCCTAGGAGCTGAGGAACTACAGGGATGGATAAGATTGTTAGGTGGGTTAAAAACTGGCTGGGCCACTGCCATTTCAGCAATCAGAGGCTATGTGTGCAGCAGTTGACTGGTATCAAGGAGAGATTCTTAGGAATTGTGAGGGAGCTGATAGTGTTTGGAGTCTGGAATAGTGATCAGCATGATAAGACAGAGCACAGTTGTAGATGACACTGAATTAGAATGAATCATTGACCAATTGAATGTCCAAGGTCCAATCTAGACACATCTAGAGCTAAGGATAATCCATACATTTATATATTTGAAAATGTCTGGTCTCAAACATACAGTAAACTGCTTGCATTTCAGCTTATCCTGTCAGCAATGGATTCCTGACTTTTTAATAGTGTCACTGAATGATAGATTGAAGCATATGCTTGGAGCAGTTGACTTGGTACAATGGCTTGAAACAGTCAGTACACTCAGGAAAAATATAGAGAAAATAAATTTAATTGAAGCAGGATATGTTACTACAGGAGTGGTAATTCAGGTGAGATGTACTGAAAGAAAAGGAATCATACTGGAGTGAAAAGGCTGAGGGAGTTTCATGGTTCAGGCTCTGAGAAGGAGGAATGGAGGTGAGAAATCTGGGCTGAAAACCCTGCTGGAATCCTGGGCAGATAATCTTCCAGTTTTCACCTTGCCTAAGGGAAGGCATGGGATCTTTCCAGCCTCATTGGTCACATTTTTCTTCCTCAAACCATCACACAGACGTTCTGAGTTGTGTCTGTTTAAACAAGTAATAAAGCCGGAGCACATAGAATATAGTATTTCTGGAAATATTGTTGGGCTGGGGGAAAAGAGGGGAAGAGAATAATACCTATATATTTGTAATGAGTATTATCTAATAGTTGCGTAATATTTTTCCTTTTAAAAAAATTGTCCACCAGTGGAATGAATAATTAATAATATTTTTAATTATTAATATGTTTAATCAATAATTGATATTTTTTCATTATTCATGCCTTAACTGTTGCATTTTGTAGCAAATAGCCTCGGAGGTGGTTACACTTGTCAATGAAATAAGATTAGGAGATAGTGCCATATGTGGCTTTTCTATGATTCAGCAAGAAGCCCACCAAAATAAAAAAACTCTAAAAAGCGTTTAATTTCCCTAGGTAAGGAAGAAACAAGTGAGTAAAGTAGTAAGGTGGCAGATACATCTTTTCATGGCAAATGCAAAACATATCTGTCATTAGTTTGAATGCAATCATCTGCACAAGTTGTAAAATTGTGCTTAAACCAGTTTTTAAATTCTGGTTGTCAATGAAGTAGTTGGGGTTGGATGATCCACACTGCTCTCAGGTTCTCAGCTGATGTAAATTGACTTTAAAGGAATTGGGCTAATTTACTCGTCCTAGGATCTGACACATTATTGACCAGAATATAATTGAGGATTGCTGTGTCCTACATTAACATGAATTTTTTTTCCCCATAACTGAAGTAACATTTTGCAAATTCTTTCTTAGAAAACTTATTTCTGTTTGTTCCTTCTCCCTTCTCACTTGATCATCCAAACCCAGAGTGCTGAATTTCTCAGTACACAGCCTCAGAATCTCTCCTTTATCTATATGTTTTGAGATAGTTGACTTCATTAAGTATTTCCTCTCCTGCACTGGTTTATAGAAGCTATTTATCACTGAAACCTTAGGGGAAATCATTATGTTCGCTGCCTTTCAAGAAGCATTGGACACTGCTCTGTCTGATTCAATGAAGATCAGCTGTTCTTTTCCTTTTTCTCCTTTTCCTAAAGCTCTTTGCTTTAGTGCTTTATTCTGTTTAGAAAACAATGAAAGCCTTTATGCCATCAGGCTCTCGTTAGCAGATAACGCCACTGAAATTGCAGAATATTAGACATTCCACAGGGATGAAGGATAGTCTAAAAGAGGACGTTGTCAGAATGAAGCCAATAATCTTCAATCTTGTGTTACCTTTTATAATTGCATTTTTATTGACTTGTTCAGAAAACACATTCATAGACCTGACAATTGATGGAGTATCATATGTCAAGGTAATTGGTAGATACCACATATCAGTCTTGTTTTCTGATTGTGACTCTGCTCAGCTTGGAAGGAATGTCATGTAAAATACATTGCCACAAGTTCTTTTGTGATCTATGATGAGTCTTTTGATTATATGTGTTTGGGCATTTTCTGTCTCAGGAAAAAGGAAGAGAAGAAAATTGCAATCATTTAAATGGTTAATTTTGGTTCTGTCCAGTCTGGAGAATGAGTTTTATTGCTCAGACACTGACATTCCAAAGGTGCCAAGAGCGTGAAGAATATGCTGCTGTGTCATATTTACCTTTATGAAATGACATCACAGGCCTTGGAACAACTTTAATTCACAGCAAAAGGGAGTTGCAAAACTTAGTCGTTTATCACTGTCTGTTGACCTAGATGTTCTCGGGTTTTTGAAACTGGTCATTGTAAGTCGTATGAGGCCCTCTCCTGGTAGCCACCTAAAATGTATCACAATAAGCTATTAAAAGAAAATAGAAAAGAGATAGAAAAGAGATTGTAATCAGGCTGCCTTTATAATTTTTATTTCGTGCAATTTCAGTGCTAGGGACTAAGCAGTCAATCATTCTTTAAACATGATATTTATGACCCACAGCAGTGCCCAAGTGACAGGTTTTTAACAGTTAAAACATTCTCCACATGTTGTGTTTTAGAAGTTGTGTGCTGTAAGGTTTTTTGGGATTTTCAGCTGTTCTTGTTCTTGTCATGTTTTTCCTAGGTGTACATTCCAAGCAGAGTGGCTCTGGTGCTTCACAACACGGACATCCCAAAGTGAAGTTCTCTCTAACTACCACCAAAGAAGCAAGTCACAAAGAAGTGCTGATGCACTGTCCTAGTACTAAGTATAACAAAACTTGCTCTAAGGAGGCTTTCTGAGGCTGAGTATAGTAATATTAGGTGTTTAAAATGTAAGATTAATATTCACATGTAATTGCAGAGCTCTTGACTTGCTAGACCCTCTTTTGAGGACGTTTTACAAAGAGGCAGAGAGGAAAAAGTTGGTTTGTAGTTCTAGTAGTACAAATTTACACTTAAGGTGTTGCAAAGCAGCAGGTATTCTCAATTAAACTGTTGTTTACAGAATTTTATCAGGAATGATAAGAGTGATCCTGCTCCAAAGTTTGTAATTTCTTATAATCCTCATTTTGATAGTGAATTCAAATAGTCATTATATATTAATGCTTCTTACTAAAAGTAAGCAGTTTGCTTAAATAAAACAGAAGTTTTTGGCTAAAAGGCAGCCTTAACGGTTTGTGGGACCTAATTTGAGGCTCCTCTCCTTCGATGAAGTCTAACATGGAATTAGAAGTGTTTATCCAAATGGATGAAAAGGTCCTCTGAGAGTCTTGTACTTTGCCATTTTTTTTATTTAATTACAAATGCACAAAAACGCTGTGCAGCAAAATGAGCAGGTCGATAGAGTGGGGGCCTGCTGATGCTATTGTGTGTGCTGGTTATCTGCTCCCACCCAAATCACTTAGTCTGAGCATCTCACTTGCTACAGCTGGATAAAAACGACACAACTATTTTATTTAGATCACTAAAACGTTCAGTGAGAAGCATGTTTTGGTCTTAATGCAACAATACCATACTGGAAGACGTACTTAAAGTGTAGTTCTTCCCACTGTATTTATTTCACTAACATCAGGACCTTGCAATACTGATTTCACTACTTCCAGAAGCTGCCTTTCAGCTTGGAACATGATGATGTTCTTGCACTTTTATAACTTTTGAAACATTGCTTCTTGTGAAGAAGCAGTCTCAAAATTCAGTGATCAAACTAAGAAACTAAGGTGGTTTTATTGATTAAAATTAAGATAGTTAATTATTGGAGTGCTGCTAAGATAATTCAAGTGAGTTCCTTCATGAGGTACAACTTTTTTGTAAAGAGTAAGATTTTGTATATTTGAAAATGTATTGCAGAGTATTCTGGAAAATTAATACCAAATTAACAAGACATGCTTTATTTTGTTCCATTTATTTAAAAACATATTTGAATTGGTTCTGAAATGAATGTCTTTTGTACCAATCTGAATTTTCTAACTTTTAAAGTAGCCAAAGAGGAAGATGTCCGTGACCATTTCCAAGTCATAATTTTACCCAGTTTCCTTTGTGAATCATTGTGTAAACTACTGAATAGTTGGTGCCAACACTGACAATCTATTCACAGTTCTTGGAATGCTTACTTGTGGCTTACTTCTTAAGCAAAATAAGGGATGGAATAATATAGCATGATGGAAAAGAGTCTTTTGCAGAGTTCACACTGAAAGGACTTTGTGAACATCCCCAGTCTGATATGTTCTGTGTGGCAGAGAATGTTATATTACAGTTGAGTACCATAGGATCATGCTTCATTTTCCTCTGCAGCAGTTTGATCATTGTTTGGTTGTGAGCTAATAAAAGCATTCCTGTTACGCTATGACTTTAAATAAAATATACTGAACTGTTTTAGCAACTGGAACTGATTATCTTTTTTTCTTTCCCAGATTGTTTTCCTTGTAGTGAAATAACGAGCAACTTCTAATACATGTTACATTTACACTGTATTGATCTAATATGTTTTATAGGGGTTTTTTGTTGGTTTTTTTGAGGAGTTGTTTTGGTTGTTTTTTTGGGGGGGGGTTGGGGTTTTTTTTCTTTTTTCTTTTTTTTTTTTCTTTTTTCTTTTTTCTTTTTTCTTTTTTTTTTCTTTTTTTACTGGCGCCAGTTCCAGGTTTCAAAATGTAATAGTGTAACTGTGTCAAACCCTTTTTCAAGAGAAGGAATAAATGTATGATGTGAGGTACAAACTGTAAAATCACATGCAAAATAAACTCTGAGGAGGAGAAAACAAATGCATATATGGTTTCATTCCTTGCATTGTAAATTGATTTTACAGCAGTCTTAACACTGAAAGGCAGATTAGATTTTGCTCCATCCTGAAATCAGAGACTTGTCTTGGTCAGAAGCATTCATAATGAGATTGATAGAATGTTTGACCTATGCATCTTTTCTTTAACGTAATGATAGCTCAATAAAAGTAAACGACAAAATTTGCAAGATGAGCATATAAATACAGAAAGCATAATAAGTAGGGCTTTTTGGAGTCCACCTCTGCATTTTAATGGTGAGTATGTTACTGCCTTGCTGCTACTACTCTGTGTCACTCTCTTGCAAGACTGGAAAAATTTTCCCTTTCAATACCCATGGGAAGCCACTTTCTTCCTCCTGCTCTTTGAATATTGATGGAGTACAAAGAGAAATTCAGCTTTCACCTTCCTTCTAGTGGCACTGATTGCAACCAAGGCCCCTCCTTACCATCCTGTGCTGAGGTTGTCACCATGTCTGGTTGGAGCCTGGCACGTTCTGAGAAGCAGATGAGCTCCAGAGCTTTTTTTGCCTGGCCACACCTCAAATCAGCACTCCTTAGCTCCATCAGGGAAGGAAACAAAGTGGTCCATGGTGATATAACCCAGGGCACAAAACTCTCCACAGATATTCAAACATAGTGAAGGAAAACTCTTTAAAGATAACCTCTTAGTGTACAGGATTGAGAAGGATTTATATTTCAACATTTTGAAATGCAGTTCCCTGTCATCTGAGAATTCTTGCTGGCCCCAGAAGCTGTTGTTCCATGGTTTCTCTAACACACCATGAAAACTCAAGCTCCCTTTCACCTGACAGTTTATCTAAAGATTTGGACTGACCTTCCCTCTGTCTCGCACTGTGTCTGTGAATGGTTCTTTGTACTTAATAATTCAAGTTACTCTCCAGACCAGGTGGTTATTGTGATAACAGGCAGGCATCCACTACACTGGTGTGCTCTATGAGCAATGAGTTTTAATTTCCCTGCTGTTTTCTCCTCTTGCCACAACTCAGGGTTTATTTTGAAGATGAAGAATGGAGTCATTATTTGAAATTGGTGAGTACTTCTGGAAAACAAATTTAGTTGGAAAAAACTCTTAGGGCTTTCTGGGTTTTTTCCTTCTCATTCTGTTCAATTCAGTAAAGACTTTTTAAACCATGTGCTCTAAAAGACAGGAACGTGGTGCTGCTAATACTCTGCCAGAGGGAGAGCAGCAGCTCAGTAAGCAACAGTAAGATACCAGATAAACAATTGTGTGGTACTTGCTGATACTGCAAGGTGATGTTTTTTGTGTATAAATCTGTCTACTTTCAAATGATATTTTAAGCATCTTGAAGTAGTTTTAGCTTCCTCATTTTTTTTCATGACTCAAGGTTCTTAACAGCCCATTAATGGTTAAAGGAAGAACTTCCTGTCTGTTTAAGTCTCGTTTCACAGAGCTTAAAAGTAACTCAGTAGTGAAAAGTAGTAAAGAGTGAAGGTTAACTGAATGAACAGCAGCAATTGTTTTCTTTAACTTAAATAAATTTGAATTTATTTAACTTTTAAAATTCTCTTCAGGATATATTAAGGTATATAGTTTGCCTGTCTTCTACTTCATAATTTAATTTTCTGGGACTTTAACTATTCTGCATTTCAGTATTTTATCATTGACTGATGTTTCCAAACCGGACACATTGTCATTGTTGAACTACCACTACAGAGATGAAGCAATGTTTTACATATTTTCATATATCATACTTTAGCTGGGATCCCAGTTTCATAAGAATCAACCTGTAAGTGGCATCTTTGTAGCAATTAATTGGAAGGATTTTGCCAAAGAAGGCTTTGCACATGTGTGAGTTTTCACATCTCAGCGTTTATGGTGCAAGTGCTTGGAAAGGCTTGAGAGTATAATTTGCTGTGATAGCTGCTTCTTATGCCAATCTTACTTTTTAATTCTATTTGGTTTTCCAAACCAAATTATCTAGAGTTGATTATAAATTCTTGAGGAGAGAAGCAGCGTCTTTCTGAAAGTCTCATAAGCATTAAAAAAAAAAAAAAAAAAAAAAAGAAATCCAAAAATTTTGGTCATGTTTGCCTTTATTTGGAGAGAAAAGTATTTTTTCTTCATGGAATGTTTCCTTTAAGTAGGCTTTTTCAGTTTTTCATTTATGTGCAAATAAGCTGCAGTAATAGTGATGGGCTGACATATGACTGCTCTTAAAAATAATTATATAAGTTGTTGGGTAAAAATAACTCCAGTGGAATCCATTAAAAACATTCTGCTTATGGAAAGGTAGAAACAAAAGCTAATGATGACTCATTAGATGAGACAACTTATATTTTTTATGCCTGTGAATACAATATGTACCCTGTAAATATAAATAAGTTTTGACTATTCATGGTAAATTAAACCCTAAAGTACATTAGGACAAAACATAAGAATTTGTAGGTATTGAAGAAATCAGTCTGAGCTTAGCTGCTGGTTTTGCATATTTACAAAGCTTTTTGAACACTGAAAAAAATAATCTAAGTGTTTAATTGAACTAGGTCTGAAAACCGTCTTAGAAAGTTAAGATGAAGACAGTAATTTCTCAGTATTAGGAGAGTATTAAAATTGATGCAGCACTAATCATCCATGCCATTTGACTCCACATCAAATTAACTCCAAATTTCCAGTATCATTAAAAGCTAGGAGCGAACCTTCTCAACTTGCTTGTTTCTTCTGACTGTGCCTCACAGATGGCAATTTAAATGTATAGAATAAGGACAGTCTGTTATTGAATATTCAATGCTTTAAGTTCATATCACTCTGTCTTTGCTGGTGGTCTGAGGTTTATGACAGAGTAGTTAAGAGTGCATTTAGGAAGAGAGGTGTGTCTGCAAATTTAACCTCAGGCAGCAGCCAAGCTTGAGGCAGCCACTTGCCCACTGCCCACCAGAGGGATCAGGGTAAAAGCTGGAAAACTCATGGGTTGAGGCAAAGGCAGTTTAATAGGGAAAGCAAAAGCCATGCACACAAGCAAAGAAAAAAAAGGCATTCATTCCCTGCTCCCCATGGTTGGGCAGGTGTTCAGCCATCTCCTGATGATCAAGGCCCTCACATGTTATCACACATAAAAGGGACTTGGGAAGACAAATATCATCAGTCCAACTATCCCCTCCTTCTTCCTCCTTCCCCCCACTTTATACAGTGAGCAGGATGTCATGTGGGCTGGGATATCCCTTTGGGCAATTTGGGTCACCTGTTCTGGCTGTGACTCCTCCCAAAATCCCACATACCCCCAGCCTCCCTGCCAGCATGGCAGCATGAGAAACAGAAAAAACCTTGGCTCTGTGCTAACCCTGCTCAGCAATAACAGAAACATCTCGATATTATCAGCCCTGTGTTCAGCACAAATCCAAAACACAGCCCCATGGCAGACACTGTGAGGAAATCTCACTCTACCCCACCAAACCCAGCAGAGCAGGACTTGGGGGCAAGCACCCACCTGTGCTGGGGTACTGGGTCTGGTGGGGCAGGTTCATGCTAAAATAGTATTGATAAATCAGTGTTTTGGCTGAATGTGCTTTCCTGCCCTGTCCTCACTCATCCCTTGCTAGAGAGTGCCTAGACATCTTCCTGCTCATGGAAAGTTGTGAATGAATTCCTATTCCTGCTTTCCTTTTGCTCTCCCTGCTGAAGTACTCTCACCTTCCTTCTAGTCCCTCACCATCCTGGAGGAGAGGGGGCTAAGCAAGCACCCTGTGAGAGTGTTTGACTGTTTGCTGGGATCCAGCCACCACCTCCAGCAAAAACTGAGTGAGCTGTCCACCTCAGAAGGAAATTGCCTGGCAGGAGGAAAGTAGGTGAAGTCACTTGAAGTAATCTGAAAGTCACTTGAAATAAAAGGGAGGAGATAAATCCCAGCTTTCCTTAGCTGCCTTTCACGAGACACTGGTGTGTATCTTGTGTTTGCTTGGGTTGTGGTGTGAGACAAGTGGAGTAGGTTAATTATCCTGCTGTTCAGGTATCACCTGTATGAAGGAACAAGCTGTCTATACATTCACTCCATTTCATACTAAAAGTTCTTGGACCTGTTCTTTTGCAGTAGTAGCATATGATTATCCCTGTAGAAAAGTGTTAAAATATTTTTCTACTTCAAAATGGAAGTAAGTTCTAATGTAAAATGTTTCTTAAAAGTTTATTCATTATTAAGGGGGAGGATGGGATAGAAGCTTCTACCAGAAGACTACCTTCTGGTTCAGTAAAGATATGGAAAATTAACTTTGGTCTTTAAAATGTATGAAATTTTAACCTTTACTTTTACACAAAGCTCCTTTCACCTATTGACTGCTGCTTCTGGGTTTTTGTTGTTTTCTTTGTTCATATCAGTGGTTTTAAACCAAAGGCGACATTCTGAGTCTTTCTGTATTCTGTAACCTGTGTCACTACTGGTTATGAATGTTTGAGGCAATCCCAATTTTCAGCCATCAGTCTCAGAAGGTGGGGTTAGCCTTGCTTTGGGAGTTTCTAGGGTGGGAATAAGAAGAGATACTGAAGATGTTTCCTGATTTTGTTAAATACCATTTAAATTCCTGCCTTTGTAATTCCACTAATGATTTAAAATCTTTGACTGTGGCATGTCTTTGTCAAAAAACAGGTAGCCCTGTGCAGCACCAAAAAAAGCATGTCTTTAGACTGGCATGAGAAAACAAATTATGCAAGCACATCATGTCCAAAACGGAAATGAATTTTTCTATCCAGGTTTGTTTATCTGAAGGGACCTAGTGTTGATCACTTCATGAAATGGAGCAGAAGAGCTGTATGGCATAGAGAACAGATTTTTGTGCAGAAAAACCGCCTATTTTCCAAAGGCAAAAAATATTCCAGTATTTCAAATATGGGATTTTTTTTTCATGGGTTATGACAAGTGAACATTTCCATATTTTCATAGGAAGAGATTTGTCAAAAACCCTTCCAGAATAGTTCTATAAAAAAAAAAAAATTCAAAATCAGTGCTTACATTATGTGCAAAGCATGAACACTCAAGGCTTTAACTCTGTTAGTGTATGCAGCTGCTTAAAGGGGGTTTTCATTAAATTGTGTAATTTAATTACTGTGCCATTTTTATGGAAAAAAAAAAGGGTTTATAATAATGTAAAGTGATAGGGCTATTGAGCTGGCTTTCCATAGGCTTCCTTGGACTTCTAAAATTCCAGGCCCTGTGTAGCTTCTGCCTGGTGCCTTTTGGGGAGCTTGGCAGGCAGTGGTTTGGCAAAGTTGCTGCCCTCAGCATCTTCTTTCCCACGTGGGCCAGGCTGTCCTGCTTGTGGTCCTTGCACAAATGCTGGTGATGCCAAGTAATGAACTGGACTGGGGAACTGACTTTGTGAAAATATAATTCCTTAGAATAGCTTGAGCTGGAAAACTGACTCTTTACAATTGATGGACATCTCAGTCTCCCTGCAACCTGTCAGTGGGGGTGAGTGCTCCATTCAATCCTTGCCTTTGCTCTAGATGTGCTGTTACACAGAACTAACTCTTCCTTCTGTTTTTCAATAACCTTCTGGATCTACCAGCCCATCTTCCTCAAGCTTATCAGACAAGTGCAATGCAATTCCTCATACTCACGGATTAACACAGCAGACAGTTCTTTATGACAATTAACTCCATTTTAAAAATTCCCAAGGAATTCAGTAATGTGACTAAGCATTTAGAAGCAAGCTGAATGTGATTTGCCCAACTGGGTAGAGCTGGTACAAAACATGAAAGGAGCAAATATCCTGGAGTTATGCATCTGCTGCTGCTATAGAAGCTCTCGCCAGGAAACGCTTGTCTTGCACTGCCTGCTTGTTACAGTGGCTGATTGTAATAGTCCCATTTAAGCTTGAGTGGTGATACACACCTTGTTATGTAAAACACTGTGCAAGGTTGTTTAAACATGAAAGATAATTGCTGATTTCTTGCTGGCTGTAGCTCACAGGTAGACATTCCTGTGACTGATTAAAAACACTGACCTTTAGTATTAAGAGACTTGATGGGTTTCAAGCCGTGGTATGCTATGATGTGAGGTACAGCTTTCAACCTGTCTTGTCTGCTTTAGCTTTTTTCTGAACAGAGCTTGTCAATCGTGTTGTTTATTCTGGACACTGTAAGCAGATGTCAGGTGTGGTTGTGCTCCCTGCAGAGTCCAGCCACATTGCAGGACTATGCCATGGTCAGCCCTATGTGCCTCTAGCTGTTTTCTCTCTATTGCATCGAGCCACGTGAATCTTCCAAGCAGTCTTTATATCCCTATCCCTTCCTGTTTTTCTGTCTCCCACCTCCCAGGCTGGTGGAGATCTTGATGTGCAGGTATTTGCAAGGGTTTGGGCCCATCAAAAGATTTATTAAAGACAAATCTCTCAGGAGCTTGGAGACACAGGGAACTGCAGCACAAACAAATGCGTTAGCCCATATTTTACTTAATCTTTAAAGGTTCAGTTTCTACCTCCCAACTTCCCCAAATTTTACAGATTCTGTCACACTGGTCTGGGGGCCCCTTTTCAGGGCTGTTCCTGACCTGAAAGCATCAGTTGTAGAGTTTCAATTGACTGGAACAGCACAGATGTAAGCTGCAATCAGAGGTGTGTGAATGAACCACCTTCAGCTTCTTACATTTATTCCTTCATGTCATCTGCTGAGCAATTGCTTGTATGCTACAGTTTGGAATTTTCCCCATGAGGAAAAATGGTAAGTCTGAGCATGTCTTTGCATATAGTCAGTTTTGTATCCCACACATCTTCACTTTGGAAAGCTGATATGTGGCAGATGACTTACCCAGAATTTGAGACAATCACTCCAAAACTCACCAGGTATAGCCTATTGCACTGGGGGAAGCAAAGCAAAGTATGAAGACATGAAGGGTTTGTGATCACACATCTCCTGCTGAGGTTGCTCTGATGCCAGTGTATGAGTGAGAGAGTTGGTGTGAATCCTGCTGCAACCTGCTGGATTGGTACAATTAAATTCACCCTCTTCCCATCTCTTTTAGGGGAGCCAGCCATATCCACACCAGTATGCAGGTACTGCCTATGCTTCAGGGATTACAGGTGCAATGTCAAGAACTCAGGTGACAGAATGATCAAGGTAAATGAGGATATGAAACCTCAAGTGTGCTGCACACACACACACAGAGTTTAGTGTTTCTAACTCCCAGTTCTTACTGGAATTGATCAGCTGCTCACCTCATCTTTCACAGTGACTGCTGCTGGCAAAAGACCCAAGGAGCCAGCAGCAGGTACCTGTCTGATAATCCAATTTCTGGGGAAGGCAGGTTTGTTTGGGGATGGAAGGCACATGACAGAGGAATCAATGTGGAGCACAGATACCCAGATATCTCTTCTAGGTGTCTGTAGTGCAGCTGGTTTTCCTGCTTTGAAATCTTCTATTTATGTATCTCTCCATCACAGAAACATTAGTAGTTTGGCCTTATTTTTAAGTACACATTCTGTAGTATTTTGTACTCACTTCTTTCCTGCATCTCTAAGTCGCATCATTAGCAACAGCACAATATTTCTGCAAATTATGCTGCTTAATTAACCAAGTGATGTGTAATAATGCTATGTGACATTTTTCTAGAAGTGTTACCTAAAAGGCCTGAACCTCTTAAAGTGATAAGAGGAAAGTGGTAGTTGAGTTCAGAAAGATAAATGTGCTGCAAATTGTTTGGTAGCCCTGCAACGCTGTGTCTACAGCAGTGGTTCAGATCAGAGCAGTAATGTTTTTTGAAGTGAGTCCCCAGATGGTCTCCACTTACCACGTGCTAACTCAGTTCCCGCAGCTATTTTGGGACAGAAAATGTAGATTCTTTAGAGGTGGAAGTGAACAAACAGCCTTTTGTCCAAAAGCACTCTGCATGTCCCTTGGTGTGTTTTGCTTAGACCCCCAATATTTCGATGCACCGCCTCTGTCTACTGCAAGGACTTCCCATGAGCTTCTAATAAATCTTCCTGTCAGGAAGCTCCAGCATAGGAGGTAAGACTGTCTCTAATCCAGAGCATACTGTCACAGCCACATGGAATAGCAGTGTGAGGAGCTCAGCAGCCACTTTGATCTGTTCCTAAAATATTTGCTAACATAGATGTAGTGTAATAGGCCAGCACTATTATTTGTAAATTTGCAAGACTTTGCTATTGTCAATCCCTATTCCATGGCTAAAGCCCTGTTCTTTATGTAACACTGCAAATTAAAGTTATAGAAATATTTCTGGAGCTGTTTATGCAGACCTGACGTTGTGAATCTACAATTATTTTTGCAGTTATCTTAATGTAGCTGTTACAGCATAATAACAGCCTTTAGTCATTGTTTTTCTGCCTGCTATGGCAAATAATGTGCTTGTCTAATACAACAGAAACTGCAGTCAGTAGCAAAATCTTTAATATCTAATTTACTAGACCTTATTTTGCACTTTTTCATCTGAAATGCAGATTCATAAATTGAAGCAGTGCATGTAACATTTCAGTGAACGAAATCATTACCAACAGGATGTTTGGATGGCAACTGTAATTTGGCTTGGGAGGGTTTTTTAGCTGGGACTAATTTGTCTTCTTGTGCCAGAAGATTTTTAAAAGCTAACAAGTTTTATGTTGTTTTGTTGTTTTATTAATGTGAGAAGGGTTTTAATTTATATAACAGCACAGAGTGGAATAGCTCCCCTCACCCTCTGGAGACTCCCTGTTGCATTCCTAGGCTGCTTCACCTGAGGGTTGCCATTCCCATTGGTACAGCCATAAGCTCAAAATCAGGAGTTTGTTCTCAGTCTTTGAGTTTTTGGTGCTTCCTGGTGCCACAAACACCTGAAGGGAACCCACAAAGAAAGATGGAGAGGGACTATTAACATGAACATGTAGTGACAGGGCAAGGGGGAATGGCTTCAGAATGAAAGCAGGTTTGGATTAGATATCAGGAAAAAATCCTTTACTGTGAGAGTGGTGAGGTGCTGGAATAGGTTACCCAGGCAAGCTGTGGCTGCCCCACCCCTGGAAATTTCCAAGGCCAGGTTGGATGGAGCTCTGAGTAACGTGGGATAGTGGAAAGTGTCCCCTGTTCACGGGAGGAGGATTGGAATGAGATGATCTTTAAACTCCCTTCCAACCCAAACCATTCTGTGATTCCATTATTATATTCACTAAGGGATTGTGGGTGATGATTTTCATCTTCAACAGAAGCTCAGAACTAAAAGTGATCCAGGCTCACTTGATAGATCTGTCACAAAGTGGATTTCAAGGATGTTCATTCACTCCTTTCAGAGCTTGCAATGCATTTCCCTTACTAAATTATTCCTTAATTGCAGTAATGAAAAAAGGCCACCTGTGAGCTGGATGGGATGAACACTGCCCTTGACGCCCTTCACATCCTGATTTTGCTCATTTTCTGCTGCATTTTGTCATTGCACTGTAATGTTGCATTCTGCAGCAAATGGAATAATTGTGGAGGGTGTCATGTTCTATGATAAAGGTACATCAAAGGTATGAAAAGACAAGAGTTCTATTTCTGGAATAGGTAAAGGAGACCTCCAGGTCACCAGAGACAGGCATTGCCCAGGCATCTTGTGGTGGCAACAAAACAATTACTGACTTCAAATAGGTTTGCTGCTTATAGAATAATCCCTGTTTATGTTTTCATTTTATATCACAGGGAGCAAGAATTATTTATAAATACAGTTTAACGTCCACTAAAGCTAAAAAAAATAAACTTTTAAGAGAGCGAAACAAAAGTCTTGAAGCTGTCGCTCTCATTCCAGTCCTACAGGAAAATTCATTCCTCAATTTCCATAAAAATCCAGCAATAACTTAAAATTAATTTCTTCTTCAAGCAGATGTCAGTGTCTTTCTGGGTGAATAATTGAATTTATTTGGTTTTTCAGCATACTGATAATATACAAATATTTAAGAATCATATAAACTTTTTGCTGCCAAGGTGAAAAAATATTCTGTAATTCTTGAAACACTTAATTTGGTCCAATAATCAAATCTGGACATCGTGGTCTTAATGTGCCTGGGGAACTGAGCAAGGTGGATGTGGGCTCCTTGATCCTGAGTAGGGGAAAAACCAGACTAGATCTTTGCCAGGACCTTAAGTGGAAATGGTACTAAAGCATTACTTTTTTCTTTCAGGAATGCCTGGCCCACTGTGACTGTTCAGTCTCTCCTCTTTAAGGCTGTTTTGTCTCCACAGAAAGCATATGTGTACATTTCTGGATGTGTGTGTGCCCTGTGCATGTGCACACAATATATCTCTTATTCTTCTCTTTGAGTGCAAGATTGCATCAATACTTATCGGATTCCATCTGTTTTAGGGTCAGGAACAACTCCTGTTTGAATGCCTGAACAAACCTAACACAAAAGTTCTGGTTTACTTAGGAATTTCCTAGACATATATGCATAACCAATAAGCAACGAAAACTTTCTTAACATGTCATTAGCTTGTTCATTTACAGAGGTTTTGATTTTTTTTTTAATTTTTTTTTTTTTTTTTTTAGGAACAGAATGAAAAGACTGATCTTCCTCTTGTGGAATTCTGCTAATGAGCCTTTTTTTATAGGCTCTGTATTCATTAAGGAAAATATACAGACAAGCAAATAAGCTTGTATATTTCTTTCACGTTAATTATATTTATTTAAATATTAAGTGACACTGTTGCCCTGACTACTTGCTAAAACAGCCATAGAGTCTGTAGTCCTGAATGCTCTTGCTTAAGTGGTTTCCATGCTATTTGTTTGTTCAGTAGATTCTATTGAATCTTTCACTGGACTGGTTCCCTTAAGGAAGTGAATGAGGAAAAGTTCTAGGATCACATATTCTAAATTGGTGGGAACTATTACATTTTCTCCTTAAAGCTGTTTTGTCTTTGTGACACAGACATGTAATTACCAGGACTCTGATAAATTAGCATCAGAATTACATGAAGTGGAAAGCAGGATTCAAGGTTCAGTATACTCAATTCAAAGAAGTGTTTTAATATTGTAAATTTGCCAAAAAATTCTGCCTACCTCTCAGGCTGCCTACAAGTTATGAAATGGAATTTGGATTCCTGCAGTTCCTGAGATATAGGTATCTCAGACAAGTAATAATCATATAATAAGAGCTGATAATGATTGGAAAACTATTTCATCTTTTTGATTACTTTGCTTTCACCATTAATACTTTTGCTGCATCCCCAATCTGCTGTGCTGTGGTTTACCTCGTTATTATATTGCAAGCTCTCTCAACAATTTCCCAAAAGCCCTGAAATTGTTGTGCCAGTTATCTCCTAACGTTTGATAACCCCTGCAGCCAAGTCCCCAGGGTCAGAATTTGTCTCTCGGGTTCTTGTTTTTGGGATTGGCGGTGCCTTGGATGTTCCTTTAGCACCATGGAGCCTTGGCCTGAGGACCCTTTGGTGCTTTCTCATCTTGTAATAACACCATGAGAGAAAAGGGATGCACAGGATTGTGCAGAGGTGAATAAGCAAAATGAACAAGTCTACAAGTGGTATAAGCCACTGCAAAAGCAGTCAAGTGTCACACCTGTATCAGGGAAGTGCTGCCGTGCCCCACCCCTTCTCTTTGGCCACTCTAGGCATGAATTTAAGAGCTTGCTTAATTGAGGGATGCCAGTGAGATAAAAGGAATATCTATTTTATGCTTTTTATTTTGTGCTCATTTTTTCTTCAGGGCTGGGGAGCTCAGTATCATGTAGAAATGACACAGATATGCAAGGAATCGCTCTGCCCCACTCAGATCACAATTGACATCATACATTTTGTCTTTTGAAATAAATCCCTGACATTACTCTGTAAGAAATTCTGCAAAAGCTCATTTAAGGTCAATGAAAGCAGTCCTAGTACTTCAGAGTTGCCAAGTCCAACCCAGGCCATTTATTTTCTGGCTCCCTTTTGCTTACCGCTTGCCAATTATAAATGTGTTTTTCCCCTTAATTATTGAAAAGTGCAAACGCTTTTATGCTCCCCTGATTTATATATATATTTTTAATTAAATTTTGAAGGACTGTGGTGCTTATGATGAGAGTTAAACACATTTCATATCTTAATAAGCCTATTTTTATATTATGCTGCTTGAACTACAATCATGCTAAGGAATGGATTGGGGGGAATAAAATTAATGGGTTACTCTTGAAGTAGAAAAAATTATTCATTTTTGATAAAAGATCTTTTTGATAATTTACTCTTGACTTCACTACTTGATTTATCTCATCTTCTCACATAAATTTGTTTTTAATTTTTTCCCCCTTATGAGGTTTTTTAGCTCCAGTAACAGTTCTGAGATGGTTGGATTGATGGACTACAAAATTTAACATTTTTGAACTAAAAAAAAAAAAGGGCTTAAACACTTGAGCTAACAAGCAATATAACTTTAATGTAATAAACTAGAAAATCAGCTTTCCAGTGCCTTGATTTAAGAGGCTGGAATTTGATTATTTAGTTCTCCTACTCCATCTAGAGTAGATATGCACTAAAGCTGCTTGGTCTCTCCTTTGTTTTTCCTGAGCTGTTCAGTTTTTTCCTTAAATGTTCCCAGTACATTTCCCGGAATCCTCGTTAAAATGTTAGCCTATGTAACATTATCAGTGTTATTACATCTCAACGTTCTCAGCACACTTGTTTTTATCTCATTTGCAGCCTGTTGGTGTGCTCTCAGAATGAACTAGGCTGGTCAGAATTTAATAATCCTTGTAAGGCAGCTGTGTTATTTAACAGAGATTCCAGATATTACTTTCACTACTGCAATGATTTTAAGGACCTAAGTTGCTACTTACAGCAAACAATGAGAGATTGGAGTGAAAGGGAAAACAAAAAGGCAGATGAAATGAGAAAAAAGTAGAGTAATTGGAAACATTCAACTTAACAAGAATTTTGATGAAACAGTGGACTGTACTTAGGACTGTGAGTGAATCAGAAGAAGAAAAGGAGAACACTTTCTGGATTAGTTGACCGAAGGTGACAGGTCATTGATTGAACCTACCTATACCAAATTGTAAAATCTGCTGTCATATCCTTTGTCAAAATTAAAAAAAAAAACAAAAACAACAACAACAACAAAAAAAAAACACAAAAAAAAACCCAGCCAAAAAAGCCCCACCCTAAAAACCCACAAAAAATCCCACCCAAAGAAACAAACAAACCAAAAAAATCCCAATTTCCCCTTGTTCTAAAAACTCAACAAAAAACCCCCAAAAACAAAACCCACAACCCAAAACATAAAACCCAAAACCAAAGCACAGGCCAGGACAAGGAGAAGAGTTAAATGGACTTTGTCAGATGAGCTGGAGTCACTGAAAGAGGGAAAATTGTAGCTCTGTACCCTGGAAAACTTCCTGTAACGTTCTCCCAGTGCCTGTTTTGTTCTTTCTTCTGTTGTTTCCATCCACCTTATTCCCTGATTGTGCCCCAAAACAGCCCGAGGTGATTGGTGCCTGGGCAGGTGTTCAGGTGCTGCCTGGGAAAGTGCCCAGACTGGCCAGGCGATGGTCTAGACCAGATGGCTGCAAGGAGCAGTTTTAGCTGAGATGCTCAGTCTGTGCCTTCGTGGATGATGGATCACATTTTATCCAGTTATATATAAAATAAGCATTTTCTCCCTTTACTAATCTCCTGTGTTTGTCTGTGTTGGCAGCAACACAGCACAAATCAATTGAGATTCAATAGGAACACTGTTTCTTTCTTCTTAACTAAGAAATATTGCTTGATGTACTATAGTACTGAATATCCCCTCTCTAGAAACATAAATCTGATAGTTTTTAGTAAATTTATCTTGTGTAAGTGTTGAGTATAAAAGTCACATTGTTATACTAGAATTTTATTTTTTAGTCTATTCTAATTCTTTCTCACTTGTTATCTTTGAACCAGTAAGTTATCAAACTGTGTATCAAAAGGTGTTCAAGCTGTAACATTTAAAAGATCATTATTTTTCTCAACTTACAAATTCTTGGTCAACAGCTCACATATATGGCATATCTATCTCTAACATTTTCTTCATTGAGCATCATAGAGGGTGAATTTGTTTTTTGAATGGCGTCTATTTGAAGCCAAACTTAAATTTAAGTTCTTTTGAAGAAACTGATACCTTAACTCTGTGATGTTTACATAAAAATATTGAAGCTTTGCTACTCAAAAAAGAGCTATTTTTGTTACCACACACTTAATTTGTGTGACTTTTATTCTTATTTAAAGTTGCCTAAGAAAATATAACTTTTTGCCCTCCTCAGGTGCTTACAGCCCTCAAATGTATATTCCATTAACACACACATACTTTCTTTTCCACACTTCACCTTTTAGTCAATTCTTGGCCAAATGGCACATTTGCAGTGATTTTTGTCCTTCATTGTTAATTAGTACTGAGCAATCACCGACGATGTTCCAATTTTCTGAGCTATTTAGTGGATTGGAGTTATGTATGACATTTCAGGCACCTGCCCTAGATTCTAGGCTCTTCTAGTATATGCTGTGATCGGAATAATGAATACAAATGTGAAGGAAGGAAAAAAAAATTATAAAAAAGCAAGCAGTTCCATATCGTAGTGTTTTTAGTCTTGGCTTTTGCCTTTTAAGTCATTTTTCCACTTCCATGAAGGAAAGAGATGAGCTTTGCAGCTTGCTCTGGGAGGTCAATGGCCTGAGGCTGCTCTGAGGAACAAGGAGAAGGAGCCCAGCACTGTGCCTGCCTGCATGGCAAGCCCTGCTCACTGCTGCTCCTGTGCCTCTGGCCACAGCTGGAGTTGAGAGGGCTTTTCAGATCACAACAAATGTCTCAGGTAGGGTAACTTTCCCTGGAAACCTCCAGGCAGTGTATACATCTCCTGGAAGAGTGGCAGTGTTTTCACAGAAAATGGCGGGGGGGGAAAAAAAAAGAGGGTGAAAGAAAAGGAAAAAAAATCCTCTGGTGAGTGCTCTTTTGAATTATTTTCATAATTCAAGTTAATGAGTTGCATTTTCCAAATTCAGCTTGACATTAAGTGTGTAACAGCACCAGAGGCAATCCTTGCCACAGGATCAGCACACATCTGTCTGGCCTAAACCCCCGATGAATTTTTGCTCCCACTTCCACAGATATCTCTGCCTGAAAACAAGGGTTTGTAGTTGTCTGCAGCAGTGTAGTAGACACGACTGCCAGGTGAAGTTTGAATCTACTTGGCTGTTATTTTTCAGTGAGTTTTGCCAAATGGTCAGATTTTAAATAACATATTTTAAATAATGATTTCAGAAGAAATGTAGGCATAGGCAAATATCAGCTCCCCTGGCTCAGGTGCTGGGTTTTGTCTGCTTGGACAGAATCTTTTGACAGCTCTCTAGAAGCTGCCCCTGTGCTGCTGGCAGGAGCACAGAAGGGTCTGGTTCCATCAGCAAAACTGTGCTAGCTCCATCTACATTTCACTGGAGTTTTTGCAGATCTTTAACAAGCTTTCCAACCTCGTGCAGTCTATTGTGCCCACTCACTCACTGAAATCTATCCTAATCGATGGAAAGGGCACTGCACTTCTTGGGAATAGGTTTTGGCTTGCTTGCTTTACTTCCTGTAAATCTCCATAGGCTCCTGATGGAGACAAGCAGATCTATTGCTCCTTAAACTGCCAGGGATGGAATCAAATCGTTGTTTGGCCCAGACAATATTGGTAGATTTGTAAGTAGCAGCAGCTTGTAACTTGAACTGAAGAGGAGAGGCATGAAGAATTTTCTGGTTTTGAATAGATTGACTTTGTTTTCTGCTTCTCTAGTGGCTTCATTTTCCAGGTGATGCTGTCACTTCACCCCATTCCCACGTATTAGCACTACTGAATAACCAAAAAAGTCATGTTCATCTGCCATTGTTTGTTTGTTGTAAAATTTGTTGTATACCCAGACTTAATGAAAGAGAAGAATGCATTTCAGAATATTTTTTTCTTTTCTCACAAATTTAGATAACCAAAGCAATTACTGAAAATTTTCCAGTGCTACAGTGTTAGTGACAGCTGTAGTTGATCCTAATGTCAGAAGTCTAGTTGAAAAAGAGTGAAATGGTAAATAGCAAAAGAAAATCTCAAATATCAGGTGTGTCAAAGGGTATGAACTGACTAGATATAGATCTTACAGTTTTAAGTTTGAAATGTTGAATTTGACAAATGTTGAATTTTGAATTAAATACATATGGAATTTTACAAATGTTTGCATTGTGCATTTTTAATGATCACATGCAGTCAGAGTGCTTAACCTTGATAGATATCCTGGCTTTAAAACAGGTCACATGCAAGAAATCCCCTATAAATTTGTAAAAGAAATGAAGATGTGAGTGTGGGCTGTACAGTGGCAGAGTCAATCTTGCCCAGTGAAAACTGCAGACAGAAAATGTAACCTTCCCCCCCCAGTTCAGCTTCACCAGTTTTTAGAAGCCCAGAGAAAGTGACATCTGTTTTCAGAGTAGAAAATATTTGCATTGCAAAGATTGCAGCAATTTGTTAAAGCATTAGAATAATCTCTCTTTTTTTTTCCCTCCCCTTAATCTTCTTATTCTCTTTTAATATTACTCATTTTGTAGTTTTATGCGGTTTTTCTTTGGGTGAGAATTATTTAAAAAGCTATATCTTAAGGTTTGTGTTGGGTTTTTTGGTTTTGTTTATTTTTTTTTCTCCTATATGCTTACAGGGTTCCTTCTTTGCTTTCTAAGAGGCAGTGGTTGTTATAGTTTCTTTTTACCTAATTACTGCGGGGAAAAGTGGCATCTGAAAAATCAGAATAGAGTTTGTTTCCTGTGTGCTCATCTGTTCCTGCTGTTTATGCTTCACCTGGATACCTAATCCTTTTAGCAGTGCAGAAGATTATGAAGCTACAGACAAGAGATTATGGCTCCAGGTGAGGGATAAGCAGCTGATCAAATGAGTGAAGGAGAAAAAGAGATTGTTTCAATGCAAATATTCCCTACTAATTAGGGCTAGGGAGAAGAATTGAGAAGAAATGTGATTAGTAGTCTCTCTGTCTATCTCAATAGGATTTATTTTTTTCCTGAGCAGTATGCCTTAAAATTTTCATAAGGAATTTAGTCAATTCTTCAGGAAACCAGTATTACCTGTACACTTAGTGCCACACTCTTGTGTCAGCTTTGTGAATATCTTTTCTGTCATTAGTGACATATGTTTGTTTTAAACTTCCTTTGTAGCAGAATTTCCCAGGGCCAAGAGCCAAGGATCTGTAAAGGGTGCGTGGTCAATGATTTCCATGACTTTGCTTGCAGAAATTCACATCACCACTTCATTCTGCAGTATATTTCTGAATTTTATTTATCTTGGCAAACACTGAGTGAAGTAACAACTCAGCAAAAGTCTTCCTCACTGCAGGATCACTCTCATCAATTTATGAAGATATTGGAGCCCCCAGTGCAGTCAGGGCTTTAGAATGTTTAGCACTTTCTCCTTGGTGTACTCTGTGCTCTGACTCGTCCACAGACAATCTTTCATGTCTTGTGTAAAACAAAGAGCAAACTAAGACACTAATTAACTAAATAGTACTAGAGCTACTCCTTTCCCCACATCATATTCCTGAGAGGAAGACACCAGAACAGAGGTCGTTTTCTGCTGGTTTTACCTGGGACCTCTTGGTTCTGCTGCAATCCAAATATTTGGAATTTTTCTCAAGCATTTAGTCATGTCATCCCTTCCCATTTTCTTAGCAGGAAGTTGTGACCACAATTGTAAATCAGTGGTTTTTGCTGAAGTTAATCCAATTTGCAAATAGAAGCAAACTGGAAAATGCAGGCTTAATTTCATCTTAGCCTAAGTTGGTGTTCAGACTTCTGCAAAGCAGTCACGAGGTATTTTGTTCCCATGTGTGGGTTTTGTATCTTCAGCTCTCAGAAAACTGCAATAGAAAGGGAAAATACTTCAGTCTCCAGTGCAAAAGCCAAACTGAGGGTGACATGGCTTGTCCAGTCTCCTAATGTATAACTAGTGCAGCTGAGAAGAAAATGGAGCTGTCCTGTTCTGACCCCAAACCCTGTTCCATGCCACATTATTGGTACCAGAACATTGTTTCACTGTGCTTTTCATATTCCTTGAAAACAAAAAAATCTCAGAATACCAACAAACCCTGGCTCAAAGACAGCATGTGAGTTAAGTAGAGAGAGAAAGAATGATTTATTGTGTGAACTATGTTGTGGACTTAGAAAACCTCATAAATTGTTTCCCAATGTGTATGTGCAAGACTCAATTAAAATCAGGTAATTAAAAGCTCTTTCACAGAACTGACAAAACAACTTGCCTACCTGTAGAGACATTCCTTCTGAAAAGAAATTACCAATTCCCAAACATGCTTGGGATTAAAACAGGAACTTGCTAAGCATTTTCATGTCTTTAAGAAGGACACTCTTGATTTACTTGTGACAGGCATGCTATTTTACAATCCTTTTATTTAAGCTAAGAATAAAATTCTGTCATGCTCCACAGAAAATAACAGAGAGCAGAGAGAAGAAATGCAAAATATTGTTTATTTTTATGGATGATTTAAAGTTTTTCCACCTAGCACAGCTGTCTGAATGAGTGCAATAAGGTGAACTCAACACACAATAGACCACATGATAGCAGAGAAAATAATTTGCAATTAAATTAGGTGGCCCATGCAGTCTAATATATTCATCTTTGAAAAAAAATTATGGATGCTAACACTTGAGTAAGTATTTAAATCTGAGAGTGCTATTAATAATCAAATTCATTAAGAAAGGTATCTGCAGTATATCTAATTAATTGACTGTTGCACAATACTAGTCTTTTCCAGCTTTTGAAGTCAGACAGTATTTATAGCAAAAAAAGTGCTGCTAGGGACTTTTAAGTTGTAATTAATAATTGTTATGTCCCATCATTTAAAAGGCTTGTCCCATCAATATGTTTCTTCTGTTTATTGCTTAGGAGTCTTGTAATAATTAAAAGTAAAATGGTGGAAAATAAATTAAATTCTACATTATAGAGATATAAATGGGGAAAAAACCCACGTTGTACAATTAACAACAAGAGAGTCAAGTATTTCTTTAAAAAATAAGAGCCATGCTTCTATACCGAAATATGTGAAAGACATAAAATACGGAGTTTAAAATCAAAATTAAATCTATCGAGTTTAGTTATGGCAGATTGCAGGTTAAAAGAAGAATTTTCAGGTGCTGCACAGGCAGAAAGGCAAAGGAGCAGAATGAGGAAGTGACGTTTTCAAGGTCAGGGCTGATGGCAGCCCTGCAAATGCAAGACTGAAATCAGGTGCTTTTCTGAACAAAAAAACCTCTTTGAGATGAGAACTTTTCTCTCATCCACTGATGCTGACTTCTGGTCCTTCCCTTGTTAGGCACATGTGAGCCCAGCTGCTTCTCAAAATTTTACATCTGGTTACAGCCTCTGCTAGTTCAAAAAGTAAATATTTGAGAAGAGCACCTTTCCTGAGATAACTTCAGAACAATCAGTGAAGCTGCACTGATGTCTTTTTCCACCAGCTGTTGCTTGGCCCTAAAGTTGTGCATTGAGTGAAAGATATTTTTCCTGCTCACAGCCAGAAGCCCAGGCTGTGGGTTCTGCTGATGGCATTCCTCCATGCCTGGGTGCTCCTCTTCAGCTGCACCTCAGCCTGCAGACAGACAGTCCTTTCTTTATTGTTTTTGTGTGGAAAAATTCTCTCCAGTTACATTAATGTAAGTTATCTTTATGCTGTTGCTATTGGGTAAAAAACAGCTTGTTTCAGAGAGTGGAAAGTGCTTCACTGTTCCTGTGTGGTAGTTTCTGGTGAGATGGTATTTCCTCAGTGATGCAGAAGAGTTGTTTGATAATTTTGTTCTACCTTTGTCCTTTTAAGCCTTATCTTACGTGAGTACTGATATTCTAGATGCTAATCTTCCTTCACAAGCTTCTTAATGTTAATTTCATTTGCTGTACCACTCAAGCTCTCAGTCCCCCAGGCAGGGAGACAAGAAAACAGCCAACCCAGAGCTCTTTGAGAGTTTTCAAGGTTCACCTTACACTACCCTTTTGGAGGTCAGAGTACCTGCTCGTCAAATATCAGCTACCAGCTGAGCTATTTTGTTCCTCACAATATTTTCTGCTGTAACAGGTTTGAATGTTTTTTTCAATATTTCGTTTAATTTCTCCAACCTCAAGGAAGTATCAATGAGGTTTCAGAGCCCTTTGACAAGAAGCCTGAGAAACCAACACCCAGTCCATTTTCTGGTTTTTCCATTATTTTGCTCAGTTTAGAGCATGACATGGTGTCCTGGTTTAGGGAAAATCTGGGAGGAAATCTCCATTTGGGAGATGGAGTCCACCATCTTCTGGCAAACGATGCTAGAAACATTTATTGATAATTCCTCTCCACGCTTCTTTTCACTCCATCCCCTGGGTTTCTACATGAGCATAGGTAGCTTGCATAATTTGGCTGACAAAGTTACTGCCCTCAGCTGCAGAGTGTAAATTAGCAACTACTTCCATTTACACTGAAGTTCTGCACTGTAAACTGTTGGTTTGCAGTGGTTCAAGGTCTGCTTGTTGATCAGCTAAAACATCTTCACCACGGTGGCAGGGTGAAAAAATGAACTGTGAACTGTCTGAAAATACAGCATCTTGTTTGTAATTAAACCCCCTTTTTATATTCTTTGCTGAGTAAATCTAGATGACTTTTCTCTCCTTAGTGACACATTCGTTACAGAATTACTGTGGTGATTTGAGGAGCAGCAGCTGAGATTATTATGAGTTCTTCTGGAATTGGTGGGACACAGGCAGAATATAGCAGGAGTTTTCTGTCCAGCAACATTTAGTGTCTGGAGGAGGCAGATTGATGCTACTTGCTGTTGCTGGCTGTCTCATTCTGTATGTGTCTGGCACCTTAGGGCAATTGCTTTGGATTAGAGATGGCACTGAGCACACAAAGGAAAAATGGCACTTTGTGTACGGTGAGAGAGCGCCTCACAACAGCCCTTTGAACCAGCTCATTTGTTCTAGTCGCTGCCTGGGACTCCTGTGACTTTATCTGGTACATGCAGGCATGAAAAAGGGAAAAAAAAAGCCAAAACAACAGCAAACAAACAAAAAAAATCTTACTTATGCTCAAGGTTGTGCAGGCTTGGTCTGTGGGCCAGTTTTTCCATGTGTGAGTTGTGCTATGAACATTTGTTTATCCAGGCACTTATCTGCTCACCTGCGTGCTCCTTCTGGTAACCAGGAATAATGGGCACTCTCTGTCAGAGCCCAGACACACAACTGCACAATTGTTTTATTCTTCTGCTGTGTGCTTTATTTTTGTTTTGTTTCTCCAAGTGGCCTACTGCACATCGAGTAGCTTAAGCTGCCATTATCTGTGACTAACAGCAGTTATTTAGATAAATGAAATCATTGTATTTGCCTTATTGGCAGGGTAGTGGGTGGAAAATCTAATGGCCTCGTTTGCTGGAGCATTTTGGCATTCACTTTTAGCTTCATGGGGCCTCTATCATCCATTAGCTTTTACTAGTTAATACTCTCAATATTTACTCTGGTTCTTAAATAACTCTGTTTTACTTAAGAATATAAGATAAAGCCAACAGGAACACTTTAATGTTCTGATTATGTTATTATTTAGGAGAAGAAAAAATAACCTGATGGCTGAATCTTGCACCTTGCAATTTGTAGTTAATTAGCAAAATCCCCTCAGCTGGTTGTTTGGGCTGATGGCGAAAAAAAAGTGATGGATTGTTAAGGGGCGAGAAGGATGATTTGTTCCTACAGAAGAGACAGAAATTATCTACATATGGTGCACCTAATTTTCTTTCTTGAATAAATAGCAGAGGACACAACTATGATTATCCATTTTTCCATACAGATGAACATTTTTGACACTAGGAAGGAAGCTTTTTTCCACTTAAGGAATGATATATTTAGACATTTGACAAAACAACTCAGGTTTAAGAGTTTTCTTATATTACTTTACCTTTTATCTCTGAACTACTAATAACAAAATAGAAAACTTTGGATGAAATATGGATGTCGTTCATTTTGCAGATAAAAAAACCTTTCCCATCTTTTTAATTCCTCTTCTCTTTTTGCTGTGTTTACCTGAAGATGTTTGCACGAATCTGTAACCTCTCCCTTGCAATCTTCTTTGCTACAGGTGTGGTCACTTGTAAACCTGACAGGAAGGACTGGATAAGAGGTAACAGGCACTAAATAAATATTCCCCAGACCATAACAGGGAAGAAAAAATAAAAATAATAATAATAATTTAAAAAATGTATGGATAATATGCATTTTCAATAATTTTTCAATTTAAAATACATATTTAAAAAATCTTAGTGATGTCTTTACTTTTGAAATATTCATATTGTACTGCTGCAGAATGACTCTGTTTAATCCTGTGCTTCATTAGCCATTCTCATGTCAATTTTACACAGCTCCTTCAGCCAGATCCCTTTTGGTGTGCTATGTTCCATGGTTGGCTTCAGATCAGAAATTGTGTGTTGGAAAGTAAAGAAAATTTAGTTGGCTTTGGATTTCTCCATATATTTTGAATCAGGAGAGCTGCAAATATGCAATTCAATGGCCGATGCCATAGTTGGATTTTAGATCTTTAGAAAAAGCAAGGCGGATTTGAACCCAGAATATTTTGTAGGTTTGTATTCTGAAAACATTAGATTTTTACTTGTTCTATGTAATTAATGGAAATCTGATGTCATTCTTCATATTGTGGGCTAGATCAGCAAATGGACTGGAGAAGTATTTCACCCACTGGATTTTAGACCTCTAGTCTCAGACTTCTACATTCAGCTGAGATCAGGCACACTCTGAATAAACCTCCACTTCTGTGTTGTTATAAAAATATATTTAACCAGCTCTCACATACCCTATACATTATAGATGTATGTTTGGTAGGCAGGCAGATGACTCCTGAACTGACTTCAGGGAAGTGAAGCACTGAAACTTCCTTCGCCTTGCAGTGTTCATGAAGAGAAAACTTTGAATTTGAAATCATGTTTAGAAAACTCTTCAGGGACCACTAATGGTATGTATATATGTATATATAAACACAAATATGACAGAACTGTGAATCTAAATAGTTTTTAAGCAAAAATTTGGATTAGGAAGAAATTTTTTTGGTTACTTTAAACATTATTACAGTCCATTTTTACAGACAACATGCACATTCTGGTTTTGTTGGATACATATGGATTTGTGGTTGTGCCTTCTGAGTCCAGATTGGTTTAAAAGTTTGATTACATGAAACATGTCTCAATTTTCAGAAATCAGCCACGAAATAATCAGGAAATGAAAAGTGCACCTGCTTTTACCTTTGATTAGATATTTTACTGTTGTGTAGGCAGAGGGAAGAAGCTCCCTGCAATAACCTAAAATAGTAGAGAGAATCAGGTACTTTCAATATTATTAAGTCCCTTGGTACTAATCCTTTAAGCAGCCTCCAGCAGATTGGGAAGTTGATCTAACCTTTGCTGTCAGTACCTATCAACCAACCTTGCACTCAGTAAATGAATGAGCTGAGCAGGGACATTGTTGCAAACTTACTGTTTATTTGAAGTGCTTCCAGTAAATGGTGTCTCATTTGAGATTCACAGTTCTATGTTGTTGTTGTTACTGCAGAATCTGGTTTTAGGTATGTTTTGGAGGTTTTTGGTTTTTTTTTTTTTTTGTTTTTTTTTTTAATTCCACATTCTTTGCTTTTAAAAAGGGAAAACAAACCCCTCAAAATTATATGTTGTTTCTTTCTTTTTGTTGTTTCAAAGAGCTTTTCATTTCAAACCAAGCGTTTGAACTTTTTTTATGATCTTAGAGTAGCCAATACTAGAGGAATTCTGTAAATCTGCTGTTAAAATTTAAAGATCTCTTGCATCATGATCCAATAAAAGATTTTGCACCCTACCTAGGCTTTTTTAAAGTTAGAGGACAGAAAGAGTGAAATGCAGCAATGAGAGTTTTGGTAATTGTCTTTGACCTTTTCTTCACAGTCAAAATAAGTGCTCTTTGACCTTTCTGTGATAGAAGAGGCTGCTGCCTTTTTTTCACACCCCAGAGTGTGTTAGAGGTTATCAGGAGTTTTATAGCTCCTCCAACTCTGATGATCTTTTGAGACATATACTGTAAAACAATAAACCAGGTAAAATGAGGCACGAGTACTGGAGTGCAGTACACAGAAAAACTGTCTTGATGCTGGAAGGACTGTGAATACACACCTATGATAATTTAGTGGACTATTCAAGGTGTCCAGAATTTTTTATTTTTTTTTCAATAGTGTAGCCAAGATTTCTATCTTCATGAACAAGTATTTATTTCTCCAGGCTTGATTTAACTTCCACCACAAGATAAAGGTATCTGGAGGAAGAGTAAGCACTGAGAAGGCTCCCCTGACCTGTGTTATCCCTGTGTTATGATGTGAAGGTCGAAGTCCTAATTGATTCTCTACCTGAGGAAGGCAGACCCTTGCTTGTCCTTTCCCACCAAAGTGTCCTAATTGTAAAGCTGGAGGCTAGATTTGCCAATCTTTAAATAAAAAGTGAAGGGTTGTCTCCACAGCCCCGTGATAAGGGCACTCCCCGGGCAAAGAGAGGACTGAAGATTGATCCAGGCTTCCTGTATCAAGTGCAAAACCCACTGCAATCCTAATTACTGCACTGCTATGACACATTTATTATCACTCTTCCCTATCCACCGCCTCTGCTTAGTGTTTCACAAGACAAGAAGCAAGCTGAGAATGCCAGCCCTGTCACTGCATTCCTGGTCTAGAGAGGGACAAAGGCATGGTGATGCTTATTTATTTTGTCCATGAATGAAATGCTCTGCTCCTAGGTTGTTATGAAAAGAAAAATAGCAGCACAACTTCCACTTCTATTTCTGAATGTTTTCTAAAAGGAAAGTGTAAGTTGCCTGCCTGGGTTAAAAAAGGTTCCCAAGTCCTGCAGGGCTGTGGATCCTGACTGAATAAAAACACAGATCACACAGAGACCCCTGAGAAAGATGAAATTTTAAGCACTTCTCTCTTCCACATTTCCTTCTATCTAGTTTAGGTGATCTTTGAATTATATAGGAACTCAGAGCTTAAAATAGGGCTTCTGCAAATTTCGTGGAGGGATGTGGGTGTCAAAAAGCCAAGCATCACCATGTTTTAGACCTGTGTAGTGTTGGACTGCAGTGACAATGCTGGCATTCTCAGCTTGCTTTTCTGTCTTGTGAATTATTTCAGTAGAGCCAGTGGATAAGAATGAGTAATTATGGAGGTGTCATAGCAGCACCATAATTAGGATTGCATTGAGCTTTGCAGTTAAATTTTACGCCTAATGCTCCCCTGCTGTCCCCCATCAGTGCACCACATTTGAAGTACAGCTACAATTAAACCATCACAACACAGAGTACACAACCAGACAAAATGATTAAAAGGAACCTGAATCCATGTGTTCTTAGTCTGGAATGACTTTGTTATGACATTGGGGGTTCTTGCTGTAGGTTGTAGATTTCCAAGCCCTTCAGTTTGGTAATTTCTCACTCTGCCCCTCTATTAATATTATAGTATGTCACCTTGGGCCCTATTATTTGTCCAATTGCAACATCCACTATGACAGAATAGAACTATAAATATTCTTGGCTCTGTTTATGCTTGAATAGTTCAACATGCCTCAGATGCCTAGGCACAGTTTGTGAGCACAGCTATATAATAATCCATAGGATATAAAGCCAGTTCTCCTTTTGAAATATACATTGGGGTTTGTTTTCTTTAGCTTGGATATTCACATCAGTGTTTTCCAGGAAGCAGGCAGAACATGAATGAAAAAATCTCACTGTGCTGTTGAAGCCCAGAACACCTGCAAAAAACTGCTGGAGTTTGAAATAACCCCGGGGTATTTTTGGCTTGTTCTTCTTTTATATAGCATTTGTTCATTTCTTTTTTCCTGTGGTATTCTGCATAAGGCATGAGGTAGCATCCATCTGGTAGAATGCAGACAAGAGGGAATACATGGCTTAATTTGGGGGTTTAAAAACTAAATGAAACACCTAAGTACTTATTGAATCAAACAAACTAATGATTTGGGTGGAGGGGTTAGGTTTTCAAGTCTGCTTCAAAAACCTACACTCTTTAGCAAAGCATGGAGGGTTGGAGACGTGCCCCAGATTATTATCAGGTAGCTCTGTGTGGGTCAGGAGTTCAGAAATCTGTTTGGGTCCATGTGCTGAATTGACACAGAAGAGTCCCAGTCCATATGTGTGTATGTGTTGTGTGTGTGTATTGATGTTGGGCACTGTCACCTTATTTGATGGCAGTGACAGAATCTCTCTGACTTGCCCTTTTCCAGACACATTGCCTCACTGCTGGGATCTACTCCTGCAAAGTCATTGGGCTCCATGGAGCAGTAACAAGGAACTGACTTATACATGAATTTGTGTTTGCTCATCTAATGAGACTGACATTTGTGGGTCTACTACAAATTAATGCAGCATTCTGATGTAAAGCTAAGCGGGGGTCCTAGCAGCAGGTTTTCCATTTGTTTACAAGTTGTTCTGCTTGTAAAACCATTCAGAGAATCTCTACCAGAGAAACTATTCAAACTTAGTGAAATTCTCATTTTAAATACCTTACCTGGGGAGGAAGATGGGTTACTATAATTTTTGCAAGCATGTGTCCTGTTCCAGAAAATATTTAATTGCTTGAAAATACTGTTGCTTTTCTTTTCTCTAAAGCCTGCATTGCACTTCAGACAGAGAAATATATTTTACTCTAGGAACTTTCCCAATAAACAAAATGTTATTTATTCTATTTTTGTTACACTTTGCACTACAAAAGCATGAATATCTTTTAATAACTCATTAAACTGACAGTCATTACAGTAGATTAATTTAAAAACATTAGTGAAAACACTGTAAACTGCACTGAAGCCAAAATTCATGCAATGGCCAAAGTTTACTAAAGAATGCCATCTAGAGGACCTTGGCAGAGCAGAAAGAACACTAATATTTACAGAGAAGCATCACTGTAGTTTCTCTGTAGTCGTTTTGTCTTAGCTGTATGTAGTCAAAATTCAGCTTTCTGCATGAAACCATGGGCGAGCATGCATGTTTTGACTGGTGACAGGGAATAAGCTGAAGTTAGTTTCATCATTTCTCTGATTCAAGAAAGCAATTTAAAACAGAGTGCAGTTTACAGGTTAGAGTTTTTATCTCCTATGTATGCAGCAGTTTTCATTCGCTTCCTCTTTTTGATGTAGAAGATAAAAAAGACTTTTCAAATAGTACTGCATAAGAAATATTTGCATCATCTTTACAGTAGATAATAATAGGTAAATGTCTTCTTGTGAATATAGATGAGTGAAATTGTTGAAAACATGAGGAATAATTTTCGTTTCTACTGCTGCCTGTGTCTTAACAGTCAGTGAAACAATAATTCTGAAAGCAAAGAAACTTTTGCTTGAAAAGAAAAAAAAAAAAAGAAGAAAATGGAGTGGCAATAATAGTGTCCATGAGGTTCATTCAGTAGAAAGGAATTTGTAACAATCCTACAAGGTAATGAAAAACTTATTCTATCTATTGTTTTTCTTTCCACCGATTGTTCATCAGTTAAATATGTGAGTTTCTTGTCAGTATAGCAATTGGCATTTCATTTATTTGACAGGACTGTAGTCATATCACTCCCTTAGAACCGGGGGAAATGGGCTTTGGAATGCATTTTGTGTGATTGGATACAGCAGGAGTGCAAAGTAAACATGAAATTTTGAATTTGAATTGAGTAATGTTGGCGATCCAAAGCTTTCTTATTGCAAAGATGATCCTGAACCTCTTGATAGGGTGGGGAAAATTAATACTGTAATATGTATCCTACTCTCTATTCCATAAATACATGCTGGTATTTATTTCAGATTGCTGTTTTCTCATCTCAGTATTCTGGACAAGACTTGACTTTATACCCCATGGCTCCTGGTGGTTCATTTCTGAAGGCAAAAGGAGGAGAGAGCCTGGGAAATGGAAACAAGTGGCCTCTGGTCTTATTTTGAATGGGCTGAGAACTTAAAACAGCACAAAAGTGTGTGTGTGTCAATTTCCTTTTTGTGTTTGAAAGACAGGAAGGTACCAATTTGGTCCACTTTTAACTTTATTTTTAGGAGAAAATGAAAGCAAGAAGTCTCAGCAGGAACCTCCCCATGTGGATACAGAGAGGTTATGCAGGGACATATAGAGAGATCTGTCTTGGGCAAATCTGAGTTTTGATTTAAGTTTTAGATGTGCCTAATTGTGAACTGGTTTTACCTTTGCCTGAGGAAAAAAATGGAGCAAAGATTGCCCATGAAAGGATTTTCTTAATTTCCTCTTTTATTTCTCACTTTACCTTCACTATAAATGATGTAGTTGAGTGCACCCATTATGGAGAAAGGACCGAATATTACATTCTGATAATAAATGTGCAGTCGAGTCTGTGATGGAAATCCTTGCTGATATAAAGGACGATTTCTCAGTGTGGCTTTGTACGGGGTGGGGGAAATGCTTTTTCACTTTCTGGAGACTCAGGCAGAAGGGAATAAATTGTGCTGGTTATTTAAGTCAAGATTTTTGTCAGGAGAAAAATCAGTCTGAGACAGTAAAGACTAAGGCAGAGAGAAGCTCAGGTCTCCATCAGGCTCTGTGCTTTCACAGCATGGAAGTCGGATTTGGTCTTTCCCAGCTGAAGAAAGAAGCTAGTCTGTTTTATTTGTATTATAATGCAGCATAAGGTTAGATGAGATTCCATGTGTGTACAGGCTTTCTTTTTATGGATGATTCTTTAATATTTCCCTTCAATTATTACTTCAGCAGATCAGTATTGCAAAAGCTGCTGGTCAGAGGCTCCTGAAAGCATCTGGCACAGAGGTAATTTCGGAGAGACAGGGAGTGATGTTCAGCCTTGGGTGGAATTGTGCTTGTGGATGTGCACATAAAGAGCCTGGGAAGGAGCAGAGCTGCTGTCAGCTCCACAACCTAGATAGCAATATTAACAAGTAATTAAAACTCCATTCCCTCCTCCATCTTCCCCTGCACTGTTCCTCACCTACCTTTAAAAATAACCTAAAAACTGGTTATGAATATTAACCTTTCTGCTGCTACAGAGAAACACAACATGCGGTGGTGGATTAATAATTAAAATCAGGAAACTAAGAGCACAAGCACTCGAGGGAGTCAGCAGTAATAACGTTATTGAAACAGCCAATTTAAGAGTCAGAATTTCTCAAATAATTTAAATGTTAACTTTTAAGATGACCTATAAAAGATCATACAACATATAAATCATCAGCAACTACATCAACTTTTTGCATAATTGGAAGTTTATAATAGTCCTGTTTCTCTGCCTCTCTGTCTTAGGAGAAACAGCAAAGCCTCAGAAGCTCGGAGACCTTTTTAGAGAGGGTATACACAAACAAATGAGATTTGAGCACTTCAGGTAATATAAACACTGCAGCCAGAGGAGAAGAGGTGAGGAAAAAAAAGATAAGTGATTAGATGCTGAGCTCTGTACAGCCAGTATTAGGTTTTTGCCTATGATCGGAGCCTATCCTAGTACAAAGGTGATCTGAATATCTCTGTATTATGATATAGCCACTGGTATACTTGAATGAAAACCAAACCTGTGCTGCAGGTTTTGTAAGGACTCCTGGGAATTGCTAGCCTTCTTCCAAAGCTGTGGCTTGTTTATTTTTTAACCCAGGCAACATTTTTTTTTCTTTTTGTCGCATTTCTTGTTTTGCTCTGATTTTCTTTCTGCCTCTCACTTGTTGAGGAGAATATCTTATCTGATCTGCTGGCATTCTCCCACAATAAATTGTTCTCCAAGCCCTTCCTGGCTTTGCCCTTGGATCAGACACCTAAAGCCCTTTAGACCTTGGGAAAAATCTCCTGTGACACATATATGTGTCACAGTGGGTTCTAAACAAAGTAAATTAGTCCATGCCAAAAGTTGGTTTAACCTTCCTGCATGGCCTTGTCTTGTACAAAGTAAATGTGAAAGTCTGAGCCAAGATTTTCTTCTCTTCTAGCTCTGAGTCTGCATCCATGACATTTCCTGGTAACAGCTCATAGAATTGTTTGGTTTCTATTTCTTCCTCTTTTCTTTGCTTTTTTAATTTAGGAATGGAGGTCATTGTCAAAATAACTTTTTTTCTCTCTCTTTAGTTTTCCAGCTGCTGCCTCTTTGAATACCTATTTGCACTGAAGGGCCTCTAGATGTGCTTCAGAGGAAGCCTGCCAAAATTTCAGAACCCTGCTGTTTTTCAGTGAGAACAGACCACCCTCTCAGATACTGATCTCAATAAAAGAGTTTTTGTCATTAATAGTGACTAACAATGGGAAAAGCATTAAATCTCAGAGATCTAAAATGAAATAGATGAGGAGTAAAAAGCTTTCACGCAGTGAAATTTGTTCCATGGATGTGAAACATATCTTCTACATTATTCTTCTGAATTATTGTATCCTTCTGGTTGCATAAAGAAACAAGAATCCAGGGGAGCTAGGGTTTCATACCAAAGATCTGAAATTTTGATGAACGTTTTAAAAAAATGTGGTAATGTTTGCTTCTACTATAAGTACTGAATATTGCTCATTTTTCAGTGGAAAGTTATCTCGTCTGTCTTTTCCCCTGTCCAAATAGTCTTGCTGTTGTCACACTGATTGAAAGTAACTTACCTTTTCCTTACCTGAGGTAAGTTCCTGTTGTCTGAGAAATGAGGGGCAGCACTGTGCAGCATTTTGTCTGGAGTCTTTCTAATTAGGTCTCTGCCTGTGTCCTACAGGTCCTTTTGATTTTCAGCACTCCAGGAGCCAAACTTGATTTAAATCATAACACTAGAAGTAAAATATGTATGTGTGTGGGAAAAGTAGTTTTTTAAGTAGTTTGAGTTATGTAAGAATTTATAAATTGAAAGTCTGCCTTTCTTTTTCCCTCCTCATCATTTGTGTGCATAGTCTGCTGGTAAAAGCATTAGGGGTCCAATTTCTAGTCTTTATAATTTGAAATATGTTGCCTTTCCCACAGCCACACCATATTTGTTGATTCTACATGCTGCTGTAGCATCCAGAAGCCAATATTCTGATGTAAAACTTGTAATTCCCTTTGCTGTATAGTGAAACAGGAAAACGCCTTTTTTCCACTCCCCTAAGTCCCTGTCCTTCCCTATCTCTTGGAGGTAACCTAGAATATTAAGTATTCAGCTATGTGCATATATCACCTCTCATCCACTCCTCTCCTCCTTGACCAGCCATCATTAACTGTTTGACCTCTATGGCTACGAGAGCAAAGATCAGGTTTGAGGAAATGCTTAAATGAATAAAACAGTACTATGTGAGAAAGAGATGGAAATGTGGATTTTTGAAACTTGATTAATGGTAATTTAAGGGAGTCTTGAATGCTCTTCACTACCTCTATCCTACTTCTGGGTGCCTCTGATTGCCCTGCCTTCATCTCTCTGCTCTACCTTCTTTTTCTGCACTGTATATTTTCTTCTCTCCTGTTAGTGTGTTATATCCTCATTGGTATACGGTGTGTTTTCCTTCCTTTTCCAGGAGTAGGCCTATTTCTTCCCCTTGAGCACTCTCATTTCCCTCTCCATTGCTCCCCCCCCTTGCCTGAGATTTTCAATCATCACTTCGTGGCAGTGGTCTCTGAACCTCCCTGTGCTCACATTGCTGTACCTGCCGCGGAAAGAAAAACACATTACCTGATTCATTTCAGAAATGATTTTACAGTACGTCAAGATAAAAGGGCTTGGGGATATAAACAAGGTCAGAAATATTTTGAGATCAGGTAGATGTAATTAGAACACAGGCTGTTGATTAGATTGCTTTATTTTGCAACAATGCGAGTTTAATCACGTTGGAAATTGGTTACGGGATTTCTTGTGGTGATTAGATATTTCTATCATGTTTTAGTCTCCTCTAATTACACAAATAAATACTGGTTGTTTACTTTTTCAGTTTACTGTTTTCCTCTTGTTGTGCAGACAGTATCTAGGCCTGCTGCTCTCAGCCATGCTGAGTGTGACTGGATTCCACAGAGGATCTGCTGGGAGAGGAGACAAGAGCTCAGTGCTCTTCCTGCATGAGAGCATCACTCACTACCTGCTCCCCAATTCATCCCTCTCCCTGATCAAAGCTCTGTCTCACTCTGTCCAAAACCCCACACTCCAAAGTACACGTGACCATATCCAGTTCAGGCTAGACAGGAATGCTCTTCTTGAGCAAAAACACAACAATCAAAATAACACCTCAATGCCTGAATTGCTGTGTGTAAGTGCAGGGCCCTCTTGCTGTGTGATGCACTGAGCAGGATCAGAACTCTGCCTAGATGTCTGGGATATCCTTCCAGAGCAGTGTGGTGGGGTGTAGGGATGGCCCAGGGGTGGTGATGGTGGTGTTGAGGAGCACATTTGGTGTTGAGGAGCACATTCAGTGCAGGGAGCTCAAGGTGCAGCTGCAGAAGGAGCTGCAGGTTCATCTCTGGGTGGGAGAGAAGAGGCTTTTGCACAGCAAAGGGCACAGGGAGCTGTGGCACAGCCAGGTGAGGGACACTGACACACATGGCAGGAGCCAGTGGCTCCATGGCTCAGGAGGAACAGCCAGACTGGTGTGCTTGGACTGTGAGGGGGGAAAAGCCCAGGGATTCCTTTGCTCAGGGTCCCTCCTTGGAGGCACCAGCTCAGGCTGGTTCTGTGTTACTGTGCCATGGATAAATGGCATCGTGGAAGGAGATGTCTGAGACTCTGCCATGGAAATCTTGGGATTGAGGTGAGGAAAGCTGGACTGACAGTGAGTGGTTTTGCAGGGAGTCCAGCAGGGACCTGTCAGGTCACTGGAGCCACCCCTGTGAGTCCCAGCAGTGACAGTCTGTGACATTGGGAGTGTGGCTGCCAGAGAGTTTTGTAAATGGTCACACTGGGAAGTTTCCTCAACAGCAGGACCTGAGTTTACATGGCTGTTCCTGCACTATGCAGAGCTGGCCCAGCTCTTCCATCTCTGGCAATTCTCTCATCCAGTCTCCTGTGGAAATGGACCCACACCCCTTTATTTATATATATATATATAAAAATATAAATGTGGTGCTTAGCTTGTAAAAACAGGTAAATAACTGACATGGGAAACAGCAGAATCATCTCAGCATTCTTCCATCCCTTGGTTTGTGAGGCTGCAGTCTCACAAAGGTTCCCTGCTTCCTTGGCAGTGCTCCTTAGCTCCCTGCCAGGTTCTGTGCTGTCCCTGCTGTGTGTGCCACCCCTGGCTCCCAGGGGAGGGCCAGCAGAGCTGTCAGACCCTGTCTTTGCTCAGAGCAGTGCATGTGGCAGCAGGGGATGGCCAGGTTAGGCAAACCCAGGCTTCCATTCCCACACATCAGGTTTTCTACTGTGGACACATCCAGGTCAAGCTGATGAGATGTAGATGCTCCTCCTAGGCTTCTGCATGGAGCTCGTTGTCCTTCAGCATGACAGAGGAAGTTTATGGGCTCTCAGGAGACTCAACACCAAGCTGGGTCTGATAATCTTGCAGGAAAACAAATTCGGTTTTTTTAAATTATCCTCCCACCTTCTGAGCCTCTTGAATCAGCTTCTCACACCTACCTGGCCAGATTATTCACACTCTGCATGGGCTTCTACTCTTGTACAGTTTCTACAGTATCTAATGCACCCACAGGCTCAGCAGATAACAATTCTATGGCTTTATTGATATATTATATAACATATCATAACTATCCTCCCATAATTATTATTTCCCTATTGCAGATAACTATTTGTCTTCTTCCCAGCTCTACTCTGATATGTCAAATAGAGTCTGCTTGAAAATTTGCAAGTATATGTTATCTTGCAGGCAGGCACCACAATTTCCAGCATTAATGTTCCTCTAACATTAAGTAATGGATGACTTAGTATGTGATTCTGCATTATTGAGGCTTAGAAATTATTCTGCATTTATCTGCCAGGCTAAATTCTATAAAGTGAACTTTAACATGTGTTAACAGACATTTTTCCTGCAACAGAAGTTTTTAAACTTTGGGCAATCCCTCTGTGTGCCATCCAGAACTCCAATTAAAGGTATGGGACACAGCAAAAAGCAGTAGCTGTGTGTGTACATATCCAGAAAGCAACATTGTCCTCTTGGGGCATTATTGCAGGAGATGGAGAGTGTGACAGGTAAAGGTTTTGGTGTCTCTTTCCCCTGTAGATTGCTTTTCAGAACTTAATTCTAATGTGTACACTGGATTCAACTTCTGATGATACGAGAAACTGTTCCTGAAAATAGGTCAATATGGTGAGGAATTAAAGGGAAAATATTGAGAAGGAAATAGAAAAATGAATTGTGTGATATTAAGAAGATAGTGTTGATGAGAAGTCTAGAGCAAGAGATGATAGTAGAAAGATAAGGAGTGTATTTGAATATGCAAATTTGAAACATATGAAGACCTATAGAACAAAATAGAGGAGATCTGAATAGTAAAACCTAAATTTTGATTAGTTATTTCAAGACATGAATAGAGAACATGGTCCTCATAATAACAGCTCTAATGCTTTTTCTATTAGAGAGGAAATGCTCAGTCGTGCTTCCTCACTTCTCTTTTTTTTTTTTAATTGAAAGTTTTCTTGGCAATATTGCATTCTATTCAACCAAGCCACTGTTGCCTTGGTCATGTGCAACTCCATAAACATCATCAAAACATTCTGTGGCTCATAAGCTTGTGTCTTAATAGTAGAGTTGCCTCTCAGAAAGAGTGGTCAAATTCCTGGACTGAATGCTCATATGGTCAACTGGGCTTTATGAACCAAAGAAAATAAGGTGAGATTCATACCTCCACTTTAATGTATTTCTCCCTCTCTCCTAGTTCACCCTGGTTTGGAAAAAAAAAAAACAAACCAGTTTTAATCTGATCTGTTAAAACTTTAAAAAAATTAACATAAAAAAGGAGAAACATTTCTCCACAGTGAATACCAAGACATATTTGATAACACTGCCTCAATGTAAGTGTGATAAACCAGTTTCTAGCACAACCTTCTATATTATCTCTTAGCATAATACCTAGCAAGTCTTTGGCAGCATAATCTATAAAGGCAAAATAGTACATAAAAATGTAGTACTCAGAAGAGACAAATACAGGGCACAGATTTCCCTCTGAGGACCACACTGTGTCTTGAGAGGAAGGATATTAAGATGCCTTCTGTCCATCCATAAAAGTCAGGATGCCTCATCTTTGCACTTTTGAAACAAAGTATTTATCTCTTAATTAGACAAGTGATGTTTTGCCTAGGCCAAAGTCACAGAATACAGAATTTCAGGGTCTCTGGGGTAAGTTAGTTTTTACTACCCCACCCATGCTTGGGTTAAAAGCACTGAGAGATGTGTGCATTGTCCTGCAGGGAGGTGACAGAGACTGAGCAGGTACCACCAGCCCTTCAAGCTTCTCCTCCCTGCAGTCTCTGGTGGCAATCCCACAGTGTTTATCCAGGGAAAGAGGTTCAGTGGGGTGAGTGATCCTGGAGGATGATTTGCAGCATGAGAGCAGTTCCCACAGGACACGTTATTTACACATTTATTCCATTTGCATGAGACAGAGATTGCCTCCCCTTCTGAGAGGTGGCTGCACTTCCTGAGCAGGACTTTTGAGGCTCAAGAAGCTCCTGATTATCATTCACCATTATTAAACAGTAATGACAATGACCTCTGGTTCCACATCATTTTTAGTCCAGCAGTGTTGAAATCCATGACGTGTCCCTGAGACAGAGAATTGGTGTTCTCATTTTAGCCATGCAGATGATGAAGCAGAATGGGGCTGTGAATCTGCTGCAAGGACAAACACAGTAGGACTGTGGCAATGGCAGAAACATTAATGGGATTTTTCTGTTGCAATCCAAAGATGTAATTTCCAGCAGACCAAGAACTAGACCCAAGGCTGAGGGTGAATCTGGGGGGAAAGATTTACAATGATTTCACTGATTCCTTCTCCCTTGCCACAGGCTTAATGTTATTTAATGATTGTTTTACAGCAGTGCCCCTGGGTTCTACTTTGCTAGGCTCCTTGCACGCAATTAAAAACAGAGATAATCCTTACCCCAAACCATAGGTTATAGACTGTTATAACTTTAAAGTAACCAAGATTTCCTTAGAGAGGAAAAAACCCCCAAACCGTAATCTGACTGACTGTATTTCAGCCAGAGCACTGGGGAATTTTCCCATTGCTCTCACAGAAAAATGAGATACAACATACTGTGTTTATCATTTACATAAATTACATAACAAATTAAAATGAAGTATACTAAAGATTTTGTCATTATTTCCGTTGGTTCATTCAAGTCTTCTCTGCAATGCAAACTATAAAGAAAAGGTGAGATTGATGTGGTTTTTATTTTACTCTTTTAAACTTTTTTTGTGGTTTTACATCTGAGGCAAATGTGCTAAACAGTAAATCCCAACCTGACAGATTTCATCAGGTCTCTGTATAACAAGTACTCTCTTTCAATCTTAAAATGTCACCACTGTATAAACCTTTTCAATGTTCCCTCCTGTTCCCAGAGCCCTTTATAAACCCATTATGATTTTAAAAAGATTTTATTTCTCACAGCTCCTGCATAGAGAAGGTAAATCCAATTGCATCGTTTCCAGGATGTTGTGACCTGAGGTAATTTCCAGGGTGCTTGAATTGAAACTTTTATGAAGGATAGGAACAAATTTGGCCCCCTAACAAGAAAAAATGTGATCGCATACATTGCTTAAGTTGCTAAAGATAAAAAAATGCCCATAAATATGGTTGTGTCTCTTTAAGTATTTGGAGTACACTAAAGAAAGTAAATAACACTACAATTTTCACTGCAGCAGCTGGCTGGCTTTAAATCTTAGTGGAAACAGCATTCTGGATGCTCAGAGCCTCCACTGTTCCATTTCAGCTAAAGGCAGGATTACTTGAGCTGTATTATATCCTCCATCTCATTTTCAGCTCTATTGCACCAATTATGCAGCCTGGAGGCTTATAGAGGCTTATACTGAGTTTCAGATAGATATAAGAAAGTCGCCTATATTCTCTGTGATAAAAATAGTCATTAATTACTGAGATTTGTAAACCGCTTAGCATCCTTCTTAATGTGGAACATCAGGCACTTTACTGAATTCTATAGCTAATCACCAAAAAAAAAGTGTGGGGAAAAAATACTTCTTGGAGAATGTGATCTTTCTTAGCTGGAATTGAATGCTGGAGTTAGAGGGATGAACAGAAAGGGCTCAGCCACTTCAGAATGAATTTGGTTTTCAAGGGCTTCGTGGTTTGTGTCTATAAAATCGATTGGACGTTGATGCTGGAAGCAGCCCCTTGTGCAGGGTTCACCAATATAATCAAAGGTCTTCCCAAATCTGCACAGCAGTGTGGTTGCACATATATATAAAAAGAAGAAGCCTTATCTAAGTAGAAAATATATTTTCAAGTATATGAGGGTACCAGAGTGAATTAACAAAAGCCCTCTTAGACTTCTTCAAAAGGGCAGGAACAACAACAAACACTTGCTACATTTCTACCCATGTGAATTATGCACTAACCAACCACTATAATGACAAAATGGCTAATTATCATTCATCTCTTGGTGGGCATTCATAAGGTGAAAGACAACCAATCAATAATAATTTTTAAAATCCATTCAAATCAGTTTTTAAATGTCTGAACTTCACATTCCAAGTCAGACAGAATAAACTGTTACTAAGGGAGTAAATTCAGCTTTCAGTTGTTGTTTGTTGTGGTGGTCAGATTGTTGTTGTTGTTTTTTCTTTCTAAGAGCAAGAAATTCAGTCTATTAAAGGAAAACTCATTTAACCTGGGTGGGTTTTAAACATTTATTTACTGCCTAATTTTTCTTAATTTGAAAATTCTCCAATTGCAGCTTTTTCTTGATTCTCCTGAGATGGATGATTTAATTACAGAAGCAAATGGGTTTAAGTCTTTTATGGCTTCCATTACCACAGGAGAGAAATGCCTCTCTGTGCATAACTTATCCACATAAACTTGTCCCTCTAGTTGGGAAACAGCAAGTGGAAACAAGATAAAAAGATAATCCTAAAACCTGCATCTGTCTTGCAGCTGAAAAGGCATTATCAGAAGGTGAGTTTTTACAGTAGAATCAGTTAGTGTGGATTCTCTGGCAGTCTGCTGGGCTGATTAAAAGTAGAACCAGACTCTAAAGCAAAGCAACAGTGAAGACTGAGATGTTTGGAGGTATTAACTGAATCACAGCAGAGGTTTAATCTATTCCACAGCTGCATCAGGCTCCAGCCATGGAGAATCATTAGCAGATCAGCATCCATTGCTCACTGCCAAGTCTTTCGGGAATAAAATGAAAACATAATGCAAAACTTACCTGAGAGAGAAACTCTGGACAACTGAATTTATTCTATTCTTCTATTACCTTTGTGTAATTAAATATTATGAGTGAACTACCATTTTAGACTGTACTAATCTTTATGTATTGCAGTACTCCCCATGAGCCAAATTGTGAAACTGTGAACTTAATTATGTTTAGGACTTCAGACAGAAAATCACACCTCACAGATTCCAAAATAATGTTCCATCATTGACAGAAAACAGCTTACTTTTTTTTTTTTTCACATTTGATTAATTTTAGGAAAATTTTGAAATATATAATCTCATCCTGCTTTTCTAATATTTTCTTCTTAATTTCCTCTTCTTGATAACAATCACAAGACCAAATAGGGCCTTAATAATTTATATCTGTGTTTGTCCATGTCCTTTTAGATTTGTACCTCTGATGTGGTATGGGAATCTTGGTGAGGGAGTATCCAAGCACCGCACGTGGCGCTTGAACTTCTGTGAGCAGACAGAGGTAGATGAATTCATCCTGGCAGTTTTGAAGTGTCATAAACAGCAGGGACCTGAAAAGAGAAAAGGCTTTTCAAATTATTTACCATTAATTACTTTTAGTGAAGAGTACACTTAGCATTTTAAAGATGCAAAGAAAATCTATTGCTGACTGAGAAAGGTATCTGAATGATTTGAAATTTTTTATTTTCTCCCAGTATGTATTTCCCATCAGTGTTTTTCCTGACCTTCATATCTTTTGCAAACAGGCAATTACTATTCATGGCATTTTCCATTAGATTTGTTTGCTGTTATGTATTGGTTCTAAAACTACAGGTCTCATCCAGTTTTAATTTTTTTCCTTGTCACTGATACTATTACAGATTATGCCATGGCTGTGCACCAGAAGTATTTGCAATGCTGTGGAAAGGAGAAATAGTCTTCTTAGAAATTCACATCCTTATTTAATGCTTTCATAATATTTCTCTATTTAGGAAATGGGACAACCTGCAATGCAGATTTCATAGCTTTAAACACTAATTTACTCTTAATACTTTTTTCCCCAATTTGCTGCAACAAGATAATTGTACTGACTGCGCAATGGTGAGTGAAAAAAGATTAGAGTATGTGGCATTCCAGTGTTTTTGACAGCCTGATGTATTGCAGCTTGAAACATACAAGTCTTTTCAGTGTTATTCCCTTGTGCTCATTAAAACTGAGAACAAGCTTTACGAATCTGACACTACTTTTCTCTCTGTTTTTAAGGAAGAGCAGAAATAAGCCTTTTGCACTGATCTCATTCACATGTTCATACTTGTGACCAAGGGGCTAATTTCCTCTTTCAGTTTCATTCTCATTTTCAATCTGAGCCCGAAGGGAAATGAGGATGGAGATGGCCCAGTGGCACCTCCAGTATCTGTGAAATCAGATGACAGCATTCTGTGCTGAGTACAAGTAAGGGCAATGACTGACTCTGCAACTATTATCTCTGTGAGATGGTAGCCAAGGAGAAGGAATTACATGACACTGTAATGTAAGAGAGGAGACAACCAAGTCAAATAATTTGTTTAATATGACCTTTGAGCTCACTACCAGTGCAGCCTGAGCTTTCTGTCACCAGCTCAGCTGTTATGTGATGTGTCTCTTGTCCCTCGTGCCAGCTTTCTTTTCTGCAGAAACAGGAGGGCCAGGGAGGGGAGTGCTTTAGACTTAGTCATAAGGATGCAGTGAAACAGCATTCTTGATGGGGTTTCTGCTAATGGGCTCAGTCCTATGCAAATGATCAAAAATTGGTAACTCATTTCACAAAAATTCATTTCCCCTCTTTATGGAAGTATATCTTGAGTTATAGTAATATTTGGATCATGTTCTGCCTTCTTCCCTATAAATCACCATGGATAACAGAACAGGAAACTTCACCTCAGAGAAGGGATTGAGTCACACAGCATAAAAGTCAGTCCTGGAAAGAAAAGAATATTCCTGTCAAGTGTTTAAACTCTATATGCCCCTGTTGTTCCTAAATGGGGGAAAATAAGTGATAATAACTCTGCCATATGCCTTAGGTTCCCTGGGTTGACACTTGACACTTGCCTTATGTCACTCATATACCTCTGTGGCCATAAAGATTTGATTAGGAGTGTGGTAGTTCAGCAGAGCAGAGTGAAAGGTGGGCTATTATTCCAGCAGATAAATGTCTCAAGTAAGTCAAACTGACTCTTGTACTTTGGCTTTAGTATCTATTGTATAACAGCCAAACCAGCCTCTTAGATTTAATAGGACAGTCTGTTGACTTTCTGAAAGTTGCAGTTCACCAGGCATTATTCCAAAAAGCATCCATTTCCAGCACTGAAATGATTTTCAGGAACAAACCACTCTTTGCATCTCTGGTTTTTACTAAGATTGCACTGTATCCGTTATCCTGTGAAAACTAAAGACAAAGTAGAAGTGGCTTTTCTCTCTCCCTTAATCACCACCCTTAAGAGCTAAAGGGCAGTGCCTAGTGGCAAATTTTCACATTAAGGAGTACTGTAAGAATTACCTAAGCCTGACATAAGAGATTTTTAGTACTGTCCCATGAAAAATATAAAAAGCAAAATATTTCTGTTCACCATCTGAATATTTAGAGGTAAAATTAAGGTGCTTTTAAAAGGTTATATCTTTTAATGAAGGTGCAATATTTGGAGTCTAGTAAGGGATGATGGAGCTCAACAACTAAATGGTAAAACCTTTTCTTTTTTTATAGAACATTGCTATAACCTACTTGGAAGAGAAATCTTTGTGTTTTCCCCTAAAGGCTATGGAAGTTAGGCTTTAGGTTCAATTTAAGGTTGGGCAAAATAATAGGAAAAATAAATCACAAATAGCTGGATTTATTTCGAAAGGGAAACAGCTGGCCATGCTTTATTGACTTCTATGTTCATCCCTTCACCAAATATTTGTACTCATGTGAGTGAAATTTTATTTGTAGAAAAGTTTGAGAAATAGACTTTTAGGTTGTGAGCTGAAATCTGTTTCATTCTATATCAAATCCATTTCAGGTAAAAGTGAAAGTAATAGATTTCTGGTTTTCCAATTAAATTTGTCAGAAGGCTCTTTTCTCTCTCTTCCCTGACTCCCTCTCTCTTCCCTAGGTAACACTCCAAGTAGAAATGAGTCATGATATTAGAAAAAAATTTCTTCACTGAAGAGGTGTTCAGGCATTGGAACAAGCTGGCCAGGGAAGTGATGGAATGGAGGTAGGCATGATGCTTGGGGTCATGGTTTAATGGGGAAGGTGGCAGTCATGACTTAATGGTTTGGCTCCATGGTCTTAGAGGTCTTTTCCAACATAAATGATTTTGTGATTCTGAATGATCCAGTTCCTTGCTGTCCCAATTGCCACCACCATTACCTATCTCCATATAAAAATTCAACACTCCATATAGCAATTCAATACCTCAATAATGAGACTTCTGTAATATTTTGTTTTAAAGAATAATTATAGAAAACTCTGTATCAAACAGATATTTAGCAGTCCCAATATAAAAATTCCTTCTTCATCATCCTGTAGTGATTATTGATCTATCTTCATTGTGTTTTTCTCTTTCTTTCTGTCTACTCATTATACACTTCTTCTCCATCCATTACACATTTCTTCCAAGTCAGAACTGCCTTGATGGGCTGCTGATAATAATTTGAATCTTGTCCTTGAAAATCTAAACAAGATTTGGGGGGACTTGTTTTAAGAAATTCCCTCCCTCTTCCTGCACATCCCCCTGCCCTTGCTGTTTTCTGTCACTTATGTGCAGGTGATATCTGCCAGTGAATAAGGAAGATGTATCAAGAGAGAAAGTCCTTCTCTGAACGAAGCAAATCTGCACTGAAGCACTCTCCCAAAGGTTCAGCAAGGAGATGATATTCTTGTGATACCTCCAGCACAGCCCCACATCAGCTGAACCTCTGAGGTAGGCTGAATTCCAGGTGACACAGCCACATATCCTTGCAGTGAGGTGAAGTCTGACCATCAGGGATTGTAGCTAACTTTCTTAACCTAATCCAAATTATCTGGCCAGCGATATCTAGAGTTACTCAGAAAAAAATAGTTTTTCAAAAGAAAAACCCAGAACCCTTAACTTTTTAATTAGTTAACCTGACTTCCCTCAATTGCCTTTGCTTCAGTCTGCCTCTTCCAGGGATGTACTTAAATATAATGAAGTGTATCATCAAGAAAGGGAAGAGCTGAAACATATCCCAAGGTGACCTACTACAAACAGCAATATTAATTCTCTAAACACAATTTTCAAGCATGTCATAGGCTAAATGCTGCTGACATAAGATCTCCAAATAATTACAGACTGCAGTCACATTGAGAAAAATAAAAGTGTCTTTGTGAACAATTTATTTATTTTCTCTCCATAGCCTATGTACACACAAGTGGCAGCTGCAGATGTCTAATTCACATGCTACCTAAGAGATATTGGTTTCCTTCAGTAGCAATGGCAATACTTTGACTGGTGGTGCACAAACTAAAATGAAAATGGGTTTCATAAATTTTGTGGTATTGAGTCTATTCCAATATTGTATTTGGTTAAACTATTTCCTTGGCTAGTAATCAGATAGTTAATTTTAAGCATAATCAGGTAACATCAAAGTCCTCCAGAATTATAAGGTGGATGTAATTTCTTCATTCACTGTTTCACCTGATTGTAGTGTGAGTGTCACATTCTCCAGAAGGGAAACAACATGCTGAGAAAATATGTAGTAGATGTTGGCATACATAGAGCACTTTAACTTATTAATTTTTAAAAATAATTAAATATTTTTGTGATTCTTAACTACTTATATTTTATTCAGACTATTAGTGTTTGAAACTAATAATCAATAATCACATCTTGAAAACAGAGGGGCTAGTAAAATTGATTAAAAAAATCTAGTATTCCCTTAGCCAGCACTGCCTCAAGCTAAAAATCTTTTAACATATTAGAAGCAGACAGCTCTTCTGCTTCCCCAAGAGTCTCTAGCTCTGCATTATAAAACACTGAACTGTATTTTCAAATGCTTTGCCAGAAAGAGCAATCATTTGTTTTCAATTTAAAAAGCAAGGAATTAATCCTATTCATCTTTCATCTGAAAACTTCCTGGGAGATTTTGGGGAGTTCCTTTAATGAGGACCCTTCCCCACCTTCATTCTAGAAATACCCCTGACCACTAAATTGAGTTTGGTGGCATGTTCCAGACAATTCTGTGTTTCTGCACAAACCCTTCAGAAAGCTTTTTCTTCTGCTGGTTTCCAAAGCTTTTAATAGGTCTCTAGCTGGCTTCCATCATGTGAGGAGCTTCCATCCCTCGTTTTCCCCTCTGAGGTGCTGCTGGCTGCAGCAGAGAGCACCAGCAGACAAGGAGTGCTGAGAGGAGTCGAGTGTCTTAGAGGTTAAGATGCAAACTCTTCACCTAGATAATGAAAATTGCTTTGTTGACAGGGATTACACCTTCAAGCACTGACCTTATGCCATTCAAGTCAGTTTAAGATGCAGTTGTATAAAATGCTGCTTTAAACATAACTCCACATTATCTGAGGAGAGTTTTTTTGGTTGTTAAGCAATGATGAGGAGAAGTTTTATGAAAGTACCATAAAGTGTTGGCAGTAATTTTATGCATAATAAGTGCTAGTTGATCTTCTGGGTCTTTTCATGTTCTGTTCTTTTCCAAGACAGCTTCTCAGCTTGATGGAAAAGTGTTTATCATCTTGGGCAGGAAATCTCCTCACAGCTTTTCCAGGACTAATGGCAGTGGGTAGAGTAGGGTATGTAAATCAAAGTTATATGGGGAAAAATACTATGAGTTTTACTAGCGACTAACAAGAGGAAAGACTAAAATGTTTGCCCAGCAACACTACTGGTCTAGGCTGTTTTCTCCTCATTGTGGACCTGTGAGTTAAGTGTGTGGTTCCTAATGAAAACCTATTGGGTTTAGACACCCTTTAGTCTTAGCTTTCATTGTATCCCTTGGAATTTGAAAGTGGATGTGTGTAGCAGATGTTCCCAGCCTGCCTTGCCTCATTGTAATTCCTACAATACTTGGTTCCTTATCTTTAACCCATTTCTGAAATCGATGGTGTCAAGCCTCTCTGGCTTCACATAATCTAATATGTTTTAAAAAATGATTTTTCTTGCCATCTTATTCTTTCTGTCTCGCTTCTGCATCTTCCATCGACTTTAATTAAGCTTTCCTTGGGCTTGTGACCTTGGCGAGCTTTTAAAAATAAAGTGAACTGACTTGCAAAGTGATTTTTCCCAATCTTTTTGTAGCCCTGCAGGAAATTCCCTTTATGTGATGTTTGAAAGTATAGGCTGTGCATTTGGAATCATCATATGTGCACAGTGTGGCAACAAGGAGAAACCTCAGCCATCTAATTATTAAATTCTAGTAAACAGTTTCATTTCTCTATATATCCTGGTTTGACTTTTCTAGCCCTTTAGGACCTAACTATACACTGTTGTTTTTTTAAAAACAAAGGTAGAAAAAAATTGTTCTTTCAGACAGGCAGTATTGAAAGAAAACCTTTTTTAAAAAACGTAGAGTGCAGAGTAGAAGATGTGTAGAAATGCCTAACAAAGATTCTCAGCATGCTTGTTATCTTCCTTACCATTTTTTCCCCCCCAAAAACTTCTAGAATAGTTGAGTGGAAGGAGATAACTCTTCCTAATTCCATTTATAATTATATTTGCCTGGTTTCCATTGGAAGTCTGAATAGTTGCTTTTGTCCTGATTTTCACTGCTATGGAATCTACATAAAAATCACGACACACTGTCATGCTCTGGAAGGCTGGACATTAAATACCCCTAAAGCTGACAGAATAGTAACTAGATTTACAGAGGGTTTTAAGTGCAGAATGCCTAAATGGGTCTAAAACTTCACGGGATTTTTTGGTTTGTTAGCTCGGTCTCCTCCTTCTTGGAATCATTCTTGTTGCCAGCTTCTGCGCCTTGTGGCTGGTGAGGAGTGGGCAATCCCAGGGGTGTGCAGTGGCACACGGAGCTTTATGTAGCTTTGTAATTGCCTGCCTTTGCAGAGGCTTCTCTTCCCGTGTTCATGGGAGGGCAGGAGGAGCTGGCAGTGTGCCTGACCTGCCCAATCCTGGCCCCTTAGCAAAAATCACATCGTGCTGGAGAGCGCACCGGGGTCAGGAAACGAAGGCGGTGTTGGATGTGGCTGCACACACACAGCAAACTCACAGCAGGAGGGAGAAAAAAGGCTTTTATAGGCTCTACATAATGTACTAAATAACACAAAACAAATCTTAGTAAAGGCTGGAATTTTAGTTTTAGGTCCAGGTAAACACTACAGGGAAGACTACACTGTGCTTTGACCTAGTGACCCATAGTAACACAACTGCTCATTTATTTTTTGCTAGGAACATATTTTGAATTAGCCATTACTTGTGACTTGTAACCTCCTTTCTTTTGAAAAAAAAATCCAATCTCTTCAAAGAGATTATGCTCAGTGTTAGCAAAAAACAACCTTGAATTAACAGTGACTATCTGACTACTGCTAAATTTAGCAATCCTTGATATGATGCATTTAAAACTCTCCTAATTCCTAGTATTCCTGAAGCCATATGTTGTATATTGTAGTTTTACACTGCAGATTAGGCCTTTTCATGTGGTTTTGAACAACAGATTTATTTTTTTTTTCTGTTTAGATGCCTTAGTGGAGAGCCCAGCAAACTGCAACAGATCCTTGCAGCAGTGTTCAGTACCCTGATTTTAGACCCGGAAAGAGAATATCAGGACAGCAAGGTGTGATACCTTCCTAACGCTGCTGCAGTGCTTTTGCAGTCCAGGTTTATCCTGTGCTTGGAATAAGCCTGGGTGTCCCTAAAATACCACTGCAATGCTCTTTATGGACACAGCCTCACTGAGCAAGAGGGGAAAACTCCCTGCCATGAGAAATGAGGTATGTGTCTGCCAGTGCTACTAGATCAAGTCCTAACCCTGATTTTAAAGAGCATTGATTTAGTCACTCAGGTCAAATTTAATATAAGGTGTTAATAATGTCACAAAATTATTAATATCTACTCCTTGCCATCTAGGAAAAGTAGATGCTTCAAACAATGGTGGCACTCAAGTCACACCAGATTTCCTTTTATTTTTTTTTTTTTTTTTTTTTTTTTTTTTTTAGTTTTTTGGAGTCAATCTATTATTGCTCTTGGATTAAAAAGAAAAGTTAGAAGAATGCTGAGAGCAGACAGGTTGCAAATTGTTTTTCATGTGCATTTTTCCTCATGAAAATTGGTATCTTTAAAAGTGTTTGAGTGTTTTTCTGCTCCACTTGGGAAGGCAGGCAATTAGCCTCCACTAAGACTGCAAGCCTTTTAAATAGACTTGTATTGAAAAATGTGAGATGATAAAGGAATAAGAGAGCTGCTTCTCAGAAGAGCCTGGACCTTTGGACAATAGAGATATTGCCTTTGGAATGGAACAGACACTGTGTGCTGGGATGAAGTGCATCCTTTTGTCTGGCATTTCACCTGAACAGAAACTTCTGCTGTCACAGAGTCTGTTGCTCTCTGTACAGACATTCTGCTCTTTAAAAACAAACATCTTTTTTCCATATGGCTTGAATTAATTCCCTGACACATTTTCAGATTGAGGGTGTTTGAGGGTGATGGAATTCCAAAGATGGAAATGCTTTCCTAGAATTACTAAGGATGAAGGTACGCCCTCAAGTTTCTGAGCATAAATCAATGTTCAGTTTAATAAATCTTCTAGATAAGGGTGAGGCTTTTTTTATTCATAATCTGGAATACGTACAGCATCAGCAATAAACTTTAAAGTAATTTTATTTGGTATCTGAAACTCAGCATCTCTTAAGTGACTTAAAATTAAATTACCGCTTTTTACAGTGCCCTTAGGAGTTCATATTTAGTCAACAGTAGTTAGGATTCAGTTTAAAATAATTCATTGCTTGCTGTCCTGATGGCATGAGCTAGTATTCATGCAGGACAGATTTATCAGCTTGATTTTGAAGCTGTATTTCCAGGGATGTTTTGAAAATTTTCCTCTCTCTTACAGTTAGATCAAGACCAGTTGATAAGATCTATGATCTTATCAATTGATAAGATCTACCTTTAATTCTTTTGATGTTAGTGAGTCGCTGCTCAAAGTGCATTATAGCAGGCTAGATCCTTTCTAGGCTCATCTGAGATAATTTCAATTTTAAAATGTAGGTTATTTGTATTGACAAATAGATGCTGGGCTAGAGGGAGATTCCTTGCATATGGTGGTACTTTATCCACCAGCATTCTGAATCTACCCAAAGTGGTAGTTTGGGGCTCTGCTCCTTTGATTAGAGAGCAAAGCAGCACAAGAGAAAAGAGCCAAAGGTATTATCTGTGTTGGCCACCCTGCAAGAGGTAACCTGGGTTTAGTTGGATTGTTTTGACACTTTCATACTTGCCCTCCAGGTTTGCCTAGGCTCAAATGAACATTAAACCAGATCTTTGGCATTTTAGCTCTTTCAGGTTGATGTGAATGAGAAGTTCATTAGGAGATTTGCAAGCAAAATTGCATAAACGGGGATAGGATGTTAGGTGACATTGCTCTCGAGTTTTTAGACTTCTGAAATGGAAATGGTTCGTTTTTTCAGGTATAAAGAATGATCATGGCACAACAGTCAGGGTGATACGTGAATCATTTTGTCTTTATCATATTTTCTGATAAAATAACTTGAATTTGCAATACATGTAACTTTTTATGTTAATAGCTGGTGAAATTCCTTGTAGTTTCAGATATGAGCAGAGACATTTTTCCTTGGCATACTGATTATTCCTTAGACCAAAAATTTATCTTGTTTTCACTTTTATTTCAAATGTGCTCATAAACATTTTTCTGACTGAAAAGTTACTGCAATTCCATGCATACACACTGCATTTGAAGTAGTCCCAACTGAATCTGATGACAATGTGGTGACATATGGAGCACAGTTGCCCATATAAGAACAGATAGATAGGAATTAAACTTAAAATCATTTAGAACTAACATTTTACAGGTCAGCTTGAAAGAGGATTTCTGCTCATGTTTTATTGTTTTTCCTCTTTACTCCAGGTCATGGACTGTATATGACTGATGTTTCTGCAAGCTTTGACAAATCCATCAGTGTTGCATTGGATTCATCACCTTTCCTGACATAAAAATTGATAAATAGGATATGTTTCATAGTTAATTCTTATCCTTGCTCTACAGGCCATACACATAAAAGGAGAAGCTCTGTGATTGTGAAGAAACTTGTGGCAGATAATGCATTCAAAATGATACAGGCATATGAAGAATATCAGAAAATTTGCTTTCATAGTCTGTCTGATCAGCATCAGTAACTGAGGAGAAAGAGATGCTATGTCTAGACACGCAAAGATGCACATCAGTTATGCTACAATAATTTTTAAGGCAAGGTACACAGCCACTTGACAGATGGTAATTCATTCTTTAGAGCTTCCTGTTTTCCTCCCTGACTCTTGAGTTGTCATGATAAACTTGGCACAGCTTTGTTGCTTGGAAGGAAGTTAACTCTGTGACAGAGGAGCATGTGTGTTGTGTGAGTATGTACACATGCCTCAAACCATTATTGTACAACACATCCTCAGGCACTGCTGCATCTCTTTGCAGAGTAGACTGATGGATGAGCTTTTTGAATTTGAATAAATCATCTCTGACCAAAATATCTGAGTCTCTACTGCTGGAACATCCTCTGACATGTGTTTCTAAGCCTCTCTCAAGTAAGAAGCCCAAGAGGAGAGGTAAAGCAAAAAGAGATGATCTAAAGGAAGAGGAGATGGAACAGTGTGCTGAGCTGAAGGGTTATTAATCATGGAGGGCCACAATTGACCCAGCTGTGGCAACCAAGCCTAACACCTGGAGCTTGTTCTGCCAGCTGTGGCTGTTTGATTTGTATTCAGATGGTCACCAGAAGGCCTCAACAATGATGAGTTAATTTACAGCAGGTGTTGGACGGTGCATGAAGTTTCAGGTCATTTTGGAGCAACCCACAAGCTAAATGAGCCAGTTGAGTTATCTCATTTTATTACAACCATTAAGAAGTAAGTGACCAAACAAGATTTATGGCTCTGTGTCAGCAAGTCTATAAAGGTCAGCTATCGTTTATTATAGTAATCTGATATATTTAAAAGATACAAAGGGAATAAAAATGTTTCAACGTGCCAAAAAAAGAACAGTGTAGGAAAAATCCAAGTCCTAGCAGTTGAAATGTAATGATATTCCAATCAGCCTTGTCAATGAGGCAGAGGAGTTCTAGGAGGAATTGTAATACAGAGAATCAGATTTGTCTTGCAGACTTAAAATAGTACCAATGAGAAAAATTTAAAAGTCTGAAAAATTATTTGAACCTTCTTAGATTTCTCCCTGACCACCCTTAACATGCTCACAGGCATCTTCTTTTTTAGTAGAAATATGGATGATACCACTATCCCAAGTAGAAAAACTGTTCATATGAAAAAAAATCATATGAGTATTCTAAAAATGGAGAACAGAGAAAGGAGATCTTGGAGTGATTCAAAAAGTGTGTAGCCTTCATATTGGAAATGTTTACACATGTTTAAATTTTGTTTGCTTTCCAGCCTTGTTGATGATAACAGTTTCTCTCTTCCTTATGTTAATATAAATCAGGAACTGTAAAAAGGAAAATTCTATGGTTTAATTTTTCTTTTCCTACCTTTATCTCTTGTTGGGAAAAAACCTTACTCAAATACAAGATATCATTAAGGTCAAAGACTGTATCTTTAAAGGATCTTGGTGCAAGTTTTTCTTGTCAATAATAGGGAAAGTTAGGCAGTTATGGCAAAAAACCCCAAACCAACAATTGCTTATGACACAAAACTTTCCTTTCTAGCAGTGTATTAAATTAGATGTCTCTGCTGCTGTCTTTGCTCTTTTAAGTACCATCACAATTATATTATTGTGTGAACGTCCCTGGATTTCCAACTCTAACTGTTGTGGCAGTTCAGATCAGCTAAATTTGTATTCCTTCATTTCTTTTATGCTCAGTAAGGAATAGGAATCACTATCTCTTATAAAGCCCAATGTGGATAAGTAAGAATTTGGACGGGTGTATTTCTGAGAGTGTGTGCTTGCTTTAAGGGAGTTGTATGCAACTCCCTGTTCAAAAGATGCAGCCCAGTTTTCAGAGCTGAAGATGAGTTAATGAAGGAGAATTCCTTGCTCGTGTGGTGATTTGGGTGGGTTTTTTCTTTTGTTAATGAGAGCAGGTGTATTGGGTCAGGAAATATTCTCTTTTCAGAGACCTGAAAGAAAACCTGTCTCAAAACGCATTGGAATGCGAGACAGGCAGCCCTTTCATCTGAGAGGGAATTGAGGGGCACTGAGTGATGACATCTGAGCACTGACCAACACTTTTGAGGGATGACCATTCCAGATCTGTCCTTCAAGGATGCCTTTTTGCTCCAGCTCCAATTACACTTGTTTAAAACTGAGAGAGAGAGGGGGGAAAAAAGACAAAACAAATGGCCCACAACAGTTTTCTGGTAGATAGCATGGATTCGGGAGAGCTTTTTAAAGTGAAAAAAAAGAAAAATAAAATGAGGGAGAAAGGGGAGAGAGAAATTATTAAAAATCTATGCTAATAAGCTCAGCTCTGCTTTGCTAGAGGCATGTTTAGCATTGTAGAATAACCAGAATATACAAATGAGATTAAGGCTTTGCAGTAATAGTGAGGTTGTGCAGCCAATGTGCTTTTCCAGAACTGTAGAAAAATAAAAATTATGACCACTTCTTTAGGAGGTTTATTTTAAACTGACTGATATAGCTACAGGTTTTCTACTAGATATGAATCCTAAGATAAAATAACCTAAATTTTCATGTTCTACAATTTGGAGATCTTTAATGTACCTGTAATGAGTTAATATATAAATCATCTACCCTAAGCCAGCACTGCCTTTTTTCTTTTTTTTTTTTTCTTTCCCTTGGGACAATAAAAATGTAAGTATCTCCTATTTAAGTGCAAGAAGTTGTCACGTTTCTAAAACCCTGGCAACTTTGAGTCATCAGAGAGCATCAAGGCAGGTAGTTCCAATGTAAGGCTTTCACTTCAGCCATGTGTTGAAGATCTTTTTTGAATGCTGTCTCCTCTCTCTTTCCTGAAAAGCTCTAAATTTGCATGAAAAATAGGGGAATAAAAAACTTTAAGGAATATTGGTAAAATGTGATGGTGATGTGGGTTCCTGTAACTATACCTTGGGTTAATTAAGGACAAATGGTGAGTTACAGACACTGCGCCTTGCTTTTTCTGTCTTAAGGATAATGTTAATTCTTATTGATTCCAAAAACATATTGTAAGGCCTCCTAAGTAATTATAGCCTTTTAGAGGAATAGAAATAAGTCTTATCAATTAACCCTGTGTTGGCTAAAAGCTAGATGTGGATTTGCAGTCAAGAGTGACAGACCATTTTACTATAAAGGGATTTTTGATACCATTTGGTAAAATGCTGAGGTTTGCAATTAACATATTGTAGGTTCCCAAGTGATAAGATTCTTACAGGACTGTAAATTACTGCTACTTATTGCCTATTTTGCTTTCTGCATGAAAGTTCTGCCAGTTCATTAAAGTAGCAGAACATTTCAATTAAAAGTGTCCACTTGGATTTTGTACATACCCCATATGAAACAAAAGGCATTCTTGTAATTTAATGGCCTTGTGTGGAGAAATCTTTAATGAAATATTTGGTATTTTTATTTGGGTTTGCTTTTAAAAGATCTGCAGCTGACTTAATGCCTGGTGGGTGGTTTCATTGGGCACTTTAAGGTATATCTGCCAGCTGAGAGCAGAAAACCCTTCTGCACTGGCCTGGGAGAGGAACCAATTTCAGCAGCATTGTGCCACAGATGCTGCCACAAATGAAGTTAAAGGTGCTAGCAACCATGGTTGAAAATGATACTGGAAATGATGATCCTCATCATGGAAGTGATTAGCCTGCATTCAAAAGGTCTGCACCTGCTTTTACTCAGTTCAGCAGCAGCTCTGAAAGGGCTAAAGTCAGTGCTAACAGTATATTTGCAGTATAACAGAGTGAACACACTTTTATCCACCCCCTCCTCCTTTTTTTTTTTTTTCTTTTTTTTTTAACAGCTATTAATTTCAGCAATTACTCTTCCTCTTTTCTGGTTTAGTGCCTGGGTACCACTAAGGCCAGTTTTGTGATTGTAGTATCAATTTTATTGGAGGTTTACTGCCTAGCTCCCTCAAACCCTACTAATTGCTGACACAGGTGGTACTAAGGGAACAGGAATGATGTAGGAGGTACAAGGCAGGGGGAAAGGTTAAGGCCAGAGCTGCTGAAAGGAGCATTTGTGAAGCCCTCTGAGGATGCCAGCTCCCAGCAGGCAGAACTGACTCACAAGCAGGCTACAAATGTGCGGGCTCTGTGCGAGCTGAGCATCCTTTTTGGTGAGTTGGTATTCCTGTGACAGTGACACAGTTCAGCCCACGCTCAGAGAGGATCAGCTGGGACCTGGAAGCTTCACAAGTGCATGGATTCAGGGCTGGCTCTGCCATAAACTGGATGAGAGACACTGCATTTCAATTTGGATTGAACTCCACGCCACTGTGGCTTCCAAACTAGAGCTGGCTCGTTTCTTGTTGGTTTGAAGGACCAGCCACTGGAATGAGTACCCATGGGGAAATATGTTCTGCTGACTGATCTCCCTGGGAAGGGTAAAATGGGGTAACCTCATGCAGCATGTAAAAAATACAAAGCCATTAAAAAACTAAACAATGTCTTCAGTGAAAAGTAGCAGAAAATGTTATTTTTCTTTTATCATTTGTCATATCATTCAGTATGCTGTAACTGAGAGAATATTTATTTTTTGCTGTTGTATGAATTAAAAAAGGGTTACACTTGGTTTTATTCAATTTTTAATTAGCTTTTTATTTACAAATACCTGTGACAGGCAAGTGGTAGAAAAATCATTATTGTAATGGTTCAGAGCCATTGTAAAATTTTCATTCTGGGCAGTATGTAATGTGGAAAAAAATATTGGCATGCCAGCATTTTCACATGGTTCAAAAGGTTTTTAAGGCCAGAATGGATTATTCTGATAAGAATGTGACCTCCTGTCTGCAGCATGTGCCACAAAACTTAACCTGTCAGAGGAGTTTCCTTTTGGTTTTTCTGCCTTTAGCTCACCTTGCCTAGCTTACTGTGAATATTCAAGATTTGACAGGCTTCAAGGAAAATATGCTGGATTCTAGAAAACATACACATCAAATCAAATAGGGAAGTAGTCTGGGTCTAATATGAATTTTTTAGGGGAATCAATCACCAAAGTATTTTTCTTCAGAATGTGTATGTGCACATACTCCCCAGTCATCCTGAGTGATTAAACACTTACTGAGAATGGTTGACCTTCTCATAGACCTTTCTGACCTAATTACTGCAGTGGATGTATTTGTCTTCCTGAAGATTTCTTTTCTTTTTGCTCAGCTCGTGTTTTTCAATTGAGGCCCATATTGGGCTCTAAAGACACCAATCATGGGCCTTACAGTACACAAAGTCCATAACCAAAAATTATCATTCTCACATCAGAAGGGAGGATACGTAGCAAATGCTATGCAGTCACCAGCTCCCACTTCTTAATGACATTCCCAGTCTTCTAAAACCACAAAACAATAAACAAGCAAGCAAGAAAATAAACAAACAAAACCCCACATCCAAAAGCAGGTAGTATTATTTTATAGATATCAAAAGTAATAGTGTACTGTCTAGATGAAAGATTCCACTTGAGATCCTCTTGTTCTGCTGGTTTCTTAAGCCACCTCTATACTATTAGGGTTTTTTTAATAATGTTCCTCATAATTTAGAGCTTTCTGTGCCAAAAAGTTTGGGGGAGGGTCTGAAAAGAAATGTTGCATTAAGTCAGGTTAGGTGGAAGGAGACACTTCTCACTAACTTATCAGTCTTTTAGTCTCTAATGTTTCCAGTGAGGGGAAAAAACTATCATTTGGGCAAGGTTTTTTTAAGTATTCAGGTCTATTCCAGGGGCTTGTAACTGCTATAAGTGGGAAGTGGAACAAGCATCCTCAGCCAAAAGCTGTGGCGTGGACACAAGTAGCCGAGTTACCTCTTGGCCAAACCCAATTTTGCTGGCACCTGAGAAGAAGTGACAAGATTATCTGCCTGGCATTGACAGCATTATCATGGGTGGACAGGGTGACAGCTTTAATGCCTATTAGAGCAGAGATGACCCAGCTGAACAGTGCTTGCCTTTCCCAGGCCTGTGTGAGGAAAACAAGCAGATCCCCCGAGCTAATCATGTTAGTGCTGCTGACAGCCTCCCCCGTGCCTCCAGGATTTTGCAGCTCTGTTGCTGTGCCAGTGGGGCTGTGTGTGGGTGACAGCCTGTGCACCAGGCTCTGCTCTGCCTTGCTGAGAACATGGTGGATTACTCCCTTTCGTGTTTTGGCTGCACTCTCTGAGAACTTCTCCAACAGCTAAAGCTGCTATTTTTAAGCAGCCACGAGAAACTGATTTATCTGTCAGTGCAGGGGAATGTGCTTTGCAAAGCACTAAGCTACATATCTGGGCCACACACTGCATGGAGTGAGGCAGCTGTGTGCAGCTCAGCCAGGAATTAGATAGCCATTGAATGCTGGGTTTGGGGGAGAAGGAAAAAGAATCCTCAAACAGTAGGGAAGGAGTCTTCTTTGGGATAAGAATCGCCATATGCTAAGCTGCTTTCTTGCCACCACGTAGACAGCTGTACTTTAAGCTGTCTAGAGGAATAAAGCAAACTGGCCTCTTTATTCCCCAATTTTTAACAGAAAAGCACTTTTCAATTGGTTGGTCTTTGTTTTGGACATCAATAACACGAACAGGTGAATCCATAAGCCTCTCTCTTAAGCCATCCTAGCCTACTTGTGCTATTACTGTAATTTAAAACACATTGGTGATTGTTTGCACGTGTGTTCTCATTATAAAAGCAGCCTAGCCCAGCAGTCTTTTAGATAAGAGAGGGGCAGAAAAGCAGTCTGGACCTCTCCTGTTCCCACAGTCCTTGAAGAACTTCACTGGAAAATGAGTCCCTTAACCATTTTCTACACCAGCTTATGAAGGAGAGAGCTGTGGCCCTTTGCTTCCACAAGGCTCCCATCTCAAAAGCAAGTCCATGTGCAATACAGTGTGGAAAGAGCAGGATCTTATGACTTCATCTTTCAGCACCTTGCAAGAGTCTGGCAGTAATGGTATCACTGATGTGGGCAGAGCCCAGTTATCCACCTGAGAATGGAAGGATGAGACAGGGAACACCACAGTCCAGGAGATGATGAAATTCCATCATTCTGTCATCCTTGCCTGGCATAGCCAGGGCTGGTGGATCCCAGGCACCACACAGCTGGGAGGAATTGGTGGCTTGTGACAGCAGCTCTCCAGTGGGTGAGTAGAAACAGAACAAAACATGGCATGGGAAAAAGTTTAACTGCTGCCTTAAGAAAAAAAAAAAATTCTGGGATTGTTGCATTCTACCTTCACCCTATTTTACTTATTAATTTTCTTTAGTACAGTGTATTCTTTCAATGTTTTAGATTGTGTGGTATCCTAATACAAAATCTTGGAAGACAAAAATATATCAATTAGATGATGTCTAAAGAGATCATGTTCATGATCTTTTTCCCCTTTTAGCATTTTTGGGTTAAAGCACCTGATTGGAGAGGAGTGGGTTGGAAAAATTAGGAGTTTCATTTATTGTTTCATATGGGCTCATTAGACTGGATTGATGCTAACTGGTTTATGTAAAAAACCCAAAAACAAACAAACAAAAACCAAACCATGCAAACCCATGAGAAGGCCTGCATGATTATTTTCAGGAACTTGTTTTAATTCTTTTTTCTTCTGATAGTGAAATGGCAGTGAACTAAATTTAGTAACTGCAAAGTAAAAACTGTATTTCCTATATTCAAGGCAGGTACAAGATAACAATATCTGTCTTTTGAAAATTACTTTTCCCTTTGCTTCTCCTTCCCTTTCTCCCTCTGTCTTCTGGTCCCTGGTTGATGTGGCCACCTTTTATCTGGCAAGAGCACTAACATGGCATTGTGGTGTTGAGCCTGTAGGTCCTGAAAAGGCTCAGTAGGTATCACTCTCTTCGCCCAAATACACTCACTTTCTTTACTTTAATACACCTTTGTACTGAAGTGCTTGCCTGAACTGAAGCCCCCTTTTTTTCCAAGGCCTGGCTTTCTGAATATAATCCAAAGCTCATTAACAGTATTTAATTCTGCAGGGAGTTGTAATCTAGTCAAGGGCAAAACAGATTAAGTCAAATTGATGTCTACCTCACTGTCATGGTTTAACCCTGGCTGGCAACTATGCACCACACAGGAAGTAGAGAGAACAAGGAGAATCAGAAAAGAAAATACACCCCAAGGGTTCAGGCAAAAACAGTCTGAAAATTGAAAAAGGTTGTTAATAATAATAGTAATAATAACGAAGAAGAATAGGAAAAAAACACGTAACAGAAAGAGAGGAATAAAGCCCAAGAAATGCAAGTGATGTACAATAGAATTGCTCACCACTTGCTGACTGATGTCCAGCCCATCCCAAGCAGTGATAACCCATTCCAGCCCACTCTCCCATTTATATCCTGGGCATTCTGTGGTGTGGAACAGTTCAGGCCAGCTGTCCCAGCCATGCTCCCCCCAGCTTCTTGTGCCCCTCCTCACATGCAGAGCATGAGACACTGAAAAGTCCTTGACTTAGGGCAAGCACTGCTCAGGACCAACCAAACCATCAGTGTATTATCCATATTATTCTCACACTGAATCCAAAACTCAGCTCGCTACCAGGGAGAAAATTAACTCTATCCCAGCCAAAACGGGCACTCACATTACACAAAAGTGGATCTAGTGAGGTGCCTATTGCAGTCTGATACATTTTCCAAGGTCAAATGTACATATACGTATGTACATTTACAATTTTAAGGATACAACCTTGTTTTGTCACTCCAAATTCACCATTGTAGTACCAGTTGTGCAGTCATTTAAATGGGTGGAAAGATATGCTCACTGGATTCAGAAGACAGTATCTCATTTGCATGTTTTTGAGCAGCAGCTGATATTATAGGGTTTGGGTAGTTCTATTTCTGAGTTTAGTATGTCAGGAGAATTAAGGCTGTAATAAAATGGTTTAGAATCATCCTTATCTTCACATAATATTTGAAATATTGTATGTAGCTTGTTTGCACTTCGGCAGTTTGATTGTACTTAATGTAGGGCAAGAGAGGTCATAGCATAAGAAAAATTAACAAAGAAGATTTTTTTCCCTTTTTTTGATGGAGACCTAGGTGATGTCATGACTATAATAAAAGATAATTTAACATAATAAGGAATTAATGTAACAAGACTTTAGGTTGCAAAACCTCACTTTGGATTACTGGGCATTTTTCAGCATGCGGTACTTCAAATAAACTCTGATCGATCATAATCCAGCAAAATTTCCTCATGACGTTCAGGAAGGGAAGGATTTGTGCCCCATTTTTCTGAGGGTTAAACTTTATACCCCTGACAGAGTGCAGGTCTGCAAAATAGCTCAGGCATCCTTAAAGGGATTCAAGCACACCTCATTTTCATAACCTCTTACATTTGCCTCAGTAAAACTCAGTGCTGCAGTCAGCATGTGGAACAGCTTGCAAGAAAACTTCATATCTTTCCAGTGCCTGTATGCATAAATGTAAAAATCTCCATCTGGTACTATGCATTGGTACCTGCTGGCCGGTTCTGTTGCTGGAAATTTAAAATCTATAGCCAAGGTTAACTAGCGCATTTTAAATATTATATTCAGAGTTTGAAGATCATACCATGTAAAATATTTTTTAACTCAGGCACTTTTTGCATTCAGATTGTATGTGGGGTGGAATTTGAAAATCTTTGCTGAACATGTTTCTTTTTATAAAGGTTGATAAATTCTCAGGGAATCATATCAATCTGGAGTCAGCCCTTAAATCTTACTTCAGGGGCATAGTATAAAACTTTCACTTTGGTCATGGCTATGATTTTTATTTAAAAATAAAAATAATAATAATATGATGTCTGCTCTGGAGAGCTGCAATGATTTTAAGCAGATATCGGAAGGCTTCTGCACTATTCCAGGAAAATTAGTTATTGAGCTTGAATAATGCACATTTAGGAAGAGATTGCAGGGCAGAGGGCAGAGGACCCACTTGAATCGAGTGTTTCTGTGACAGAAATAATAGCATCTACTGTAGTTTTAGCTCAATGTTCACTGATGTAATTATATAACTTGGGAAACCTTGTGATGTTGAACTTGTAATTTGCATTCAGATTCCTTCCTTTTTTTTGGCCATGTGCAGTGCAAACTGACTTCAAGTTGAAATAGTGCTTCTATATTGAGTGACCACAGACTCTCAATAATTATAATTTTATTATAAATAGTCCTGTACACATTGATAGATGATGGGCAGATAGGGTTAGAAAACCAGAATAGTTTGAAAGGCCAGAGTAGTAATCTCTCAAATAGCACCAGGGATAAAAGCTCATTATATATATTAGTGCCTAGTTTCAAATTAAATGAAGTTTTATCTTTTTAGCAATGCATGATTCTTTCACTCAAATTCATGTTGTCCTGAAATCGTGAAAAATAGAAGGAAGGCTTGCCATAGCCTTGGATATCACGTTGTAAAATGTTCATGTTTCCTTGCTTATTCCACTATGCAAAAATGTTTTAGGTATCAAGTGTGAAAAATGACCACAAAATAAACAAAGAGGCACCTGTCATTAGCAAAAAAGAAGGCAAGCTATATCCAGGAAAAAAAAAAATCTCACTTTCAGGTTAAAGCCAGACCCCAAAGGATGATGGCTTCACATGCATTTAATGTTCTTTTGTGGAATTATCCAATGCAAGCATTTTCCTGAGTAGGTTTAGCCAAAATATCTACTCCTGAAATTGCTCCCAGACATAAAGCACCTTGTAATTTTTGCATTCTGGTTCAATAAAGGAAAGCTTCAAAGGAGAGTGTTAATGTTAGTCATTCTAAAAATGATGAAGTTAATTGAGCTAACAGATTCTAAATACAGGTAAAAAGCATCGTGTTGTTTACCACCTCTCCACAGCAAGACTTTATGGAATAGTATAGATTTACAGAACAACTCAAGTGGCACGAGCTAAAATCTGTTTATGTTCTGGCAGGAGCTTTTCAGATGCCTGCCCTGAAGCCTCTGCCTGAAATCACATTGACAGGTGTGGCAGTAGGTTTGCAGAAGCCCTTGGTGACTGACCTTCACAGAAACTACTGGGGACTCAAGCCACCTTGGGTCCCCAGTAGTTTCTGTGAAGGTCAGTCACAACCCCAGGAGTGGCTGCCCCTCTCTGGAGATCAGATTATTTCAGCACGTCAGATCTTTCCTGTCAGTGAAAGGAGAAGTTGTTTCCTTCTGGTGAGCTCTCATGGACTTCGAATATTCCCTGGGAGCTGCTGTTTTTATCTGCAGGCCCAAGGCAGAGCATAGGAAGGCTCTGAGCTGATCTGTGAGGTGCTTCTGTGCCCCTCTGTGGGGCTTGGCTTAATGCTGCTGCAGCTACCAGCCTTTCCAGAAAAGTACCAAGGGTGGAGGACCTGGCAGGGAGGGTGTGAAGGCTTTGAAGAAGGAGTAGCTTCATCTTTGGTTTAGCTGGAGGGCACCCAGGCTCCTGTGTGATGCCCTGGCACTCCTGGATCCTCCTGAGAACTGCACTGTGCTGCCATACACATCCCACTTTAGAATTAGGCTTTGGTTACAGAGACCTCATGGATGTGAGGAGGATTAGCTGAAGATCTTTCTCTTTGGAGAAGCCAGTCTGGGGCTCGGAGTTATTTAGGGAAATGATTTCTGACTAGTTGGCAATAAACCTATCTGTGTGTTACAATTTTATACCTTACAAGTCTGCAGCCTTCCTAATACAGAAATATATTTTAAGTGACTAATCATATTTATCTCCAAGAGTAATTTTGCCACAACAATTCATGAAAGTTGGTAGCTGAAAATGAAGGCAGAGATTTTTCTCAAAGAAGTGCTGAGTAATTACAGTCTTCCTGGTGCTCATATATTGCACTAACTTCATTTTATTACCCAATGCATCTTTCCTTCTTAGCTTCAAGTAATTCCTATGCTTGAACCTTACAGAAGGGTTTCAGAGTTGTAGGGATGGCATTATGTAGCCTGTCCTCTAGTTTTGTAAGACATATTTCTTTCAGGGTGCAAGGAAAATAAATGGAATAATATGTTTGGTAGGCTGTTGAGGAATAGAAATACCTCCAGGTATCTATTGACTTCAGATTACTGTTTCACATCCAATCAGAGACCCTTAATTCAAAAGAATTCTTTAGTGATACTGAGATAACCTGACTCAGTTTAATAGCCTGCCTATTTGCAGATTCTTTACTTATGTTCAGATTTGAGGCTGACAAAATCAAAAATGAACATGTGGTTTAGAAAGATATGTAACTGGGCATTCAAGTTCTGGGCTATTCTTTTGCACCAAAGAATTTTCTTTTTGGAGAAGCATTATTAAAGGCTTCAGGTAATTTGGGGCACTCATTAGTGGAAAAAATCAATACTGAACCAATGAAATCAGTGTTATAAACCATTTTTGTACTTCACTGTTGTGTTCTTGTGGATTAGTTTGCTACTCTGCAGTCCTGCCAGTGACTGGGAAATATCTTCATCATTGCTTGGGCCCAGGAAGGTGTTTTGCCTTCATCTCTGTGTAGTAATTACTGGTGCAGTGGGGTGAACCTACTGCATATGTGCTTCCCCTACCAGCTGTACTTGGTGGAGCTGTTCTTAATCTGTCATAATGAAGGGTGACACAAGGAACAGGTTGAGGGATGAAGAAGCAGAGGCTGTAGCCCTGTGTGTGTCACTATATCAGGTTGGTGGTGGGTACAGGGAATGGACGGTGATGAATAGAAGAACTGATTGTTACACTGTTTGCTGTGATTTGAGGGATGCCTTAATGCCTCAATAACACAGACTATTTTCATTCGAATTTAGCAAAAATCCTCTAAGTTTAAAAGCCTACACAAACTTTCATGCAATCTGAACTTGGATTTGAAAGTTCATTTCCTCTCAGATCTGCATATGCTAGGGCACGTTTGTATGCTCAGTTTATTAATTCTGCAACCAATTTTCTGTGATGTAATCATGGAAGAGCAGGGATGAAAATGTGCTCATAAACATTACCTTTTGCCATAACTGTCACCCCATGTGCCACCATAAAACAACATCCTTATTGGTAACAGGAGATGCAGACAGGAGTTGCTTTCTGCACTGTATGGTGTTTTAACTGTGTAATTACTTCAGTAATTAGCAGTGCGAACTGCCGTGTGATTTGTGCCTGCATTCCTGCAAGTATGTCTCAGTAAATCAAAGTAGATGTGCCAGGGCTGTTACTCAAATTCCATCACAAATATTTACAGGAGTACATCAAGCCCACTGAATTATAGCTGCTAAATTGCTGGGAATGGTACCCATGAAAACAAATCTTGCTTGTATAAGAAAGGAGGAACAATCATTCTTTATACACTGTGATAAATCTTACTGCTCTGAAAAGGTTCAAAGGCATTTGCATTTGGCCAAGGTATTGAAATGCATCTTAATAGACTTAAATGTTCAGCATTGTTAATAAAGAACAGCAGAACACAATCATTTTATGGGCATGATCAGGTGGGTTCTGTGGAATTGAGGTTTGGTTCTGCAGTTGGATCTTGCACATTTCCAAAACTCTCATTTCTCTGTGGCAGCAAATCGTGCAATAGACTTGCAGACAAATATAACACCAGAGCTATTATCCCATGGAAATAAACAAGAACCATTTGTTTAGTCAGCAAATGTACGCTTAATAAAGAATACAGATTACTACAACATTTTCAGAACTGCTGTTAGCTTGATTGGCAAAATGGTCCCTTTAAAAAATTCACTGAACTCAGGCACAATAAAATAAAATAGAATCAGTATCCCCAGGGCTTTGCGTGTTGCTGTATAATTCTGAAAAATAAGTCTCACCAAATCGACTCTAGCCAAAGGTAGAGTTCTATGCAGCCTCTCTTTTAAGACATATTTAACATTTAAAAATGTGGAATTTTCTTCACTTGTTTTAAAATTTTTTTTTGAAAGAAGAGAATAATTTTATGTACAGCTTTGCAGGCTCAGAATGAAATCCATTCTTATTGGAATCTATGCCATAATAAAATCTGAATGCTATTACAGATTTTATGCTCAGTATACTTTTGTGTCATGGAACTTGGATGTCCCAGGTAAAAAAATCTTTCCTTCTGGAGAAAAGTAATTAATTTTTCTCTATCCTCTCTTCCTTTTGTCATAAAAATAATTTTGATGTGTTGATGAGGAAATGTTTATTCTTTCTCAATGTCAATGAAGAATAAATTCACACCTTAAAGACTATCTTGTTTATATCACCCATCTACATTTTTATTACTTGTTATGTGCATTGCAATGACTAGACACTGTATATCCAGGGAAGGGGAATGAAGTTGTCAAAAATTCCCTTCATTCTTACTGTAGAGTCTCTCTATGGAAAGTCTTTTTTTTTTTTTTTCCCATCTTTTACAAGTTATTGATACTGATAGCTGCTTTATAAGTTATTGCTTTTGATAAGGTGCTTCTTTTTTAGACTTTCCCTATAGTGGAGTTGTTTAGTGGGTGCTCAGTTCTTCACACGTTTTGTGATGTTTGACTGTGTGTTTTCCTAGGTAACAGGTAAATATGCAGAAAATATAATAAGAAATAACCAGAAATAAATAGACTGACCTAATAGCTGTCACCTGACTGCCACTTTGTTTTCTGAATAATATCAAGTCTAGAGAAATCGATTTAAAAGAACTCTACCCTCTCCTATAACAAACAACAAAAATCCACCCCTGTGATCTCCCCTGGCTGCACTGCTCTGTCTTTCAGAAGGGTCAGGGGGATTCCCATGTGAGGCCCAAGTGGGGGTAAGCTTTGCTTTTTATTTGTGAATATGTGCATTCTAGGGAAATCTGTCATATATTCTAGAGGAGAGTAAGAGAATAAACCCAATACTTATCATTCTTCTGCCAGAGCCTGTTTGAGATGCCCAGAACCTCAAGAAAAGCCAGAAAACTGACAGTGCTCCCTTGAAAGCAAGACCTTGGTTTGTGGAGACTTTTTTCTTATTGCAAGCACCTCTTTGTTGCCTTGTGTGTCTTTGGAGCCAGCCAAGCCCCTCTGCTGCAGAACTTCCTTATTGTGCCCTGCACTCAGGTGGCCAAGCCCAGGGCCATGGATGGCTTATCCTGCCCAGGGGAGCCTCCTTTGCAAATCCCTGCTCTGCACAGCAAATACCACCCAGCTCCTCCCCAGGCTGGAAGGCTGTTTGAGGGCTCAGAATTGTTTCAGCCACCTGAGTTCTCCTTTTTGAAGCGAGCACTTTGGATGCTCTGAACACGAGTCCCCAAAGAGCAGCGTCATTTTGAACTGGAGAATCAATGATGTTACCGGGGTGGATTATTTGAAGACAGTTTTGTTGTTGCTGTGTAACCTCAGTTCAGTGACAGACTTCGTGTGATGGGGTAGTTCTGCTGATTAATTTGCTGTCCTTTTTTGTTTTATTGTGCTTCATTAACCTGTCCTTTGCTTCTGACACTAGCTTGTATGATCTTTCAGTTAGGCCATCTTGTGTGATTACAGAGACATTTGATTAATTACATTTGATTACCTATTGCACTTGCTAGTGCTTCTCTGTGATTTTCAAATGCAAACAGTACAACAGAATACATGTCTAGGTGCTTCAGCTTAGAGCCAAACTGAAATAAGAAGACAAAGTTGGTCTGTCAGTTCTAGTCCTTTGACAACACGGGGACTTTGTGTGCCATATGATATTGTTTTAAGTATAAAGCATACCTAAAAGTTCCTTACATTACTTTAATATTTAAGGAGAAGACAGCTAGGTATGAAGGCAGCAGACAAAGCAGTATAAATAATGTAAGCTTGAACGCATAAGAATTGCAGTGGAAATCAGCAACCTTGGAATGTATAGCAGTTAGGTCTTTTAACTCAAGAAATAACACGAAAAAATAGCAGCAGAATTATTCTGTGATATTCACTCTCAAAAATATCAGCAGAAACAAGTAGAGTGCTTTGAAATTCACCACCTATAACAGGAGCCTTTTGAAAAGCAGAATCACCTTTTCTCCCTCTTATTAAATACTAAACACTACTAGTCAAGGAAGCAGATGCATTTGAAATGTAAAGAAATTCAAGCAGTCACTTTATAGCCACAGTTACAGAGGAATTCTGTTTTGAATAACAAAAAAGAAGTTCCTCTTTCCCTGGGATCACACATTATAATTGGCTTTCAGCTGATCTCAGAGCCACAGGAAAGGCCAATCTCTGGGGCAATGCATTCAGGACACAGCTTCAGTTTGAATTCTGAATTGGGTTCTTGTGGTGTGAGGAATATTCTGAATATTTACACATGCTTTTCCTTTTCTTTTCTTTTCTTAGGACACCATTGTCCTGGAATGTGCTGTTTCTGGATTGACATAATTGTTCTGTAGGAGTCATTTGAGTCTCTCAGGTAAATACAAAACTGTTAAAATGTGTATTGTGTGAATTCCCTTTACTTACCTGACTAGCTTTCATTTCCAGAATTATAATCTGTTGTGTACTTCTGTCATTAAAAACTCACTCAAATCTCATCTGTAAGCTAAGAGATTGTGAAAGCTTGTTTTTTTTTTTTTGTTTTTTTTTTTTTTTTGAGCAGTGCTAGGGTAACATGTTCATGAATTTCTACAGACCTTTGAATCCATTGATTATTCATTGATCATGAATATGTGTTAGGACTGCAAGCTGAAAATTCCTTTGAGCTTTCTATTGGAGATGCTACTGCATTTCCAGCCTCACTTTGAGACAAAATAACATCTCAATCATTTTTATTTTCTCCTTGAACACTCAGCACAGAGCATTTGAAGAAAGGTCTGTGAAGATTCCTTCATCACCATTGTGTTAGAAAAGTAATTTTTCTCTCTTTCCTGTTCTGAGGGTTGTGTGTTTTCTTAGGGAAGCTATTCCATGGAAATGTGGGATGGAGGGTCCTTTCTGGGCAGCTGGGAGAGCCACAGCAGCTGGCTGGAAGGAGGAGAAAGTGCCAAGATGGATCCAGATATTGTTTCCCTCAGGGCAGGGACAGAAACCATCACAGAGACTCACAGGGGTGCTCAAGTATTTTCACATGCTGGAGCTGATTGTGCAGAACTTTCATTTTTAGCAATCAGTTATTCATTTAGAGCAATTTCTTCTTTCACTGCATTTTTAGATTTTTTAAAAAAAGTATTTGCTGACTTACTCTCAAATCTGACACAAAAGAAAGCAAAACATTCCAATTTTCTAATACCTCTATTTAATGTTTATTCCATTTTTACAATTTACAGAGTTTAAAGTTTTTCGTTGTTGATTTCAGGGGTGGTGGACGGGGGAGAGGGAAGCAAAGATATGGGATCTTTAGAAAGCTCTTCAGGGACAGTAATCTCTTTCTTCCAAGTTTTCACTGCTACTATCATACCAGGACATGAAAAGAATACATCTCCCCTCTCTTGGTGTAATTTGAGTGTGAATTAGATCTTTTTGAGGAAGAAGATCAAATATCTTCTATCCAAGCACAAATAAAGAGAGGGAAGTGGAGAGAATAATGCTGTTTGACATTGTCAGAAGTAACATGTAACCTACTGCTGAGCACATTGCAGACCTGCCTATGCCAATATCCAGAGTTTGTCTATTACAATCCCATCTAGAGACCTCAGTCCTTCACTCCAGACAGCAGCAGCTGAAATGTTCACCTTTAGAGAGGGAACTGTGCTCTGGCAGCCCTGACCCCGGTCTGTACACAGGGGATGAGATGTGCCCATCAGGCTGCAGACTCCACAAAGAGAGACTTGGGCAGTGCTCCAGCCCTTCTTCCAGGCTGTGTGAGAGTGGAAACAGCAGCAAAAGCAGGGGAGAGGTGTCCACAGGGGCTGACCCTAAGTGCTATTTGATACAGCACACATGGCTGGCTGCAGGCTGGCTCTCCTGGTTCTCCACACCTGGTTAGGGATGATCCCTGGGTGGCATGGATGGCTCTCATCCCTTTGGCTTTGCTGCTTCTGCAGTGCTAGTGATCACAATAAATCACCTGCTCTAGCGTGAAGAATAACCTGGTGAGGACAGTCACAGTGTAGCAAAGCTGAGCACCGCATGAACAAGGAATTGAAGAGCATATATTAGAGATTTTATTAGACAGGCTAATGCACCATAAAGTTTCGCTGGTTTTTGAGAGAAAGGTTCAGAGATGCTCTTGGAGAGGAGAACTAGTCTCTGCTGCAGTCTGGTAACTCCTCATTACATTGTCCTCACAGGACCAAGAGAGGAAATTGCAGTAAAAGCATGCAAGATCTTTTTTTCATAAAGTACCTTTTTTTTTCTCTCTTTCCTTTGGAAACATCTTTCAGTAATACAAATTGAAGGCTTTGACCATTTTTATTAGGATTTAGTATTATTTTATTTTATTTTGATTAAAGAAATCTATTCTATACCTAAACGTTGTGCACTAATATAATTTATTTCTACTTAAAAAGATTATATATATATATATAGATATATATATATATATGTGTATATATATATATATAAACAACCTCAAAGTCAAACCCAAACCCAAATAAAGATTAAATTCCCAGAAATTATGTGTTAGGGGAAAGATATTTTCTCTGGAAAAGTCTAGTGAAATAACTGATCTGGAGAAAACTACAGTCCTGCTCTGCCCTCACCATCATACAGCTGTTGTTATAGCTATGCTCTGGACACACCTGGCACCATAACTTGAGCAGGTTTTATTATCTTTCCCTCAGGCAGGCATGAACATTGCATGTTTGCACTTTATACATTGTTTGAGCCTGGAAATCAATAAGAAGTTCAGACAATACAGTAGTCTTATTTCCTCGTGTTTTGGAACAAAATCCATTTGTAATGTGTGAAACATTTTCAAATTATTTCTTCTGTCCTGTTTACCTTCTAAGGGCCATAATATGCCATTTATTATTTTTTTCTTTTTCTTTTTTTCTTTTTTTTCCCTTTATAAGTAGAGTTTCCTACTGAAATCAATGGGGAGTTTGTTTCAAAATCAATAGGGCTTTATGGCCCTGAAACTTAAGACAATGTTGGCTCCTTAATCATATCAGAAAATGTGATTAAGATGCCACAAACAAACCACTAATCCACAGACATTGGCAGAGCTGCTAAATTAGGTATAACCATCTTTACCAGAACTCCATTTAACTTCAGTGGGATCTTTGCCTGAGAAAGAGCAGTAGAATCAAGGAAGAAATGTGAAGCAATGTCATCAGATTTACCAGCCAAACACCTGTTGCTGAGCTATGATAGCTTTTCAAGAGCAGGCTGGTTGTTTTATTACACAGATTTTGTGGTTTGAAGCTTTTCTGGACCTTGGGGCCTGGGAAAGCAAGAAACAAATGCTCAGAACATCAAACTGCCTGTTCCCAAATGAGCAGGCTAAACTGATGAAACAATTCCAAGTCTCTCTCAAAAGACTTTTTGGACCTTCCAAAAGCTGCCTGGACTTTGTAGAGCAGGGATCTACAGAATTGCTGTTGCAGAATGGAAGCAAGTGGAAGTACAGCTGGCTTCTGTTTAATCCAAAACTCCATGTAGTTCTAAAGGCTTACATTTGGAATATTTTACATGTAATATTTCTTATCAATTTTGCTTTTTTTTTTTTTGTCCTTTTGAGATCTACAGCTCTGATTGTTGATATTGTGTGGGAGTCTCCCCTTTGTTTTTAATAGAACTCTGTGCCCAATCAGGGGACAGAAGCTACGAGGACCCTGGGAAGGAATTTTTATTCAACAGTCCCATGTTAGGATATATTTTTCACAATTCAAATTTTGCATACGCCTATTTTTGGCAACTGAGTAGCAATAAAGCTCTAAATGATAGAATAATAAGCAATATGGCAAGGACAGGGCTGGCTATATTTAAATAAAAATGTAGAAACCAAAGACTGGGTTTCCTACTTAAAATATTGCAGCAAATTTATTTACAGTATTAAAGATACTGCTGAGGAAGTTACTCTCAAGGGAAAATGTAGAGAGAAACTGTGTTTTTCTGGTTGCTCTTAAAGAGGTGGTGCCTCTGGTATCTCCTGTATCAAGGCTTAAGGTTAGAAAGCTGGTCACAGAATGAGCTTGGCTTTTATTACTCCTCTTGAGCATTTTACTTCATCCCTAAAAGTGACTTTAAAGAGTTATCACATTTCTCAAAGGCTGAAAGAAGAACTGGGATCCAGATTATTAGTTCAGCTTGTGAGTCAAGAATGATTAATTTTCTAAAATCTGCTTATATTACTTTGGCAGTGAATTCTGAGCAAAGCTTTTGTTTATCTTCCACACGTGGTCACTACTGCAAACAAACAAGTTTAATTTGCTTTGTAAGCTTATTACCAGAGGCTCAGTGGAGAACAAGAGCTGAAAAGAACCTCTTGCCTCTGTGGTTTTATTAAGAACTGTTTCCTCCAGAGAACTTTCAGCCTGTCAGATTAGAAATGCAAAGAGACCTTTTACTGTAACAGTCTCACACTTATCCCCTTAGTAAAGTTTGCTTTTGTGATAATTACATTTTACCATCTACAGTTGTTTACTAAATGAACAGCTTTTCTCTGCTGCTTACAGCCCTGACACTTTTCCTCTGATAATTTGCGGTTACAATGAAATATTTAGAAATAAGTGTTTGCCTTCTGTTTGTTGTCTTCCTCATTTTGCTCAGATAGCAAATGATTTTGGTTGTGGTTCTGATGATTATGGATCAGAGGACCTGTCTAGGATTTATGCCTGAAGTAACACAGCATTAATACTGCTCTTTGCACAGAGAGGGAAAAGTGCAGGCTCATCTTTCCCCCCTTTTAAGAGAAGAGGAACCATTCTGTGTTAAGGAGGGAGCTCCCAACTCTCAGGATGCCCTGAAGATGCAGATCTTGAGGACAACATCCTCTGCAACACGAACAGGTTTTCTTACAGGAAATATTTCATTGTGACTGTGTTCACGGTATCTCCCTACAAAAACATGGGGTTCTTTCCAACTTTGTGGGTAATAATGAGCCTCTGCTTGCATGAAAAACTATTATTGTGTATCAAACCATGAAGCTTATTAATACTGATAATTTTGGAAAAAAGATCCAAGCTATTCCCTATGCATCACTGCTCTTTGAACAAAGATAAAACTTTAAACAGGTCATAGAACCATAGAATATATTCAATAGGAAGAGACCCATCAGGACCCATCAAGTCCAACTCCTGACCCTGTGCAGGATACCCCGAGAATCACATCAAGGTCGAGGTAAACAGACAGCTCTATATAAAGTGCAAACAAATATTTTCTCATTTTAAGTCAATATGTATTTATTTAATGTTAAAGTGGGTTTGTTTAATTTTTTTTGCATTCCAGCTGATTCCAACTCTTATTTTGGTATGATTGCTTTACATCGAAAAATTTGTATCATAAAAACCTTTGATGCAAATCCACTTTCACTTATAAATCTTAAAAAAGATGACTAGAATTTCAAATATTTGAGTGTGAATTAAACCCCTGCTCTAAGCCTCTGATTTTTGTGAATAGTTGTGAGAGTCACCAGAATTTCTCTGTCACTTGATTATTTCTGATCAGTTCTGAAAGAAGCTACCCAGAAAGAGCTGACAGAAGACAGATTTGGAGGAAAAACATGAGTCTTGGATGATTAAAAGTAAAGCTGGGATCTGAAACTCTTAAAATATATGTTTTCCTACCTGCACTTCAAAGACAAACTTTCACCTCCCTAGAAACTGAGCCATCAGCAATATAAAATATTGAATGGAATATAAAAGGATTGCTGTATTGTCCCTGTGATTTGGAACTTTGCTGTTTCTGAAAAAGCAAGTCACCATCTTGGGAACAAAATTCAGATTGCATTAGAAATTTGTATGCTGAATAAATTTGAGTGTGATGCTAAAAAAAAATAAGCCAAAACCAAAAAATCAACACGAAAACCCAGACTAATCAGGAAATGTCTCAGTACAGGTTGAGATCTTCTTTAGACGTTCAGCTATAAGAAAGTCCTAGCTGTCTTAAGAATAGGGGAAAATATTTTTCATAGTGGTGACACATCTAATTGCTAAGGCTCTTGTCATCCATGGTACAGCCTTTGTTGGAAAGAACATTAATAATTCAACAGTGCTGGTAGTTGGATAAAATACATTTCTTCATTGCCGTCCTTCATATTCCCTTTCTCCTCCTGTCTTCCCAAAGATCTCAGGACAAATGTACTAGGGAGGGTGAACCAACCTTGCTGAACTCCACAGGACAGGTTCCAAGCCCAGGAGCATTTGTCCTCTGCTATCTTGGCAAGGTAGGAGCTCGCACAGGGGAGAGCAAAGCCACTCTGACTGTGGCATGTGAAGTAAAGCCTGCAGACATGACTGCAAGGTTGATAGCCTAAAAGACAAGTGTTTTTCAATTTTCACAAGCTTATCAGGCAATTCTACCATTTCCCATGCTGAGTCTCAGTGTAGACTAATGTGTCCATTTTGCCCAATCTCAAAAAAGACACAAATACTCTTGTTGAAGGTGGAAGGTCTGTGCTAGAATCTAGGTGAGGGTAAATAGGGAGTTAGGGATCTTAGCAAGCTGTCACACACACACTTTTTCTTTCTCTTTTTTAAGAGAAAGTAGCTGGCTGCACTTAAGTGTTAGCAGTTTAAGCCCCCAAATTGTGACACGTTCTGGACAGAAACAAGAAATACTGTGTTTCTTGTGGCTACTCGGCATATTGAGACCACTGCATCAAGCAAGAATATACCTGCAAGTCTGCATTAAAATCATATTAACAATTCACTGAACAAGAAAGCCGGGGTATTCAGAGACAAGGCAGTCCCTAATCCCCTCTCCATCTGTAAGATTCTCAGCTGTCACAAATCAGGAATCCAGGCACAGTAGCGCTGCTTAAATGCTGCTGTTAGAGGCTGACAGCAGAGTATCTGTAAGCACAGGCAGTGTGGAGCAATTTTCTTGCTTTTTAAAAAAGCATTTGAACATTTTGCACTTGCTCAGATAGTGCTGAACTTCAGTTCATCTATGAAAATAAAAATTCTGAACTATTTTACTCGGGCAACTGATATTTTTATACTGATAAATGCTGCAGTCCTGTAACTTACTGCAGATAACCTCCACCCTAAAAGAGCTTAGAGTCTAAACAGAAGAAAATGAACAAAAGGTAAGAAATGCATTGTTATTCTTCCCATTTTAGAGAAGGGGAAACCAAAGCACTGAAAGGTTAAGTGGCTTGTCTCTGGTCACACAGGGAGCCCGTGGCAGGGTTGTGAATTAAATGCCTCCTCTTGTAAGAACGGTGCTGTCTCCTTAGGAAATATGAATAGTAGAAAGGAGAGAAGCTGCCTAGCACAGATTTACTGTATGGTACTTGAATAACCTGGCAGGTAGGACTGGAGCTGAAATAATGAACCGATAGCTGCAAGTGGACAAAAATGTATTATAACAGTGAAGGATGTAAGAAACTTGGAAATTTCTTCTCCCTCTCCAAAACCCTTTTCCTTATGGCAACAAAATGCATGTAGCTGCTCTGTCAGTTCCTCCACCCTCCCACTTGTGACTGATCCTCACACAGAGGACAGTATTTCTAAGGATCCCACATTCCTACCCCCATTACCAAAATTTGCCTCCTCAGCAGGGGCAGGAGCTGTGACTGAGGTCCAGAAATGCTGCACTGATGGCTCTGTGGCTGCCTGGGACAGCAGCACACAGGGCTGGCACTGGGGAAACCAAGGTCTACCCCTTGCCCTGCCTGTGAGAGCAATAAAGGGTGGATTCATGTGCTGGGCTGAGTGGAAGAGGGATTCCCACAGGCATGGGGGAACATGGCAGAACTGCAGGAATTCCCTGCAGCAGGGCAGAGGAAACCACGAGGTGTCTGGCACAGAAAGCCACTTCGTGGTGATGAGCTGTAGTCCACTAGTGAAGAACAGTCTGAGATCATTTTAATCTCTTCCTCATGGGGTTCATTATGAGTATTTTCTTATTTTTTCTAGTCTTTTATTTTCCCTTCCCCTGTTTCCATAAGCATCTCAATTTGTGCTTTGATTGTCTACACAAGCATAAATTCACTCATTGATGTTGAGGCTCATACTTGATAGGCTTTGGTTTTGTTATTTCAGAGTTTTCAAGCAAGGGAAGAAGGTCTAATTTCAAGAATTCTCAAAGCTACTTGAGCTGCACAAAACAAGTGTCTGACTAGTAATTACCTAAACGTTGATAACAGGCAGTTTGATTAGTTAGTGTGATACAACTATAACAAACCAAGATTATTCCAAAACATCCAATTGAACTTAAGGCCATTTAAACTTAGGCAGTTCTTCTAACTTCCTCTAGAAACCTTCACCTACAGCATTTAATGTTAATAATGAATAATGTAAGAAACAAATAACATTAATAAAATACTTTTGAAGTTTATAGGCTAGCCTGATTCTTATGCAAACAAAATGTTTTTCAATGAATGTTTCAAAGATGCAGCCTTGAACTTTTTGATTATTTATAAGGCATTTCTTCCTTTCCCTTTCATTTCTGCAGGTTGTACGTTTTACAATGTGTCTGGACTTCTTACATAATGCTCTTTCAAGTAATTTTCACAAAATACATTTTTTTTAATGCAAACAGGTCTATGTCTCTCCAGGTAACTCAAAATACCTAGCAGGATATCAATTTTCCAACAGTCATTTCATTGTCAAAATCCCTTTTTTTTCAGGTTGAGATTCTTCCCTAGAAATGCCAAAGGGCAGGTATTTCAACTCCTGATAGTGATTTGTAGACATATTTTAAAGATATAACTTTGGGAAACAAAACAGAGCGCACACCTTTATTAGTAAAAAAATTTGAAAATTTAGGTATGCGGTCTTTAACTAATCATATCTTCTGGACAACTATAAGCAGCAGTTCTCAGTATCTTCCTACAGAGAAATGTGCTATTTCCTTCCATAATTCTAGTTGTGAAAATGTTTGTTTGCCTGCACATTTTTTGGCAGGCTGTTGTTCATGCTAAGAGAAAGAAACGAGAGGAAGAAAAGAGCCCAAGAGAAGTTGGTATTTATTCAGAAAAGTGACTGGACTGGGATAGCTTTAAAAACAAGCTTTTCCTTATCAATAAAATGTTAAGAAATGAGGGGCTGGATAATTCAGTGCTTTATCTTTTTACCTCCTCTAACTAAACTAAGAAAATAATTCAATAGAAAATCAGATATGAAATTGCTCTTCCACTTCTAGTGGTGTGAAAATAAAAAGAAATGGGTATAGAAGGTCTCTTTCAAGAAGCAATCTACATGTCAAAAAAGCATTATTCGAATTATTTGATGAACAAACATCAACTTTAATTCCTGGACCCAGTGTGGGGGACCCAAGCTTTTTCTTGTCTTCTGTGTGGGAGCATGAACTCAGGATGAATTTCTCTGCTCTGACAGGTGCCTGTTCTTTATTGTACCCCTTGTTATGCAGAGAAGATCAATCACTCAGAGATGAGGAAATGTTATTCTGCTTCATAGTAAAAGATCAACTCAAACATTCCTCTAGCTTCTCTGTAAGCTACTCATTGGTCCTTAAATGTCCTGGATTTCATTGTTTGTTTTCAGCTCCCTGCAGGAAAGCGTTTTCAAGACCATGAGTGGAGGATAGTGGGATCACACTGATGCTCTCAGTGCTACAACTGGAAACTACTGTACTTCACCTACTACTTCTGTCAGTGAAGAAAAAACCCTCCTAATATTTAATTATTAGGATATTCAATTTTTTTAAAATTGTGTGTGTATCACACAAAACCTTCCTTTCTGTGCAAACAACTTTCCAGTAGGATTTTCCATGCTTTGTCGAGTGCTCACTGGGACTTGTTTGTTTGATCCTGGGCCACAAGAAATGTTTTGAAAACTGGTTTGTGGGAAATGCATCCTGTATTTTATATAATTAACTCTGGATAGTACAGTCTGCACCTTTAAATTGGATGACCTCTTCAAGTCCATGTCTGAACAAAAGAATCAGCCCGGTTTTTACATGTGTGCCCTACAAGGGACAGCTGGATGTTCTTGCTAAAAAGAGCACATTACTCTTTCCTCCAATTTTATTTCTGGCTGTCCACTTCTGAAAAACATTTAAAAAGTTTAAAGAAAGCCATACCATTGCACACTGCAGATGAAGTTTATTGGTGTGTACTTTGTGATGATCTGTGATCAAAGGCTGAATTCACTGTTGTTTAATGTGCTTATGAGCATGTACACCTGAGTGAGGAAAGCTGGCTTTTATGAGTTGCTGACATGATATGCTGAGTAGAGAGGGGCTGCAAAAGAATTATTTTTTTCCCCTTCCTCTTCTGTTTTCCTCAACTCTGTACTGAATTCCTGCTGGTCAAAATTTGCACCTGAAACGTGTATGCTCAGATTTTTGCTCTGAACTGGGTGGGGAAAGAAAGGTTTAGATCCTGGATCTAAACTCTGTAGTGAGCTCTGGTCACAGGTCATCTGAGGCATGACATTCTTTTCTACAAAATTCTTGTTGAATGTTTTTCATTAGAAACCGTTCTGTTAGAAACTAAAAACTCAAAGGAAAAGTAAGAAACTCTTCCTCTGTGTCCCAGGCAGCTGTGCTCTCTAACAATCCTTGGAAATGGTAATGAAAAGAATGACCTGACAGCCCATAATGGACAAGGCAAGAAACAAAATAATGCAAAGGTTCTAGGATAAATCTCACATTTAAATTCTGTATGTTTTGCTTTTCGATAATTGTGCCTGACACTGAAACATGCCTAGCATTTCTGCTAATATTCAAGGAAATACTTTTCCTGTCTTAATTAATCTTATACTTCTAACTTTTAATAGGTAGTTTATCCAAGTGAAACTACCTCAGAGAGATTTTGTGGTTTTTTTTCCCCTTGGTTTTGCTGCTTAAAATTTAGCCTAAAGAGAAAGGAAATATTTTAACCTTCCTCCAATAATGTACAGGTCCTTATGTAAAATAATGCGTGTAGCTTTATTTTGGCTGCAGCTTTCTACGTCTTGCTTTTAACAGGTGAGTGAATAAATCTCAACCCCCATCTACAGAAGTTGTTTCTAGCTGGCTCTGATAATGCAAACAAATCTACTCAGAATGCTCTTTCCAGCTGTTGGGCACTTCACCAACTTTCTGGACATCTCGTAGCCTTCAACAAAGGTACAAGTGGGTGTAAGTTTGACCTGTTATTTTCCCACTGTCATACTCTGTGTGTAGAGTTCACATGCTCACTTTGATACAGCACACAAAAAACTTTGGAACTCAGGACTCCTGAAATCTGAATCTTCATTCTGATATATTAAAAATATGGATGTATATTTTAAATTGGGTATTTTGTTGTTACGTTCTGCCAAATAGGAATGTTTCTTCCAGTTAAACTGGTGAATTTAATGTAACTTTGGTAGTTTACTAATTGCTGTCATTAAGCCTTTCCAAAGAAGTTTTTTTGCTCTCACAAGAGTGATGCTGTTGAAATCATGTACAGTACTCAGATTTTCTGTCTTTCAGACTGATTAGACAACACAGGACACTTTACAGTCTGGGACTCTAGGAAATGGATTTATGTAACATTGGGGAACTTAATGCACATCAATCTTACCTCTTTTTCATTCAAATGTGATTGTACTATGTGCAACTTAATTTCTAATGTAATGATTATGAGCACACTGACTCAGGTATTTGTCTCACCTCAGGACACTCTTATAATTATTTGAAGGGATAAATATGTAGCATTCTCCCAGTTATGCAATTTTTCTATTAGATTTAGGCTTGCCTTTTAAATCTCTTTTCTTCAGCAACCTCACCTTTTCTATGCACAAACAATATTGTCAGAGACTCAGAAAATAATACCTTAACGCCTTTGTAAAATGTTCTTGGACGATGGCAGAAGTGATACAAGAAAGACATCAAATTGGCTGTATTTGATAAGAAAGAACTAAGTGTATGAAAATAAGTCCTATTCCTACATTCTTGTTATCCAGTAGGACCTGGCACTCTGCCTGCTTCCTGAGGGACAGAAGAGGCAGCATAAAATGGATAGAAATGATGAAATCAAGCACCAGCTGAATTTGGGAAATTGTAGATATCTGCACAATTGTATCTCTATACAGGAGAGTGGAAGGAGATTTTCAATTCGGACTCCCTTCTACAACTTGCCACGTTTTTCTGTAAGTATTTGGTAATTTGTGTGTTAAATTCTCAATTTTCAGAGAAATTGGCACTTAAATATTCAGTATTCAATAATAAAATACTGTATGATTCTATTCAAGGTAACACTCCTTTTCAAATGGCAATTTTTTTACTCACATTTGATTTTTTTGCAGCAACATTTCTAATTTGATGGTCAGATGATAGTCCAGAGGTAAGATCTCAAAACTTTTCTCCATTTAACTTACTCTCATTTAACTTATCTAGGCAAAGTTTCCTACAAATTTATTCCATGCAAAGAGTGACAAAAGTAACTTTCCCAATTTATCTTTCCTTCCCTTGCAGGATTTGCCCTTGTCTGGGTTCTCTCAACTGTGTTTCCATTCCAGATTTTCTAAAATTTATCTTCAGTACCTGGAAATCTACTTTTCCAAATGTTTTCCAAGCCTTTTATCCTTGTTTCCAGCCAAAGCTCTGTTCCATGAGCTGTTAATTGCCTCTGATGTTGTCATCCATATTTGTCCTTAGATTTGTATTTTTCCTGGCTTTCTTCACTCTGTTTTCAATAGATTGTCCTCTAACTCTTTCAATGTATAAATAGAATTATTCTCTGCACTTTTCCTCTTTATACTATATTTTACAAAAATTATAAGCAAGACCTAGACCCAAAAATTTATACAGGAATAAGCTTAGTGTGTTCACAGGATGTAGAGATGCAAGTGGATTAGTCTTGTCTAAGAACTATAAGTATTTTTAAAACATTATTTAAAAATAACAATGTGTGGAAAACTGAAGAACTACAGTAAAAGACTTTCCCTGATTGTAATAAAGGGTACAACTGCCTAGGGAATGTTAGAGGCATATACATGGTAAATTACATGCACATTGTTTTAAATTGGTTTTAAAATTAGTCTGTAACCACAGAGTACTCCCACTGTGCCATGTGTTGTATAGCTAATCGGAAGAGGAATATTTTAGAATGACTGAGCAGAACATTGGAAAAAATTAAATAGCCCATTAAAAAGAAAAAAAGGTAAGATTTGGCTTTTCAGAGAAGATTCCCAGGTTGTCAACAACATATATTACAGTTTTGCTAAGCTATAGTGATTGCTGGTGCCAAATGAGCATGGGTGACTGTCTGGAAATGTTCTGCTTCTCTCCTGCTCTGTCAGCCTCACTTCAAACTGGCATAAGATGGCCCTGGTACTCCCCACCTCAAAATCACTATTCCATTGCAATCCTTTGTAGGAGGTGAAGGAGGAGCCACAGGAATGAAATAACTGAAGTGATGGGGCTTTGAGCAGCAAGGGGAAAACTTAGAAGGGATCTAATCCTGCTACCCCCTTCCTGCTTTCTTCAGCTGCCTCTCAAAGCTTATTTTTCTTTTCTCCTTCCTGCTGTTTGAGCCTAGCTAATATTTGCTGCAAATATTTAGTTCTCTCTTTCTCTCATCTAATGAAAGCATCTACATGTTTTCCTCCAGCTCACCTCTGTCCCCACCTCTGGCACCTGCATTCAGGGAGCCATCAGGAAAGCTCAGTAGTAATTGAAGAGCCCCTGCCTTCTGTCCTCACCTTTACCTGGCAGTCAGGCCCCCACAGTCTTTCACTAGAGAAGATTCTGGACAATATTTCAGTCTCACAGATTCTCCTCCTATAGCACTTCTGAAAAAGATTTCCATACAGGATTTTATATCCAGCTCATTCAGTGTCTCATCTCTCTCCGCTACAGCAACATCCCTCACTCTGGCCTTGACAAATAATGTTCTGTTCCACTTGTAGCTGTAGTATATAGTACTGGAAAGATCAGTTTCTTTCATTATCCTTTTCTGGCATCTTTCTTTTTCCTGTGCTGCATCAGAAATACTGCTTTTACCTTCCAGGCCCTTTAGAGTCCAACCCCATCATAGCTGTTACCACTCATTCACTGTCAGGATGCTGGCTCTTGCCTTTGATCAACCTATTACAGCAGCTTCCACTGCCAGCTTGTTAAATTTTTAAACAGCCACTTGTGTATGTACTCCTGAGCTGCCTGTCATGCTTGGAGGAGCTCCTCCATCCAGAAACTTAAGCTAAGCAGACACTTTCCCTCCTACAGTTTCTAAACTGTGAGTTCAAAGCCCTAAATGTTGTTGTCCCTTGCCTACTATCCACAGCATAAGTAGCTGGATCCCTGAAAAGTCTGAACCCACGGTGGTGGGTGTTTAACACACAAACCCTGGAGGGATGGCACAGTGGCCCTAGGGCACGTGGCACTGGGGCCATTCCCTTTGGCATTCCCTTATGCAGCAAGTAGAATTTAAATGCTGTGGGAATTGAAGAAGACCACAGGAAGAAGTTAATCGTCTTCTGCTGCAACCACCAGTTTAAAGCAGGTGTTGTGGCTCATTGTGTAAAGGAGTCTCTTCAGTAGACCTTTGGGAGTAATGCAAGCCTTGCTTTTCTGTCTTTCACCAAGAAAACCTGGGTCCCTTTCCTCTTTTATCTTCTACCATACCACTACTAATTGAGTTGTGCATCAGAGGTGTTGAAAAAAAAAAACCTGAGCATGGCCTAATGTCATAACATCTGATAGAAAGGGTAGAGGCAGCTCTTTAAATACTTGGACCCAAGTATTTAAAGGGCTTGTTGGGAAACTCTCTGAACCATGATGCTGATTTGCTGATTTTAAAGAAACCAGAGAACAGTGAAGAAGTTCCAGAGCATAGATAATCTATGTGAGTAAATGCATTGCCATAAATTTAGTTGGTGACCTGCTATTAATCTCAGACCAAGCCTTGGATTTACAAGTCAACCATTAAAGATAAGAATGATAAATATATGCACCCTGTTCAGCCGTGTTACAGACTGTTCAACTGGGGGAGAATGTAAACATGAAAGAGAAACCTACACCATTTGCCTGCTCTGAGTTTTCCCTTCACCAGTGCTGTTCATTATTTCTGGTAACAGAACAACAAGCACACCATGGCAATTCTTTCCATGTCCCAGCCATGGGAAATCCAGGTCAGTGTTCCCAGCTGTGTGCCCAGAGAGCAGCCAGAGCTGAGCATTTCCCCCTCTGTTGCAGGGGGTTCAGTGGGATGTGAAGGACTTGAGAAATCACTGAAAACTCACAGTTTATTAAGTTTAGTAAACTCAGTCAGAGAATAAAAAGAATTGCAAGTGCAGCTTTTTCACACGATCAGAAAAGAAATCTCTCTCTCATACGTGTATGCTCCTCTGGGCTAAATCTGCCTTCAAAACTATCACTGACTTCACCCTGAAGGGGTGAGATGAAGCACAGGTCTCTTGGATGCAGATCTGGGTTAAGATTACTCCTACCCTCAGGGGTTACAGTCCTAATATGCTTCAGAGCTTCTCCTGCTTCACCTTGAAGCACTCAAATAATGGGTTTGATGTGTTTTTTCTAACTGACAAACAACAGGCTGAATGTGTGCAGGAAATACACAGGCATGCCTACTGCTGGCAAAACACCTTGTCCCAGTCCAGAGCTTGGACACTGGAACACCTGAATCCCTTCAGGAATGTCCTGGAGTGTTTTCTAGCTCTGCTTCAGTTTTCTTGAGCATAGCACTCAATTAGGCCATAGGGATAATTGGGTGCTAATGTTTTGTAAAATGCCTTTACTACAAATTAGATTTTTATGATATGCCTACTCAGTACTCTACATTTGTTTCATGATATGCTTCTAATAGCAATAGGAATTTCTACTTTTATTCTCAGAGCTGAAGTCTGGACACCACAGCCTAAGCAGATGAGCTGATGCTTAACCCCAGAAAAGAAAGATAGAGAAAACCAAGTCTTGCAATCTATATATAAAGCCAATAAAGAGGTGGGGTTTTGTTCTTTTTTTTTACTTGACATTGTCAGTGCATCATCTATAAAGGAAATAGAACTATTTTTATGTCAGTAAAGTCTACAGCATGTGTCAGTAATGGATCAAATATGAAAAGTAAGTTTTAATAAGTGTGAATCAAAGAGGGATTAGAAAAGCTCAGGGGATTTGGAGATGAGACTTGAGTTCAGGTAATTCCACAGCTCAGGGGCATAACAGGTGAATGCTCTGCTACTCATGGATGAGAGACCTGGCAAGGGGGCTGATGAATTCGAGATTTATTATTAGAAAGTAAGGACTGAGGGTATGTATCAATGGAGACCAATTTTGATAGGTATGAAAGGGATGATTCAGACGGGTAATGAAAAACTCTGAACAAAATTTTAAAGTCAATTCATTGACTGATAGGAAGCAGGTATAAATCTGCCATAGCTGAAGTAATGCAATTGGATTTATTGCCATAAGCAAACATATGGGATGCAGCATACTGAACAACGGGGTCATTTGTGAATATTGCTCCTTATAGTGTGTGCCTATTACTGTAATCTAAAAGCCATAAAAATGGGGTTTAGAATAGGGCAAGTAACACAGGGAGCAGCAGTAATGCCTGCCTTACACCTGCAGAGTGGAAACGTGCCACCCCAGTGACTGCTTCTGAGAAAAGCTTTTAGGAAATTAACAGCAAATGAACTGAGGAACCAAAGAAGGATACAAAGTCGAAAGTTTTGCAGAATTCATTAGATGTACACAGCTGCCACCAGATGGGAAAACAGAATATGACAAACAGTACATAATGAAAGACAGGCAGGAAGGGGGAGGGTGAATTTGGGGATTTGATTTCAGAAAGCAGTGTTTTATGCGTCCATCACATAATAAGGGAATACCTTCTACCTCCTTTGTGTGTGGAAATGTGCACGCCTTTTTTTCCCCTTCCCTCCATCCCCCTTCCTCCCTTGCTTTTTCCTTCAGTGATTGACAGGCCAAAGTTTGAAGAGAAGCCCAGAGAGAAATCCATACCTTTATTTTTTGTCATAGATTATAAACTGAGTAATCTTGAGATAGAAAATTTTCTCACAGTGGAGGCCTACAAAGAATTTGGATATGGATCCTGCACAAAAGATTTTTTACAGTGTAGTAGGTAAGAACCAGATCACTAGAGTCAATACTGAAACTGTGTATTGTTTAGAAATAATATTGAGAGCTATTACTCTTTAAGTAATCACTCAGAAAACATTTATCTAAAGCTCTAATTTACAATTAAGTAAATTAAGTAAGTTCTTGTGGGTTTTTTTCCATTGTTAGCTTAATTTTTTTTTTATTATTTTGTTGTTTGGTGGTGGTTTTTTTTGTTTGTTTGTTTTTGTTTTTGTTTTCCATGACTTAGAGAAATAGACATTAAATGATGATTTTTCTGTCTCTGGAGGGAATTCAACACTGGAGAGTTACAGCTGCCTGCTATTATTGCTGCCTCCTTCTTAAAACCCTTTCTGTGACAGATTTGTGATCAAGGTGTTCAGCATTTCAAAGTAATGCAATATTTATTTCTGTGACTAACTCATCTGTGTTGTATAGAGAATCTAATATTCTTTATCCGTGAAGCCTCACACATCCAGAATATTCCAATATTTTATTATCAACTCTTCAAGGATTTTTAGTGTTACAGCTTGGTGAACCTGGTATTTAATGAAATCATAATCTAGCTTTGCAGTGTAGTCTGCTTGTTCTGGAGCAACTTGTGAGTGGAGTTGGACTGGCACATCCCTACCCTGGAGACACAACCCGAGCTGTGTGTGGCTGCAATTCTCCTGCCCTGGCATCCTAGAGATATGGTTTGGAATCTCTTGATATCCATGGCCTAAACTAGAGCTATCAAGAAAGGAAGGTCCTGAAGTGATGATTTATTTGGTCACAGAAAGGATAATTCCTTAGGATGACTTTCTTAGTTTGTAAACATTAGCACGCTCTGGTTAATAACTTAACCAAAGTCAGCATGTTCTTTTTAAAATCTTACTCAGAGTAAGTAATAATGTCTCTTATAAATGTTCTGGCTGACATTTAATTTCCATTACCTTGCCATTTTGCTGCCCTGTTATGACTCACTCAAGATGGAAAAAACATTGATATCTTTGCCAGTCACTTTAGATTTCTTGATGGCTTTGTAACTCTTAAACAGAAAGGTTTTCGTGTCCCAAAGGTAAAATAGATTATTGCATAAGATCACTGTATGTTTCTGTTTATAGGGAAAAGAGAGAACATTGCTAAATAGCAGGTAAGACAGCCTCTAAGCTCTCTGAATGGGTTTTTTCTGCTTTTTAGTATTATAAAAATCCCACTTATAAGGAGATCTATAAAAATATTTAGTTGCTTAAATCCTACTGATAACAGAGAAAGCTGGAAGTCTACACATCTTTGAGAAAATACATTTAATAAGCTATTTAATACTTCCACAACATCAGGAAAACCAAGCAACCAACAGCAATATTTTGATTTCTTCAGTCATTTTTGTTGACATAAAGATGACTAGAACTGCCAATTAATTCTCTATTAACATTTGCCAAGATGTTGGTTTTGATTAAATTTCTATTCCTTTTTTTTCCCAAGTTCCTAATTTTACCAAATAGATATAATTATTTATATAATTATATGATTTATCTCTCCAAAGACATTATTGTGCTGCTTAACCACTGTTCAACAAAGGGCTTTTTCCCTGAAAATTGGGTAACTTGCATTCATTGTACTTCTTGTCACTGTATGTGTGTCTTATCTTGGCTAAAGCTTAGGATCCTTTCAGGAAAGCTTTGAGGAGCTTTGACCCACTTTGGGGAGATATGGAGCTCATTAGGCTGTTGCTATTAAAGGTCCCATTTTTGACTCCTGATTATTTGTAGAATTCCAGCAGATGGTGTGAATAAGCAAGTTTTCTTCTTTCTGGAAAAAGTAAAGTGAAAGAGCTGACGAATATAGAAGAAACCTGCAGACTGGTGAATATCTGGGAGAAAATGAGCAAAAATGTATTTCCTGCCATCTTCTTTGGTGTGACAACATAGGAACATAGAATTAAATCAACAGATACCTGGGTCAAACAAAAAAGAGCAAGAACATTTTTGTAACTCAATCTGCAAACACAGAATATTAGAAGGGTCCAAGTTGAAAGGACCTTAATGATTGTCTCATTGCAATCTCTCTGCCATGGTCAGGGACAGCTTTCACTAGACCAGGGTGCTCAGAGCTCCATCCAGCCTGGCCTTGAGCACTTCCAGAGATGGAGCATCCACAAGTTCTCTGGGCAATCTGTGTCTGTGCCTCACCCCTCTCACAGTATTTTTTTTTTTTTTAATATATAATTTAAGCATACTCTCTTTTAGTTTAAATCCCTCCCCCCTTGTCCAGTCACTACAGGCCTTTTTAAAAAGTCCCTCTCTATCTTTCTTATATGCTCCCTTCAGGTACTATAGGGCCACAATTAGGTCACCTCTAAGCCCTCTTTTTTCCTGGCTGAACAATCCCAATTCCATGCCCACATTTTGGGTGGGTATCACTGTGCAATTTCTCCAGTTTTGTGTTCTATGGATACCTTCCTTTGGCCTATCTATGACAGCCCATTCAAGGATAAAGACTTAGACTGGGTTTGACTGAGTATGAACCTATTATGATGCTTCACTTGTAATTTGTGGATGACTCTCCCCTCCTGCTCCCCAGACATGTTACACCTGTAACCTGCACCAACATTTCTACTCTTTCAGTCACAGGGCAGCACACATCTCACTTCATGGTTTATTCATCTCATCAGAGCATCCAGAAACAGCAAAGATCACTCCAGAACACTGGTGTGATGTGGGGAAAAGAATCCAGCATCTTGGCTGGTGGTGGGAATGCCTTGAACACACCTTGCTCTCATGTAGGTGGCATATTTTGCTAAAAGGCACAGCTTTTGCATACAAGGGCAGGGAGTCTGTTGAGTAAAGGGGATGTGCTGCTTGTCCTGCTTTAGGGATACAGGTGTGCCTGGTGTGGATCAGCAATGGATCGGCAATGGATCCTCAATGGATTGGCAATGGATCCTCAATGGATTGGCAATGGATTGGCAATGGATCCTCAATGGATCAGCATTGGATCAGAATGTGCTGCCCGCATCTCACAGGGCCATGCTCACAGCCAGGCTTCCTATGAGAGCAGGTTTCCAGGGGCGTCTTCAATTACTCTTGTTTTGTTTTGTGATTTTTTAATTGTTGTTTTGAAGGGAGTTTTTTGTTTGTTTTTTTGGTTGATTGGTTTTGCTGGGTTTTGTTTCTTTATTTATTGTTGGTTTTGTTGGTTTTTTTTTATTTTTGTTTTGTTTTGTTTTCTTTCCCTCCCCCAAGAGAGAAGAACTAAGCAGTGCCACCCTGTTGAGAGCCCCTCTACACTCTGCTGTGCATGTGGGATAATTTCTGCTGTTTTATTTCTTTCATTTATTTTATTTATGCCGAGTGCTCTGTCCCAGCTCCCGGGGTGTGGCATTGCAGCCGGCTCCGGCAGAACCGCACCCACAGCCCCAGCCGCGGCTCCCGCAGCCCCCTGGCTCTGCAAACACGGCTCGATCGATCATTAATTAGTTGTGCTATGAATTCATAGCTCCTCTGGCTCGGCAGTGAAGGTCAAATGCAAAAATTTGTTAAAGTGCCCCCAGTGAAAGGGCGCAATCAATTGTTGTCACATTTTAATTAGCATTCTTGTAGATGGTTCTTTCCCCTTTTTTTTCCCCTCAGTCCCCCTCCCCAGCATTCATATTAGACTAGAACATCTGCTTAACAGTGTTAGTTACGACCTTCAAAAAGAAGTGAGAGTACATATTTATGTTTTCTTTTTTTTTCTTTCTTTTAATGATATATTATTACAGAAATTACTGTAATAAGCATTTGAACCTTTTAGGAGATTTTTTTAATAGTATGAATCTTACAGCTGTTAGGGTGATAATAGGCAGCAAGTTTTAGAAAAATAAAAGTCAACCAAAAAGTTGCTTTTCTGACAAACATTTAAAAAGACTGAGTTAAGGAAAGCATTGATTTAGAATATTTTCTTTTAAAATCATAATTATTAAGATGTAGAACTCACTGCAAACATGTACAGAACAATAGTTAATGGAAGTTATCATCTACATTTCTGTTTGGGAGTTTCTAACTTAAGACAATAAATTGCATTACCCACAGTCTTACTATTAGTGGACTAATACCACCCAGATTTTTCTCTGACCTCATGGCTATGTTTAAACAGCAAAGTTTAGACAATATTGGACTGTACCCTACATACATATTTATATTTATATTTATATTTATATTTATATTTATATTTATATTTATATTTATATTTATATTTATATTTATATTTATATTTATATTTATATTTATATTTATATTTATATCTAAATAAAATATTATCTCACTGCTAAAGATACCTGTCGCACCTGATTCACCTTTTATTCCAAGGCCTCTTTTTTTTTTAATCTAAGGAGATCATCACTATTCTTTGAATAGCTATTTCTTCAAATAAATGAAATATCAGAGGACCACCTGCATGCAGAAATGTAGCTGTGCATTGCACCCCTTTCTTTTGTTGCCTGACTTGAAGGATGTTTAGTGTTGGCTACATCTTTCCAATTAGCACAGAGTAGGAAAGATTTTCTTAAAGAAGATATTGCTTGTGTGATGACAAAAGCTGGCCACCTATCTGAGTAAGGCACAGTTATAATTATAAGTGGAAAAGCAAATCAATTTTATGAAACATTGAAGGTTTGAAGCCTATTTAATTTTGCAATAAAATGAATGTGAGACTAGGTTTTCACAGAGGAAGAAAGACTTCAAACAGGCTACTACTGAGTATTTAAAGCGTGGAGTGAGGATAGCTGAACTAGATTCTGTGCTTTGTCTCTTTTGGAGCAGAGAGGTTTTATTAATTTTTGCCCATTCTTATTCAAGCAATTGTTATTTCAGATCTGAGAGATTCTTTCCACAACCTGTCCTTTCCTAGCTCTCCATCCAAGGTTTCTGTGTGTAAGAATTCATCCTAGCAAATGTTTATTTGAGATTTATTCATTTTCACAAAACATTTAGCTTCAGCCAGATTTCATTTTTCTTAGCAGAGGAAAAAATATAAGGGAAAAAAATAATGGGTTGTAATTATATTCTGCACATAGCCATAGGGAAGAGAGCATATAAGATCCCAATGGTAAACAATAGAGTGTGAATTACAGCTCTTTTTAATTTCCTACATAGAATAATAGTAAACCTCATCTATTTTAGAAGGCATGGTATTTGCCCAGACACCAGAAGTAGTCTTGTATAGCAGTCACAAAAAATGATCAATATTGAATGTTCAATGGATGTAGATTGCATGCATAGCATGATCAGGTTGCTTAGGTGACCAGCCTTTGGAAAAGCCAGTTTCCAATAAGCAGCAAATTGATTTGCTCATTTCACCTTCTCCATATTATACATGCCATTTATGTATTGCAAATCACATTTTCTTGTGCCAGGCTGAGTTTTGTCATTGAAATATCCCAAGGTGAGATTTCAGTGAGGAAAGAGGTCAGGCCAGTGCAGAACCCCTTAAAAAATATCCAACACTGAAAGTTTGACATTATAGTTGATTGACTCAGTTAACAATTTATTCAAGAGGTTTGTGATTCCTAGTGAATTAGGTGATAATAAGTTTCTTCTTCCATTTCTCAATCAATCCCTCACTCCTTTCTGGACAGAAGTATTTTTGTTTCCACTCTACATGTGGATCTTGCCGTAGTTATTTCCGTTGTACGTGAGATAACGTTATCAGGATTCTGTCAAAACAGAGAAGCGTTCAATTAATGAATGAATCAGGTTAACTAAACTGTAAGGGAGTTTCTGCAAGCTGGAATTGCTCAGCTGGCTCACTGGTGGAAAACAAACCTGCTAAAGCAACATGTTTTCTGCCAGATGACTGTGCTGACCTGCCTCCCTGGAGAAAAACCTGTTTCCACACAGGAGGCGAGGCGCAGGAGCAGGGAGGAGCAGCAGGAAGAGGGAGGCAGCTGGGACTGCCTGACCTTCAGTGGATGCTGCTGGGCACACGGGAGATGTGTCTCAAGGCAGCAAGCAGGAGAGAAAAGTGAGCTGGGACCGCAACTCTGAGCCTCGTGTCAAGACATCACAGGCAGCCTGTGAGCTCACCCTGCCCTGCAGCATCCAAGGTGCCTCAGGGGGCTTCGCTCTCTCCTGGTTGTTCCTTGCAGCATCTCCTCCCCTGTCTTATCTGTGGCAGACCTTAAATTCTAACTGTTCATTTCTTTTTCTTATCTTCCTTTCTGGAAGAAACTGAGAGTAGCTTCTCTTTTCTGTGCAGAAGTCGGGAGTAAAGTGAAAAGATTTACTGTTTCCTGCCATTTCAGCTTTAGCTGCTCTGAGTAGCAAATGCATACTCGCTTGTGTCTGCAAAAATTACCTCAGGTGTACCAGCTATCAACAGTCCTTTCTCAGTGACAAATGGTGTCTCTCAGGGTTCCACAATGGGACCAGTGTTATTTAAAATCTTCATTAATGACACAGATGGAAGGTTCAAGAGCACCTTCAGCAAATTTGTTGCTGACACACCTGAATGACGGGATGCCATCCGGGGGGACCGGGACAAGCTCAGCAAGTGGCCCATGGGAATCTCATGAGATTTAACAAGACCAGCTCCTAGGGGCTGCATGTAGCTTAGAGCAACCCCTGGTACCAATCCGGGCTGGGGGTGAACAGATCCAGAGCAGCCCTGGGAGAAGGACTTGGGGATGCAGATGGGGCTGGACATGAGCTGTCAGTGTGCTCTTGCAGCCCAGAAATCCCAATCTGTCCTGGGCTGTATCCAAAGTGGGCAGCAGGGCAGGGAGGGGATTCTGCCCCTGTGCCCCGCTCTGCTCAGACCCCACCTGCAGGGCTGCATCCAGCTCTGGGCTCCAGCACAGCAAGGACAGGGACCTGCTGGAGCCAGCCCAGAGCAGGCACCGAGGGCATCAGAGGGATGGAACACTTTTTCTTCTATTAGGAAAGGCTGAGAGAGTTGAATTTGTTTCCTCTGGAACAGAAAAGGCTTAATGGTGACCTAACTGTGGCCTTTCAGTGCCTGAAGGGAGCCCACAAGAAAGATGGAGAGATAATTCACAGGGACATGTAGCAACAGGACAAAGGGGAATGGGTTCAAACTGAAAGAGAGTCGGTTTAGATTAGATATTAGGAAAAAAATATTTAATGTGAGGGTGGTGAGACACTGGCACAGGTTTCCCAGAGAAGCTGTGGATATCCCATCCCTGGAAGTGTTCAAAGCAAGGCTGGATGGGGTTCTGAGCAACCTGGTCTAGGGGAGGGTGTCTCTGCCCAAAGCAGAAATTAGATGATCATTAAGGTCCCTTCTAATAGAAATTGTTCTATGGTTCTCCCTACATTACTTTTACAGGCTTGTGAAATGTACATATTTAATCTTGGGTTTAAAGATACATTTAAAAACACACGAATTAACAGAAGTTTTGCATCCATAATTAAGATGTAGCCCACGGTCTGTTCTCACCCTCACTAAGGTGTCAGCTCCAACATAGATGGGTGTTATGCATGATCTTTTTTTCTATCAAACCCATTTATTTAAGAAGCTCCAGTTATCATATTAACTTATGTTGTCAGTGCAAACTGTAAACCACAAAGGTTTTTCATGTTTAAGGATACAAGCACAACCTGTGAATGTGGATTTCTCTTAAACAGTTCTCATAAAGGAATTTTTAATTTTGTTTACTGTGCATATGATCATATTTTGCTTCTCTTCAGGTAATTTCAGTTCTTTGACTGCAGACTTCTGCTAAATGTTTTAATTTCAAGTGTAATAACTCCATCCAAGAATAGAGTACTGCTCCAGGTTTAATTTCTTGTCAAGATTTTGAGTAATCTTTCATGCTATCTTATATCAACTCATTCCAGTAGCATTTTGCAGATTTCTCTCTTTAGATTTCATCTCTGTTTTCCTGTTCCAAAAGCCCTCATGTTTAATAGCCAGGGCCATCATTTTATGTCCATTTGTTTTAATTCTATTCTTTATGATGCTGAGTTCTTTTATTAATTCCTTAATAATTTTATTAATATAAGTTAAGATATCAAAGAACTCTCTTTCTCTGATCTTGATGTCTAATCCCATTACAGTTTGACCTCAGTATACATTCTCATAAACTCTCTAATTCATGAGGACTTTGACTGGATTTCAGGTTTGTTGAAAAATTTTCACAAGTTTCCTACGCAGGTTTCTTCCTCTTCTGGAGTTCTCAGATTAAATTCTTCACTTTCTAAAATAATTGTTTTAGAGAGCTACGTTTTCAAAATTTTATGGGCTAAACTGGTAATTGGTTTTCACTTCTTTGATCCATCTGTAGACTGCTAAACAACTTTTGATTATCTGAAAGGTTATGTTAGGAGTAAAGATGTCTTTTTAGTGTATCTCTACCTGATTTATTAAGTTGACAAAGCTCCTACATGAGTTTCTTCCAGTTGTCTGCTGCACTTCCTAAACTGCACAGATCCATATTCCCTTCACTCCTCATCTTTCTTTTTCATTCTGTTTTTAGATTGGTTCTTCTGCTCCTCTCCTGTAACAGATGTACCCTGGCAGGGCCTGTGGGGACAGAGGGTCACCACTGACAGCTGTCCTGTGCCTGGCAATACAGCAAGGTAGATAGCTATGATCAGAGCCCAAACCAGCAGGCAAACCTGTCTAGACCTTTTTTTTTCGTTTTTTTTCCTTTTTTTTCTTTTTTTTCTTTTTTCTTTTTCCTTTTTTTTCTATTTTTCCCTTTTTCTTTTTTTCTTTTCCTTTTCCTTTTCCTTTTCTTTTTCTTTTCTGAGAGTGAGCTTCCCAAGGAAGATCAGAAGATTTTTATGTTAAAGAAAATTTATTGGGTTTTAAGTATAAACTAGTTGGCCTAACTTTTTAAGGAGAGAAAGTCAGACAAGCTGGGTTAGGCAGCAAAGGAAAATAAAGGCTTTACATCCCACTTTTCCCCCAGCCTCTGTGTCCAGGCTGGATTTTAGCCAACTTTTAATTGTAGGAAACAGCTCCCTCTGGGAAATCAAGTAACAGTAGGGATTTTTGCATCATCATCCCCAATATTGTTTAAATTTCAACACCATTCTTTCTGCCCCTGCATTTGCTCCAAACTTTCAGCCCTTGCAAGGGGCTCAGTGGCCTCTTTCCACCAGAAAGGCCACATGAATCAGTTGGGTTTTTTTGCCTCAAAGTAACAATACATACACGTTTAGAATGGGCAAAACAAAGAGACAATTACTTCAATACTTAACACACAGATGACAAAAAAGTTGCAAAAGACGCAGAAGTTCATCCCTGTCGTGGTGTTAAAATCCATCAGTGAGAGCAGCAGCCTTCTCAAAACAGCCTCCCCAGTCTCCTAAGGCCAATTATCTGTACAGTGGAGTTAACATGATATACTGGCAGTTTTTATAGGAGTTGAAAATACAGATTTGTTTGGCAACTGTGTTGTTTGATTGCCGAGGAAAAGAAAAAACCTCTCCTGTCTATTTTGTTTCTCATTTTCTGGTATTGGAAAAGTAGCAGCAGTGATCTTAAAAAAAAAAATCTAAAATCTAAAAAAATAATCTAAACCTATTTTCTTTCAGTTTGAATCCCTTGTTCTATCACTACGCTGAGTCCTTACTGCTATTTATATTTCTTAAAAATGGAAAGAGACTTCTATGAGCCTTTGGTATTTCAGGAATCTTTACTCAGGTGTGTTTGTTTGTTTCATGTTTATATTACAGCAATTTTTCCCTCATTCTTTCCCATTTTGAATTTGTTTCACAAATCCAAATCAGTTGGTTTCTTTGTTGATTTTGGGGGTGTTTATTGCTTGCTTTAGTTTCGTTTTGACTAACATTTTACTGATTGTTGAAACAAAGAAGACAAGAAGAAAATGCTACAACCAGGAATTTCTGACTATTGTTAAATATTAACATTGATGCTAATTTACAGGGGTTTTACTTTACGGGCCTTGTGTTTTTCTTCAGTGATAAAGAAGATAGTAGTTGTTAAAAGATGAAAATATAGCAAGTAGTATAAAATGAAGTTGGCAATGGCGGAAAATTTCTCATGTGCTCTGTGAGTAACTACTGCATTTTCTGATGCAGCATGTGCTGCAGAAATATTTTGTTTTCTCAGGTACAGGTGTTTTTTAACAGCTGTATTCTGATGATGTTTTGATAAATACTTTAATTATTTAAATTCAATCAAGACTTCTGAAAAAATGCAAACAAATTACAAAAATTTGTTGTGCACAGACTGATTTACCCTTAAACGTGATGATCAGCATCTTTGGTGGAGAATCTGAAACTCCCTTCTGACGCTGCCCCAGGAGGTTTCTGCTGCAAAACTGATTAAATTGTACAGAGATAAGACACTTGTAAATAGTCAATAGGAAATGTTCCTGCAGAGGCAGGAAAGGTCATGGAGAACAGTCTTTTGTATGTAAGATACTTAGGAGGTGTTTTTAATGGAGTTTAAATTAGGAAGTTGCAATGAATCCTGCATGTGCCAGGGGGGTGAAGCTAAAACCATGTCCCAGCTGCATTTCTGGAGCCAAGCAGAGCAGCAGTTCAGGGAGTCTTGCCTGACTTTTCTGAAGGTGTCTTTGCAAGGATCTTGGATCCTCTCCCCTCTGCAAGCATTAATTTATGCCAATATTTCAAAAATAAATTAGTTTTTTAATACAGTTCTGCGTTTTAATGTCTGTATCACAGGTTTCAGGTATACTGCCATAATCTGAGCAACAGTCTGGGTAAATTCCCAAAAGAACTTGGGGACAAGTTAGGCCTTTACCAGGGGATTTTTAAATTTCAGGAGGATATGGAATTGGAAACAGAGATAACTTGATTTTCCCAAATGAGAGCTATGAATCATTTTGCACTTGTCAGAGTTCATGCAACCAGGTGAGAGCTGGCCAACCTGTGAAAACCTGGTTCTGAGTGCTGCTCCCCACCACTGCCTCCAGGCTCAACAGCTGGTTATAGTGTGATTCTACAAACCAGTTCAGGTAAACACAAACCATTTCATGTAAACTTATGGGACTGTTCTCTGTTCAATGAAAAACAAAGTCAAAATAAGATAACTCACTCAAAGGAGTAATTGTACAAAGTGGAGCTGATAATTTGCATGGTTTTTAGCATTTTCCTTACATATTTCTTCCTTTCTTTAAAATTATTGCCCTTCCTAGACGATGCTAAAATTTATTATGTCAGTTATTGGTGTTGTTTTCCATTGAGGAAAATGCCTTCTGCTTAATGTGTGGCACAGAAAACAGCTATACTTGCTTCCTGGTACTGTAACACACACAGTAAACAATTTAAAAATGTCCTACTGTATGATTGTTTCCTCTCTTCCCTGAACAGAGTTATTTTTAAAACTACATATTGATTTCTTTCTTTTCACTTTAAACCTCCCAGGAAACGACCTCTGCTGTCCTGCAAGGACCCCTGTCTGTAAATGGTGGCTCAGTTTCACAGTTAAGTAAAAGTCTTCCATTGATCCCTGAAGGACCACTGATGAGCTCCTCAGGGACCTGGGTCCAGAACAGGGAGCACTGCTCTAACAAGCACCCTTTGAGAGAAATACTTTGTGAAATAAAAGAGACAACCTACAAAATGGCCCTAAATTTATATTTTCATCAAAATTTCTAACAAGGCGCACAAGTCTCCCAGACTTAGCTACATTTTGATCATTCAGTAATGTGTTTTTTGTCATTCAACAATTCAGCTCATTCCCAAATCACTTGGGATACTGCTGTAGGAAACCAGAATAGTAGAAAGCCACAATCACATCAGAAAAAATACTATGGAATCCTGATTTTAGACTAAAAAAATTATTATGGTTTCTCCATTGAAAAAATGTCATTTTGGAAAGAGGTCCAGAAGCATCAGGACTCTCAACTTGAGTGCATTCTCATTCTAAAATAAAAATTATTGTATGCTATTTTCCCCCTCTAGTTCTTGGTGAAGATATTGGGATAGTATCAAAAAAAACCCCAAAAAACCAAAAAAACCCAGAGATAGAGCTTGTCATATTGGACTAATGCATTTTATATTTTGGCTGCTGCAGGACAAGAATTAGAAATCATATATATTTTTATGAATGCTTTTTTGCCCATTTCAACAGACAAATCAGAGCTGCATATCCAAGACTTAAAGTTAATACTTCACGGGGAAGGACACATAAAGGAGTTCAAATCTTAAATTTTTTAATATTTCACAAGTGTTACATTTACTAGGTATGGTTTGGTTTCTTTCTTTATTGTGAAGAAAGTGTACAAGTATTATTATCTAAAATGAGATGTTGGAAGGACAAAAGGAGTTTCTAGCAAGGTTGAATGTATTTGCTTATAAAGGAGCTGAGAATATCTGCCATTGTGTCTCCTTTGCCAGAGTTTTGTCAGTTTTGTTGTGAAATATATCAGTAACAAAAGTGGTTTCTTTGGAAATAAAGAACTATAGATTTTTTTTTGCCATTTTCACAACACTTGGTGTATGATCACATAGATTAAAAAGTAATTTCCCCAGATGTTTCTTGTAAAATGAAATGATAGAATTATTGCACAAAATCTTTCCTTTCGGATTTGAAAAAAAGTATAAAAAATAATTTAGAGTAATTCTTGTTACATCCAGCAGCTGTATTTACGTTCTAGACTGAATTGAAAAATCAATTCAAACATTTACAAAATAATCTATTCAGTATGGTAATTGGTTCTTGCCATGACAAAGTGCAATATTTTTTAAAAACCTTAAGATATTACATAGATTCTAGCACTTTACCACAGTATAGTAATGCAGATATCAATGTTAAGTTTGTGACCTCTAAAAAAGGGTAACATCTAAAGATTAACCAAGATCAATAGAGAGTTTTATGGATAGAAGCCAGAGAAATGTCACTTGTATTCTTTTTCTATGATTGTCAGCAAATGCTTGAAGCGACTTACAAATAGAACTCCATATAAGCAATTTCTCCCAGAAAATGTAAAATATATATATTTTTTGCATGTTTACTGAAATAATAGCCTTTTAGCTCTGGTTAGGAGTTTAAATGCATTTAGTCTGCAGTAATTTATACTTCTGGGTGTTCTAGCATACAGGTGCCTGAGTATATTGCCAAACTTGGTTGTTCGATGCTTTCACCTTTCATGACAGTGGAAACCAGCATATTTCAACCCCAGAAGAGCCTGAAAGTCCTCACAGCATGTGAAATATCATGGCTCCAAACTCACAGAATTAGGGAATGGCTGAGGTTGGATGGGACACCTGAAGATCTGGCCCAACTCATCCTGCTGAAGCAGTGCCACATAGAACCAGCTGCCCAGGACTTTTCCAACAGCTTTTCTGTGCCTCAACTCACTGTTTATGGAGAAGGGGTAGAGAAGCAGTGAGAAGAGAAATAATTTTATTCCTACACCTACAGGCCTCTTAGAAAATTTACACAATAGACTTTCTGTGCCTACAGTAAACGACACCAAGAGAGCATGAAGCTGGCAGTCACATCTGCTATATGTCTGTTGAAAAGCAAACATAATAGAATAGGCTTTTAAATAATTAGACAGGTTATGGTGGTAAAGTGCCCAGTGAGAAAACGAGTAGCAGAAAAGTATAATTTTTACAAAAGTATCTTTTAAGTCTACCGAAGTTGACTGCAGCAGTTTTGGTGATAACATGTCCTGAGTCTAACAGGAACAATAAAATGAAGCAGAATCCCCCTTCAAAAAATCTCTCTTCTTCTTTTGAATGGCACTATCAGCAGCACCATTAGGGCCATCTTTGTATTTAAGCAGAGCCTGGACATTTCCTGAAGCAGATTAGGCTCAGAGGTGCCTGGATAGATGCTGATGAATCTGTGACTAGCGGAGTTGTTCTGCCAGGGAAAATCATTGTGAGAAGTGTAGGAAGATTCAGGCTGGAAGGGAAGTTCTGGAGGTCACCTCTTCCAGCCGTTGCTAATTCTCTCCTGTAGTAGTTTCCTACAGGAACCCTGTTTTACCTGTCAGTTGTCCCTTGCCAGTCGATTTAGGACGATGCCAGGCTGGGTCATGGCCACCTGAGCAGCTAAACGGGGACCCAGTGCTGCTGTGGGGAATCAGGTGCAAAATAGTAAAAACTCTTAGAAAAAAGTAGCTGTTTTTGCTGATGCACAACAGATCTATTATTTTCCTAGCAGAGTGAAAAGCTAACTCTAAAGTAATGCCTGTTGCAAACTACTGAACCATCTGCAAGGACAGAATATTTTATCATTTGTATTATTTCATTTAACTCCTCACATTTTCAATAGCTAAATGGTAATATAATCCACTTTGTAGGTGTTTTTGTTTGTTTAGGTTTTTCTAAGCAGTCCTTTCTTATTTTTGGTGAAATACTTTCCTGCATCAAAGCAATTAGTTTTGTCCTGTGGTTGGAATACTATAGCTGTGTCTGGTGGGTTAGTTGTTTTTTGTCAGATTCTGAAATGTATTTTAGCTCTGTTTGCTTCCTGGATTTAAGAGGTGCCATACCAGTGGGCAACATGCTTGGAGATAATGGCAGAGGAGCAGTCCTGGAGAACTTAATTTTATCTAGTTTAAAAGATGCCTCAGGGAACTAAAGGATGCAGCATACCCAGATGGCAGAAAATGTGAGATAGAAAAACATGTGAAAGCAGAACATGGTTCTAAAGAAACATATGTGTGGGTTCTGACAGGTCTGCTCTAAAATTTGTCTGGTATCACCTCATTTGTAAATCTGAAATTGATCATACTTCACTCTGTATTTTAATATATTTTGAGTGTGTCTTAAAAGTAGATGGTTAAAAATTGCTACTGGCTGTCCACATACCAGAGCAAGGGAAAAGTGTGAGGAAAGAAGGAGCAGCAGAGAGAAGTTATTATGGACTGACTGTGGTCCCCATTCCCCTTCCCCTGCTCTGCTTGTGTTGAGAGAGGTAGCCTGGGCAAGGTTCTGAAGGTGTGATTTTATTTTTTTGTCTTTGTTCCTCACAACCTAAAGTTATTTTGATTAACAAGAAATTTAATCAATATCCCCCAAGTCAAATCTGTTTTGCCTGCAGTGGATACTGATAAGATGTTTATCTTGCCCCATGAGCTTTTCTGTCTTATTTTCACCCACTGTCCTGTTGAGGAGAGCAAATGAAAACTGCTGGGTGAGCATCTGGCACTTGGATGAGGTCATCCCATCACAATACTACTTATTTTGGAAAGATTTTGGGGGCATGAATTTATAGGCATGAATTTATATTTTCAATATAATAATTTTTCTTTAGAATAAAAATATTTTATCCTATCAAAAAAAGCCACCTATTAAAAAATGCCTTCTAAATTATGTGCATTTCCTGTCTCGTACTAAGGCAGAATATATCTTAAAGATCTTTGGCATTTTGTTTGCTGAGACCCCAAATATCAATAGAATTAAACAGATGTGTTATCCATAAGAGTAACTGAGTTCAGGTGCTACCATGGGTATTTTTATACATGAATTTTCTTGCTTAAAGTATAGCACATTTTAAAACATTTTGTCTGCCTGATGTTGCCTGTACTTGCATCGAGAGCTATTTAATATAGAGACATTTCCAATCACAGCTCCCATGTAAGCACAGAAATAAAAGGCTGTGCACACAAAAATAGAAATGGCATAATTCTGATCACTTGTGAGCTTTCGTCTGCTTTTAATACTGATGTGATTTACCAAAGAGAAAAGAAAGTGACATCTAATATGGGGTGAAAAAATATATTTTTTCAGTGAAGTTTGTCTCAAAACTTTGCAGTTTCTGAGTAACATTTCTTATTAGAACGAATGTCTCATTAATATGAAGGTGTTCCAGAATTAAAATGTAGAATCCAGTCTCACAGAGTTACTGTTGCTCGTATCTAATTCTTTCTAGAGTACACTTGTCTATATTTTGCTTGCAATCTAAAATGACAATCTGCAAAGTGAAAAACTGAACTGGCTTAGTCTTTTTGCATATACTTTATAACATATTTGGATCATTTATTTGGAAAAAAAAATTAATAAGAAAGGGGTTTTTTTGAGTCACTAACATGTTACCCATGAGGAAGATACCCATTGTTATGCTTCTCTGAAATTTGAAGTTGAAAGTCGAAGAAAGTCAAGAAAGGAAATTCTTTCAGGCATAGCTATTGAAAAAATAATTTTAAATATATTAATTTGTAGGAAGACAGCAAACTTGAACACCACTTAAAGTATTAAAGACATATAAGAGAAAGATGAGCTACTAATATGATTTCACATGCAATTTAACTTTGTTTTTCACAATAAGGTTGACTTGCATTTATAAAATCTGCTTGAAGATGTCTGAAAGTTGTCCAAATAATTCAGATAATTATCTGTCAGAAGTTTTACATTACAGAAAATTAATATGCTTGCATATATTTAATTATTGCAATTTTTGTCTTTTTCAGTCTTCATATAATATGAGGTAATTTTGCACTACTTTTTCATAACTCCAAGAATGCTGTTTTAATAGTCTCAAATTTATGAAGAGGTGCATACGATATGGGTTTTATTATAATCATCCCTTGAATAATCAGATGATAGTTCTTGGTAGAAGTGAAATACCAGACTAGATGTACTGTTCTTGTGTTTGCTATGCCAAAATCATATGTTTCTATGGCAACAGAGTTAATCTCTACTGTTTCAATTGGATGAACCCTGATACATTTTCCTACCTAAAGTAATCTCAACTGCATCCCAGCAACATTAGATTGCATAAAATAAATTGTCTGAGTCTAGTTTTTGTCACTGTTTAACTAAGATGCATTAAAGAGTTCAAGGTAACACAGCAGTCCCCATTCACAGCTACAGTGGGAAGAACAAAAGCTGCCTCCTCTATGAAAATATGATTATATTTTCTTAGCTACTGAAGGAGCTAAGTCATACCAAACTGACTTTCCACCTTTTGTTAGATTATCTGCTATGAATACATTTTGAGATTTTGAAATTTAGCTTCTCGAAACATTAAAATTTTAGCAGAACCTCTTTGCCATACAGCCTTGCAGAAGTTCAGCTACAAAGACACCCTCACAATATTTCTAAGCTTGGCTCCCACACCATGGGTCAGGGAGACCCTTAGAAAACAGAATCTTGGATCCAGCTCCCATAGATCCAACCCAACCTTCTCTGGTGTGCCAGAGAAATTCAGGTGCATTGCAGTTTCACCTTTTGGAATACCTGGTTTTGAACCAAATTAAGACACTCAGGGATTTTTGTGTGAAAAAAAAAAGAAAAAAGTAGGGAGTAGGAAAGAAGAAAAAGATCTCCTTCTTAGTGCAAGGAAATGTAGAGCTCATTTAGGGGATGAGAGTGTATCATGTGTCTGCTTTTGCTATTCTTTTCCTTAGGCTGTGGCTGCTTAAGGAGTCACGGTTTCATTCCCTGTGGCATTTCCCTGGTAGTGGAAGCCTTTTTTCCTGTGAAGTTTCCTTTTTCAGATGATTTTGCAATTAATAAAGACATCTCTGCTCCTGTAGTTATTTCCAGACCTGCTCTTGGCCTTCTTCCTCAAAACATGACTTAAAACTTAAAAGTAAGATAACTTGGCTTTCAAGTTTCTTGGTCAAGTGACCCTGGATTACTGTCATCAGTTTCTTGCAATTTCTTTGCAAGTGATTTTTTATTTCACTTTCCCTTTAATTCTCCAGAACCGGAAGTTAAAATCGGCATTCATGGCTGGTTTTGTTCATAGCTTGTGCTACTTAGTCGAGGTATCACAAAAATTCAGGGGTAGGCATCAGAATTGGTTCTCATCTCTCCTGGATTCTAGTTCACTGAGAAGGAAAAGGACAGCAGACAGGGTAAAAAATGTGATTTCCGAAATGAAGATCCCACTGTACTGTAAATGCTGGCAAAGTCCTAACCAAACTTCAGATGTGTTTTATGAGAAAGAAGCTTTAAAATAGATAATATTCCCAGATAAAAGCAATGAAAATACTGCTCAGACCTTATTTCCAACCTGCAGTTCAAGCAGCACACTCCAGATGGCACACGATGATGAGAAAATTATGCATACGCTGCTTTGAGCAATGGAAAATGCAAACAGAAGGAGCTTGTTAACACAGAGCCCCTGGAAGCCCTTCAGGACTGACAGTCATCTCTACGTTTAGAAAACACACAAAACTTTTCACTCTTTAAAAGATAGTGTTTTGGGGAAATAAACAAACAAACAAAAAATCCGGTGCTAATCTCAATTAGAATGCTTGATACACAAATGCTTGAAGAATTGTCATCCTTTATATGCTAATAGATATTGAATGGCAGATGTTTTCCAAGCAGAGAGATGATTAATTTGGCCTTTTGTTACAAAGAAACAAAAGATATATGAATTTTTAAGGGAGATTATTACTTGCACATAATTAGAAGGGATATACCAGCAACACCTAATAAAGACATGTTGCACTAGTTTTTTCTCATTCGTCTCAAAAACTATCCAAGTGATTAGTCCTAATTATAATGAGTACTGCAAACTGCAAAGGGCAACAATATCTGAGGAGTCATGTGCTTAGGTTTCGAGAATAATTCCATGAGACATCAATGCATGCCTGTATATGCAACACGAAAGAGAATTCTCTGACTGCATTTTAGCAACTGAGCAAACCCCATATTACATAAAAATGTTACACACTAAACCTGTGGAAGATGATGAGGCTTTTGAATTGTGGGATAAATCCTGCATTTCAAGTGAAATATTGCATTGTACAGGATGTAAGTGCTGGTTCTGACTTTGTGCTGAATGGAGATTGAGTTTTTGAATATTTACAGAAAGAACAAAAAGAGATTTCCGAAAATACCAGTGTTAATGCCCTTTGTAACAAAAATCCAGCTGTTAGAGAAACCCTTCAAAGGGCTTGCAAACTGGCCTTCTCACATTGCTGCCCAAAAGGTTCTCTCGAGACCTCATGAAAACAGCTTTCCTGAAGCCCTAGTCCCATCTTAAGGTAGGCAAACGCTGAAGCAGTTATCTAAAAGCAACAAAAAATGCCACTAGTAGAGCAGCTTTCCCCACAGCAACCCTCTGAAGCACATTTAAAATAGTTTATTTTGTAGTCTAGGTGGCTTTAGATAAATGCTGCAGCAATGCTCTTTGTAAATGCACAAATCTAGGTAAGTACTGTATTGTGCGAGGGGGCAAGGTTTACTTTTTGTAGTTCCACACATTGATTCTGATGAACATTTCATGCAAAAGGAGTTTCTGTAGTAGAACATTTCAGAATTCATGAATAGTAATTGAGCCCTTTAGTTCTGCACTAAACTTAAATCCATTATTCTCCATTTAAAGCAGACACATCATGTTGCTCTACAGAACACTGCTCTGTCAATTCAGTGCTTTTTTCAGTGAGCTGGGCTAGAATATTAAGCACTCTTTGCTCTCAGTATTCTTGCTGTGCTTGGCACATTTGGATTCCATTTGAAATAGGCAAATAGCAATTCTGTTGTTCACAATGAATAGCCTATATGTGTATATGCACCTTGCCTTTGAAAGGGGGAGCATATATTATTTGCCACATCTTGATTCTCTGGCAACTGGGTTGCTTCATTTCCTTTCTCTCTCTTGCTCTCTCTGCACATAAGCAGCGACATGTAAAATGTAATAAAAGCCCCTGACACATTTCCATCTTCTATACTGAACAAACCACTCTCTTTTGGAATTCAGACTGTAAATTTATTTTTTTTTCCAGTCATGGACAAACTAAAGAAATGCATGTAAAAACAAAGAGGTAAGTAAGTAAGATTAAAGTTTCTAAAAGTCTCCTCCCATGCTGAACATTTTTCAATCATTTTTTAGCAGGTAGCTATTACTGTGCCTAGGTTATGGTGTGCTGATGCAGCCACATGCCTGTTCCTACCCTGCTACTCGAGGTAGATACAATTCAACCTCTCCCCATACAAATTTTTTTTTTTTTTTGTTGCTAAAGCTCTATGAATATACAGCTTAAACCCTGCTAGCATGTCCCAATGAATTTGTGCACTGGAAGGATTTTATATTCATCTTAAGCAATAAATCATGTGGTTTTGCTTAAATGAATTAGAGTGTTTGAGAATGGTGTGGTAAGCAGAATTTTATAAGAGCATGCCAAAAATTTAAAGTTTTCAGCTTCTCAATTTTTTCCCTGTTAGCTACAGTTCTATTACATTTATATCTATGTTCATAGGGTTTGCCTGCATACAAGCTGGGGGGAGGAGGAATTGAATAGAGCATCTGAAGAGAAAATGTCTGTTATATGTTGCTTAACACATCTCCTATTCAGATTCCCATGACTGGGAGAAATTATACAAAAAAATCTCTCATTTCCATCCTTGGTTTTCAAGTAACCCTAAAATAATGAGATTTTAAGGAGAAATTATGATAATGCTTGTGCAGCAAGATGCACAAAGCAACGTGTTTCTCTCTTTTTTAGGCCAGCCAAGTTGAAATACTGTTACAAGGGATAATTCTCTTTTTCTGAGCCAGTTTAGGTATGGAGCTGAGGTATAAAGCCCTCTGCCTGTGCCTGCATTGGCTGGTGGTGTTTTGATCTATGCATCAATAAGATGTTAGGGTAAAGGTGAACAACAAAAGAGCTGAAGCTGCCAATGTTACAATGACTTAAAATTAAGGTTCTTTAAAAAGGGTATAGAAAGCCTTTAGCAGCAATTAGCTGATTAGATTGAAACACACCTGTGAAACAGCCCCTGGGGAGAGATCACAGCCAGTCAGGGATTCTTCAGCACAGCACACCTGAGTTCAGTTATCCCAGCACCCTTTTGTACCTCTCTTACTAACCAGTGATGGTGGCACTGAATAATCTGCATGTTTTTCTTGGTGTGATAGAACTTTTGCAAAGGGAGCCCCCAGTTTCCAGCAGTAAAAAGCAGGTTGAGAAGTTTTACAAATGTGTTCCACTCTGCCTAACCCAGGAGATGCCAATGAAGTGCTTTAAGATTAACAATTACAACTTTCTTGCTTGAACTGAAAGATGTGTGAGGAATGGTGATGGTAGATGGGAAAATCGTTTGAAATGCAAACCATTGTCTTGCCTCACAATCAATTTTTCAAGAAAATAAGAAGGTAACACTCTGAAATTTAAATACTGTAATTTGAATTTAATATTAATACTTGGATTGCAAAGCTAATTGACCTGGGCCTCATGTAGTGGAAAAAAGTAGATGCTCAACAAGAAAAGCCAGGTGGTTTTTTTGTTTGTTTGTTTGTTTTGGGTTTTTATTTTTTATTTTTGTTTTGTTTTGGTTTGTTTTTTTAATTTTTGTGAGAAAATTGAGACATTGTGCTACAGACTGGATTTTGTTCCTTGCAGGGGTCAAACTAGTGTCTGCTTGAAAAATTCATGATCCAGAAAAGGTAATTTTTAATGAATATTTATGAAAGATGTCCTTTCTTATCAGAGCTGTGCAAGTTTTCAGAAGCTTGCCACTAAGTCTGGCTTCTGATTTTTAGCAAATAACTTGTGAGTTCCATCTGAGAAAATATTCAGGTTACATTTTTGTCTAGCTTTTTCTAGTTTTTTTCTGGGATATATCTTTTTGCATAGTAAGACATATCACTGTGAAGCACGTGTAATATATCACATACAGGTTGGGGTTTTTTTCCTAGTATTTTGAGAAGGTTAATGTTTGAAATCAGTCCTACCATAGTGTTAATCACTATTAAAAAATCATCATGATAATAAATGTGAGCTGATTGGTTTATATAATTTAGTATTCTAAAATGATATGTAGCTAGAATTGCCAAAGATCAAAAAATTGTAAGGTTTTGCTAGACTAGTTTGCTTTTTTGAGTCTCAGCTCTTACCTGGTAAACCTTAGAGTGCTGCTGAGCAATAGGTGAAAAGAATATTTCATTTTTGGCTATTGCTTTTGGCTTTAGCACTGTGGCAGCAGCTAGAAAAGGAAGCTGAGATTGGTGTGTGGTGTTTATAATGTGTCTGAAGAGCTCGTTGTGGCAGGGAAAAAAAGGATGTGGAGCCAGAGGTGACCCAGGTGCAGGGACCTGCCAAGGCCACGTGGCAGGGATGGGATGAAGCTTTATCATGATCCACTTCCAGGCTAAGCTTCGTGTTCCTCTGGAAATGTTGCCCTTCAGTAAGCCCATGGAAAATATTTCAATAAAAAATATTGCTTCTGAGTCTAGACAGAGTCATAAAGGGTAATTAAAGTACTAGATTCTGATTTCCTCCAACAGTTTTAAGATTTACAATTACTGTATGGATATTTACTCACTTTTCTCTCTCTTTTCTCTACCTTCTGTATGTTGAAAAAGCTTTACATTTTTATGGTACTTTATTTCTGATATTTGAGAGGTTTAGCTAATTTTCCCTATTCTCTCACCTTAAAACCTTATTTACTAAGTACTTTATTGTGCATCATAATATCATTATTTTTATTAAATCATGTCTTTTTAAAGGATACAAATTGATCACATCAATGCATATTTTGTGTAATGCCACCTTGGTGAATGCCTTTACACCCTGTGACCATCCTGGGGCCAGCAGAGGCAGAGGTTTGAGGTACATTCAGCAAGGAAAGACCCTGATAATTCCACTGCAGCCTGAATTTCTGCTCTGCCTGCTTAAGAGTTTCATTTTATTTCCGGCCCTCTGGGCTTGTTCCCTCTGGAATTTCTTTCAGAGTTAATCCCAAGTGGATGGGAATTATTCATAACTTAATTTAAGATAGGAGTACAATTCTCAGCTGGTGGAGGTAATATATTCTCTCAGAGTTCTTTTTAATGCTCTGGCTGGTAAATACTGATTTTGTAGACAATATCAAAAGTAATATTACCTTTCAGTGGAATCTAGTAGGGTCCTGGTGAAGAACAATCACCTCATGATAAAGTATTAAGTTCCTTTGGTTCTTTTTAAAGATTTTAGTTTCAATTATGTGAATAAGATATTTTTACCTGAAAAAAATATCTGTTATATAGGGAATAAATGCAATATCATGTGACTGTACAAAATCACAGTTGAGTGTATTTTAAATTTTATGGAAAATAAGGGAAAAACTCAACCCACAACCAACACCCAAATGGGCAACAATAAGAGGTTAATTTTCATAAATATCTTAACCAGGTAATTTCCATAAACTGCAGGATACCGAAGAATCCAAAATTTTCAATGTGTTACTAAAGTAAAATAATAAAATGCTTTTAAAAACTATTTTTGTTATGATAGCTTGTCTCATAGATGATAAGTAAAGAGTCTTGAAGAACAGCTGGTTTTGGGAAACAGAGAAGGAAGGTAGTCACATAATTGCTTTGACTATCTGTCATTGTTTTAGATAATTGGTTCTAATGGATTTGATGAAAAATGTGATGGAGAGTCAGGCATAAATCTAACCTTTGTATCTCAGAAATCACTTTTAATTAGAAGAAAATATTAAGGGTCTAATTCTATAAAATTGGAACAGAGTTAAGATCTTCTGCTGCTTAGAGTTCAACTTGTCTGACACCATTTGTGCCATTCCCTCCCCCTCCTTTGATGGTGTATTTTTCCTCTCACATCAATGAATTCATTGCAAAGAGTAGCTCTGTGACCATCTCAGTGATGGTTTCTCCTGTGTCATCACTGCTCATGCATAATTTAGCTCTGAGAAGATCAAGTAGGAGTGCTGGTTAACCTGACTGTCACCTCCCCAAACAGATTGATGAGGAAAATCATGCAGCATTTATTGTTGGGCTGTGTGGTTCTTTTCCTTAAGAATTTTGCAGTAGTGCTTCTCTTCCTGAGTAGTGGGAAATGCTCTCAAACTGCAAAATAAAGCATCTTTTATAAATAACAATAAGCACATAATGAGACATGCAAGTGGCTGCCAGCCAAGAGTACCTTTTTCTCTCTCTTGTTCAGCCCTACATCTCTATACAGTCATTCCTCCTTTGCTCCCTCTTGTGCTATTTGCAGCAATGTGTCTTTCTTTTTTTTTTTTTCCACAGAAAATAAATAGTAATATACTGACAGCTCATAATGATACCTTGTTTTTTCTCATTAGTGGATGCACTCAAGCCTCATCTTTAATTGATAGCTTAAATGATTAGTCCTACTTAAAAGGCACTCCTGCCAGGTTGAAATAAATGTACTAGGCAGTCTCTTACTTCCACACTACCTACTGCCCTCCTTCACTGCCCTGATGCACTGATTTCTTAATATTTTGGTTGCTCAACTTATTTTGGCTGGACAGCCCCAACTCCCACACTCACAAGAGGGGTGTTCCAGCCCTCTGAGCATCTTTGTGACCCTCCTTTGTGGGCAGTGGGGAAATCAGCAATTTAAGGAACCAGTGTCAATACTGAATTGACAATGAGATTGTGATTAGTCTTAGATGTCTTTAATTGTTGCTTTAGACTGCAGGGTGGTTTTTTTTCTTAACAGAAATTATTGTCTGCTAGCTCTAATTTGGTAACTCTTCTTTTAAAAGAGTCACAAAACTATTGCTAGCAGACAATAATTTCTTAATAATTCCTTCAAAAAATCCTAGTAGGAAAAGCTTTTATGCTCATTTTCGCCTCATCCTTGAATTTCCAGCTGGGTTTTTACTTACATATATCAATTGCCCAGCTCTGCTCCTGGTACACTGAAATAGATAAACATTTGCTTAGTGGCTTCACAGAAGTAGGGTTTAAGTTTTGCTACATGTTTGTTTTAAAATTAGGTCTTCCAAAAGAACAAGTCATTAATCAGCCTCTGAAAATCTGTAGCCACATTTAATAAAATCATGGTCTGTATATCCTTGGACAAAAATGTTAATGAAGATCTAGCCTGAACTAAAGCGGCACTTAGTGTTCCAGGGGGTCTCTTTCTCTCTTTCTCTCTTTCTCTCTTTCTCTCTTTCTCTCTTTCTCTCTTTCTCTTCTCCCCCTTTTTTTCCTTTTCTTTTCCTCCTTTCCACATTCTTTTGGAAAGGATAAACAGGCCAAGTCCAAACCCCAAACACTCATTCATGTCATCCATGTCACTGAAATCCTTACACAGTGCAAAAGAAAAATGTCCATACACCCACAATAATATAATTACCACAAGAGGGCTATTTTTTTTTTTTTTTTTTTTTTTTTCTTTCCCCTCAAGAGCACCTGCTTCTGGTTCCTGGACAGCAAAATTCATTGTTTGCTCCCAAATCTGGCAGAATAGCTTCAAGGTTTAGAGCCTGACACGACTGCAGCCCCTCATCACTTCCCTGTTGGGAGGGAGCTCTGCAGCTCTGAAATCCACCTCAGTGTGGATTTATCTCTCAATTTGATGTCACAGCTTGCTTTTGATGTACCTTCTCCTCAGGGAGCTGCTGTGCAAGGTATTTATAGCCCCCTACTGAGAGTCCCTCCAAATAAACATGTGAAAGTTGCTTTGTCCATATGCAGTAGCTCCCTACTGACTGAAAGTACCACAGTAAAAAGATTGATTATAGAAATTCCGTCTCCCTACCTGAAAATAGGACATTTTCACAAACCCCTTACAGTCAGAAGAAAGCTAGCTACTATACAATGTAGTGAAATGTAATCAGGTTGTGAATAACCTGTAATTCACATACTTTACATACAGGGTTTTAAAATAGCTTTCTGGGGTTGAAGTAATTTTGCCCCTATTATTATACTTACAAATAAAATATATTTTTAAGACTTTTTTTTTTAATTTAAGTAATAGAGTTTCTAAGATCACAGCAGGCTGCAAAAGATTACTCCAATTTATGCAATAATTGAATAATCTCCTTAATATACTCTCTGTTGGGTACTCAGACGCTTTTGAAAGCCACTGCAAAATTTTTTACTCCTCTGCAGCCCCCCTGACTCTTTTGTGCTTCACAAGCAACAGGAATTAAGTATTAAAGTTTAGTCAGGGCACAGAATAGAACGGTAGGAAGGGATCCCCTATCCTGCATGCTGGTCAGACTGAGCTCTTCTTAAACTATTCCCCAGTGTCATACAATTAAAGTCTTGTTTTGTTTTGTTTTGTATTTTTAACAAGCCAGTAACTTATGTGCCAAAGCTGGATTGATTGGGGAGCCCAGCTCCTATGACAAACTGCAGCTGAGTTTTTATCTCAGGGCAGAAATCTTTGTGTGATGGGACACAAAGCTCAGTCACAGTCTCTCTTAGTCTTTCTTTTCTCAGTCATTGTGGGGATTCCATCAGTTACCAGCCTTGTTTTCAGCCTTCTGCTTTTTTAATTGATTTTGTGCTTTGTGACCTATTGAACTCAAAGTCACATCTTTTAGCATTGTGAACTTGGGAGGTTTTGTACAGTTAATTGGTACTCATCCATACAAGCCAAAATAGCAATCACTGAAATCATTGTGTGGGCCCAGAGGCACTGGCTGTGAGGGAACTTAGCACTGGCTATTTAAAAAATATAAATGTGGTAAATGAGTTTTTTGTTTCACTGAGGGTATATGAATAAATAGGTCTTTAAAAAAGTGAAAGTAAGAGAAAACTGTAAAAAATTTGACAAAACGGGCTGCAAGAAGGAGCTATCTGAAGATATGTGCTGCTGATCAGCTCTGGAAATATCCTTAAATGAAACATAAACATACAGCAACAAAATATATATTCCTTCTATTTTAGCATGTGCTGCTATTTAGCAGTGAGATATTACTGTCAGTGTAAATGATTTAAAATTTTTTTTTGTAATTTTTTTTTGGTAAAATGTTAGATTTCTATTTTCAAGAATGAACATTTTAAAAGGCAATAAAATTATGCTCCTTGATTTAAAAACTTGATTTTAACTTAAGTAATCAAAATTACTTTCTGAACATGTTTATGAACATGAGCTCTTGAGAACCAACCAAATTTGTATCCTTTCTTCTGTCTTTTATATTTTCCCTTTTTTCAATTTTTTTTTTCTTCCTGGTTAAAATAAAAAATTCAAAGCAAATTGTTGTGAGACTCAACTATTTGTGTGGTACAAAATCCCTGCATGAAAATTCTTAGCGGAATAAACTGAAACATAATAGAATCATAGAATTTTTTAGTTTGGAAAAGACCTCTAAGATCATCAAGTCCAACCTTTAATTGCAGAGAATCCCTACAAGCTTCTCCCATTGATTTAAAAAAATGTTGTTTCCCATTTAAGTGAAATTAATTGGTCATCCCTTCATTTTCAGACGAGAAGATACTCAGAAGAATAGAGGGACTAAGTGGTAGACCAGCACCACAACCAATTTGGTCTGTTTCTGTGACAATTACAAACTAATGAGGTGACCTTGGAAACGGTATTGACTCAGAATAGCACCACTGAGTGGTTTGTGTGAGTAGCTGGAAATTGTAAATACTCGAAGCAAATTTCTCACTGATACTCCTCAGACAAGCACTGAGATTTGTATAATTGGAGTTCAGCTCCATAATATGCAGGGGTTATGGGAAGGGACAGCTGCCACGAGGTGAGAGTGATTTGGGGTGAGCAGCATTGTATTTAGAAGAATTTGCATGGTTGGGATTTAAACTGGTGCAGTAAAACATCTTTAAATTGCATATGGACTTTAGAAGGGAATTAAAAAGATGTGATTAAAATGTATTTGGATTTGGGGGGTTTTTTGTTTGTTTCTTTAGCACTTAATTTTCTTCTGTGCATATTCAGGTCTGCTGGGTTCTTCGTCCTAACAACAACAACAAAAAAAAATCCAGTTGTCTGATCTCTTTTTGTTTGACAAGCTGCTCTTTTTTTAACCCAATAATCTAACTTTGAGAGCTGTTAAAATTCAGTGGATGCCTTTACCTTAGGCCACTCACAGGGATCAACCAAAAGTCTGCAACTTTTGTCTGTGAGAACAACTTTTGAAATTTCTGCTCTTCAGCTCCCATTTCGTGGAGCAACAGTGACAACCAGCGGCCACTCACCTAAAGCTGGCCGAGTTATTCCTGTGCCTGCCCTGCAGATAACCAGCCCCTCACACCCATCATTTTCCAACATTAATGGTTTTATGATTCAAAAGTAAAGGGCAGAGCTATTTCCTTTTACTTTTCCTAACTCTGGGGATGAGTTTAAAGGAGTGTTCCTTTCCCGGAGAATAGATGTGTTCTCACAGTTCTGTACAGAGCTACCACATGCAAATTGAAAAGGTCCCTGCTGGCCAATGTTTTCCATATTTTAGTAGTGTATCTACATATATATGGCAATTTAAGGTTTTCTTGCCTAGCTGGTGGTGTATGACAGAGATCAAATCAAATTAAATGTGCCAAAAAAAATCGTGGTTTAGTCCTCCTGAAGAGAAAGGGAAAAGGTTTGAGGATAAAGGTCCCCCTTTGCTACTGACTGGCAGATAATACACATAATATATTGGCAGTTAATACACGTAATATATAATATATATGTAAAAAGAATTTGGGAATAACTTATGTTGTCTGCATCTTAGATTTCTTCCTTAAGACTAAAAATTATATCTGAGAGAGTTGCTCCTGGTGGTGATGCTGTGGAAGACCTGGTAAAAATATTTTTTTCCACTGCTTTTAATGAAGATATTTGTTTCACTTACACTGTGAAGTTTAAGCTACTGTACTTTGGGATCAGTGGGGATATTTTTGTGCAGAGGTGCCCTTAAACTTGAGGAAGATACCAGGTGTCATTCCAAAGGAGCTTGGTTTATATTGTTTAAAGTTTTTCCATGCATTACATTTCACTGCCTAACAAAATGTAAATAGTTTGCATGGACTGGAAACAACCCTCTAAGTGTGCTATGACATTTCTGCTCCTTGGCAAATTTTTCCCTCACTATGTTAAAGTGAAAAAAAAAAAAAAAAGGTGGCATGGGGAGTGAAGGGGAAAAAAAAAGAAAATTAAAAGAATCTCCAAACCTTCATTTCCTCTTCTCTGGCACAATTTTATGAGTGCTTATGGCAAATTTGCTTCTGTAATCATAACTTGAACTCATCTGGGGATGAGATTGGCTGCTAGCTTAGTATTTCCACTTAACATATTCATGATTAGCATGCACAGAAGGAGTAGAATTAGGATGAATGTTTTTGGAACAGTACAGATAAATCCTCATAAATGTAGTACAACAGCTCTGGAAATGCACAGTACTGAAATGTAATGAAGCTGAACTCTGTAGAGAGTTTGGTATTCTCAGTACCATGCCTCTCCTAATGAACTCATTTAGATTAGAAAATGGATTTAATATTTTATTGGAATTAACCTGAGCCAGTAAAGAGGATTACAATTTCTTTCCATAAATATGGTGATATTACAGGGTGAGGTAGCATGTTACATGAATATTAAGCATTTTATGAGCATTGTCATGAAGCCAGAAAAATATAAGGTAATTAGGTTTTAATATAGTGATACTCTTTTTATAATAATTAAATTTGAAAAGTGATAAAAGTTTATTTGAAAATTATTTAAATCCATTTGTTTTTTGCATTTTAATACCTTTAAAAATTCTTAAAATTAAAATTATGTTTCCCCCAAATAACCAGTTTCAAGAGTTTGGTTTTAAACATAGAAAACTAAGATTACCACAGGTCCTTAAGATAGGGGAGACACATTCCAAGAAATAAGTGACAAGTTTATTCCATTTTCTCTTGAACAGTATCTACTAGTGGAAGAAAATATACAGAAATGAGAAAAAAATCTTGACAAAAATGCATTATTTTTCTTTGTTTTTCAAAACCTTGCAAAGTTTTCTTCCAGTGTTTTTTCTGTCTCTTAGACTGTCTTTTAGAGTCACAAGCTTGTTCTTAATTGCAGCCTGTCTACTTTTGAAAGGTTGTTTACTGAAAAAAAATACTAAGTCACTCTCATCTTAGTTGTCTTTACAGATATCACATAAAAGAAATAAACAAGAAATGCAAAAAGGAAATACTACAAAAGCTTGGTAAATTCTTTTGCACACTATTCTAAATAAATTAGGGGTTTTAAAAAAGAAATTTACGATTCGAAATTGCCTTTTAATATAGACTGTCTGTAAAAATATTATCCTGCCTATCTGAACAATTACTAATTTTACCAGATGAAATTCAGTATATGTTGTGCTATACAACACTCTGATCCTGAGGGAAGTACAGGACAAACACAGGTAAAGTTGGACAACTCAGAATGGATCCAATTGGATGTTTGACTTCTTGAGAGAATTTCCCTTCTCACTATCTAAACTTTTCACTGAACATGCCTGAATGCACAGAAATAATTTGTAAGGGCACTAAAAATGATTGTTTCCTTTGTGGGAATGCTCCAGCAATGAGTAACATTTGCAACCTGTTTAGGTTATGAGCAACATCAACAACATAAAACCTATCACAGTCAGTCATCAGGATATTTGTGCTAAAAAAAAATGGTCTTAAACCTAAAGTATGTGTGGGGGAATGTGAAAGAGAACAATCTCAACCAATAGCAGCTTTATGTGAATGGACAGAGAGTATCTGGGGGAGCTAAACAAGAACATATCATGTCATGACTATGGTAACTTGAATGAAATGGAATAAAAGTTAAATAGATATATTCAAGGTAACTATTTTCTTTTCTGTTACTCTCAAAATTAACGTGATGCAGCAGCACAGAATCAGGTGTCAGACTACCTGTACTGCCTGTACTGCAGACAGACCAGAGTTTTAAATGGTTCCGAATTCTGAGGGATGGTCCAATAATTCAGAATTTTGTTGCACTGCAATATGAATTGAGTGACAGAATAAAAATTCAGAATTTAATTAAATAAGAAAGAAAAAATAGCTATGAAATATCACAGGTTTAGATTCATCTACTGAGTCTGAAAATATGCTTCCGAAATATTTCCTTCTCTTGGGGAAGGCAAATAATGGGAACTGCTTTATACTCTGTGGCTCTGGGTCTTGTTATACTTAAAAAAAATTTACTACCATTACACTTTTGCATCACAGAGTTATAATACAGGTTTTTTTAAAGAAAATGGGATTTTGGAGAAAATGGAGTAAAAAAGTTGTGTACGATGGGAGTAAAATATATTTCAATGTTTTGATGAGTAATTTCAAAAGGCTTTGTATGTTTGTACTGATGAGAGCCTTACTACAATCAGGACGTTTTCATTTTTCTTAGTGTCACATGAGTCAAGGAAATCTGGGAGCAGTTGGGTGTTGTGAGTACTTCCCCTCAAGGCCAACTCTCAACAGAGCTTAATTTGCAAAATGTTGAATCCTAAAAATTTTACCTGGTGTGTAACAGGGAGGTGATAAATTCTATCTCAGATTTCCACTAGTTTTGAACAAATGTGTTCATGTTCATGGACTGGTGAGTCAATGTTATTAATCCTAGAAAAACAAAACAAAAGAAAAAAGAAAACAGGGAAACAAAAAGGTGAGAAGACCCCACATTTATTTTTTAGCAGTTGCTTTGTTTTTATTCTACATTCTGGTGATGATAGTGGTTGTTATTATAATTCTCTTGGAATCATTTATATGCATTACTCATTTTGGTATTCCTGCCATATTTATGAAGAGAAGTTGCAGAGTCACTTATCTACATAATATTAGTCTACTTGATCAGCAAATAACTGTGGCACCAGTCTTTTGCATTATTCTGAGTGCTCCCAGCCTCAGCATTTCTTCAGGGATTCAGGGACTTTTTCTCCTGAGTCTCCAACATGACCTCTTTTTCTTCTCCACCTACACACTGGGAGTAGTGAAAACGAAAGGAGAATGGAGTAAGAGGGATGGAAAGTGATGAAAGACTTGCTGGATACTTCCCCCTCATCTCTCCTCAGCTTTGTTTAAATAATATCATTTCATTCCTGAGCTAGTTCTGGTAGCAAATTTTCCCTGAAGAGCTGGGAAAGCAGCTGGTCTGAGGAGATTTGCCTCAAGGCAGGACTGAAATTCCCCAGAAGGCTAAAATGCTGCATACCACTGTACAAGTGGCTTCTCCATGGAAGAAAATCTCAAGAGGTGGCACTTCTTTTTATTGAATTTTGATCCTCCTGTGCTTACAGTACACTCCTAGGTGAAGTTCTGCATTGGGCTTGAGCAGTAAGTGAGAGGGCTGCAATGACAAATGGTAAAACTCAAATTTTAGTAGCAATGTCTTAATAACACAACATTGAGCTGTAATTGTCCTTTTGTTATAAATACATTTTCTTCCTTGGGCTCTTATCTCTGTTCGCACTCAATTATTTTCATTTTCATAATTAATTAAAATGGCAATGTACTATAACCAGTGATTGAATTATATGATATTACTTGCCTAAGGCGATCAAAATTAATCAAAATACGGATTGAAAGTTTTGCTATTTTTAATACAGCTGATTTGATTCCTGGGGTTTTGATCAAATTAAAAGAAGGATCAAATTAACCAGTGATTATATTGAGTAAAAGGTACTTTGTATGCCTGAAATAAATTTTAATTTAATTAATTTCAAGACACAAAATATTAACTGGCGTTTTAAAAATTCATTTATATTTTACTGTTTAATTTGCTAGAAACTACTTCCTTTTCAAGTTTAGGATCTTTTATAGGAGAAAAAAACACTTTAGAAATTATTTCCTTCTTATTCCTTCCATTTCCCCCCCATACTTTTTATGTTTGTGGAGAATCCTTTGCTCTCATAAACTGTTATAGGGGAGCTTGTGAACTCAACCTACAAAGACTTGACATGCCAAAGGCCAGTTTAGCAGAAATCTGGGCAGAATAGAACCTGCCAACCTGAGAAGATGGTTTTTGACCACAAAAGACTTCAAGCTGGTAACATTTAACCCACACATTTGTGTTACCATATTGTCATACAGAATTTCATTTTGCATTTTGTTAGAATCTAGTTCATATCTTGGTTTAATGGGCTGATGCAACCACTTACTGTACACTGTTAGTGTTGAAAAATGAGATTTCTGTTCTGGTGCAAAAGTCATCTGCATGACAACAAAATCATCCACTTTCTTTTTGGTTTTTGGTTTTTGGTTTTTTGTTTTTTTTTCCAAGGTAAAAGAAAAACTTGGAACTGGATTTATGTCACCTACAGGGAGTTTGCACAAAGTGATTGAAAGTGGCTGACCTGTTTGGGGTGCAACTGCAAGAAGCTGAGACTGGAGGTAATTTTCTTAAAAGTGGTTTTTACTTAACATTTATGGTTCATCAGACTCAGAAAATAGCATGGTAAAAGGCAAGGTGAAGATCAGGGTCCAGTTTTGTGAGTTGCAGCATTAGGCAAGCACTGCCTTGTCTTCAAATGCTTCTCTTCCACTTTTTACTGCTAACAGAAATGAAATAAAGTTCCAAATGTGTAAACATACCAAAGACTGATTAAAAATACTCGATGTTGTGTATCAAGGCTGAGAGTATTTATGCATTTGAGGCACTTGGAAATTTCAAGCAGAATTTATTGGTTTGTAAGTGGAGTATAATCTCATTATTCCTCAAGTCCTGGAAAAGGCATACTTAAAGGATTAGATCTATTAAGTGTGATCAGCATGGTCAGTCTGTTGCAGCTACTTTTGATTAATGCACTTACTCTCTCAAAAGGAAAAAAAAAAAAGAAATTTTAGTGGGAGGAGAGAGAAATTGAAAAATGGACACTTAGAGCAGTATGGAAGAATTAGCATACTCTGAGAAGCATTTTATAGTAACTTGCAGTGTCATTTTGAAATAACCTTTACCAGGAGGCAAACAACTGGCACAAGCTGGATCCTGACTTACTCTGTGCTTGGAAATGATTGTCAGTCACTGGGAATCGAAGCTGGGAGATAAAATTTTGGTGTTGGCAGGTTGATAATCCCGGTGATGACCTTAGGAGAAGCGTGTAAGACAGGAAAAGGCACAAGCTGCTGGACATTAGGAGATAAAGGGCTGATAAAGCCAAAGAGAGGAGAAGCAATGCAGAGCCCTAGCCTTGCACAGCTTACAAAGATCAGGATTTTGGTTGGGATGTGCAGTGCCCATAAGTATGAGAAGGTGTCTGATGCTGACAACCGGGGCTGCAGGCACCTGTGTCCCTCCAGAGTATTTTGCTATTTAGAAAAACATTCTCTCTTAGAAACCCTACATGCAGGATCCCTTATGGAATCTAAATTGATTTCCTGTCACATATTTTATGTTTGATAATGAATGTTTAATACAGTGGGAAAAAGATTTTGAGTTTCCCATCCTGGCCTTGCTATCAATTTGGAGTTAGACTTTGGACCTGCATTTCAATAGCTTTTTCCTGCTCACCGACCTGCAAAAAGGAATATAATTCTAATTATTTACTTTATATGGCACTTGCATGACTAATGCATTTTAAGATCCTTGGATAAATGCTGTCGTGGAGCAAAGTCGTTTTATGGTCTTTGCACTGTGCATTTTAAAACTGCAACTAAAATATTTGGGGAATTGTTTTATGAGTGAAATTGTTTTACGACTGTTATCAGAAGTATTTTGAGAAAAGCTTGGAACTGCAGGTAGAGTTTGATGCAAGAGGTCAGTTATATAACTATGTTTCTATTTCATCTTTGACAGATATTTTATTTTCTGCACCAGTTTTAACCTTGAATGACAGTGTTATGGCATCTGTGAGTTCTTGAACGTTGATTATTATTTTTTTCTCAAATCTTGATGATTTATAGAAGTACTTCAATCAGTAACATAGTTTTCTTTGAACTTTTTTCTTCCTCTTTCTCACTTAATTTTAAGAACTTTAGTTATCTGAAAAAATGCAAACAGTAGACTAACCCTTTTTAAAATTCCACTACCTTCCTGTGATTCTCTCTTTTTTTCTCTGATAGATATAATCGAAATTCTTATGCTTCCTCTTTGGTGTTATGTACTTTACATGACATCTAGAGGCCAAAATTGATGTGAGCTGTAATTAATCTTTCTGCAAGGCTTTATAGACCCATTGGTAAACCAGAGATAGGAATCACACTGTCTGCATACTTAAAGTTGTTGGACATCCCAAAAACAATCTGCATTCAGAAACTGCATTTCATGCTGTCATTGTCCAGCAGATGTAGAAGATCTGTTGAGAGGGGAAAAAGAAAAAAAGATGTGTGTAAAATGAAGACTGCATTTGTTTTCTGCAGTCCCTGTGCAATTAGTTCACAGACAAGTTGTGCAATAACCTAATTAGAGCATCTGACATTTCCTGTGACAACCAGAAGCCTTTAGGTAATCAATAATGTTAATATAAAGTGGCTGATTAAATACACCTTAATTTCCATCTGTATTCTCAAGCTGATATGCAAATTCACCTTGCCTGTTTAATTTCAAATACCTGCCTTCTGATTCCTTGCTGTAACTCTATCTACCTCATCCATCAAAAGATCAAAAGACGAAATTTTGCTATACAAACTATAAGTCATACTGTCGTAAGTTCATATGCATTTTGTGAGCTGTTTCAAAACATCTCATTCAAGAAGCTTGAGTGTAATTATTAATTTATTGTTATATATTTGCAAGCATATTACTAAATAGAGCAAGCAGTAAAGAACTAATTTTTTTAGAGGTTGAGTTTACGTAGCTTAAATTTGGATCACAATTTTTAATTTTTTGGTTATTTCTGCTTTGTCATCAGAGAAGGATAAAGATTAATTTTGTGATGATGTGTTCAGGAAAATATTTCCCTCTGCTGAAGAGAAACATCTTTTTCTGTAAATGTTTGTGCCTATTAGACCTGGTTTATCTTATTAGACCTGGTTTAAATGTTTGTGCTTATTAGACCTGGCCATATATTTTAACTTCTCTTTTTCACCCTCAGGTTTACTGTTCTCTATATACTGGTTCAAACATGCCTCTCAGAATGCAGCCCATTGATTAGCAATTAGCTAAGCTTGTTTCAAGTACTAAACACTTTAGACCTTGAACTGATGCTTAGACTAAACCTTCCTAACTAGTTTATGCTTCCTCCTATAGCCTTGGAATTTGCTTTGGTGTGCCAACACTCAGCTGCAGTGTGTAAGAGATCATTATCAACAATAGTAATTAGCTTCTGTGCAATGTTTTGCCTAAAAGAAAAGAATTTAAATTGCTTTCGAATTCTTTAAAATTAGATCACAGTGGAGAGTTCATTTAACACTTCTCCTCAGTCCCCTGAACTCCAGTTCGTAAGGGTTGGTCTGGGATTGCTGGGGCAGTGTGGTGCCTTCCCAAGGCAGGCAGGGTGTCCTGGAGGTGGCAGGATTGCAGGATGCCAGAAGCACATTTGAAGCAATTCCTGTTTGTTGTTTTTTGTTTGTTTTTTTTTTTTTCCTTTGTTTTGTTTTGGTGGCTTTTTTTTTTTTTGTTGTTTTGGTTTGGTTTTTTTTCTCTGCAGTAAATAACTCTAATTGGCTACAGTTACTCATTTCTTCAAAAGACTATTTTAGTGAAAAAATTCAAATGTCATGGTGATTTTTGCATTCTCATGAGGGATAATCATAATCTGGGATTGTTCTGTTATAATTTTAAATTATATTTATTCAGTTCATTACCACTCCTTTTTTAATAGAAAAAGCTATAAATAGTTTTAATGTTTTAGTGTCTAGACCTAACACAGTACAATACTAGAACTCATTAAAAAGCACTTGAGGAAACGACAGGCCTAAATTTTGGTGGGTGCCACATTTTCCCCCCTAAGTTACACAGATATCTTTGCTGGTTTTGCAGGGCCAGGTTTGGGCTACAGAGGTGGCTGCTGTAAGAAGCTGCCAGAATCTTCCTCCATGTCCAACAGAGCCAGTGCCAGGTGGCTCCAGGATGGACACACCACTGGCCAAGGCTGAGCCTGTCAGAAATAACAGGAATGGCTCTGTGAGAACAGATTTAAATAGGAAACAAAATTTATTGTGCTGATATAATTGTGGCCAGAGAAGAGCAGGGTGAGAACATGTGAGAGGAACAGCCCTGCAGGCACCAAGGGCAGTGCAGAGGAGGGGCAGGAGGTGCTCCAGGAACTGGGGGATGAGATTCCCCTGCAGCCCATGGAGGGCACAGGGGAGCAGAGATCCCTCTGTGTGAGAAATATAAAAGGTATAGAACTTTCAGAAAGCTTTCTGAAAGCAAATCTCTGGATGAAGAAATGTAAGAATGCTGAAGGTGCAAGGACAAGAAACAATAGGGCTGTGAGTTGTGTAAAGAGAGGCTTTAGGAAAATATGTTAAGCAAGATAGTAGAAAATTTTAATAATGAAGCTTTATCCATTGTTTTAAGCTATTACAAGCAAGCATTGTTGAAAGCAAGATGTATGTGCAGCTTTATTAATTGGCCTGAGCAAATACTTCTCAACTTTTAATATTAAGCTATGGGCTAGAAAGTTGTTAAAAGACTTTGTAATAAAGAGAACTTCATCTGCTGTTGTTAGCAGCTGAAGCTGTTCCATCTCCCTTGCCTGCTTCTGTAAAATGAGACTGATGGTTGTGATGGAGGAGACCCATTCTAGAGCAGGGGGATGTCTGAGATGAGGCTGTGACCCTGTGGCAGTCCTGTGCTGCAGCAGGGTCCTGGCAGGGACCTGCAGACCCCTGGAGAGAGAGGCCCACCCTGGAGCAGTTTCCTGACAGGACCTGTGACCCTGTAGGGGAGCCAGGCTGGAGCAGGCTGTGTCTGGAGGACTGACCCCGTGGAAGGGCTGGGATGGACTCACATTGAAGAAGTTATAGGAGAACTGTCTCCCGTGGGAGGGACACCATGGTGCATCAGGAGAACAAATCCTATCCCTGAGCAGCTGAAACAATGGGTTATGAGCTGACCATAACCCCATTCCCTGTCTCCTGAGCCACTGGGGGTGGAGGTAGAGCTGAGAAAGAGGGAGGTGTGGGAGACAGGCGTTTTTAAGGTCTTAAAGTTGTTTTACTTCCCATTGTCCTGCTCTGATTTTGTTAGTAATGAATTTAATTAATATCTCTGAGCTGAGCCTGCTTTGCTCGTGATGGTATTTGGTAAATTCTCTCTCTCTGTCCTTAACTCATAAACTCTTTGTTATATTTTCTCTCCCCTGTCCAGCTGTGGAGGGGAGTGATGGAGAAACTTTGGTGAGTGCCTGGCATCCAGTCGTGGTCAACCTGCTGCACTTTGAAATTGGTAAATTCTGGCTTCCGTATTTGAAATAAAAATAGTTAACTCTAAAGCAAGAAACAACTAAAATACATACATAACATCGACACATATTCCTGACAAGTTTCTCTGCAGATTCCTGTCCTGTAAGCTAAAACAAAAACCTGGAAAAAAAAGCGCAAACTAAAAAAACCCCTTAAAATTTCCACATCTTATAGTCCAAATTAAATCATAGTTTTTCCTTCAGTGTATTCAAATATTTTAAGTAAACTCATGGAAAAGAAAAGATAAAGTTGACTTAAGATAAAACAAGAAAGGATGTTGAAGGCTTTATTGGAAATGCCAGAATATGTTTATTCATAGATTTCTCAGAAATAGTATTTATAAGTCTGTGTATTATGCACATAAATGTTTGCAAAAATAATTTTGTATTCTTGAAGTTTTAGCATATGTTATGATGCAAGACGATTGGCATCTCTCAGAGTTATCCAATTTTATTTTAAATATTATACAATTAATTTTATTTGTTGTCACCCTCAAATTCCCTCAAAATATTTTTTGCATGGTAGGAGTACACATGAGGGCTAACATTGTTTTGTGTGAAGCTTAGATTTTTTTTTTCAGTTTATAACAATTATTCTGGGGGAATTATCACATCCTTGTGATGCTTTTGTGCTTAAAGAACTCTTTCCTGTCATAAATAGTATAAGGAGAATGCTTACCTATTAGTTTTACTCTATTCAAATTATTTCAGAACTTAAATACTAATAATGTGTAGGAAAAATAAGATATTTCTGTATCACTTCTGATTTTTCCGAGTATGTTAAATGATAATTTATTTCCACTTTAAGAGCAGATTCACCAACAGACTAAAGGAAGTAGAGCATGCCAGCCAGCTGAGCTGGGTTTTAGGGTTGTTTTGCCTCAAAATAGCCAAAGCACGTTGATGATACATAAGATCCTAATTTTGAAATATTACTGACATCAGCATGTTGTCTGAGGGCAAAAGGGAGAGCTCAGTCTGCAAGTCACAATTCCTATAAGCTCTATGAATGTGCATTTTTATTATTATTATTTATTTTTTTTTTTCTTTACGGTGCTGCTTTCCCAGCAGAGGGAATGGTTTGAAGGGGAACTGTACACATACACTATGTGGCCAAGTGACTTCTAAATTCCATGAAAATGGAGCTGAGTACTCCCCACATCCCATTTCTAACACCTTTACTCAATCTCCCTCAGACTGCATGTATTAAAAACCACCAGAAATTCTGCATACGAGTTTGATTGACTCATTAACTCTGATGTCACAATTACCCACCAGTATTTACTCTTTCTGTTGTTAAGTAAAATTAACTATATAATAAGAGATACTAAATTTAACTTTTCTTCTTCTTGAGCAGAGAATTATATACAGGAATTCCACAGCTATCAAAACCAAACTTCAAGAACACATAGTATTTTCTTTTTTGAGGTCATTAGCTGAAAAAAATCTACGTATGCTAAATGGACCAGCACTTTTCTTATGGGAGTGAAATTTTAATTAACTTTAACTCAGATTAATTAAGTTCCTTGTAATCTCACAGAAAAATTAATCGTTCTCACAGGCTGTGCAGTAATTTCAGGGATAATGCATTACAGTCATTGCTTACAACAAAAGCCTTTGCAAGATGGCATTTGGTCAGTTCAAGTAGCGCAACAAATGAGATTCTCCCTGAGATTTCTCCAGGCTGAGCTGTCCCACACTCGGCTTTTCCTCATGGGAGAGATGCTTCAGTCCCTTGCCTTTCTTTGTGAGCTTCCCCAGGGCTGTCTCCAGTTTGTCCATCTCTCCCTGGTGAGCCCAGCCAGGGACACAGTGCTGCAGCTGTGACCTCACCGTGCTGAGCAGGGCCAGCACCACCTGGCATGTGTGCAAACAGCACAAAGCTTTGAGAAATTCAGGCTGCTTTATCCTTTTCCAGACACATAAAATATCCTGCCTGGCCTCCAGCTCCCAGCTAGAGGACAGCAGGTCTCACTTGGATCCAAAAGTCGTATTTTGGCAGCCCTGTAAGACTGTTTGTTTGCCTGCATGGTAATGAATACTATGTTTAAGCAACTGAGTCTTATCCCTGCTGTTTGGTTCCATGGTGAATTTTTTCCATTTCATCCCTAAACTCTTTAACTTATTTCAAAAAGAATTTTAAAAAAAAGTTTTATCACTAATTGCTCTTGACAGCTGCTACTTGTTTATTTGTAATCTTTCACGTGTTGCATATTTTGTTTGCTTATTAATCCCAGACATTTTTTCAAGTCTAAAAGAATGTCACCATGCTTTCTATTGTGTTTTAGGACCTCATCTGTCTTCAAAATAGCACGTATTCTTAATAGCAGCTAATCAGAAAACAATAACTTGATATTGATAGAATAAGGTAGCAATCCAAATTTATCAGAAGTCAGTAATTTGATGCAAATAAATTATCTTCTGTCCTTTACTACATTTGCTTTCCCACACCACTGAATCCAGCATCAGCAGTGACCATGTGGCCCCAACTGCTGCACCTTTGGGTGCATCTTTCCTTCCAAAGGGCATTATCTTTTTTTAGAATGAAGATCTGTGCTACTATCCACAGGCATCCTTAGTGATATTAAAGTAATTGTAGAATTGAACACAATTTTTGGTTTCTACAAACAGCTATACTGAATCCTGTTGCATGTGCCATCCCACAATTATAGCAAATACTAACTAACTACTAGGGCAGCAATATTTTTTTGCTGTTTTGAGGCAGCAGACTACAAGCAGTTTGAATCCAAGTAATGACATACCAGTAGGATCTTGGCCATTTATGCTTTAAATGTATTTTTAGTGAATAGACCTTTAAGAAATCAATGAAAACTCCAAAATGGTCATTTTTCAAATGGCTAATCTCTTCTTCAGCTTTTCCATTGTATCAGATATCAGGATCATTTCAGGCTGAAGCACAAACTACTTTTCTCTCTCAGAAAAATCTTTTATTTCTTTTTTATCTCAAGTTTCAGCTTCAGCTACTGGATTCGTGCAGCCCTTGGAATTTACATTCCCAATACCTACTAGATAACTTTGAATTCCTTACAAAGACGTGGAAAAGGAAGTTAGATTTAAAGATGTTAATTATTAGTACTTGTATCCTGTAACTTTCATATACACAGATCCCCCGTTAACTTAAATATAGACTTATTTTTGCCATCTATGTCACCAGTGAGGATACTTTATTTGTAGGTTTTATGGAGTACAAATTGTAGGCATAGTCCTGATATATCACTTTCAGAACAACATCAAGAAAAGAAAAAATAATCTCAAGGGTTTTGGGGTTTCTTTTAAATTTTAAAATGTTAAATATTTTCCAGCGTCAGAACAGTGTTTAGACATTTAAAGTAAACCCCTGGAAACTGAGTCACCTTTACCTTTTTAACAGAAAATTTTAGCTTCTTGTTACATCTTTTGATGTGGTCTTGGAATCTGTCATTCTTTCACACGCTGATCATATTCCAGAAATGTGGAGTTATACTAATAATTAATAACTAATAACCAACTAATATACTAATACTCTGGTGCTGTAATGAGCTGGGGATGAAGGAATTTTGTGTTCTTCTGGTGCCCCCCGTGGAATCTTTGAACAGATTTTAACTCTCCTAGAGTACAGACGGAGGGATCCACCTCTGTAGATTCAAAATCAAGACATATTAGTGAGGTAATGTACAGCTGAGCTATAAATTCACCTATTAATTTATTTTCATAACAGCAGTACTAAAAGGACTTGCCATAATGATTTTAAGAAATAATCCTTGAGTTCCCAGATTCCATGCATGGTATTGAGTATTTAAATTAAAATAATGCTCAGAAAATACTGTTTGAAAAATGGCATTATAAAAAAGTAGAGTGTATTTGTATCTTCAGTTCACATATTCCACATATTTTTGCTGTCTTGTTCTCATTAATCAGAGTAAAATATTTCAAAAATTAATCAATTTATGAAGTCACTCCAGAAGTACATACTTGTACATTTCCTTCTTTTTATTGTTTTTAAAGAGGGATTTATTTAAAGGAATGATTGACAAGGTTAATGACATAACAGGAATATTTTTAGAAGAGTATTTGATTGGATTTTTAATATTTGTGCTGTAGATTATCATATTGTCACCAGTTCCTGCAAGCTTTTCTACTGTTCTTTAATCTAGTTTTCTGGAAGTATTTTAAAAATTAGGAGAACACTCATTAGATTTGAAGCTTAAATATTTCAAACGCCAAATTTTTCTTTTGGGATGATTTATAAACTGGATTTTAGGATAGAAATTAGAATTAGAATTAGAATTTATCATCAGTTTATTCATCAGTGAAATTTGGATGACCTTTTGTTACACAGCCGAAGTTGCTGAAGTGCAGCTTGCTGCTTTCTGTGCACGTTTGTGTAACACTAAAACCAAATTCAATTTTTGGGGCTTTCGTCCATGAGAAGAACAGTAAAAACAAAGCCATATGGGTTTTCCTAAATGAAGACATCTAGTGGTTTTTATGTTATGGTAATATGTAATCTAATAATAAATTTCGTTATAGAAGGAAGTGAATTATAGGTACATTACTTATATGTAAGTAATCTAAATAAGAAACTCTTATCAATCGTGCTGGTTGCAGCCCTCCTTCACCTCTCAGAAAAGCCAAAAAGGAGCCACCAGTGCACCTGAGGACTTTTCCTAATCTTTCCAAATTCTGTGCCAATGGAGAGCCATGCATTGCTCCATCAGCCAGGGGCACACCCCGAGGGTGCAGACCACAGGATGCTGCTGGGTGTGAGCTGACTGAAAAGCAGTTCTTTAGGCTTAAATAAAACAGACCAGAATTCCTGAGGAGTCTCTGGGCACCTCGGCATATTTGCAGCTCCTGGGGACACTTTTAAGTGCTCTTCTGGCATCAGTGCAGTGTCAAGCCAGCTGCATGTCTGAACTGCCAGCTCCTGGAGCCCCCATCATCCCTGTGGGATTCCTGCCCCAGGACTGTCCAGAAGCAGGATGCAGCTCCCTCCAGCAGTCACCTTCTGACAGTTTGGGAACTGATGAAAAGCAAAGACAAAGAATTTCCACATACATTTGTCCCAGATGGTTTGCATTGAAAGATTATCATTCCCATGGGCCAAAGGTAATGTAGTCCTGCCACAAGCCCTGCAGTCAATGATTCCCACAGAAATATGGTCATTTTTGTGTCAAGGAAAAGGAAGTCCCAGATTGTAGACATCAGACCACTGCAGGTGTCATTCTGCCATATCTACAGCAGCCTTGTGTCTGTGACTTTAATATCCATGGTGGTCAATAATATCCAAAGGTGTTATAAGGAGGGACAGATTGGAAGAGTCAGCATCTGGTGTTTTGATCTGTCAATGTGGAGACAATTCTTGTTGCCAAAACCAGATTTCTGTGCCCAGATAGCAAGTTTGTGATACCCTGAATACAATAAATGTAGGCTGGATTAGGTGTGAGTAAATCTGGGAATCTGAGGAACCTAAAAAGAGATACAAGTGCTTGATATATAGATGCATTTTCATACACAATACATAACTGTCAGTGCACTTTTAAAGGGGAATAACACACTATGCATTTATTCACACTGCCTTCCTAGTTAGAAATGTACTTGCAGGCAATGTATCTTTCAAGGTGAAAAATAACTATAAAGTCAAACTTATCTCATTATTAGATCTTCCACAGATATTTTGGTCCTGTGCACTGTAAAAACAAAAGACGAAATTTCTTTGAAGAACCTAGAAAGGACCAACAGTATTACAGAAAAAAAGAAGTTCTACAAATAAAAGTGAATCATTGCAATGCCTTGTTTCCACAGAGCTGGCCACATGCAAATATTGAATCAGAGGCTGAGCCAATTAAAGTTACAAAGTCATTGCACTTTGTGCACATTGCACATTGTGAAGAGCTGCAAACTGAGAAGTTAAAATAAGAGATGTCAAACTAATATTTAAATTTATAAAAAACCATATGCAACAGTGTGAATAACTAAATAATTTACCTGGAAATTGCAGAGACAAGATACATTCATGACAATATCCTTGTCTGTTGGTATTGTAAAAGTGAAAATGTATATATATTTATTTTAACATCTTTACACAGAGATGGACAAAGGAGGAAGCCTGACTTTCTTCTGGTAAGCACTGAACCAAATTGACTATAGAGATGTGGCATCTTTAGACTTATTGTCTTAATATTATTATTGATTTCAAAAAGAATATTGCAGTTAATATGGATAATGAATAATAATGGATGATTAGTAGCAGGTGAGAACAGCAGATGATTTGGGAGGTGGCTTTAGAAATCTCAAATGTCAGGCCCTGACAGATAATGCTGAGATTCAGCTGCAGGAAGGGAAGGCAATTCCCAGCTATGGCTTCCAGATGGACACCAGAATTAAAGTTCTGTTTTATAAGCCAACTCAAGGGTTTCATGGAAAAAAAGGGCTAGAAACTGTTTAAAAGTTGTGTAAAAGAGTTGAGATGGTAGCTCAGTTTATTTGAAGATACCCCATAAAGTGGATTCTGACAGCAGCTAATCCCAGACTCTTCTGTTTACTGCAATATAAGTTATATTATGTAGGCTGTAACTACTCAAAGATTTGAGGAGAGGCAGATGAGCTTGTCTGGTTATCAGAGTTTGGCAAATAGTGAAGAAAGAAATCCTGTGCAACACAAGTAAGGGCAAGAGATTTTTCCAGTTTAGACTTTCATCACACTATCTTTGTCTTCTTGAAGGACTTTTAAGAAGGTTCATGTTATCTGTGAATTTGGTCTGGAAGAAATCCAAGCAGCTCCACTGGTACTGTTCAGTTAAAATGCAACCATGGTGAAACAAAGAGATTTTGACTAAGTTCTGTGTTGGAAGGTGCTGATGGAAGATATCATGCACAGTTCTTTGTTCAAAATCTTGCAGGACAAAATTTCAGATGGCTGAAAACCTCTGTGTTTGTGCAGTCATAGTCAAAGAAAGATATACACAAACTTTTCTTTTGCAAGAAGAAAAAAATTCCAACACTCCTGATATCAGGACATGTGGAACAGTAGTGTGGAGAAAAATGAAGTTTAATTTAAATAGGATTATTTTAATGCAAAATTTCAGAATATGATGGAATTGCTTAAACATTATTTCTCATATATATAGACCATAAATACTTTTAGGAAAATACCTTCTAAAAAGTACCTCTTTTATGCCTTAGCACATTTTTGTTCAAAACCAAAAGACTGAAAAAATTTGGTCTAAGGACAAGTATGACTGTTACTGATACTTTTGGGGTTGTTAATAATATACCTGAAAATAGTAAATGGTGTTTGCTCCCTCAAAAGAGAAGTTGTCTTGCAAGATTCACTGCCTGGGTCATCTTAGAGTAAGTAATGGAAAATATTGGATTTATGGCAGTAATTGTTAATTTGCAGGGTATCTTTTGTTCCATTACATAAAATGAAGGGATACCAATATCCTTCTCTTAGTGCAGATCATTTGTAATGCATGTTGCATCACAAGCTTTTACCTCATCTAAGACTATAGCCAAGCAATTTTTTTATTCTATTTTCGATAGCTCTGCAGCAAATCATCCACAGTATTTTATTTATTTATGCCTTCCCTCAAATAGTCCTTGCTTCAGTATCTTTCATTTTGAAATGAAATAAAAATTTACTGTGCCATGTCTGAGAGATGCTTGTGTCTAATCATTTCATTATCTTTTCCCTGATGAATTCTGTAGACTTCAATTCTTCCACTGAGATGGGCTTACATGGATCAATTAAGTGCAGTCATACCCTAAGTGGAAAATCAAATTAAATGCAAGACAGGAAAATAGAATAGTTAAACTATGGCACTCCACTGTGAGATTGGAGGGAGTTTGTGAGGGGAGCAGTCATCCTTGGAAGATGTTAGTGTCCAGTTTTGTTTTCCTTTCTTGTCTATGTAATCTGATGCTCAAAATACTGACAGCTCTTGATGCTTTAACAGCTGCTGCCACGGATAGAGCTGACTTGTTGATCATACTGAGGGAAAAGCCTGGTTGTGCCTTTCCTCCTCCCAAAAAGGAGTACCTGGAGTATTTAATAGAAACCTGCTGGGAAAAGCAGTCCCATCTTCTGGCAGTGACCCAGGAAAACACTTAGTGCAAAAGGAATTCCTGTTTTGTTGTCTTGTCCTCTGTAAATTATGGACCAAACCTGACTCTGGGACCTCTGGCTCAGGGTGCTGCTTTGCACATGCAGTCCTGAAAACATTTTCTATGCATTTAGTGAAACAACCCAAAACTCTCAATTTGTATATTAACAGAGAAACCAACCGAAGATAATCCCATATTATCTAAATAATATAATGTTTTAATAGTTATTTTTTAGTGATTTGGAGACATTTCCCAATTAAATAAGTAGCTGTTATGTACCTAGGACATGTTCTGATATTATGCCACAGCATATTTGAAAGTCCATGTAAATAAATGTCTAAAGAAGAGAGAGAAATAAGTTTTGCAGTGTTTCCCTGTCTTTATTAACTACACCAAGCACTGTGGACTGGAAAATATGTCAAATCCCCCATAAAAAGTTTTTGACTCCTAGAGAGGATTTTTCTTAGTCTCTTTTTGGTACATAAATTAAGTTTGGAGCTGTGAGTGTAGTTAAAGCCTTAGGGCTTGTTGGACTCCAGCTAAGATGCCTAAGGCTCTGTGTCAAGGCACAGAGATTCTGAGATATTATTCACTGATTAGAAAGCAATGTTTTAATTTGAAGTTCAACTGTTCTTTCATTTAGTTTGACATCCTCCTTGTTTGCCTTTCTGGCATCATGTCACAGATTTTGCTGAAGCTTCTTTCTCCTAGTAAAAATAAATCTAGAAAGCCTCGTATTGTTTATGAATGCAGGTTTGCCATTAAAGGTGATGCAATTGATGACATTTGGATGATAGAATTCAGATATCATTGGATAGCACTGGAGAAATCGCCACACATTCACGAAAGAAAAATCCTAAATTCTCTCTAGATTTCTCTGCATTACCCATTTTTAGGGCATAAAATGAATAATGCTTTCCTATTAGGAGAAATCAGTTGTCATTTATGAAAGCAATTCACCTGTAGTGTGGAAACTGAGAGCTGTTTGTTTGCTCATCTGGTTTTTACACCTTTTTAATATCCAGCTGTATATGACCTAAAAGGGAGCTGGCTATGTTTTAACTTACAAAGCCTTCCAGAATACTGGGCTTTTATCACAAGTTTACTCCAAGTTAGGCTTTATTTATAGTTTGTAAACAACTTCTGAAAAGCTGCTGTTCAAAACAGGAGAGAGGCAGAGACGCTGAAGTAAAGCTCCTTCTGAAGGCACTGTATTGCCTCTGAGATTCTTTAGGGGTCTGCTCCAAATATCTGAGGTTCTCAGTTTTAAAAAATACCCAAAGTAAACTCATGCTATAGTGTCGTTTAAGTAACAATTTAAGATCAAAATATCCTATAATGGTTACATTCTACATGCTGGAAGCTGAAATGTTCCGTGTTGCTGAAGAATATTTTCACTTAGCTGTGAATGGTTACTCAAAATTAAGCAGACAAGAAGACTGAATAATGCATATGATCTGTGACACAAGCAGAAATATAATTCCTTTTTCCAGGACCACACTCTAATGCTTTATCCATAAGATTATCTTTCGCTGTCAAGATAATTTATCTAAAAATGGAATAGGAGAACTAGAAAAGATAGAGGGGAAATCAAAGGAGTTATGGAATGGTTTCTGTACGGAGAATAATTTTATGGACAAAGACTCTTCAGAAGTCTTTCAGAATGAAAGAGAGAGGACTGCAGAGGGAATATGACATAAGACTGTAAAATCAAGACTGCAATGAAGAAAATGAGGAATGTGTCTCATAAAAAAGGAGGGAGTGATTGTTAACTGGAACAAAGTAGATGCTTATTCACATAATGGGTAGATAAAGAGTGAATCACACTGTCATAGGATGTTGTGGCATTAGACTGGTTCTAAAATGATTGCAAACATTGATGAGATAAAAAGCAAGCAAGAGCTATTAAATATAATTAATTTAAGCACAAAGGCATTATTAAAGATTCATTATTGATATTTAATATTTATTCTGTCTCAGAAAATCCATAAAACGTAGTGAGCTGAAAGCTGCCAGAGAATCCAGCAGAATTCAAATATTCTGTTCCTGAGTGCTTCTCCAGGCATCCTCTGGTGGCCACCCTCAAAAGATGGGATACTGAGCTAGACATAACTTTGGAACTCACTTTTACTAGGACTGATTGTGTAGGGTGCTGCTGACACATTAAACAAGGTATTAGAACGAGAAAATAAAATGTTTATATCTAACTGTTTAAAATTGTGTGGAATGCACATACAGCAATCATTATATCGATAATGTTACTCTAAAAGGTGTGAGGATATAAATGATGATATAAAACAGTTACAGAGTGTCCAAAGGAGGGCCACGAGGATGGTGAAGGGATCAGGAGGGAGCAGCTGAGGTCACTTTGTTCCGTGTGAGGAAGAAGAGTTAGGGGAGACCTCATTGCTGTTATAAATTCCTCACCAGAGGAAGAGGAGGGGCAGGCACTGATCTCTTCACTCTGTGACCAGTGACAGGACCTCAGGGAATGGCATGGAGCTGAGTCAGGGCAGGTTTAGGTTGGATATCAGGAAAAGGTTCTTCACCCAGAGGATGTTTGGGCACTGGGAGAGGCTCCCCAGGGCAGTGGTCACAGAACCAAGTCCCAAAGAGTTCAAGAAGTGTTTGGACAATGCTCTCACACACATGGTGTGACTCTTGGGGTGTCTCTTGCAGGGCCAGGAGTTGGACTCAATGATACATGTGGGTCCCTTCCAATTTGGGAAATTCTATGATTCCTTGACAAGTCTTATTTTTCATCTATGTGACCTATAAAATACATGACCATTTTTTTATTGCAACCATCATTCCAGGCTTAGCAGTGATACTTCATGGGTACTGAACATCATTTGTGCGGATTGTTATTCAAATCTCTGTTGTCTAAAAGTTAGTTTAATTTTCATCATTTTGAAGAAACATATCCATGGAATTAGATCAGCAGTTCGGCCAGGAAGTATTCTTATATTGCTTCTTCCAGATATGGCTTAAGGGAGAAAACTTTGCTTTGTGGCATTGTTTTTTGATTTTATTTTACTTCTGTCTGAGAACTTTGTTGGAATGATAAGTAAGTCTTTGCTCTTTAAATTACTTAAAAGCTTGCAGTCTGGCAGGTTTTGCCTACCTTTTCTTTACTGAAGCAGGTTTTAAGGGAATAAAGCTGCACATAAGATGAACAAGATGTACCTTATCAGTGGTCCTAAAACAAATGGGCTTCTGTAAAACGTATATATGAAATGAAACTAGCCATAAATAGGAGTGTTTTTTGAGTTGCAATATTGATATCTGTTGTATGAATCCAGGTAGTCCTGCATCCTATCTTGGAGAATGGCCAATGTAGGCTGCCTAGGGACCAGAGCAAAACAAGAGCAGGGACACAGTGATATGTCCCAGAACGGTCTCCCAGTCTCCACCATTTTGCTGCTCAGGGACTGTCTGACCCAGGGATGGCTGTAAGTAAGTGTATAATTAATAATTCATTGTGGTCTTCCACTTTTCGTGAACTTCTTCTCTTTTCCCTTGGGGCTGTGCATCTTTTTAACATCCACCACATTGCTTCTCCTCTTGTCCCTTTCCTCACCATTCAAAACTAGACAACTGTGCTCAACACAGAGTACAAAACAAAATGTGAACATGTACACCAAATATTTCTAATGAGACTAGCTGTAATGTTTATGTTGAAGAACATAGAATATTTCAGGACAACCATCTGCCATCAAATTTTGCATTCCATCATGACTTTTAACATATATCTTCTGAAATTATTAGCCTACTAAACAGTGCTTATTTTTACACTGTTTGTTTTGTTGAAAAGGATCTTGGGTGAAGGCACAACATTGAAGAAGTTTGTGCTTGGTAACATTGATGCCTACCAAGGTCTTAAAATTTTGAAAAGAGAAGAATTTAAGAACAACCCAGCTAACCTCCTTCCCCCAGTTATGTTTCTCTTCTGCCTCTGGGAAGTTGTGTGGTTTCAAGAGAACCAAGACAAGCCCCTGAAATGAAGTGCTATACATATCACACTCAGATGTAGTTTGAGATGTTGTTGAGACCCAACACTAAAATATATTTCAGCTCATCAAAGTATTTCTTTGATGGAAACAAGACTTTTTCCAGAAAGATTTTAGAGCTTAAATATTGCCAGCTAATGTTTTAAGGTTAAATAGAACAGGACAGAGCTGAGTGAGAAAGTCTTGGATAAAGCAGCCTCATTACCTGGTAGGTTTAATTTAATGGTTTTACTTCAAATACCATTTGCAATATTCTGGGACTGTGAAATGTATGTTTGCTCAGAAATTTTGTAATAATACTTCTATGTACTTTTTGTAGGTAAAGGAATTTACATATGTTGATGCTGGATTTTGCTTGTTGGATTATTACTGATTTTTCTTATGACCAAATAGGATAGCCATAAGGTCTACTTTACTCTTTAAAAAAAAAAAAGTTTGGCAAAGGATAGAATTTTAGGTAATATTGACCACCTATCTCCTCTTTAACCAATAAATATTATGTCTGAAAGTATTAAAATTCTAATTTTTATATTGTAGAAAAATAGATCATATTAAATTGTTACATACTGCCATTTTGAATGACAACCCCTACCTGAGTTGCAAACAAGTTTTAGTTAAAAATATGTTTTTTAAGTCACAGTGACAGCAAGTGTATTCCTTCTCCTCATACATTCCAAAGATGGAGCTTAACAAGTTGGTTTGTTAGGTAGATGAAAAGGGAGAATATTTCACTTCTACCCATGATTTTTACCTCAGTATTGCAGATCTCCAAGATTTAATGTAAACCGAAGTATGTATATGTATGAGAATAAAAAGCACAAGAAAAGGAAAAACAGCAGGAAATATATATGTAGTTTTTCACCCCTGTTTAACTTCATTTTTTATGTCTTGAATACAAAAAATCCTTTCTTTGAGGCTTAAGAAATGAATGATTATCTGACTTTTCATAAAGGTTTTTAAACCCAAAAGTTTGAAGGCTTTGCTCCATCTCTCCTGACAGAGCCCTACATTTCTTCCAGTTTTTAATCTCAAATTTATAAAATAACTATGCAAAAATAAATTGTAATTTTATTTCCTTCTTATGGTGATTGAAAATGTTTGTGGTTTAAAACAGATAAACAGTTTAGTCTGGCAAAATTAAGATCTATAAAATCACAACCTTGGACTTGCTTGATAAATTTCCATATTTCCATAGTACAAAAGGGAGGCATTATTTATACAAAACCTAATCTTTCTCCATTACCAATGCATGCTAACATTAGTGCTTGGGAAGTACTTTTGTCTCTTTGGGTAATCTCTGCTTTTTTGCATGTTCTAGAACACAATCCGTAGTGAATTTCATATTAGTAAATCTATTTCAAATGAGACTGGAATAGTGATGCAAAAAACTGAGTTGTTTTTGAGGTAAAAGTAGGAAACAGGATGCAGAGGCTGAGGATGCTCCAGCTGGGGACCTGGAGGACATCCTCACACATTTCTGTGTGTCATGGGAAATGGTTTTCCGGCAAAAGCAGAGAATTGAAGAGATGTAACTTCTAAAACTACTATTGTGTAAAATATATTTTTCTCCTTCAATTAAGCATAATTTTCTGTCTTTAGATGTTTTTAATTCATTTGCTTGAAAACTAGAACTAACTTTAGAAAACAATAGAAAATAAAGCCATAGGAAATTTCTGAGTTGGTTAACAACAGGAAAACATATTGACATTCAAGTATTTATATATTCCTCCCTTTTTCCAGAGAAAAAAATATCACCAAAGGCATCAGTCAGGATTAGAACAAATGTTCAGAGATATCTGAAATTAATTTCATTCAAAGTGGTTAGGAGGAAAATGCTCCTATATGTTAAAACATATCTTCTGTAAAATAATTTTAGCAGGAGATACAATGAAATTCCTTGCAGGTAATTTTTTAGTTAGGGATAAAATGATGAGAAACGTGCAGTAGAGAAGAGTTCTTCCATGTCAAGGACCCAGACCAATGTGAATCAGAGATGAGGCAGTCATAGCATCCTTCCAGCATTAATGAGCATTAATCTAGGATGCTCTTACACAAACATTTGCTTCTTTCTAATGAAAATTAGGTTCTTCAAATAATTGCAGTTACAGAAATAATATTTTGACCAAGAGGGTTTTAGAGGTATTCACACTATATGGACAGCATGTGATGTCCATATGAACATCACATGACATCATAGGTCCATATGATGTCATGTGAACTTTTACTTGTCAAAATCCAACTGGTATGCAAAGTGAAGAACTGATTTAATTTGTTTGAAAAGTTAGAAGTGTAAGAGGTAGAGAATGCAGTAAAACATCCAGTGAAAACCAGCACTGGTGCAGTGTTTTATTTTCATCATCTGCCTTATTAAATTCACAATATCTTTTGTCTCTATGAATCAAAAACTGGAGACAGAGACTCCCAACATTTGTTGGTATGAGGTAGAAAGAATAATCTATTTTTTGTATTTGTATAAAATATTTTGTTTTTGTATTTTTTGTATTACTGGCTACAGATGATTCAGTGAATACCAGGCTTTGAGGACAGGGTATCAGATCAAACACAAGCAATAAAAATAAAATTCTCCTTTACTGAAAACCAACTTACATGCACAATGCTAGGTGATACCAGAGTGATAATTTTGCCACCTGGTGCTGCAGTAAGGGGCTGGCCCAACCAGCCATTTCCACTGTGGTCCCAGTCTGAAAACCACCCAGTGGATATTGTTAGATATAATTAGATTTTGTGGATTGATATGCAGTTCCTCTGTTTTAAAGAATAAGCAATTTGAGCAAAAGTTCATGCTGTTCCTAGTTATCTTTCAGGATTCAGGTTTTCCCTGACAAGAAAACTTTTTCTACACTTTTCTGTGTTGCTTAACATTCCTCAGAGCACATGAAGCCATACACACAGCCTTGTTTTATGGCTGTTTTTGTTGTGCCCAGCAGAACTCTATGTGACATTCCTTCATTTTACAGGAATTCTGGCGTCATTGCTTGTTTGCTCTACATGAAAACAGTTTCTTAGAATAATAAGGTATTTATGTGTGTAATATTTCTCCTTTACGTGTGTCTAACTAATTGGGACAATCTGGGAAGTAGCTGTCAAATTTCTTTGTTTATATTTATTTATTTTTGTCAGATTATAATCTCACCTCTTTCCTCACTGCTGTGACAAGTTCATTACTGGATTCCACTCAGCCTTTTTGGTGTCAGCCAAGCATCCCACTCTTCCCCTGCACTCAAGGGAACATCTCCTTGGCCAGCCTAAGCCTTGGTGGAACAGTCTTTCAGAATTCTGAACAGGTCCCAAGGTCTGCATGAATACTCATATGTGTTAATTATCCATTCCAGAATGATCCAGAAAGGCATTTACATATTCAGGGTAAATTCTTTACAGTTAACACAGCTAAAGGATTGAAGTTTCTTTGTGGTTTCGTTTGTTTTCTCCAAGGGTTCCTGCTGGGCAAAGCTGAAAATGATGCAAAAGTGATAAATTACTACTTCCAAATGGGGGGTACTAATTTGCAAGCATTTTATTTATAAGATTATAAATTTATGCAGCGTAATTTTAAATTATTATTTTGAAATTTGAATTGCATTATTTTACAGTTTTATCAACCTAAATCATTAATAATACATTAAATGAAAGGATGAAAAGCTCTGTCTTTTTCTGTCTATTCACTATGTACTATGGAATAATGTGTTCTTTTAAAAAACTTTTAATCACTTATTTATACTTAGAGTTTCTATTTCACACCTTTATTTGAACATTTCATTTTTTTCAAACAAAAATTTAATTTGAAAAGGGTTTTTCCATAAGAAGTAAAAAAATAGTGTGGAGGGGAGCAAATCTTAGGTCCCATGTCAAAACACCTTTTTTTTATGATCTATTACTTCTCAGCACTTCACTTTTCTACAGAGTTCCTGCAGGGGTTTGCAATATTCACCTGTGCAAGGAACAACATACTGTAATTTTTCTTGCTTAATTTCCCTATAGGCCCCCTCAAACCCTGTAGATCTCTTTTTGCAGGAATAATCAGTTTTCAGTGGCTTCTCCTGTGCTTATGAATGCAGTGCTCTTAATGAAGATGTCGAGTCCTTTGAATAAGGAGATGGGCACATAAGCAAAATGTGCACACTGTGCCTAAACCAACTACAGCACCATGGTCTAACACACAACATAATTAGTATTGTAGCATGGCAGATAATAAAAAGAAATATAAAAAAGCTATCAAAATTAGGAAAAACTTGAATTCACTAGTATGAGGCTGAGAGTTGCATATGGAATACAATCCACTTGATAGGGGTGTTCTGGGCCGTGAGCTTTGGAAAAGAATTAGAATTTCCATAGGGAACTAGAAGACTTTTATCTCTGGGAGAAGAAAAATTATTTTAAATACTTGCCTTGCAAATAAAAAAAAAAAGCTGTGATGATGATGACCATAAATTTGTAAATCTTTATCTGAGAGGCCTTTCCCTCAGATCTGAGGGAGGGCCTCTTGTAATTTATACTATTTGTAATAAGAATGTCAGAATAAGATACCTGACTTGGAGCACATTTATCTTGATTTTACCTGTCTAGAAATTTAACCAAGTGAAAATTAAATAGTTTCTGGTTTTCATAATCTCATTTTTTAAATTACATATTACAGCAGGGAAATATATCCTGTGATTAAGATTTTCAAACAAAAAACTCATAATTGTAATTAGACGCTTGCACAAGTTTTGCAAATGTTGAACTTTTTCTAGATTCCATCCACTTTGTAGACATAGGTAAAATTATTTTTATTTTGGTGTAAATTCACTCAATTTCAGTACAGAACAATGCAACTTTGAAAAATGAATAGGTGATGCATAGGAGAAGCAAGTATAACAGATCTGTCTGGAATATAGAATTTAGCCCCCAACCATGTATCTTTCGTTTACACTTAATTTTTAATACTGCTGTTAAATGAAAGATCAGTTATCAACAGATAAATAGAGATTGCAGAAGTGGGCCTTGTGATTAGGTATTAAATCAGATTTATTTTGAAGCTTCTTAAATAGAATATAAATTGCACAAAAGTAACTTCTAAAAAATACTTCCTTTTACTAATTTTGTGGGTTTATTTGTTTGGTTGGCTGAGTTTAGGATTTTGCTTTGTTTGCTTTTGTTTTTTATTTAATCATCAGTGTCTGCATCCTGATTTAAGTTTCTTCAATGTAAATCCTCATGAGATGTTAAACTGTAATACTTTATTATTGTTATTCTATCTCACTAAAATCTGTGGAATCACTCCACATGGGAACAGCTGCAATCAAATTCTTGTTCCTTACAATTTAACTTAACCAGAGAACAGTGCTTCTGTTTCTATGAGAAAGTCTGTAAAGTGTAACAAATAATGATAGATATTAATAAGAATTTTGATTTTTCTTTCTGAATTCTACCCCTTTCTCATCTAATAAGGAAATCTACTGTCCAACAGGTAGTTGTACAGGGGAAGAAAATCTAGTTTTGTTTTGCTCTTTTTATCTGTTATCTACTTTAGACGTAATGAATGTATTTAACAAAAACATTACTGACAAATGTCTTGATTTTGATTTTGGCTTAATAGCTGGAGAATTTGAATCTTCAGACAATCTTTGAAATTATCATACATTAGATAATATTAGTTGCATTTCTTAGTTTGCAATATTAGAGATTAGCATACATTAACATTAGCATATATTAACACTCTTCCTTAGATGTTAACTTTCAATGCATGAAAAACAGTTCCTTATATTATGAAAGTAATAAACAACTTAGATAAAAACTGTTGAACAAACTATAATAGTATAATTTACGAGACCAAAGAAACTAATTTTTGGTTTTTTGTATTTTAAAATTTTTCTCTAAGTTTAACACTGCAAGGCAAAATGCCTTCACTGGTCAAAACTAGAATTAAATAAATTAATAAAGCCAACTATTTATGTGAAAGAGATAATTATTAATAAATTATTGATACCTGAAAGGAATTAAGCTTTCAGCCCTCACTGAGACATATGAATGTAATGACGTAAGAAATATTGTAGGTCAGCACCATTAGGAATCAGCTGTTTCTGAAGGAAGAAAAGTTAATGAGTCCTGAAGGCAGAAAATTTAATTTGTTTGTAATGAAGAAAGAACTGTTTAGTGGTCAAAATTCTCTACTGGGGAAGAAGCTTGGACTTGATCTTGGCAGGAGTGAGAGTTTGTAAGGGAGGGCAGTGTGTTTGCAGTTTAAGGTCATTAATTCAGCTAATGTGACCACAGCTGGTGTCTCACAGAGTTTCTGGAGAGCTCTGAGAGCAGGAAGAGGAGAAATCTTGTGCCTGTGTGTGTAGAGATGCCTGAGCAGGGCCAGGAGTGTGTGCAGAGACACTGTCCTGCCCTTTGCAATGACATCTCCTCCTTGCTCAGGGAAGATGAAATCTCCAGAGACCCACCTGAAGAGTTTTAACTTTTCCTCCTCTAACTGAGTAACGTGAATGAAAGTCTTTCAAGATTCAAACCTGATTAGGTTTGAATATTTGGGGAGAGAGTGGTGGAGCTACCACAAGATACATCTCTAAATTCAGGTGCATTATGATTCTAGGTGTCACTTGAGCTTTCTGATGAAATGCTAATACAAGCACATTTTTCAGATGATAGTCTCAAAAATTTAGTCATAAAGGATTTTTTGAAGACTCCATATCTAGCAGGCAGTCATATCCATTACATATCAGGTTAACCTGTTGAAAAACACAAAATTTCTTGAAAGCTATGAAGAAAGTCTTCAAGCTGCTGTTGTAGTGGAACAAATTACCTCTTGAAAAAATCTAAAATAAACACTTGAGTTTTCAGTCAGTAAACCTGTAAAAAGAGTTTGTGTCAACATAATTTTCTGAGATGAGACTACAATAGATTATTTTGATAAGACAGGTGACAAAAATTCAAACATTTTAGTGAGTCCAAAGGCTAATCTAGTATGCTCTGATTCTGTAGACCCAGCCTAAAAAATGTTGTCAATAAATATTTTTGATTGCATACCCCTCCAAATTTGCTTATTCTGTCTTGAAAAATAAAGACTTTTAAAAGCATTTCATGTAAAAAATAATAGAAGAAAATACTTCTTCCCACACACACACATAAAAGAGAAACAATTACCTTCTAAAATGATATACTGAGTTTCAAGATTTGCCTATTACGGTCTACCAACTCCAACTTTTTACATCACAGACAATAGTGCTGTCAATGAAAGGTTAATTTGTAATTTGTCTTTTTCAAGCTCATTTTAAAGCAACGTTAAGTTATTTTGGTAATCTATTATGATTCTTCAAAATTCAAATAACCTAGGCTTGCTGGTTCTCTGTCTTTCGTTAATCTTTTACTTATAATAAGACATCTGAGTAAATAACATGTTATTTCCATTTTATTAATACATATTCTGTGAATCCATGATTTGTTGCTATTCAGCTCTATGAAATGCTGTAGATATAATAGCATCCACTATCCATTTTCTAGTTCATTTACTTAGACACAAATACACACTCCATATCATTTAGAAGGAAACCCAAACATGCTTTTTACCATTTGTGGCTAAGCATCAGTAGTCCAAATTATTGTTTCACAAATAGTTTCTGTTGCCATTATTATGTTTCACTGGTCACCTTACTCGACTTGCAAACTTCTCTCGCTGTAATGGATATTTCAGACAGGTTTATTACATGCCATCTCCATTTCCATCACCTATCCAGCTCGTTCCTCATGCAGGAAGTGGGAGCTGCTTTTATCATTCAAAATCATGGATGCAGCTACAGGCCAGAGTCATCAGAGACTGTACAGACTGCAGAAAATATTGTCTTTTTATGGTAGTCACTTGCCTGTTATTCACAGAAGATTTACTGCAGCAAAAGAGAAAGCTCTTCAGGATAACCTTTAAAGCGCTGTTTCCACAAAGGATGACTTCAATTCTTTCTAAGGCTGTCTAAGTGCTCCAGCATTGGGGGAAAACAAGAAAGGAGGTTTTGAATCATGGGCCTTTATGCCATGACACATTACCTTCCAGATATCACCATTCACACTTCAATCTGTCAAATGGCACCATGGGGAGCACAGGCTAATGCAGACATCTCCTGCTAAGGACATAATGTCAACGATTTTATCCCACCATGCACCCAAAAGAGAAATATGGTCAAAGATAACCTCTGGACACTTACCAGGGAGGTGGGTTATGAAAGGTGAGTGCTGAAATGCCATGTGAGAGTTCTATTGGATATATATTCTTTCCTACTGAAATAGCTTAAGGCTGGATGGATTTGTTACCAAAATGGAGCTAAATGGGGGTTGAAACAACGTGCAGACAAGGTTGTCTTGTTTAAACTGCAAGAATGCCTGGACCTTCAGTACAAGTGTGAGGTCTTCAGTTAAATCTTGATAGTTTTGAACGTTACCTCCAGGAATCATCAGACCCTATTGTACACAAAGCAGCTTTGCAATTGTCGGTAAGTTTCAAGGGTAACTATCAGGGATCTCTTTGCAGCTGCTTTTGTTGGGTTGATGTCTACTGCATTTTACACTGTGCTCTGGAAATAGAAAGCCACCTAAACCACTTCAACAGAATATAATAGAGGTCAGACTTTATGTTCTGCTCCAGATGGTTTTTAATAGTTAAACAAACTATATTTAAAATTAAGTCCTTTAATCTGCTAACAGGATTTTTTTTTGGAGGCGCCCTTGATTTTGGGTGGAGTTTAGTGTTGAACCATGAACGAATCTATTCATTGTTGGGGAAAAAAAAATCATGTTTAGGTGTTGGTTTTTCAGTAGGTGAGAATCCATGTTGTGCTGCTGCTCTGTGGATGACTAATAATGGGATAGATCAACTCGTAGTTGGTCAAGGAAAATGAGGCTCGTGTAGTTTGGCATATCTGTGTTACCATGTGCTGTTATAACTCCTTCTTCTCCATCCTCACAGTAACATTTTAAACTTTTGTTCAGTTCCAGCAGGCAAAATATAGTTTTAATCAAGGTTTTTGAGAATAAATTTCTGGGCAGGAAAATGCACAGTATCAGTGTTGAAATGTGAAAAATAATAGCAGGTGGTTATTGCAGCATGAGATTACTTCCCTCGGGAAGAAAGCATTTCTCAAATGTACCAAGAGCTTTGTAAGCACTTCCCATAAGTTTGCCCATCAAGGCTGGTACTCATGAGACCTAAAAACAATGGAAGCAGACTTTCTCAGCTGTGTTGTCTGACAACTACTTCTTTGCCTCTAGGCTTCCAGTGGGAATCAGGTCAATTGAGTAGTGACAAGCTAATTATCGTGTGATATCTGGCTGTTTTATCTTCATGATTTCAGTTCAATTCCCCAGTGGAGTCATTTACATCATGAGGAACCCAGCATTGCAGGAGGGCCCATTGCAAACCAGAGGCTTTCACCATGAAGAACTTCCTTTTTGAAAAAGAAATTAAAAACTTTGGCAGAAATGATGCACTTCAAACCCTCATCTGCTTCTGCTAGTAGATGCACAACTTCTCTGACCTTGTCCAGGTAATAATTTGCCTTGAAGGCTTCCAGTTCACAAAGAGCTGGCTTCTTTCTTTCCAAAGAGGAGGGAACTGCTTTCATAGGATTCCAGCAGGATGATAGAGCAATACGAAAACAACCTGTACTCTTTGCTCTGTTTAGATTAGAGAACTTCCATGTATCTTCCTTTGCTTTTTAAATAGAACTATTTGGAAGAATTTTTTTGAGGTTCATCTAATTTTATTAAAAAACCACACACGTACCAACCCCCTCCCCCCGAACTAATCTTATTTAGGGGCTTTGAGTTGTTTCAAGAACTAGACAGATTTCAGATAATGAGTTATCTGAAACAAGAGCAGAGTTTTGTCAGTGAATTGTGAGACCCCTTGACTAAAGAGATCTCATTGTGAATACCTAACAAACATATGACTGCAGGCAACAGAGACACCATTTGACCAGGGCAATATGAAAAAAATTTGACTTTTAGCTAGTGACAAGTTATGTGTTTATGATTTAGGTCTAATACAACAGAATGGACTCTGTTTCTTTGAAGATATATCCCTCAATGTATCTTTAAAGGGTATATTATTAGACTGTCCTAATGCAAAATGATCAGCTGAAACTAATCTCACTAATGAGATTCATTTGTTCTTTGACAAAGCAATAAATAGTTTTCTCAAGAAAAAATTTAACTAATAGTTGAACAACAGCCTTATAATTATTTTTTCCTCTGGTGGTAGCAAGCACAGAAACAAACAGTAAATTTTTCATTTGTTCATCTCTTCAGAGCAACTGTTTAGCACAGATATGCTTGATTAATGGATTTAATTTGTTCCCTTCTCCTCGAGTCAGTTTTCATATTACACTGGTTATCAGAGGATGGGACAATAATGTGGCTACTCTCATAGTACTGTATTCCATCAGTGTCAGGGCTGCCTTCAAGCTCCAGGTCTGCATCTTTAACCTTTGCAGTCCTACCAAATCTTTCATCAATCTGCGTTACAGTCACCTTGGGAAGGAAAAGCAGAAGCACTCAGTCAGCACTTACAGGTAGTAAAGTGTGTCATTATTTCTTACAAAATGCTGGCAGCAGTGCACCTTTCATTTCCCACAGAAATATGATTTGTGAGATGTGCAGCCCTATGGTTAAGAGAGGAAAATGTAAATTAATCGTCTGCTTGCTACTTGTATGTTTTATTTATATTTATGTATGTGTGTAAATGTATAACTTATGTGGTTTTTTAACCTCATGGGGTATATATATATGTAGACACACAATATTTTACTGATGTTAAATCTGATTACTGTTATATACTTAAATTTTTTATGTCTGGTTCAAGCAACATCATAAAAAATAAGACAGACTTCAAAAACATTCATTTCACAATGTTAGTTTCCTCCCAGCAGAACAGATATAATCAGAGAGACTTGCTAAGGTTATTCCAGGTTTCAGGCTAGAAAAGGGCTGCATAATTACAAGGTGCCATGTTCCTTCAGTTTCTATTATACTCAAAAGGAGTTTAACCAAATTTAGTGGGAAATATATTGCTTCTGTAAACATCATATTACATGCTTTTGTAATAAATCAAGTTTAAGAGATCATTAAGAACTACTGAAATAAAAACCTGTTTTGGAGTGGCACTATGGGGATTCATCATATACATTCTTCGAGGTTGATGGCATGAAACTGGGAAAAAAATTGTGATGAATTTGTGGATTTGTGTTTTACATTCAGATTTAGTGATTCAGCAAACTGTATAAATGAGTTATGCATTTCCTGAGATGTCAGATGCATTTCAGTATCGGACTGAAGTACAGATATTGACATGTGTTCTGACTTCAGTAGTGCAGAAATGCTGTAAGGGACAGTCTAGGGAACAGAACTTTTGCAGTATAAGTGGACAAGAACAATTGCACTGTGAAAAAACAAGGGCTGAGGATGATTTGAACAAAGTCCCGGAGCAAGCTGGTGTCATATCCAAGTGTGAGCTTGAGATCTGGATCCTGCTCAGATGTGGCTGCCTGTGTTGCTTCTATTTAAGGGCTTTCTGTCCATGTTATTTCTGACATATTTCATTTAGGAGGGCTTAAAAATACCATGATGCTCACTAGACATTTTAATACTTGTCATATCAGAAGGAAAATCATCTGTTATGCAGAGTTTACCTTAGAAAAACTATATATATATTAAAGCCTTCATTCGTCAATTACAATAACGGACTGACAAACTGTGAAATATTGGTGCAGGTTCTTCTCATTCATCAGGATCACACCATTCATTTTGTCTGCTTCAAAATGTGAGCATCGATTGATATATTTATGAATTTAACTTTTATTTTGCCTGACCCCATGGAAAGTGAAATTGTGAAGTAAAACTTAAAAATTCCGTGATTCATGTTAGATATTTTCTTACTCTGATAATTTCATTATAAAACTAAATGTAAATGAACAAATTAAAAATATAAAAAAAAATAGATGTATGTCTGAGATATTTTAGGAAAAATTTTGAAACTAATATTGACGAGAGTGATATATTTGAAAACTGTCATTCTAGTCCTTGGCTTATTTGTTTTGTTTTAATTTAGTAGATTTTCTTGTGTTTGTTCTATAAAGATTTTTTCCCTCTAACACCATTAAAGATCATTTAAGGCAGGTTCAGGATGGACAAACATAAATATTTGGTTCACTGGATTTTGAAAACATCTGAACCCAATTAGCTTTGGTCTTATTTAATCAGGAATTTTTTTTGTCTCAGTGAGCGTACAAGAAAATCCACAGGAAATAAGTAGTCATGTTTTATCTGTGATGTATTATTTTGCTTGGTATAATGTACATTTAAAATGTCTCTTGAAAGGGCCTATTTAAAATTTCTGTGCAATTAATTTTTTCTTTAGAAAGAACATAGTATATAATTGTTTTGTATACAATTTTTCTATGATATGAATTCCTATTTGTTAAAGTTTTCAGGGAAAAACCCAAATCTGGAAAAACATTTTAATAGTTGAATCTTGAAATTATAGAAATATTGTAGATAAAAGCCTTTAATAACATAGATTTTTAACTACCTAGATGAATTTACTTTTATTACCTTTTATCACTTCTTGCTTTCAAGGTTAGCTTTACAACTAAGGGGGTTGACATAGGGGAATTGAAATAAAACTGTGAATATCAACACAAAATAACCAAAAACTGATAGCTTTTGTAAAAAGAAATTAATAGACCTTTCAAGCAGACAATGTAGTTTTAAAGATCCCATCCCCTGTTTGTTGATAATGTCTCTTCTATGTTACAGAACAGAAAAGAGAAGCAATCAAACACAGAAAGGCAATAAAACCCCTCCAGACTTTTAATTATGTAATGCTGCCCCACTAACAGTTTGTGAAATAAGAGCCCTTTGTTCATTCTTTAAATTTCTTGGGTTGATCTCTGCCTCAGGCTGAAGACTTCCAAGATTACCTGAGACAAAAGAGCTCAAGTCTGTCTAGGAGCAAGGCACAATTACCTTCTACAGAGTAGACAGAGGAACCCAGGTGGGTTAGGGAGAGACTGAAACAAGGAAATATTTGATATGTTTCCAGTTAACCCACCTGAGTCTTTCTACAAATGTATCATAACTCTTTGTAGTTTTTAAATATTCCATGAGTCATAGATATTTCTTTTATTCCAACAGAATTTCAACATTTCAGAGGCCAACCTACAGGTGTGCTAATCAATTCAGTGAATATTTGAATGCAAATTTTTTACCTGCTTCCTACTTTGATAGAAAAAAGAGCAGCCCACATCCTGAAAAGTCTGATGTGGACATGGCAAATCACTGAACTTTTTTTCACCATGTGATCTGAAAAATGCATTGAAAAAGGCACTGTTACGTGTGATGGGCAAGGCTGAACATCTCCCTGGCCATAGCAAGGAGTGACTGAATTCTTTATTCTACTTGACTTGCATGTTGAACTGGTTTTATCTCAGTCCATGAGTTTTCTTGCTTTTACCCTCCCAATTCTTTCCCTGTCTCACTGTGGGGTAAATCACTCTGTGATGTTTAGCTGCCTCCCAGGGTTAAAACACAAAAAAAAAACAACAAACAAAAAAAAAAAAAAAAGTCTTACACAGTGATTGGGGATACAATAAAAACACTTCCATGAGTAAATGTCTTTAGCTCCTGTAGGTAAAAATGGAGAATAATATAGCAATTAAACTGTAATTTACCTCTTTTCCTAGCTGTGCAATAAATAAGTTTGCCTTGAAACCTGCGAGTTGCAAGCTAAGGAATGTTTTATAAGGTTATCTGGGGGATGTTTTTCTCTCGTGCAGCACAGTGTGTACATGTGCCCCCGAGCACATCACAAAGTCTGTCTTCCAACTCTGTCATTAACATGAGCACTAACAAGCCTGGAGATGACTTAGTGAAAGGTCAGGTGCTTCATTAAACTCGCTTGTCAGCAACTGGAGGCTTTCCAGCCATGGTGAGCTATGACAAAAACAACCAAATTTACATTGTACTCTGCATAATTAACTCCAGGAAATTAGAGGCAATTTAGGGAATAACTGAGGAACTGGCCAAGAAGAATTATACACATCTGTACTAAACCAAACTGCCTCAATGCCCTGGCAATTAAAGTACTGTTGTCTGTATAGAAGGGACCATTATGTTCTGCAGTTTGAGCCTATAGTTTTTGGTCAAAAAACAGGACATTTTTTTCTCAGAAGAGACAATGGAAATCAGAAAACCTCCTGCCATAATCACTAGCATATTTCCAATCACTCAAGAGCAATTCTCACTTGGGAAGACTGTGAACAGTGCATTTTGATGCAATCTATGCCTGCTGTGTGTCCCATATAACCAGTAACCCTAATGATGAAACAAATACTGCATTTCTTCTATTATCTTCTTAAATACTCTGATCTGGCACTTTGACAGAAGAGGTCACAATCCTGAAGGCAATAACTCCCTTTTAATGTCCTGTTGCAAAATTCAAGAACAAAAAGAATGAAGTGGGTGTTGTTAATTTGAAAAAGGCAGGGTAAAATTCAGTTTTGGTGGAAGGCCAGTTATTATGCTGTATTTGGAAGAGGCAAGGCAATTTCTTGGATGCTTATCTTACAATTTTTCCCCATTAAAAAAAAAAAAAAAAATTAATCATTTTCCTGCCACAAGAAGTGCTGAGAATTTTACTTGAAGGGAAAATTGCAATTTTTCAACATACATAAAATTTTTTGCTATAACCTACTTGTAGTACCACAAATGCACATAGCACTCAAACACAAACAAACAAACAAACAAACAAACAAGTAAATTAAAGCATATATATCGTTTGATACTGTAAACTTGTGGAATTTTTGTATTTATGTGGTTAATGTATTTTTTTAATAATTTCATTTTCTGAAACTAAGTGCAAATGAAATATGAAACAAACCAACCTCAAACTTCCTTAACTTTTTTTCAATACCTGAGAATAGTAAGCCACTATTAAATGAGCAAGATTAGTCTAATAAATAGTGTTGTAAGACTCAAATTCAGTTCTCTTTGGTACCACAATTTTCCTTGGGGAAAAGCAAAACCAAAAACGGTTAGAATTTCTTTACTTCTCTAGATACCAAGAGCACAATTTTCTGACTTTAATATTACATGACAGCAATGGAGATTGAGAGGTTCTAAGCTGTGATACTGATGGTGAAATATTCATTATTAAAAGGTAGAAATTTATAGTTTGGGGTGTTTTTAACAAAGTATCCTTATTTTATTAATAGCTCATAATTCAAGATTCAACAAACATACCTTGGTTTATTTTGCTTGATTGGTGTTTATTGCATAAATATACTTCGTGGAATTTTAAAGAGTTGTCTGATCTCTATCATTTGCTATTTCTGCTGTCGTTTTGCTGCTGTTAAACCTTTACACCCCTGACACATACCAGAAATAGAAGTAAAACTTGTCAGCTGGATCATTGAGAATACATTGCATACATGAAGTTTGGCTTCTTGTCTTCTAAATGGAGCTTCTGGTAGTGGTAGATCTCTTCTGTATCCTAAATAATCTTTCCTGGATTTTATATGAACAGAGCATTTCCCTGACACCTGCAGAACACTTGTGGTGGCTGGAATCCCCTTAAATTAGGACTGCTGAAAAGGAGTTCATTTGCACACTTTTTGCCTCCATTTTGTTCCAGAAGTTTCTCATTACATCATTTAAAGAACATGGAGTTAAGTATTCCAGGAGACACTGGTAAACAAGAGAGTGAGCTAAACAAAGTCTCAAAAAAATTGGAAGTACTTTAGATTCCTAAACGTAATAAAACTCAGGTCCCTGCCAATCTTTATGATGTCTTATTTAGTGTGCAAATGTAGGTATGCTCTCACAGTCTGTGCTCTCATCTTCAGATTTCTGAAGATTGCATCTGGAAATTCTGAAATTGCATCTGGAAAACTTTCTTTATAATGCTTTTTGTAGTGTTTGTTTTTAAACGAGAAGAGTAAACCCGGTGCCATTTGAACTAATGTTTTCACAATGTATTTTTTTGGATAACAAAGGACTTGAGGACATGCAAGACCTGAGGTTCTTCTTTTTCTTGTGCATTTACATGTCAATGCCTTTCTGATAAAAACTGTGAAGAAAAATACTTTCCAGACAGGCTTTTGTTTGGGTTATTTTACTTCTAACAGAGAAGATAATGGTTAATGCACAGCTTTACATGGAGGTGGGGGAGATCTTGTCAAGGATTGCAAAGAAAGCATGACTGTGCTCAAAACATATCTTCCAGCAACTGCAGTGCCTCTTATGAATGGGGACAGTGACATAAAATGTGATATGAGGCAGATTAGCTGCATCTCGGTGTCTTCTGCCAGCACATTATGTTCATGTCATGTTCTTGAATTTCATTTACAGATAAGCCCTGTGAGTAATTGTAGCATGAAACTTAAAATTGTAATCTGCTTTTGATGTATGGAAACAGAGGGAATTAGATTAGGAGAATCTTTCAAATGACATTGCATGTTATTTAGCTTTTGAGTATATGTTTTTTTACAGACGCAGTTTTTGTTTACTGCTTCACTTTAAATGTTTTCAGTCTCCAGCAGACCACAGTCAAAAGCAAAAGGAATAAACTGGTCACCAACAAGCCCTTGAGTGAGTGGGTTTGCCCTTAATACAGCAGATCCTAATGGTCTTGCCAAGCCTGGGTGATATTGATGTATAACACATAATGTTATACACTATCCTAATGGTCTGAATGCCATTAATACTCCACCTTAAGCGCCAGTAATTACTATTCAAATGATATTTAAACTAAAAGCAACATCTGAGTAAATTCCACCACCTCACCTTTCTCCCACACATCTCTGTCAAATGTAGGAAGTGATTAGAAAATGGATTATATGATTTCCTACTTCTTCCTTTAAAAAGCTTTTCAAAACCCTTGTGAAATACAACAGGCAGAGCATTCCATTTGAATGGAGTACAGTTCTTCTTTTTGTTTAAGGAATATTTTCCAGAGTTAAAAAAAGAAACTCAGTTTGCACAAGGATGTCATAAACCAGGGTGATGTCATTCTGCAATCCTGAGAAAATTTTAGGACCTCTCCAGTCAACATATGTGCAACGAAATCTGCTGAAAAATACTGATCTTGGATATTAGTAAAAATCATCTGCCCATCAACCTATTTGCTCTGAAAGATTAGAAGCCATGTGAAACTGTGAGAATGGTAGTTTGTTGAAAAAAAATCTTAATTGCTTTGTGTACTTGTAAAGGAGTTCTTTTTTGTTGTTTGTTAGTCTCTTTTGGTTTGGATTTTTTTTTTTTTTTCAGGAAATCTCAGTTTTAAATATTAATAAGATATGCCAGAGATTTGATTTTGGAAGCTCCCTTCCTCACTTCACATTAAACATAGACTATCTAGATGACATATCTTCCTGCTAGATCTTATAAATTGTCCTTTTATGGATTCATATTTGTTCAGAGCTATGAAAGACAGCTATCTCACTTTACACCTGATTTCCTCAGTCACAGCAACATAAAAAACCCATAAGGGTCATGATGGGAAATTGCTCACTTAATGATGTTAAGAGCTGAAATTTCACATCATTATAAAGAACTGTTAGGGCCGAGTTGTTTTGCAAGCAGCTACTTGCCTCTCTGATGTATTTACTTTGCTTTGGGATTTAAAAGTTATCTTTGTAACTCATGGAAACATGAATCACTGCACAGATCCCCTCTTATAGACAACAAATGAATATTGCAGAGGCATTTTATTGCATTATTGCTACTCTGTGCTGCATCTACCATTTCACAAATATCATTAAATTGAAGATCAGTCATAATATGTGCAAGATTTAGCATAAAGGGTAATTAACATGTGTATATTTTCCATGCTCTAGCAGCAGACTGGCCCCTCTGGAACATGTATTTACAAACAAATCCACTTTGCTGGCAGTTATCATCACAACCAGTTAGCCCTGCATTCACTTCTTGGCTGCTGTAAAACTGCTTCTCAGGAAAATAATTTTAGTGAGATGGACTTGCAGTAGCTACGTGTTTTCTGATGATCTTTAGTAACTGATGCTGAGTTTTACTTGTCACAGGGAAACACTTGGATACTTGCAATTCCTACAGACTCCAGCAGAAGAGAGAATCAATGAGAACACACTTTATTTACCCTGACACTGGTGGTTGGGCAATGCCCTGATACATAACACTGAAGTCATCAGGTAAACCTGAACAAAGATGAACTTTTTTTTGAAGGCCTCTGAAACTGCCCTTCCAGGGTCTTTTAGGCTAAATGCATACTATCCTGTGGTCTTAGTCTCAGGACTTCACACCTGTAAATTCTGAAAGTTCTTTCCCTGGGACTGCTGTCGTAATTCAGTTTAAGGTGCTCAGGAATTTTTCTGTATAGTCAGTTTCAAGAATGTATCTCCTGCAAGGCAAATTTCAAAGCACTGTAGTTAACAGAATTTCCTTTGTTTGAACCCAAAGACATAAATATATATAAACTTATTATTATCGTCCCTGTATATCTTCAATTTTTAAGTGTTTTAAGTTTTCTGTTGCAAAACACCTTTCCTGGAATGTTTTATTTTCCAGGTCCTGCCACTCTGTCCTCTCTAGGTCTTGAACATCCTAGTAAAAGATCTGTGCACCTCATGCCACTCAGGGGATCTTGCAGCTTGTCAACAAAAGGGACAAAATACAAAACAGTGATACAGAAAAATAATAGTGCGTCCTACTCACATATGACATTTTTTCCTCTGCATCCATTCCCCAATCTCAGGTTCTGCTAAGAATGACATCATTTGATCCTTGGATTAAAAATTTCATTCATAACTGCTTTGTAAATGATTCCTGAATGAATGTTATGAAATACTTTTCATTATATATTTACTTGAAGATAATGAAAATTGCTTGAGAAATTTTCCATAAAGACACTTAAATATATTAGGATTGATATCTAGCTGATTCAAAGTTTACAGAACACAGGGTAAATCTTTGATACAAAGGTACTTTTGATTAAAGCTTTATTGCTTTTGAAGATCTTCTTTCATAAATAAGACATATTCTAAGGGTTAGTATGTTTTACAGTAGTAGTAGAGAGCCAAAGGCAGGAAATCCTTTGCATTCTTTTTTGTGAGTTCCATTATTTTATGGGTGTTCTCTCCATGCTTGTTCTGTGGTTGTGAACTATAAAACAACAACAACAAAAAAGACTTTTATTTTGTTTTTTCCACCTTTGTTTCTGAAAGACAATTTCCATAAGAAAAATTGAAAATCATGATTCAGAGTAGTTTTGCTGGTCAAAATGAGAAAAAAAAAAAGATATGAAGTCTGAATCAGATTCCTGCCTCCTAGCCAGAGAATATCTTTTAGTCCTTGTGTGATGTATTTTTCTTACTAAATATCCCTTTTCTCTCTCTGACATTGAGTCTTACATTATTGCTGACCCCAATTTTTCTTCCAGATCTTTCTATGCTGAATGAAGACAGTCTGCACCCTGTCCACTAGGCCTTATTATTTCCCCCTGCTAGAGGTTCTATCTTTATCAGCTAATAACCTCACTGAGACCTTTTTCAGGCAAAGGCCAAGCAAAAGGTATAAGGTTTCAGATATAATCTATTTGAAGTTAACTTCAGTAATCTTGATGGAAATTATTTTGGGAGCATCAGTACAAGTAATTGAGTAGGAGCTTGGGAGTGGTTGATAGTGTTAAGTAAGAAAATGGTAATACTTGGCCATTGTCAAGGACAATGACTTCAGCTGTGAATTTCTTGTCCTGCCCTGGAAATCATGTAAGTTCCTTATGTGGATGGTCCTGTATCCCTCAGGGTGAGTATCTCAATGGCCTACTGTCCTTTGTATTTGTAGTTTCTAATGTGCCTGACTTTTCTTTAAAATTCTCTATTTGCTTCCATTGAAATGAACCCCCACATTTGAAGAATACTGGGTAGGGGGTGAAGAAAAAATCATATTAAACTGCTGTTCTCCTACCACTAAACAGAACACTTAAGAAAGAAGAAATTCAGTAAGATTTGTTTAATTTCCCAGCTGGAACACAAACACTGGCAAATCACTGCCACATATGTATTTACCCTGCTACAGTATAAGGACAGTCTGTGATTTATCAAGCTGTTCCACTACTGATTTTTTCCTTTGCCTTAACAATCTATTTCTCCAATAACCATTGTCAGGAATTTTAATTAAAGCAAATAACATGGACCATTGGCTAACAGATCTTGAATGTTTAGTAGATGACCAAACTTTAAATTTGATGGGGTTTAGGAGACAGTGAAGATATCTCATTACAAGAGGAAGCCTCCCAGAAATAGAGTTTGGGTTCCACACGTGCATGGTGCAAATAATAACTATAAAACTAGAAGAGAGTTTTACAGATATATTTTAACTCCCAAATAAACCAACTAAAGTGTTATTTCTCTTATTAAACATTACAACAAAAAGACCAAAGGAAACAATTCCCCAGGATGGAAGTAGTATCAGACAGCATATCTATATAAAGCTTCACTCTGTGAAAAGAATACATACATTTCTGACAGAAAATAAATTATTATATAAAGAGAAATCCAAGGACCAACATCTTTACAAGCAAACATTTTTACTTAAAGATCTGTATCTCTTACTTGCTCTGTATGGAACGTGTCTATCCAGGAGGATCATTCTGTATTTTAAATCCAATAAGTGGCCTAAAGCCACAATACTTAACTTTTTTTTTTTTTTTTTTTGTGGTCATGATATTAATTCAACAAATAACTGCTGGTTTAAACAATATTTTTAAAACAATTGTTAAAGTAAAAAAAAAATCTTGTTTTCCTTTTTTGAAGCGAGGAAAAGGATTAAAGAACCATTTTTCATTATAAGTATGTTCAGGAGAAATAATCTCACCTAACCTTGCAGTTATTGGTGTGGGAGCCATAAATTTTTCTCTTTTCACTCTCTTAAGGGCTGATGCATTACCCATGAAAGTCGGTGGAAGGTTATCAAGACTTACAGGAATAATTTACCACAGCTAAACATGTGCATTGTCTTCGGAGATATGTAAGCAATCAGTCATGTTTGAGTTTCATAATATGTTATGTACTACTAAGTGTACATTAATAAGAATTATGTGAGTATAGATTATCTGTTTTTAAAATAATATATTTTGTTAAGCATTGATGTAATAATTTGACCTGTAATTTGTTGGATTGTATGGAGAAAAGATAATTTGTGTTATTTTGAAATTATTGAATGGAAAGAACTATGTGAAGTATTATTTTATGATCAAAAATAAGAGTGCAATATATGCTCTTAAGGTTTCTAGGAAAACTACCACTATTATTACTATAAAGTTTTAAATATTTTTTTCAATATTTTCTGGTTAAAATTTCCTTCACACCTCTTAAATAGGAGTTTGTTGATAAGTAAATTTTTGAAATAATCTGCATTGTGAATCCAGAGTAATGCGGTGATTTCATTACTTCACAGCACCTGAAGTACTTTCAGAATGAGAAATTTGCAGTTTCATATTTGCAGAGTAAGTTACTGAGAAGAAAAAACAGGCAAGACAGTTCATAAATCTAATCACATTTAAAGAATGAATCTCTTTGATTCTGACTTTTTAGAGGTAAAGCTGGCAACATAAATGCAAGCAGACTTTAGTCTTCTATTGCAACCTTTTATCAGAAATTACATGTAATGGTCCTTCGGGAAACACTCATTCTGAGGCCAACAAAATGGTCCAGATTTCCCTCTCTAATATTCCATTCCATGTGGTAGAAAAGTTGTTGCCTCTTATTAAACTTATTGATATTTTTAGAATAAATTACTTGAAAACAGAGCAAGCCTTTCATAACCCTTTTTCTGGTGGCCTCTTCTACCAAAATGATACCTGAAGCATAAGGTTGGAAGGTCAGTAATTTCTTAATATTAAGTTGCTACAACATATCATGTATTTGGTATTTGTGTCATGGTTAGGCACAAAAATACTGTATGTGGTTTCGTTTTTTCTTATAATAAATCTAGTTTGAACTAAGAAGAAAAAAGTGTGTATCATCGTATTTTTTTGCATCATCTCTCTCTGTAAAGAAGCACTCCATTTTTTTTCTTTCATTTTCTCAGTCAGTCAAAATTGGAGAAAATAAATGAACAATCTAGCAGGTGATGTAGGAATCTGTTTATTTTAGTTCTATACGTGTTCATGCTACATAAATTGGATTAAAAAAAAAAAAAAAAGCCCAGTAAAAAAAATCCTCATTAAACTAATATTATTGTGTCTCTTTAAGGAAGAAATAGGCAACAACTGATGTGATGAACATCAGTCTCTCAAGATATTCTATTCTTGATTTTCTGCTTTAACATAACTTGAAAATTTTAGGCCAAATTTCTCATAGATCCAGTATACACAAGGCACTGGTTCTTCTCTTTCTCACCTGGTTTGCAGTTAAAGAAATCAATGAAAAGAATCACTTATTTTTCTATAGACTTTATAGCTTTTTGCAAGCTACATTTAGAAAGATATTTTCCCATTGGAAACTGAGCTTCTTGCTTAGACACAACAAAAATTCTACTTTGGCCTATTGGGATAGTATCCCCAGGCCCTTCATATATATTCTCCTACACAAGCACTTTTGTAGAGAAATTTAAAATTTTTCCTCAGTCTTTTTCAGCAGGTGTTAATGCCTGCAGTCTGGGAATACTATTTTCTCTTCTATATCACCTTTGAACTCACTGGTTCAAAATTCTTTTAAACTTTAAATGGCAGAAAAATTTGCAAAGCAGAGAAAAGTAGTATATAACTTCACTTTGAACCAGTGCTATGCAGGAGTTTTTCAATTAACATGTTGAAGCAGAAAACCATATCCAGTTTGAAACTTGTCTGTGTATTTGGATAGACAGATTGCAAATATGAAGTTTAGAGACACAAGGAGTCTCTAGACTGAGAAACTCATAGAGAAATAAAGGGTTTATTTGCCTCAATTTTGGGATCTCAGGTCTATATTAAAAAAAAATGCCTATTGGAAGACAGACATCTAGAATCCTCTGAAAGAAATCAAGTCCCATTATGTTTTTTTATACAGAATATGGAAAACTAGACTGTCCAGATTGAATAATTGCATGTGAAGGTTTGTGTCAGTTTCTTTGCTCTGATGAAAATCCACATGGCATCAGTAGGTGAGTTGGCAGACTTCAAACCCCTTAAAAAGAAATACAGGCAGGAAGAAGTTATACAGGGACTTCAAAAGAAAGACAAATATTGGAAATCAGAAATCTATGAACAATTCAATAATTTCACAAATTATATAATCTCAAGTACTGTTATATCCCCTTCAAAAGATGTCCTCATATTGCCTCCGAAATTACTCTAGAAAAAAGCTTAATGCTGGAACAGGGGTATGTATGGATTCAGTGCATGCTCCCTATTATCCTTTTCTTTTTCCCTTTCATGTACCAACACAATCCAGTTTAGGCTGAAGATGTCCCAGAGTGATTCCTCTAGTGACAGCTGGAACAGTCTGGTATCTCAGCTTCTATCTGGACACAGGCTTGAAGTTACAAAAGTGACATAATACATGAATTAGAGAAGCATTCTGATTACCTATAATTTCCATATCTGTTATTTAAACAGAACAAATAAATACATCCCTTCATTCTGAATAAACATTTCTGGTTTAGATAAGGGTGACCAGTCTTGTAGGTCTATATTTAGGGAATGCATTTGTTCCAACACATAACTGGTTATTGAAATTTGCATAAACAGCAAGTTTCAAATGAGATGTTTGTGAGTATGGTTTAGGTGTTTAGGGGGTTTTATGTGTCTTTCTCTTCAGACATATTGCCTAAGTATTTGAACTTTAGCTTTGAAAATTGTAAGAAAAAACATCATTTAAAAATAATAGTAATAACACAGTTTTCAAACCATGGAACAAAGGAAATGCTTGCAGATGAAAATTACCATGTGTGAGGAGAGAAACTCTAGTTTATGGAAGTACAATTGAAAGATGTTTACCCAACCCACTCAAATCGAACAAAAAAGATTTTTGTCTTTTGCAGCAGACAAAGCCTGTCATTATAATTCACTTAAAGACCGTGTGAAGTGTCATCAGCTTGCTAGAATAGAAATCCTACATTTTTGGTTTATACTTTAGCCTTGGGGCAGATTTCCCCCAGCTATGCAAAGCACTGATGCAGGCTCTGATGTTACAGGAGACAGAACTGTCTTTTATGGTTAATTTATATACTCCTAGTTTTTTGAAATCTTTCCTTACAAAGGAATATTGTGTGAGTGAATATTTCTATAATTTTCAACAGTAACAATAACATAAAATTAAGCCAAAGAAGGTGCATGATTTGACTTCAAGCAGGCAAGCCTAAATTCAGTAAATACTAAAATAATCTACTGGAATATACTATATTGATACAGACTTTAAGTTTTTGTGACAGTCTTACATAGCAGTGTAACAGCTCTGTGCACATGTATTATTTGTGAATATAAAATAAATAACATTTAGAGGAGGATTTCTATGTGTGAGTACACATATTTGTTTTATTAATAGCTATGTTGTGATGTATAGTAGATATCTATCTTCTGTTTTTACAAAAAGTGCCCTTTCAGCTTCTAAATCTTAAATTAAACTGCTGTGGACTAATAAAAAAAGAAATAAAGTCTACTGAAATAAATTGCCTCTGAAATAGATTTAAACTTTGCAAGAATTATCAGCCTCTTACATCTAGTGAGAAAGGTAAAATATGAAGGAACTATTAAATTCATATCTCAGCGATTACAAAACAGTATTTCTCTATCTGTGGTACATGAGATTGCAGCACTCTGAGATGTCTGTAAAACCAAGGAATCTGTAATGATAACTAAGGGAATTAGCAAACAGATTAAGGGCTAGATTTCTTACCAGAGGGGCTAAAGGGTTCACAGTTTATATATGGTTCACACTATATATTCCCCCAAGTTCTCCTGTAAGTGAATGCTTCTCATTGGAACTCAGGATGGCTTAAGCTGTTCTTCAAGATATGTAACAGATAAACTCAGCATCTTCCAGGAGTAGTAATGCTTGAAAGTCCATAGAAAGGGAGGAAGGGAAGGGAGGAAATGAAGAAAATTGAGTAGGCTGATAATCTCGAAGTAGGCTGAGTAAACCTCAGAGTGGAAACTAAGGAAAATAATGACCAAAAAAAATATGCATATTTTGCTTTCCTATTAACAAGTAACACATTTATTTAGATTATAGACATTCCACAAGGAAAATAGAAGAAAATAATTTTCTTTTGTGGACAATCTACCAAAGATAAGAATGGCCTTTTACAAGAAAATTACCAAATTACTGCAGGACTAGAAAACAAACACATAGGGTCCTAATGAGATGCATACAGAAAATTCAACTTCATGAAAAGACAATGTTAAATTGAGAGTCTCATGGAAGCAGAGTAGCTTGCAATAAATTCACACTGAATATCATATTCTTAACAAAATCTAGCCTCTGTGCCTCTCCACCTCTTCCTATATTGCTGATGATTTCAGCTCAGCCATCAGTTTCTCAGCCCAACTAATAATTAAGGAGGAGAAGAAGTAGTGGAGGAACATTAGATACTCTTTAATCAAACATTAATGATACATAATAGACACTTATCTGCAATTCAGAATCACGGATTTGAGGGGTGGGCTGTTCATTGGATAAGGAATTGGCTGGAGGGACACAGCCACTGAGTTGTTCTCAGTGGTTCCTCTGCCCAGGTAGAGGCTGGTGATGATCCCTCAGGGCTCTGTCCCAGGATCTTATAGCAGCTTTCCAGTACCTGAAAGGCGAGTAATAAAAAAAAGGAGAATGACTTTCTACATGGACATGTAGTATTAGGACAAGGGAGATTGGCTTTAAACTAAAAGGGATATTTAAATTCTTTCCTGTGTGGGTGGTGATGACCTTTCCAACCCAAGCCATTTAATGATTATTTCAGTATGCATGGGTTTTGTTTGCCTGTAATTTCTCAGAATAACAGCAACCTGAGCTACAAATGCAATTTTCAACAAAAAAAATAGTAATATCTCCTAACTCAATGGTTTTATTTTCCCTGTCTTTCCTGAAATGTGCTATGGTGAAATGAACTAGCAAAAAAATGAGGCTTAGAAACAGAGCCTTGCTGCTATAACCAAGTTTTTAACAGGTGAAAGAATTATAAAGCAATCATCTGCTTTGCAGTTGTGATTTTTATTGCTGAGAAAAAAACCCACAGCTCTCCTTTTGATCGTAGTCTCTGTTATCCGTTACATGTTCCTTTCATATAAAGACAATAAAAGAAAAATTCAAACCTCTTTTCAAATCCACACAGTGGAAAGGCAGCAGCATTCCTATTTTTAGTCACAGTTAACAAGGAGAATGCAAAAACCTCCAGTAAACTGTGCATGGCAAATAGCATTTGCAAGTATATTTCCTATCTTCCCTTTATTATCTTTGCTGGAAGTGCAAATGTTGCAAATTGAGAGTCACCACAATTAATTCAACAGTGTTAAATGATATAAACATATAAGCTTTTATAAGTATTATAGGAATAGTTATCTAATAATGTCTGTTATTTTAATGATATCCATCAGTGTGACCAATATTTATAAATAATTTATAATACTGTAAATATATAAACCAAATATATTTATCTTTTGGAGTGTGAAACTTTATTAGTTCACTTTCCTGCCTCCTCTTTTTGCATCACAGTTCTTATGAATGAGGAACTTTGGTTGGCAAAGGGGCAATTAGTAACTGGTAAAGGCAGCCCCCAGAGGTCCAGTGCATGGGCATTTACTCAAACCTCTGAGTCAGGAATATTATAAGGCTATTTTCCCATTTCAGAAAGTCTAATGATGATCTGAAGTGTTTATGTATTTGATCTAATGATCATTAAACTCCAATGACATCTCCTTGTTCACTAATAATTCAAGTTCTGTCTCCACTAAAAAACTAACAGCTGTGTTCCCAGGTTGCATGGCCACCAAGGTGCAAATACTGTTTTTCTCACAAATAGAAAGGTCTAGAAGGTCAAGGCCTAATACAGCTGGACTTTGGAGTTCCTCTCAGACTCAAAAGAGATGAATTTTGTGAGGACTTCAGTTAGTCTTCTTATAAAAATAAAAACTTATCTCAATTTGCTGGGAAAGTAGAAAAATTCTAAAAAATAGGCTAATCTCACTTGTTGGCTTTTTCCAGGTTGAGCAGCTAAAGCAGGTAATTCAGGCTGCTTAAAAATTCATTTACATATAATTACCTTGAGCAACTCTGTTCTCAGTGGTACAAGGTTGTTATCTGGCATATGTTAAATGAAATTCAAATCCCTGATCTGTCTAACTTATCATATACCAAAAGACTCTAAATTTAAGCAGTTTCAACAGAATCATTGCATAAATTGACTTTATGGGTGGCCACTGGGGGTCATTTTTTCACAGATCATGGCCAATTTCAAACTTAGATCCAACACTGAAGCTAGAGAGAGTAGTCTCAGCCTTGTCCAGTTGAGCTGTGAAAATCTCCAAGGGTAGAGAACTCAGAGAGTCTCTGGCCAGCCTGTTCTACTGCTCTGCTGGAGCCCATAAGGATAATTGTCTTTTTATATAGTGCCAGTGCTCTGGCTGTTATCTGGACCCTCCCCAGTTCATTCAGCTTGAAGATGAATATGTTCTGAAACATTCCTGCTCATTTTAACAGGGTGGAACTTGATGACCTTTAAAGATCCCTTCCTACACAAACTATTCTACAATTCTATGATCTTTCTGTCCCACTGGCAAGGCTGTTCATCAATAACCAACCTGAAACATTTCCAGAAGCAGCAGTAATTATAGAATAGAGCACGTTATTGTAAATTTGAAAATAAAACAAAGCAAAGCAAAACCCAAAGAACATAATAAAACAAACAAGGAAAACTCCAGTCCAGGCTCTTTTGCTTGTGATCTGAAAGAAAAGAGTTTTTCAGAAAAGATCCAAGGCTGTTCATTTCTATGGAATTTTTAAGTAGGCCACCCTTGTCTGGTCCCCCAGAACAGTACTATCCAGCTCCATACTATTTGAGATTCAAAAGGAGTTTTACAAAGGAAATAATTTGTCTGGGCTTTTTCAAACTCCAGAAATCAATTGAACTGAATCTTTGGTGTATTCTGTGCACAGTAGTTCAGAAAAGCATGTGCTGCAGAAAGCTTAGTATGCAAGTGAGTTATGAATAAATTTCAAGCAAACAGTCTTGTTTATTCAAGTTTTTAATCATGGGATTATTCATGAGAATTCCTTTTTTCTCATCTACTGTCATTTTTCTCATCTACTAAGAATAGAACCATGCCATCTACATTTATTAGAAAACATGTAACCTAAAGAAATGCCCTTCAGTCCCTAATTTGAGAGCAAATTGAGAGTAAGGGCTATTGTGAACTGAAAGTATGAAATATTGACCCATCCCTGAAAATATGGAAGATATGACTAAGTGAATATAAGGTGAATATAAGATAAGTAATAATAGTGATCATGTTGTCAAAATAAAGCTTTAAAGCACTTACTTTCCCATATTGGCTCTATTACCAGTTATATGCAGTCAGGGCCAAAGAAAGAATGTCTGCTGCTTTATTTTCCTTGCCCTGTGACTCCATGGGTTATGCTACACCTGTGGGTAAATTATCTCTATTGCCTGTTAGCAAGGAAAATGGGAAAAATCAAACAAACTGTGACACGTGACATGTAACACACATTTATTCTATGAAGTCTAGTCACCATACTATATTTCAGGCTGACAGCTAATGTAGAAATTTTGTTGCTTGTCTATGATGGCAATAAGTCCTGTGACTTGAAATAGATTCAAATTAATGTTTTCCGATTGTTTTCACCACAGTTTGGAGGATCACACTGATGCAAACCCATCCAGCTGTAACATGGAAAAATATCAATATTGCATTTCATATGTGTGTGTTTATTAGCACTGAAGGTAGAAGAAAAATGAGAGAAGAGGGCATTGGTCAACACCTAAATTATATTTTAAGAAATCTGCTCTATTTTCTTTTATCCCATTCTTTTCACTTTTTCTGTCAAAATTCTTAATGCTTCCTTTCAAGGAAACACAGAATAAGACAGATGGTCAGAATATATGGATGAAAGAACTGGTCTCATAAGCAACAAGAGCCCAGAAACACCTCTTGAATTTTCTCTCTCATTCCTACATTTATGAGTCTGTTTGTAAACATAGCTGTCTGTCAAAACTGGAACTTCCAGTCAAACTACTCCTCAGGTTGGAGGCATTTCCCTTTCCCTTTCTCTCTTTTTCCTTTTCTCTTTCCCTTTCATTTTCCTTTTCCTTTTTCATTTTTCCTTTTTTTTTCCTTTATCCTTTTTTTTCTCCTTTTCCCTTTTTCACCTGTGTATCTCTGTGTATGTCTCATTTTTGTTTTGCTTTGTTTTGTTTTGTTTTCCTTTTAACAGTCATTAAATGCTGATATATATATGCAATGGGGAAAAAAAATCACATGGGTCACCAAAAACATTTTTACAGGTACTTATGTTTGTACTGAGAGATCCCCACCAGCAGATAAAATGAAACAATCTGCATTTTGGCAGAGAGAGGAGTACCAACGTATTTATCTTCTGGAATGGTCCCTGGGCTTTTCTTGTATATCATGCCCATCCTTAAAAATGTACAATGTATTTTATAGTCTGAGACTTCCTCAAAATATTTTGGTACAATAGCACAAAGCTGAATTTGTCAGAAGAGGTCTAAACTTACTGATGGTCTAAGGATATGTTTAAAGAAAAGAAGCATTCATACTAAGCAAAGCTAAAATATAGTTAAATTAGATAGCAGTAATGTGTTCTATCAGACCACAGAGCAACAATGGGAAAAAAACAACCACACAAACCAAAATATATATTTTGAAAGAAAGTCAGTTAGGAATGGAAAGACTTGAATGCACTTAGCTCAAGTGTCACTTAAATTTTCACACAAGTATCAGTTAAAAGAGAAAATTTATGTTTCATGGCTCAGTTGTTTTCATGTAAGGTGAAGGTGAGACATGGTCTAGTACAACATTTAACCTGAACTCACAAACACCATGAATCTAACTCTTTAACCTCTTGCTGTCAATGAATACCTGTTGGGATTCACTGTACCATAGCATAGATTGCAATCTTCCATATATCAAATACATATATTAATGCCAGAGGCTGACAATCTTAATTTTCCGTAATTTTATTTCATTATAAATGTAAGATTTTAATGCAGCAAGGAAGGAGAGTTCTAGTTAGCCCTCACAGTGCATCTCTGGGATTGTTCCAGACAAAGATTCCTGTGAATTTCCTGCACAATCCTCCTTGCCAGTAGGGTCTGCCAAGGCTCTTTCTTCTGCAAACAGGGTGTTCCTTGCACCATTTGTAAGCATCAGTTTTACATATGTTAATTTGTTAGCAAGATATTATTCCAGACCAAGAATCAGGGTCTTAAATTAAGCTGACTTGATCTTATGGGAAATTGGAGGGCAAAAAAATTTTCCACCATCCTGTAAATAGGTATTCGGATGCTTAAAAACATGCTTAAAAACATATTATCAAAACGATATTTTAGTAATGCTTCAAAGGAATACCTTTTTCTTCTCCCTCATTTCTTGATTAAAATAGATTATTGAAATGTTAATATAGTAAAGACCTAAGTTGTTTTTTTTAAACCTAATGCTATAGTCACTTAGCCAATTCAGGAACTAAATTATTTTTTGATAAAAATTCAAACACACAAATTGAGTTAGTGCTAAGATATATCTGAATTCTGTAAAAAGCCTATGTGAGCTTTATACAATCCACAGAAAATACAAGGGTCAATTTAAGAAGAAATTCTGTTGCTAGGAGACAAGAACTCCTAATAATGTTTCCTCATTTTAAATAGTAAATGGGTTAAGAAATAGTAATCATGGATTACCAAGAAAAAGAACTCAGGTAAATCAGTGGGAATATCTGTGTGAATGCATGGAAAAATCAACATAAAGATAAAACATTTGGATCCATCTTTCTTTTATCCTCACAGAAAATGCATATCTAAGTAAATAAAGAGTAGATAGTAGATCCATACACGCATATTGAATCTATATTTTGGTTTCCATTATATGTGGCATTGGCGTCTGCAAAAATACTATGGAAATGAAAGGGCTTTGGTGCACTAAGTTGACTACAGTTTCATATAAAATATAATAAAAATGAGAAGAAAAAAATGTGATATTAACTATTATGAATGTGGAAATGTAGAACTAAATTTAACTTCAAAACCAGAGATCCACCAAAAAGGTTAATTGTCTACACAACATCACACATTTCACAGGAAATAAGAAAGACAATTTAAAGGAGAAAACAATAGGTAATGTTAAAACACCTTAGAAAAATGTTATTAGTTCATGCCTTGATACTGTTTTGATCCCATTTTCCTTCCTTTAAACCCTTTCAAAACTCTTCCAAAAACCAATAGATTTTTAATGCAATTTCTTCTCAAGCCTTTTTTCCCCCAGTCTCTAAAACTTGTCTCAGCTTTAGGAGTGTATATCAGATTGACTTTAGTAATTCATCAGTTCCAATCTGTATTCTCAATACTAGGTGTTAGCTCTCATTCTTCCATTTTTCTTCTAACACTTGGTTTTGCTGCTTTGGTCTCCAAAAGACAATTAGAGAGAATTCTCATAAAGTTGGCAAACTATGGGTCCAAAATATAAAACTTTTGATTATATCTATTGAAAACTTTTAACAGTGAAAAGTTTTAACAGTGAATGGAAGAAAATGCATTACTAAAAAGAAAAAAAAAAAGAAAACAAAACCAAAAAACTTATTTTTTTTACTGCGGCTCTGTGCTGACAGGCATTTGTGCAAATTTTTCCCAATAAATTCTTAGTTTGTGGGGCTAAAGGAGTTACACAACAGCCTCAATATATGACATGATTCTATCTCTGTGATTCCAGGTGCAAATATTTTATTTTTTTGGTAACTGGTATTTAATTGATTTTTCAAAAATTATGCAGTTGTTTCAGTTATACACTATATTACACATCTCCAGCTGTAGAGAAGGGAAGTTTCAATCCCTGAGCTGATTCAGGTTACAAAGTTTGGGATTAAATGCCTGGATCCACAAAGGCATAGAGGATTTGAGCTTGGCTCCTTCACTTCCCTGAACAATATTTATAATTCAGATTTTAAGTATTCAGTAATAGCTCCTTCTGAGAAGTTTGTTTTTTGTTTTTTGTTTTTTGTTTTTTTTTTTTTTTTTCCTGTGGGGAAACCTCTAAGAATATCCAGCATATCCTTACACATTTTAATGAGGAGGGGTGGGGAGGATAGATTTGGTGCAGTTGAGGGAATTTCTCACTCTTATCTCAGTTTGAGAAGGCTCCAAATATTTCCAAGGATCCAGAGCCTAGAGGAGAGGTGAGAACACGATGAGAGAAGATGAAAGGAAGTCAAGAGTGACTAAAGGCTCCTTCTGTTGCAATCTGGGCACACTGCAAGGTGTGTCCTGCCTTGCTAAATTTAAACTCACCCTGGCCTCTAAAAGTGGAAGTCGTCTCCCACTCCAACAAATTGAACAAAAAGATTGTTGATTTTTCTGTTTGTTTAAAACTCCATTTTACTTTTAAAATGGAGGAGGTGGTAAATGGTTGCCCCACACATGCAAACTTTATAACCTTTGTAAATTATTCCTCTTTGAATTCCACCTTAACTGTAGATACACAGATTCATCAAGGAGTGGGTAGTATCATTTCCCCTTAGGCAAGCTCTACTACAGAGGTTGTGGATACTTCTCACTTCTCTGATCTTGCCCCTGATTCCTGCAATGATGGCTTTTATTAATATTTATGTCCTGTCCAGTGAGACAACTTGTTTTTTTAAGAAAGACGGTTGTGGTGAATAATCATCATTCATCGGTGCAGTAATTCACATCCCTGGTCTCTGAAGTTCAAGAGAAAAATTGAAGGTTGAGAGCAGACGTGGTGTTAGCCTGAGGGAGTTTATTGACTCAAAAGATATAGACAGTCCCCATTAAAAGGGGAACTTATTCCTATGAAACCTAATTTTACTAATATGTCTGAGGTCAGACCACAGGTATTTGGTTGGCTTGCATTTATAGCCTTCTTCTGACAACCTCATGTGAATCCCCAGTGAGAAAAACAGTCTATAAGTGCAAAAGCAGCAAAGCTCCAAAGACATTGATTAATAATTGACATGAGAGTTTATTTTGATTTAGTCTTACCTCTTCAAATAAGCATCTTGTTTCCCCTGTTGACTGCTGCACCTGATATTTGTCCTGCATTGTTAAGTGTGAGAAAGGCCCTCAGTAATATCCCTATCATGTACTTAAGTAATACATTGTAAAAGAAATATAGATTTATTTCTTTTTAATTAGCAGAAGAGTGAATGAAGAGAACAGTATTTACTGAAAGAGTCGTGTGTTATAGGAGTATACTGTTTACAATACTATTTGCACTGAAAGCAAACAAGCAGAAGGGTTTGACTGAAAATTGGCATTTTGAGAACTGTGTGTCTGTAAGTGTTGGTGACACAATGAACTATCTTCTTCCTGTGGATTGTGATGGTGTCACAGGAGTTAAAACCTCCAGGAATTTGCTCATGAGTATGAAACAAAATAAAAGACAATTTGCATGTAAGACTTTCTAAATCCATCGTGCGAACAAATTTAGTCTATTGGATTTTTTAAAATGCAATTCCTTCTAATTACTGCAAATGGTGGATAGGTCAGGCTTTGTATGAAAACAAATTTAAAGGAGGGTGAGATAAAGAAGATAAATCAAATGCTGCTTTATACACTGTCAGAAGGGTCGATGAAACTGAAACAGAAGACAATTCAAATTCAAAAAAAGATCCATTGTGCAAAACATTTAATTAGCCTGTCAAATTTACTGCTGTGAGAGTTTATTACAGAAGTTTAAGGAGGTTCCCACAATGAAAACTTTTGCATAGATATGGAAAACATATATGCTAGAAATGATTGAAAGAAGGTAATTTCAACTGCCCAGGAAGATAGTGAGTAATTAAAAAACAGGACGAAATTTTCCCCTCAGTTGTTGTCCACTACAGGATTTCTGGTAACTTTTTTGTTCTGAAAAAGGAAAATAAAAAATTATCAACTATAAGCTACTCTTACCACTTGAATAATTTAATAGCCTTTTAAAAATTCTATTTAGCTAAATCAGTCTCTTCACAACAAAATTAAATACACAGCAAGAAGAGCAAAATTTGCACTTAAATTACAAATTGAATCTCTTAAAATTACTGTATTTTTATAGAACTGGCTAAAAATAATGTCTTTTGCCTTAGAGCAATTGAGTACTTGGAATAAGTCATTAATTTTTAATTGGTAAGTATATATTTAAGTAAAATCCAAAACCCAATTGAAAAGGTTTATAATCTCCTGAATGTGTCAGATCATTGTATGGATTTGCTGTCTCCTTTTTCTCAGAAAAATCAAAAGACAGTAACAATAATTTTATGAGGCTCTTGGCAAATTTGAACATGCCTTCTTTCAGCAATCCCAAGGTCACATATGACTAAAATCAGGTTTGAATATGAAGTTGCATTCTAACTTGCACTCTGGTTTCCTGTGGCAGCACAGAAAGCATTGATCTAAGTGGTCTGTCTATTCAAAGGTTAAAATTGTGAGTTAGGTACAGTGCCAAATTTTCTACTGTTTATCAGTGATTTGTCTTGGCCCTTTACACAGAATGATAAAGGGAATATCTGTGTAGTTCTGGAGAATAAATAGAGGTCATGGATCTAAAGCCAACACAGTTCAGCTGACACAGTGAGCAGAGCTGGAAATCTTTCAGTATAGCTTTGATACACATGGTTTGATGGAAACATTGGCTTGTACTTGAACTTTGAGTTATGAGTAATTCCCATGTATTCATAGAACGCCTGGTTTAAGGGTGTTTTGTGAAACTTTCAGGTTTTCACTCTCAATTTACAGAAGGTCCCAATTCAAAGACTGCAGTCAACGGAGAAATGGTCATCTACAATGTGATAACTCAGATTTGATTGTAATTATGATATTCTGCAGGTCAGCTGGTCTAGAAATTAAGACCACTCGACATAGCACAGATAAAGTTCTCTGCTAAAATTCCTGTCTGACTTTGTCCATTGACTTCTTTTTCCATCTGTAAGGTTTGCAAAAAAACCTAATTAAAAAAAAAAACAAACAAACAAAACCAAACCAAACAAAGCCCTATTCATATACAATATCAGTAATGGAATAGGAAGCCATACAGATTCAATTGCACAAAACCTCTTTCTTTCTGAACTCACAGATCATGTTTGTAAAACATATTCACCATTCAGCTTTCAAAGGCTATTCTATAAGCAGAGAAATATGTACTTTATTAGAGTACCCTTGGCTGTAATCCTAAAGCTAAGTAGGTAAACTAATCTTTTATTTTTTCTCCTCTTTTGCATTTTTTAAATTTGTACTTTATTTGCTGAAACCAATTGAATATTCTATTACTGCAAAGATAGTTCAATTTTTATAGGCTTAATAAGAAGCAGCAATTTTTCATTTGTGTTAAAGAATGGGATTTTTTCCCTCAAATCTGTTTAGATTGTTGTAGAAGTTTCCTTCTAGTGCAGTATTTTGTCAAAGTAGCCAAAGAAAGTTAACTTTAATCTAAAAGAATAGTCTAAATAAATAAATAGTAGCTGTAATTTTTTTCCTAACACTTGGGTGCCAAGTGGGGCGTCATGGGGAAACAACACTGGCAGAGACATTCTTAATTTAAGGTCTTTTCTGTTATATGGATCTGGGAAAGAGAATGGAGGATTTTTCACAACCATTGAAAGCAAAAACATCCTGAGGGTTCAGATATCAAGCTCACAGTCCTCCCTTAAGATGAAGAAGGGCACACCTATGTACCTGACCAATACAGATGTTTGGCACATCAGCTTTGCTTAGGTTATTTTGGCAAGCATATTAATAAAATTACATGGAATGAATGTACTGTGGCTAAACTCTACATGTACTCTGAAATAATCTACTTTTCCTTCTGAATGTCATCCTGAATAAGTGCTAAACTATAAAAGCTTAAAATAAGGTATTTTTTACAGACTCCTCCTGCAAGACTATAACGGGGAATGGAAAAGAATATTCAATGCTGCCTTTTCAGTAATTTTTTACTTTGACTAATGACTGCCTATCTGATCTGAGAAGAACAGCTGTAACTTGTGTTGCACGTTGCAGACTTTACTGCTTTATTGTGATAACTTTGAAAACTTAAGTAAAAAAGGCTATTTCTGTAGGGCAGAGATACCACAAGGTGAAATCAATCTTGCTGTTGATGAAAGGAATTGCATGCCACACAGTTTGCACTTTACATTATTTAGAGTGTAAAAGCTTCCTTGCCAGCAGACGTAATTGATTTGAGAGTTGGTTCACTAAAGACCAGCAGTGTGCTGTGTAAAATTTGTCGTGTATTCTGTGTTGGCAGCTCACTGTGCTTCCAGGTTAAGGAAATTGCTTAGAAATGCTTTAATTCATAAAGGCATTCTAAGCAGTCATTGTGAGAAGGAGCACTGCAGAAGTAAAATGGTCACTAGTTTTCCATGAGATGCTTGAAATGAGGATTCAGTCTACTCAGTAGATTTCATGCTCCCAACTATCCTTCAAACCACTGGGAAATTTTCTCACAGAATAGCTCCCAGAGCTACAAAGAAAAGACAGGCAATCATCAATTGAAGCAGCAAATTTCTCTCTGGCTTGTTCCCTCAATCCTGGTAACTGGAACACCCACCATGCAATAGGTTATAGCTCATTTAAATTAATGTTAAATAATTTGCCACATTTTCTCTCTCACACCCCAGTAGGGTAGATGGAAGAGCTTGGGAATCTAAAATGGGGAATGAATTCTTCAGCTGAAAGAACATATTAAAACCTAGATCATCACTCCAGCCTTTTGCTAATGAAAGGTTGCCCTTTGTGTACCTGAACCAAATGAAATGAAACAGAGCCTGAAGACCACTGCTTTAATTATATCTGAAGTATCAACCTCTGTGCATCTCGTCAGCCAAAAAGATCAAGAACACATATATTCTGTGACTTCTCAATATAAATACACATATAAGCCATTTACGTGTTTCCCTATGCTCATAGAGCTGCTGGCATGCATTTGAAGGATCAAATCCAGGTGGATACATTTTTACCCAAGAATAAACAATTTCAGTGAAAATAATTGAAATCTAGTATAATATCTTCTGACTGTATGCCCACAAGCTTAACCATGCTGTTTGAAGACATCAGGTGTCTATGTGGGGAAAAAAAAAAATCTCTTTATCATTTTTATAGAGTGGTTTTCCATTAGGTAATTTTCTGTTGAGTGTAGGCTGAGTCTATCAGTATTGGCAACACTATGAAGGCAATAAATTATTAGTGAAACAACTGCTCATGATTAGTCTGCAATAAATGTCGTGCATTTAGGAAAGATGACAGAACAGTGACTACATCCAGTGCAGAAGGTCAGACCTATGCATGAGTTAATGAAAGATAGTGAAGCATGTCATGTCTGAATGGAGACTTCAAATAAATAATTTACCTACTTGTCCATTCTGTCTCATTAAATCTTACTCCTTGTCTTTCCCTTGTGACAATTTTATTACTTCCACAATTTATTGTTTTTATCTGTCAGTCTTCACAACTGGCTTTCATTATTTTGACTGTTCAGATGAAGCAAATGCATTTTGTTTTTCTTCTTTGACAATCAGCTGAACCATGGGGTTACTGATGTGACCATCAGGTTTTTTAGTCCCTGCTTGCTCTAAGCAAGGCAAATTAACAGAATTAACAGTAAGATAAAACTATAGCTTTTTTTTTTTTTTTTTTTTCAATCAATTGAAGGTGGGAAGTAGGAGTTGAAAAATGAATGAGTGGCTGGTAAGACCTGTGCTTTGTTCAGTTAGGGCTATTTTGGCATATTGAGCTCTTGGAGACCTGCTGTAGGCATTGAACCTCAGCAGGAAACTTTTCACAGTTCACAGGATAGTATAAAGTGACTGTTTCTCTTTTTCCTTCTCATACACACAGATATCCACATCCAAATACATATATTCTCCAGTTACAACCAAAAACTGGAAAAATATTTGTCGGAAATAATTAAAACAGTGTTTACATTTCTAAGACTTTTCAACATGGACTGATACACTGAAACCTAATTTAGTCATTAATCTCTGGTTGCCAGAAGTCAACCAAGACTTTTTATTTATGTAGTTTATTAATTAACAACAAAATATGATGTGGATGTCATGTTGATTTTAAGGAATATCATTTGGTATATTTCTTGTCCATATCCATGACTTCAGGAAAGAACTCACTTTAAGGTAATTTTTATTGTAAATTACACCAGGATCAAAACCTTTACTTTAAGCTCTAGTCTTGTAACTGTTAAAATGAAAAAATTCATGAGCTTTGGATACCTCTACCTCTTTTTCCCTACCCTCCCTACCACCTCCACTCCCTCCAGTGTTTCTGAAACCCCTGGGATCAGTCCAGTAAGAATCAAGTTTAAGGGTAATCAATATTAAAAAGGCTGCAATGATACAAATGAATTTAACCACCCTTGTTTTCATTCTGTTACAGATCCTTTATCAGTGACAGTTCTCCTCCCTATCTAAGAAAAGAATGACTAAGAGGTAATAATTTTCTATATTTATGATTTTTTTTTAATCCAGGTCTGTTTCTTTTTTTTGTGGCTGAAAAAACAGTTTTATTTATTTAATTGAAAAGATGATGGCAAGGGAATAGGCAAGAGTATCAGGGAATTGGATCTGCTTGCATGACTCCTGCTATGAGTCAGTGATTGAGATCAATTAAATCATCTGAATTAAAAAAACAACACTTAAGACTGCAGAAAGAAAAATAAAGGACATAGGAATTGTCTTTGAATCAATCTTGTTTGGGATATAAATCACTGAGATGCACAGTGACAATTTTGCTCTGGAAGGAAGGGTCCTGGCTGGACTACCATTCATCCCAGCTATGGGCAGGTGATGACTACTTTGTACTGGCTCTTATGCCCATGGAACCTCTCCATCAGCTAATTTGATTAGCCCATTGGACAATCTACTTGGTGGCATAACTAGGTAGATTTCTGCTTGGTTGGTGAGTCAGTGAGGAAAGATGAGTGTCAGAGCAGGCAGAAGATGTGTTGCTGCTCTTCAGTAATTCCTCTTGGCTGCTGTAGTGAAGAGTCTGGGTTACAGTGCTGCTGGAAAAGAGACACTGAATAATCCAGCTGCACAGCCTAACTCACTCCAATTTTGCTGTACCTTAAAATAGGGGTCTGACTCCTTCTGGGTAGGGACAGCAACACTGATGTTTCAGGGACAAAAATGTGTTGTTAAATTCTAAGGCCCTGGATAAGTAGGGAGAAGGGAAAAGCATCACACAGAATTTAGTAGACCATTTTCTGTTCTGGTCTGCCTCTGTCCTGAAGCTGAATAAGTTCCCATAGATCAAGCAAAAGATAAAAGCATTTGTATGAGTGCTGAATATTTAATAGAGGAGAGGGATTCTGGTAGCAACCTCTGGTGCACTTGCCAAAGAGCTCTAGCACAGGATATCACTGAGAAGGAAAGGCTGAAGTTGTTGGTTTTGGTTTTTTTTTTTTTAAGTAGAAAAATAGTTTCAAGAAACAGAAGGAAATAGATGCACAATCAGAGAGAAGGAGATAGAGACAGTGCTAATTATGAAGCACAACACTAATGTTAATTTAGGGAAAGGTGGACTTATGGATACAAAAGCCTCAATCCTAAATCACTGCTGAAAAAGATACTGAGACAAAGGATAGAGACTTTTTTTTTTTTTAAAGCATAGTTATGCTTCCCTTTCTTCTGCATGCTTTGAACATGCCTTGATTCCTGGCTTTAGTTATTAACACTATGCTTCCTTTCATTAATTGTTCCGTATTTCAGGGACTGGAACTCTACAATGTTTCCATTGTGAACATCTTAGCTACGTTTCTTCCAGTTGATTTTGTTGGGAAAAGAATAGAATTGCTAGGCTGTGACCTTTTAAATAAGCCTTACAGCAGGTATCAGCTAATTTGCTTTTTTTTCTGCTTGCAAGGCAATCATTCCTTCGTAGGCATTTTCAGCAGAATGACTGACCTAGGGAGGCCTCTGCATCTCTTCACTGCAGTAAGAACAAGACCATGGAAATTATCTGAATGAATCACTTACAATGTGCAGTTTAAAATAAAAAAAATTAAAAAATAAATAAGGAGAAAAGTAGTAATTATTCTTAAATCAATGTTGTTCATGAGTCAGGTCCATTGCTTGGCTCAGCTGTGAGTGATTGTATCAGGCCTCTGTTCTGGGGAAACAACAGGTTGTGTCTCAGCATGTAAGAACAGAGAGGGTTTTGAGTTTCTGTGAAAAGATCCAAAAGAGAGACTTTTTCTAAATAATGATTCAAAAAGACCTTTAAGTTCCAGGATGGATGATGTTGGGATTTGCAGGTTCCTTGAACTTGACTTCCAATATGTATGAGAAATCAAAACAAATATCACATTACATTCTTGGAGACATGTTTTCCTTCTGTGCTGTGTGAGTGCTGGTGCCAGGTAGGTGCCATGGAGAAGAGCAAATCCTAGGGATCCTCCTTCCCTAATGCTGGCTAGAGGGGGCATGGAGCCCATGCAATCCCAACCTCCAGTGGCCTCACGGAGCTCCAAGGAGAAAATTGCCTCCTCAGTGGATCACATGCCCCAATGATGAAGGTTTTTTTCATTTGTTAATATATAATAAATGTATTTTTTTTTTCAGTGATGCCTACTTTTCCCCCAGAAAATACCTACCAGGTCTGTCATTATGAGTCTCACACTACCTCACACTATTCAGTTAACTGAGGCCTATGTTTTTCTTTTTATTTCTTTTAAGGCAGGCATTTTCTAGCAAAGTCAATGCAAGTGTTAAAATGTTCTGAATGTGTAAAGGTATTCAGCTTCACAGTGGTTAAGAACAGAAAAGAACAAGAGGTGACCTGGACTATTTTTCTCTTATTCTTGTATGCTTAGGCCATTGAAAATCATCTTTATCTGAAATCCAATAGAATATGTTTTATTAAATCATACATTTCAGGGAGGTTCTGTCTGATTACAAAACTATTGAAGGATGAAGGCTCCAGACCTTTCACTTGTTAGTTACTAGCACTGTCATTTATTTTAATACATAATTAATAAATTATATTTGTAATGTAAGTTAAAAAGGTCATTAATATCCATGAGTTTTGTCTCTGTATGTGTATGTGTGCACACACTTATACAAGAATGGTACACTTATTTTGTTAGAAATTATACAGACTGAAGTCTTTCAGTCTCTCACTAAACAGCCTTTTTTCCCCAGGCCCTGAGTTGTTCTTATGGTTATTACTCAATAGTCAGTATTTATGGGGATCAAAGAGTGGTGTGTAGTGTTACATCATCTGTCTTACTGATGCCACAGACTGAGGTAAAATTATTCCTCCATCCCTCTCATTAGTTGGTTTGTATATCCATCCATCTCTGGCCCTTTGTGCAGCCCTATTCCACTGGGGACTGGTGTTAGTTACTGCCTCCCTCACAGCCCTTAAATCCTTCCCAAAGTAATTGCTTCCCAGGACAGCATCTATCTCTTTTTGAGGCTACATCTTATATACCTGTCATACCCTCTCAATTATTTCCAATTTACCTTTGTTACAGACAGCTTTTACTGGTTATTAATCTTGTTCGTCCAGATCACCAAAGGAACAAAAAGATATCAGATCCACAAAGCTCAACCAAAAATGTGGAGTGGGAATGGAGGTTTTTTTGATTTCTTCATTTTAAAAGCTTTTTTGCATGATCTGTCGGTCAATTCATAAATCTTTTACATGGACTTTAATGTTATTTTAATCCATTTGGTGCTGCTAAATGGAGCATCAAGTGACATTGAGATTATGCTTTTTTGCCATGCTGTTTTCTACAGAATTGGAATTTTAAACTTCCTCTATAAATGTGATACATTTCACAGGGACCTCACAATCAAGTGAAAGGAAAAGGGGTTAAACAAATAGAAAGGAAACATTAAGTGAGAAGAAGTGGAGGGACAGAAGATAGTATAATCCTTTGTGTTAACTTTGCCAAAAGTAGCAAGATAAAAAATCTTCTCAAATTCATGTCTGGATTTAATCAGATTGTTCAAACATTAATGCTTTATTTCATAGTAAGATAATAATCCTTTTTTTTCCTCTTCTGAACAACATTAAAGATATGGTTCAAGTTTTCAGAAATGTCTCTTAATATGTCCAAGAGATAAACAGGTACCTTGGATAGTACATTTAAATCTTGGGAGATAAAATCTTTTATATTGGCTGATTGTGAATACAAAAATCTTTCTTTTTTCCCTTATACACATTATTTAGCATTCTCCGAGGTTCAAATTTATTTGGAAATTATGAAATTATTATCAGTGATAGACAGTACAGAAAATATAGAATATATATATATATTTTAAATTCCTGTCATTCTGGTATCCACATTTAAAGGATTTTATTTCTATCTGTTTATGGTTCCATACAACATACAGTTGTGAGAATAACTCACTTCCTTAAGTCCTCCTCACTCTGCCAGTGGTGCATTTTCTGTGCTTTTGACTTTCCTTAGTTTCGATACTTCATAGGCAAAAATCAATATAAATAAAATGCTAGGAACCACTACTTTCTTATTTTTCCTTTGTTTTTTCTATTACTTTTTATTTATAAGTTCTGCTGTGGAATGAAGATGGAATTTTAGTCTTGGTTATCATATTTTTATTTGAATTGTGACTTAATGGTTATCTAATTTGGTCCTTTCAAAGAACTCCTAATTTTCAGTCTCATTTTTTTTAATTCTTCAGTCCTACAGTAGTGAGTCTCAGAAGCATCTCAAGAGTTCTGTAGAGGGAAAATACATATTTCTTTCGGAGAGGATAAATCCCTATCAGAACTTGTTTTCAAATGATTTTGGCTCTGGACTCATCACTTTGCACCAGTAACCTCCAAATTACAAAAGTTAGCATTTCTTTGTCATTATTTAATGCCCAAGAATAAATTCCTTGATATTTTAATTGGAAGCTTAATCAGTATTCAAAGTAAAAGAGATTTCTCTTTTCCTGGATTAAATTCAGTTTCTTTTTGGCTGTATACTGAATTTGCAAGATGGAAAATGGGTTGGTTTTTTTGTGTGTTTTTATTTGAGTTTTTTTTGTTTTGTTTTGTTTTGTTTTTTACTTTGAGACTTGCCCATTGTTTCAATTTAGCAACAATTTCATGTGAAATAAAAGGTTCTTTAAAGCCTATTAATATTTCTAATCACTAACCTCAGAAAACTCAGAATCCCTAAACACCTGAAGGACCTAAGCAGATTTAAAATTGTCATTGATTGGCAGTCCCTGAAAGTCAGTTGCTCTGCCTTTGTGATAACTGAAGTCCATTTAAGCTTTCAATCACTTAATATGTTCTGCTAGCCAGGAAAAAAAGAATTGTCTTTAAAAAAAATTAAGATAAAACTCAGCAAAAATTCCAACAAAGCATTTTCATTTCAACTTATGGACTTTATTCTGCAAGAGTTTAAGATAATGAGAATTATTTGGTTTGTAAGGGAGTAAAAAAAACCCCAATTGTTTCGATATATTTGAAATAAAGAACATAAGAGAATTTCTCCATATGATTGAGAGATTCTGAAATAACCCACTGGTAGAACCCCCATGCAAGTATGAGTCACCACAGGGATCTGCTGAATGCATAAAAGGGAGAAAGAAAAAAATCATATGCTCCTTCCTGAAACAGTCACAGCAGCTGTGTACGAGTCAAGGTTTATGTGTACTAGAGTCAAGCAGTGATGGCCTTAATGTTATTTGATTCTTGAGTGATTTCAAATATCAAAAGCTCTCATCACTTTTTAATTGATAAATTAAAATGAGATCTGAGTTGCATAACTGACCAACAACTGACAAAGACAGAAACATATAATTATAAAGCAACAATGAATGAAAAAAATTCTGGAGGTCTCCTGGTTCCAGCTCCCACTCAGGGCAGAGCCAGCTTTGAATTTAGAAGCAAGTCTCAAGTCATATCAGGCTGCTCAGTCATATACAGTGAAGCACTGAATTTTTCCCAGGATGGAGGTTCCATAACCATCCTGAGTGACCTGCCTAGGAGAAAAACATTTTTAAGGAAAAAAGTAATGAAGGATCAGTTGGTCATAAAATGGAGAGGAGAAGCTGCTTATCAGGAAACAGCTGCTACCATTTTATGATAAGTGGTGCAGAATCTACCAAAACTTATCACAGCACCTGGTTCCCATAAGGAGAGCATTATGAGGAGTCACAGCTTTTATAGGGGCCATGCTCCATTGGCACTTTCTAAACCATGAGCTGAGTACCAGAGAGGATGTGAGGGGAGAAGGTGTCCCCTCCTCACCTGACATTCTGGAGACCAAAATTTTAATCTGTGTCCTCCACAGGTGGACTATCCTAGAATATTTTGTGGATCCAACAGTTTGTGGATCCTGGATAAAACCTTTCCTGCTTCTGTGGGAATGTTCATGGACCTCCCAGATTTTCCAAACACATCTCCATTTCAGCCAAGAAGGCTGCTGTGGGGTAGGGACAGGACTCCTATCTCTTGATCCTTCTGCTGTTCATACCAGGATTCTGCCACACCTGACTGCCAGGCACAGAATCCCTAACTCTCCTATGTTAAGGACAGAAAAAAAATCACCAAGGGTGAGGTTCATCTCGCTTTTCTCCAAAAGCACTCAAAAAGAATGGACCAATTATTTTTAAATTTTTTTATTCGTGGGTTCGATGGATAGAGATTCCAATGAGGGAGCCACTTCATCTGCTTTTTTATTCTGAACTAAAAAAGGAGGCTTGGTAATTAGATTAAATTGAATGTGTAATTTTTAGATGAAAATTCTCGTAGAGATAAAGGGTCAGAAACACGATGGTATTTAAACTTCCAGCTCCTTTTCTAGGAAACAGTCTCACATTGATTTTACCAATCACCAGCTGCTTGAGTAATTTCTGGGATTTGAATCTAATTACAGTGTAAAGATCATATGTGAAGTCTGTGGCTGGCCATACTGAAGTAAATCTTTCAAGAAACATTGCATCCTCTCTTAGATAATATAATAATATTTCCATGTCTGCTTCATTACTGAGATATAATAATGGGAAAATGCATTTCGAGCTTGTAATTTATGGAAACATTTATAAATAAGTTGTTAAGATATGAATGAAAAATGTTAAAATTTTAAATAGTGTAAACTGTTGTACTTTCTATTTTATTATTGATGGGGATGATCTTATTAATCTTTCAGTAATATTAAGAGAAAATTATTATCAAATTACTTAAAGTTAATAGATGGATGTAAAGAGCTAATATGTGTTACATTAGTTACTAACTCAGTAAAGCACTTAGACATATGGTTGTAGTTAATTTTCCACACTTTTAACCAGGTTTGATCATTTTCTTTTAAATCCATTTTACAAATTAAGATGCTAATAATAATATTGCATGTACTGTTTCCACATGTCCTGATCAATTTTTAAATTATTTATTTTGAATACTAATTTAAAATCTCATTTATTCTATTCACATGGACAGTATAAAATCATTTACCTCAATTATCAAATCATAACAAGCTTCAAAGACAATCTTTCTTTGGGAAGTTCTCTCCCCTACTGCTTCTTCCTATTTTTTGTTTTATTTTAGAAAAGCTGAGAAAAGTACTGGAATGAATGTGGATATGCAGAAATGGTAGAGATTCATTACTGAATTTACATCTTTACAAGAAGAATTCTTTTTTCTATAGACTAAATAGTATTTTGATACTTGCTAAAAAAGGCATCATTTCTTAAACATATTATACAAAATGTGACATATATGAAATATAAAAGGATAAGAATCTTTAAACTCAGAAGAAAGGCACATGACATACTATGTCTATGCTAGTAAAATAGTGAAATTTAATTCCTAACCATAATTGTTATTTAATAGTGATAAACTTGGCACTCCTTTTTGCCTTTTTCAATGTCAAGCAAATGAAGCTTTATAAAAAGCAACCATCCAGCTTTGGTGATTTTTCTCTTCTAAAGCATCCAGGAACATTTTTTATTTGGAAACTCTTTGATTTTTTATTGCTTTTGCACAAGGAAATTAGTGTTTCATGATAGAAACACATTTATTGGTTATGCTGCATTGGCAGATGAAGTGAACACTTTACGTCCTATTAAATGATGCTAATTTTTTGAGACTTGAAAAAAACAATGCCTGGAGTTGCTCAATTTCTTCCCATTCTTCTGACACAGCTCTCCCCAAATGAGACTGCACAAGACTTTTATCCTTTATCCTTTTATCCTTTTATTCCTTCTGAAACCAGCTTCCTAGGCCAGTTGGTCTTCAAATGGGAAGTAAAATCCTGCAGTGACAAAGATCAGAGGAGGCCTCTGAGGAGGGATGAATAAACTTTTGAAACATTGAATAAGATCTTGAGTGCTGCAGAAAAGCAAAAATGCCCAAGGAATTCCAGGTACAGCATTTATGGGGCCTGAAAGACACCAGCAAGTTCTGGAATTTATTTGGAAGTTTGCTGACTCAGATGTTAACTTAATTTTTGAACAGCTCAGGAAGAGCAACTTCAATTTAGATGAGCAGAGAAAAATCAAACCCATTTGTTTACTTTCAATCTGAAAATAAATCTCCCTGATTTCATTCGCTGTGAAATTTAAATTCTGCCTTTCACCACACTAATAAGATTGCCATACGCGCATGTTTTATTAATCATAAAAGCTTATTTAATTTATATGGCTTTATTTACTTTCTGGATTAATGGTATGGTCTATATCCAAAGAGTAAATAGCTGATATTATCATCTCTATTATTGCTTAATTCTTGCAGTGCAACAGAACCTCAAAGCCTCCAGAAACAACTGATGCCTCTGGTGCTGAGCTCATTAATGCACACAGGGGAAGAAGGAAGCAGAAGTCTGTACACCAAGACAAAACTCTTTTGTTTTGTGCTTTGATGCTCCCTGTCCTGAAGTAATAATGGCAAAATCAGATTCTGGGCTTGCACAGGAAGAGGCAAATAGGCAGAAGGGTATTTCTGTTTTGGGAGTGTTCTGTTCTTCCTCTGCACCCATGGTGATACCGAGCTGCTGTCTCTTAAATACCCTCACTAAATTCTTAATCAGAGTTCAGTCATATTGTTCATTCAGAGCCTTCTCTGTGGAACATAGATTAAAATCTCTCTCTCTCTATTTTTTTTTTTTTTTTTTGGTGAGAGTATTTTAATATAAGGTTGTTTAAATTGAAGTGCATTTAATCTTATTTTGTAGCATGATTTCTATAACAATTTTAGGAAGCACATTTATCAGAAAACCCTTGGAATAATCTGCTTTCTGACGATTAGCCAAATGGTTTAATTTAAAAAAAAAAAAAAAAAAAAAAAGAAGCTTGTTTTGCACAGGAATACAATAGGGAAGTTAGAGCAATACAATATAATATATAAATCCAGGAACTGAAAACTAATTACTGCTGAACTTTAATAAAATAAATATTAGAAAGGGACATCCTACTCTAACAAAGGGCAAATATCTTGTAAGATTATTTCAAGCTGTTTCTGGTTCTGCCACTTTAATCAATACAGAAGACAGAAGTCTTGGAAATCCTACCAATTTAACCCAACAAAGTTTCTATGACTTAATAACTAGGGGTTGTTGGGCTTTTTTCTCCTTTTATTCAGGGAAAAATAAAAGTACCTTTTTGAAAAACCCAAACCTAGCCCTTTGCCGTAAACTTATATACTAAAAAGCTAAAAGGTATCTCATAAAATCATCAAACTTTGCATAATACATTATTTAAAATGGAACAGGTTTTGCCTCCTAGAAAAACCCTAGAAATCTACTTAGCTTTGATTAACATTTTTAAATATTATTAAGTTCAATTAACTAATTGGATTAAACTTGATTAAATACAGCTCCCTTTGGCTTCACTGTATTTTGAATCAGCTTCTGAGCGAGTTGCAAGACTAATCTAAATTACAGTAACTCATTGCATGAAATCCTGGCTCTGCTGAAATCAATGGTAAAACTCCCTTGGACTACATTCAGGTCAGAATATTACTGAAATTGTCTCATCAAAGTAGTGCTCAGCTCAAAGGCTTCTTTGCAGCAGTAACCTAAGTCCTGATATCACCTGGGGTTCAAACTGCCTGAACGAGTTTTAATTTTGTCCCTGCTGCTCAAACAACAAAGTAAGGACTAAGCAGGGCTGGAGGTGTCCTGTGGAAAGAAAGCCAGAAGTCTAAAGATTGTTTTTGTTTTTTCTCCTTGGTTCCAGATTTTCTGTGTAATGTTTGATTCCTCTAAATGCTTTCTTTGCAGTCCTGAGCTTTACAAAATCCAGGTGGTTTGTTAAAAGTCATAACTGTAAGGTCAACAGACCACCAGCATTTAAAGCTTATTTGCCTCTCATTGTTGTGATATTTGTTTTAGCATGAAGCCTGGATTTTACACTAGCCTTAGTATTTATCAGGAGATAACTGGATTCAAATATATAAATAACTCTCTTTTGCCATGTGCAAGGTGACTTTGTTCAAAGCAGCCCATATTGTTCTTGTGTTCTTCTGGAATTTTGGCCATCACAGTGTTGATAACACACCAAGGTTTTGGCTGTTGTTAAAAGTGCTTGCACAACATTAAAGGTTTATCAGTTGAGATTTGTCTGTGTCCAAAGCAGTCAGAAACATCCATTTCTCTTCTGTGGTTTGTGTTCTAAAGCTTTTTTTGGGTTTGGGGGGCTTGTTTGTGTGTTTGTTTATTGTTTTTCTTGTTGTGTGTGGGTTCTTTGGTTTTGAGTGTTTCTTCGTTGTGGGGTTTTTTGTGACTTTGTTTCAAAACGGTCTAAAATTAATATTCTTTTGATAATAATTAATGTGACTGATTAAAAGGAAAGTTGTTTTCTGAGAATTCTTCTTAAGAAAAAAAAAAAACATAGGTATCTGGAATATAAATAAATATCTGCACCTATAGGAGAGCTAGTTAGGCAACATTTTTTGAATATGTTATGAATTACATTTCTGAATTTCATTTTTAACATACGTTTAGAAACCATTTGGGTTCTTTTCCACTGTTCAGCAGCTGTATGTCTGGCTGAATAAAGTATTGCAGGTATTAATTGAATACTAAATTGCCAGTCTAACAGTGGTCAGCAATACACATTGAACAACCTTTGCAATGAAATTTCATTCTGCCAGTCAGTTCTGGGAAGTGTTTTGGAATGTAGAGTGTTACTTTAGTTTAATTTTGTTTCTAATACTGTTTATCATCTGTTTTCTTATGTGGTGCTTTGCAAACTGAAGTTCTCTAATAATTTTTAATGCAGACATGAGTCTTTTGTATCAGAAATCATTGACTTTGTGTAATGCTCTTTTTCCCATCCCTTTTTTTTTTTTTTTTTTGAAGCAATTTAACAAAGGGAAGAGGGGAGCAAGGATTTGTGTGTGAGAGGAAAAATTGTGGGGGGGAGGGAAAAGGGAAAATTGAGATTTAGAGCAAGTGCTCTCATAAACTGACATCTTCAGTCTGGGCTTAAAAACTCCCTAATCCACTTGTGTGTGGTGATTGTCCTGCTGGGAAGCCAAATTCTGCAAGTGCATCCCTCAAGTCAGTGGTGTGACCTTTCTCAGGTAAAGATGTCATTAGGGTGAAAAAGGAGAGAATATTTTGGGGAATAAAGGCTGCAACTGATGGTGCTACTGGGTTGAAGTTCTCAACATTAAGAAATGGGCAGCTGGGTGTGCTAGATTGAAGTAATTTACAGAAATTTAATAATCAGGTTAGTATACCCCCAGATTTATTAGTGCTGCTGCTCAGGGACTCTTTAATATGGGAAAAGTACATATTGGCCTAAAAGCTGCATTGGGATAAAAGGTATTCAAAAAGCTGATATGCTGTTAGCCAGAAAAATCTACAAATTGAAAAATGGATGTGTAACTATACACAGTGGAAAAAGTATTTATTTCCTATGTAATAATTTAATATAAGCCACTTATTTTGAAAATGTTTTTGTTACTGTTGCTTTCTTCTTGTATATCAAACTGGTGAAAATTTTCAGATATTTAAATAGCCTTTAATAGCATCAAACCAAAAACACTTTAATTTTTCATTTTCTCATCATTTGCTTAATTCACCATAAAGCTAACAAGTTATTTTTACTGACCATCAGCCGCATATTTGACAAACTTATTATTCAACCCCCAAACTATTAAGTCCTAAATTGAATTCCACTGTCAAGCCCTTCTGGCATTATGAGGATTTACCTTTTTTTTATATATGTTCTAATTTATACTGTGTTGAATAATCACACAACCTTAAACACAAGAAATAATAACTTTTTCTCCCTTGTTTGCCTGGTTTTCAGATGTTTCTGCAGAAGAGTGGTGTATGTCTCTTAAGTCCTCATTGCCAGACATCTAATTTTCATGTCTGGGTTCTTTAGTATTGTTTAAAGTCTGCTACAGATGGAACTGATTAGACCAATAAAGGGGACCTGATGTGCTGGGGAAATTATCTTTACCCTCAGAACTTGATTTGAATCTGCTTGATTTGACAGGCACTGCTGGCTCCTGCACAAAAGAAATGGAATTTTTCAGTTTGTTAGTGGGCAAGCAAATCAATTCTGTGATGCTTCCTCATTTAGAACATTTTCCAAAAATGTTTCTGTTCAAGGAAAGAATTCAGATTCCTGATTGATTCTGCAGATATCTATGCCACAGATTTGCACAGGGGCAGGGCTGCTGCCTTTGCTGTGGTAAATGCTTGCTTTGGTGATTAAATCTAGGTATGGTGTACCTGAGCAGCAGAACTGCCTGGTGTAGTTTTTTCAACATTTTCCCCTTCCAGCCAAATGATTAGTTTGCAAATTTACTGTTTTATAAGCACAATAGAATGCAAATTGAACCTTTTTCAGTAGGACTTGATTTATTTTCCCATGATAGATTGAGGGGAGGAAGCCAGCCAAGATGTAGTGCAAATCTGACCTCTCAGTGACTTCCCTTTCACTACAAACAGAAGATTTGATCTTATCTTCTCAGCCCTAGTTTAATGGCTTGTATTTGTGACTAAATGTTAATCTTAGGTTATGCTCCTCAGGGAACTTGATCTTGTGTGGAAAGCTTCTGAAGATGATCCCATTTAAGTGGGACCACAAAAAGCGTGTAGTAATTACCAGGAAATGCTTCACAACTGCTGCATGGTGTTAACCCTCTGCTCGGAGTGCAAAGCTGTGACTGTGGAAATCAGGGCTTACTGGAGAAAAAACCACAGGTGATGCAGAGTAGACTTTCAGGATGAGGGAATGTTTCCTGAGCATCTAAAGAATCTCCCAAAGAGGCATTCACCCCCTCCTCAAATTCTGCAAAGCAATCAAATGTTTGAATTCCTTTCCTTTACTCATCCCTGTTTAACACTTTAATAATTTAAGGGAGAATCTCAGTGGAACTGTTAACTCTTGAGAATTAGAGGTTGAATTCTTGTTTTTACTCTTATGAAATGTGATTTGTACATAGCAGATTCTGAAATTGTTGTTTTCTAAAATTAAATAAAATTATTATGTGACTATAACCCAGTCTATGCCTAAGCTGATACTACTAAGTTCCAGCAGCCTTGATACTCTTCCAAATGTGCCCCCAAAAAGACAAGACTCTTAAATTTAAAAATCAATAGCTTCAGTGCTTCCCAGACACAAACATGTAAAAGCTATCCTTTCTGACAAGTGTTTGGATTTTAGACTGATGAATTGCATTTCAGCAAGAATGGAAAAAAAAAAAAAAAAAAAAGAATCCAATGCTTCTTCTCTTCTCCTACAGAGTAACATAACAATAAAAGATTTTCACATCTCACTTATTTTGTCTTTTCTGGCTAGAATGTCAGAATTGCAAACCAGAGTAAGGAAGTTATCTCAGACTATTTGTTTTCCTATCGAAGTGTATATATACAAACCTCAGTGATTTTTGGAAAGCAGTTTTTCTTTTTATTAACATCCAAAAACACTTATTATAGTTTATACATTAGAAGCAGGGGAAATTCTGCTAGGATATTAAAGTACCAATGATGTTGGCAGCTACAGAGACCATTGCAGGTGCTGTTGTAGGTATTGCCTCTGTAGGTCAGCAGGTGAGTTTTAAGCATTAATCCTCCCCTAATGTGTACATGGCAGCTAGGTTAGTGTTTAAAGGTCATTCAATATCTGTCTTCAAATGTGAATTGGAGAGTTAACCACATCTGTCTCAGGGAATTCAAACAACACCAGCCCCTGAGCACAAAAGGTAGAAATAACAGCCCTAAGTGGGTCTCATTCGCAAGGAGCTGGGAAAAAGCCCTTTTGGCATCATTTATTTGACTCCACTTAAATTCCAGCTGCTGCCTGGCACAACACTGCCAGGACAGTAACTGCAGGATGGATTCCACAGGCAGGCTTTCCCAGCCATTGCTGATAGCATATGAATACTAATGATGATCCTAGGTAAAACTCAATTAGTGAACTATGCAGTGCCTTTCTGTTGATATATGCAGTATATCAGAGCACTGCAGAACAAGCAGGAAGAACTATTTGCATGAATTTCTCTTGTTTACCTTCATGTGTTAATGGTACTTATCAAGACCAAAAAAACAGCAAATGAAGAAGTTGTATAATCCTGTGTGTAGTTTAAAAAAAACCAACAAAAATCGAACCAACAATAAACATCCCAACAAGTTATAAGATCCCACAGTATATATCCAAGCTTAACTTTAACTCAAACATATGTTTTTGACTGAGACACCTTAGCCTTTTTCAACCCAGTCAATCCATAAAGAACAATTTACTCAAGACCTTCAGAAGGAAACACAGAGTTCAGAGCCTGAACTTCCTTTATCACCCTTATTAACAAGAGTGAACAGAGGCGAGAAATTATTCTTGTTTACAGTTTATGAGAAGCAACTTAAGAAATCATTTATTTCAGTATTACACCCCAGTGTCACCAGTGCAGTGTTTGGTGGAGAGGAACTTCCTCTGAACAAGGTATGGTTGCTGTAGAACCACAGCCCCTTTCCAACATTTCTGTCCCTGGAGCTTAGTCCTTTTATTTCTACAGAGAAAGTTATGCTGACTGAACTTCCTAGAATCTGTAACAGACTCTGAAAATCCTAAAGTAAAGAGCACTGTTAGACTGCATTTACAGCTTTTCAGCATGACTGTGATTTTTGTTCAGACTTTTTCTATTACCTATGGATTATTTATCTTCATCCAAAACCATGCACAATGTTATTTTGATCAAATACAGCTTTCACTTTAACCAAAAAATCAGACACTAATTTTGTAATATCATAAAGAGTCTCTTCTCTCTGTGGGAGGTCATCTGCATTGTCCCCTTTGGAACCAAATAGAAGAAGGGACAGGACAGGAGTGCTTAACTTGTATTCAACAGAGTTGTATGTAACTGATAAACTGGTATGAGTCACTGAATTACAGTTTTATCCCTATGGCTTATGGTCCTGGGAAGATTTAAGAAATTAAGAAATATAGTTACTGAAAAATTAAGAAATTTAGTGTTTTGTTTGTGGTGGGAAGGTTGGTTTGTTTTCCTTTTCTTTTTTCTCTAGATATAAATAATGTCAGAGGTTAGGGAAGAGAGGAGGTGAATATTCCTGGTAGATGTTTTTTGGTTTTTGTTTGTTTTTTTTTAAGGAGCTTACTTCCTGAAAGTTATTTTATTATGGAAGAATAAGGAAATAATTTTGTAATATTCACCTGAAACATGGTTTCTTTAGGTTGGTGTATGCAGTGTGTGTGTCTGCTTCCACCAGCTTCAAAAAATTTCAGGCTTCAATGTTTGAGGCTATCACCATAGTCTGCTGAGATATTTAAATGAGATGGAACTTAAAACCCCATATAGACACCATGCACAAGTGTTAGAGCTTCATTCAAACAAAACTATAGTTTGAACTACAGTTAAGAAAATACTGAAGTACAGAAAGTATGGTCTTGAGAGAGAGGTATGACTGTAAAGAAACCCTAAACTCTTCCCTGACTAGAAGATTATACAATAGGAAAAGACCTTTGGATATTTACTTCAGAAAATGTCTATTTCAAAGCCTAAGTGTATGACTACTGTTATATTTTTAAATATAGTTTGCTATGAAAAAATCTCCCAGACATTAAATCTCACTTATTAAAATTTTAGCAATTTGTTATGGGCTGAATACCAAAGGAATTAGGCATCATTTGATTTAAATCCATGTTTGGAGATTAATATTTGAGACTGGGAATTCTTTGTTTAATTTGCAAACAAATGTACAGTTTTAGTTTAAGATTTGAAATGTCATGATCTCATGGCTTTCTAATAAGGTCAGGAGTTGATTAAACTTGCATGATCTTTAAGAAATTACAAAACTGATCACAGTCCAACACAAAAAAACCCCATATTTTCCCAATTGGGAATTTAGGCATTTTATTTCTAAGAACCTTTAATATTAAAACTTCATTGTATAAACATAAGCTAGTTTCCATTTCAATCTAACCATTTGTCTTGCTAATGACTTAAATGATATCCTAATTAGAGTTGAATAATCCTCTGAGGTATGAGCAGACTTTAATTTATGACTTCTTTTCTAATCAAAACTCTGCATTTTGTTCTTATGAAAGACTTGCTTCCCTTATGTTGTCCTGCCTGTAAAAGAAAGTAAAAACATCTATGAGAAACTGCTGTTTTCAAAACTTACTTTTTTCTCATTTGGGATTTATTCACAGGTGCTATGGACATTTCAGAAATGCTCCTCAAGTTGACATCTGCCATACCAAGGTACTGTGCAATTTTTCTAATTCTCCAAAATGCACTTTCAGCACTTATCTTTTAAATTATTACAAAATCTAGGTTGGAAAGTGTCTCAGTGCTACAAGTATTTGACTTATTATGCAATGATTTGTGGAAAAGGAGATTTAATGAAGCCACAGTGGCACCTCTGCTTTGCTGTGTTCCTTCTCTTCAGCACCCCACATTCCCCCCTGCTTCAAGGGCTGCTGCTCCTAATCTAGTCCTTAGTTTGTCACACAACTTGACAGCATTTCTTTGGTGGGAACGCTAATACAAGCTGCTCCTGCTTTTAGTTTCTGCACTGTGTTGCACAACTATTCAAGTGATGGCATTTCCCGGCTGGGATGAGGTTTTGGTCTGTAAATCTAAGGCATCGCTATAGCACCACGGTGACTGCTCAACACAATATTTTTAGAGATATTTTCACTAATAAGATGGTATACAGAGAATATTCATGAAGAAAAGAAGACAGGGTAGAAAGTTAGGGGATAATTTGCCTGAAAACACAGGAGAAAAAAAAATTTAAGAGTTTCATTTTTCATCATATGCTTTTAGCAAAATCCTTGCAAAGAGAAACAAACAGGGTTACCTATCACACCCCAAGGCGTTTTATGCTACTTCAGAAATTATCAGAGGTTATTTTATTTAAAAGCTGAACTTAAATTTCTGCCTTCCTTCAGCGGGTGAGTAGTCATAAGAAAAAAAATCCCAGCACATTAATTAGTTACAACCTTGCTACCAGCGCAGCTACTATCATTTATGAAGTTGTACTGAAGTCAAGGATTTCCCAACAACCAGGCTATACTGTGAGTCAGGACTAGAGTCCACTTTCCAGTCTTTCTTTCAGGAAATTCACATGGCTTGCATTGGGAACTACCATTGCACCGACTACAATTTTATTATACAACGTAATTAACTTTCTGAGACAAAATTGACATTATGTATTAAACTTATAGAAGTCAACATAACAAGTATGTCTTTTTTAAATGTACAGGTGCATTAAAAATTCATGCATCCATGGTGCTCAGATCATTTGGCAGCACTGCAAATCCTGTGCAATCACTCTATTTGGTTCTGAATTTTGTTTCTTTCTGCTCAAGCACATTCTCAAATTATGCTGATTCCACAGGTCAAATTCTGCTCTTTTCTGCAAAGTTTCTAAATTGGAGCCACCAAAACAGGGAAAAGCAGTTGTCCTATTGTAGCCTCACTTTTCAGCTGAGAATTAAATAGACCTATTCTTATTCATCTAAGTAAGTAGCATAGACTTCCAAAAGCCTATTGTAACATTTTGTCATATCCATAATAGAGAAATAATTTCATCTGATATTTTAATCTTCAGAATGGAAAACTGCAGCTCTCTAATAGCACACAGAAACATTATACAACAGTTTTTGTACAGGAAATGAAAAGCAAAGTCTTATCCAGATAAAACTGCAGGGAAAATATAGATAGGCAGAACAAAATTATCACTTGTGATTGAAGTTGGCAAGGACAGGGAGGATAAGTCTACCCTTGTGAAGAGTGCCATGGGATCTTTAATGATCAGTCACAAAGGGGCCTGAGTGGGCTGCATCACCCAATTACTGTACAGATAGGCTCATTAATGGAAGATTACAGCAATCAAATATGCTTCTTTTTAATTTTACTAGCATATCTATTCTCCTACCATGAATTCCTGTGCCCACAAATCAAAAGTTTTACTGGGAGGGGTGTGAGGGGAAAAAATATTCTTTTTCTTGTCTTTCATAAATTAAATTCTGTGAATGTTAATTCTTTGCCTCTGGCAGCAGTGCAAGAAGAAGGCCATTTTTTTTTTTTTTTACTTTTTTTTTGGAGTTTATCACTCAATAGTGACTGTTTTCCCATAGAGCCAAAAAAATCAATCTCTGCTCAAAATGCCCCTGAAGACAGGAGAATGCATTGTGTGCTTTGCTGGTTAATATGTCTACCTGATGAAAAAAAAAAAAAAATCAATACATTTTTCTTAAAAAGGGTTACTGCAAGAGGAGAAAGTAGTTTATTTCTTTCTGATTGATGAAACTGCATCAAAGTCAGTTATCCACCATTAAGTTCCATATTTATCCTCGTCACCCTTCAGACTGCTGGAGTGTAGAGTTCAGCCAGTACTTCCATTATAATATTAAGTCAAAGTTGAGAGCATTTCAAAAACCCAAAGAACTGGAAATTTTTATTAAAATAAATGTTTGAAAGGGAAGTATGGAAGATTTAAATAAATATACTACGTTCAACAAAAAAAAAAAAAAATGAAAGGGTTCTAGGGGCCAGAAAAGAGGTCAGAACCATGGCAGGCTGAGGTTATTCTGTTTCTCAGGAGATTATATATTCATGGTATTTTCTGACAGCCTGCAGTCCCAGGGTTGCTGTTCTTTTGAATCTCAAACTCACCATTGCTCCAGAGAGATTTGGTGTCCTTCATTCCTTACTCATTGGAGAAGACTATTTTGAATTTTAAAAATGAATGTTAAAAAAATTGCTTATACTACCAGAGTGCCATAGTTTTAGCTTTAGGCTTCCTGCTCAAACATGCTATCAGACTTAGTGTAAAGTATTTATTGTGTAAAATAGAAGTATAGAAGAGTTGACAAATGGTGAGACACTGGAATGGGCTGCCTGGAGATATTGTGGATGCCCCATCCCTGGAAGTGTTCAAGGAAAGGTTGGATGGGGCTTTGACCAATGTGATCTAGTGAAAGGGGACTGTAACAAGATGATCTTTAAGATCTATTCCAAGTAAAAAACATTCCATGATTCTTGGAATGTATGACAGATATTCCCTCTTCAGGAAAACAGAAGGGACTTATTTCCTCCAGTTTAACATGAATTTCAAGTGAGGGACCAATTTATTCAATATATATAGAGTCATGGAATCATTAAGGTGCTGTTATGTCACCCAGTGCAGCCTCATCTCCTGAAAAGGTTTGCAAGTAAGAAAAGGTTTAACTAGGTCCAGGTTCATCTTTTAAGTGTTACTATTATTTACAATCAGCCAATTTGCCGAGGAAATACAAGTACAAAATTGGGAAATCAGAGAACTGGGTTTATATGGTTTCAGGCATTGCTTTATTTCCTTTACAGTTTTCCATGGTGAAGTTTCTATTCAACCATGTTGTTAGCAAAGCTGTCATGAATGTCACTAAAGAGATTGAAGGGCAGAGCTCTGCAGAGGAGTTTCCTTCCTCCCAGCTCTGCTGTACTGCGAGCTTTGTGGTCTGAGTCTCAACACCAAATATATTTTACCGTGAAATAGAAATAAAAGAGAATAATGTACCATTTGCTTGTCAGCTGGGAAATACTGCTGAGTTTTTAAAAGTTGATCCAAGCCAATTAATGTCAATAAAAACTTCTCTAAACATATTCTCATGCTTTGCATCAGTCCTCTATAAGTTATGAATTTTTGCATAGGCTAAACTTACATACAATCAGATCTAGATAAAATCCATCTGCCTCCATCTCTATGAAGAAAAATCTGTGACTGGAAAATTTCCTGGAACTGTCAGCTTTCTTCCCACCTTGGTGTTTCTTCGAGAGTTCAATAGCATTCCCCTTTAGCCATAAGATTTTGCCCTAATCCTTTTCTTTCTCTTTTGCTTCTGAAATCATCTACACAGAAAATATTTAGTGTAAGTAGGAGTAATATTATTTTATAAACCACTCCGCATTGGCTAGGATTGCTAATCCCCAGTTTGGTGTCTCTTGATATCTCAGACCTGCAGATCAACCTTTGAATGAGCAAACTGAAGGCTTTTTGGAGGTGGTGCAAATTGCTCAAATTTAGGTGCAGCAAATTGTTAAAGACTTACTCCTATATATATATATATATTTTTTTTGTGATCTGCTATGCAGCAATGGATCAGAAAGTATATATTTTCTCCTTAGTCTGTGGCTTTACCTTTTTTTCCTTTTCCTGCTGGCATCCAGCCTAATCCTTCTACTTCTTCAGTCAGATGCAGAAAATGCAGTAATTCACTGTTTTCCTTCCTTCATGCTGTGTAGCTTTGGTATTGTTAAGCGAAATTACATTGTAGAGTAATGTGGGATAGAGCATTATACAGGAAAGTGCTTTTTAAAAATAAGTCTTTGTGCAGTAAAAAGTGGTGCTACATGGCAAATAGCTCGTGGTAATGATGATGATAGGAATCATAAACATAAAAGAGGAGGAGAGAAAAACAAGGTAAGCAAAAATTAGCTCACTGAGTTGAAAGCCTGCCTGGTCTAGTGTGAGCCACCCAAATGTAAAATTACAACAGAAATCACCATTGAGAAGAAGATTTTTTAATTACCAACAGTCACATTAATGGTCATGATGTATCTGTTTATCTCTCAACAAAATAGGTAAAGCATAAATTCTATTCATCTTTCTCATCTTAACTGTTTTTTTTGATTGCATGAATAAGCCACCTCCTAATTAATTTTAGCTATGTTAATTAATAGCTATTAGACTACAGTGAAGCTATTTAGCCACAGCAGATATATTATTTAGAGGTTGTAATAACACTAAGCATTCTCATTATTATCAATCTGAATAGACATAGATCTGCAGAGACAAATGCAGCTTCTACAAAACCTTAAAGCCTGAAAATGCTAGAGTTTACAAGCAACAACCTGAGATGTTGTAGATCCATAAGCAACCTCTCTGCCCAGTCAACAGAAAGTTACTTTTGTGATTAAGAAAGGATAACTTCTCACTGGATTCCATTAAAATTATCCAACAGAAGAGGAAGGTAAAATTATTAGAAAACTGTTTTCAGAGGGACTGAAACTCTTACAGCAAGACCTGGGCTCTTGAGAAATGGAGTTCCAAGAATGATGTTGTTCTCTGCTGCTGTTTAGTTTGTATTTATCAAATGCTGTCCTTCCAAGAATTTACTTCACATCTCCTACTATTCAACAGAGTAACAGTCTGAGACGGGACTCCTTCACTCCTGCCACTCACATTATGTTACAAAATGATTAATGAGAGATGCAGAAGCAGATGCTTTTATCAAATGTCCATATGATAAATGAAGGATTTCAGTCCTTGCTTTACTGATCGGTTCAGTCTGTTTTCGTTTTCCTGCCCCATATGTTTGGAACATGGTTTAAAAAAAATCATTCTTTGCTGAAAGAGTCAGAAGAGGTGATTTGGGGGATGATGACTCATGCTCAGGAAAGCCAGCAGACAAAGCTTTTGCCAGTGATAGACAATGATTCCAACACTTCCTCCACAACATAGAAAATTAGTGTGGGGAATCTAACACTGCACAGCTTAAGGCATAGGATAGGTGTGAGACAGAACACTTTTTATCTAAAAGTGGGATGAGTGGAGATATTCAGTAGGAAGGACGAAAGGTCAAGAAATCTGAGATGGAAATCTCGGCTGGAGGATGCAATGTGTAGGGAGTCGATGAGAGAGAACGGTAAAGTGTGGTGAGAAGAAGTAAGAAGATGTCTTCAGCAGTACATTAAATGCATGCAAAAAGCAGAGGTTGTCTTGTATTCAGGGCCATTCTATTTTTAGGGACTGCTGTATTTAATAGAAAATGCAATTTGAGGTATAAATTCTCATTCATCCTTTTGGAATCTTCCTCTCTGTAGATATTGAATTCCTCTCACAATAACTGCCAAGCTTCTGTTCCTGCACAGGGAGTTTGTATGAGAGCTTCATCTGTCAGCTGATATATTTGGGGATAAGATAAGGTCAGAGGAGGAAGAGAAAAGGTGGATTTCATATACTGAATAAGAAATGCAAACAAAGATTTAGGAACAACAAAATTACTTCAGAAGTTATTGCAGGCACATTTGGTAATGTGTATACATGCAAAGTAAATACTTCATTATATTGGAGTAAGAAAGTTCAGAATGTCATTTGCAGTAGCAAGTGTTTCCAGAGATGATAAAAGGAATAAAACAATTAATGCAAATTCTGAAAGGTTTGGTGAATTTCTCAGGGCTGTAGTCTCACTAGATTAATTCTCTCAGCCTAAAAAGTCGAGGTTTAGAGTAGGCAATAGCATTTCCTGTACAGATATTGACAGAACTATTGTGCTGCTGACTCTTGAATGTCCCTTTCCCATCTTCCCATTCCCTTGCTTCCTTCCATCCTCCCCTTATCTATATATTTTGACTATGCTATGATTAGGATATGAGTTTAATATAATATATGCCTACATAATCTCTAGTGGATCAGGATCCTTCTCTAAATAAGGCCTCTAATCTTCATGCCTAATAATTCCATGTGACAAAAGCCCTGCAGGTGTTTTGCTGTGAAGGTGGTGAGGGGGAGGGAGGGGAGTGGTTTGTGTGTGTCACAGATCACAGCAAAACTCTGCTGCAAATGCTTCTCTGCCAGGATCAAGGATATACCTGCATAGCCTCCTGTGACTATTCAGCAGCTGATGAATGCACACTGGGCCTCCTCCAAGCACCTTATAATTGATCTGGAGCAAATGTGCACAAAGATATCCCACTGCTTAACGAACTGAAGCCCTGCTGGTTAGTACAAGTATCACTATGCTAACCTTCTTCCTTGGCTGATTTTAATCTTCTGGCTCCATCACACAGTTAATTGTTTCTCATTTATCCATATTAGAGGAAGATCATATTAAATCCATGTAAATTAGGCTGTGGGAGACTCATTTACTACATTTACAGAAAACTTGCAGAGAGATTTTTGCCAATAGAACAGGTTCTTTGGTTTTGACAAAGATCTGCCTGGTGAGCTGTGCCCAGGTGGCCAAGAGGGCCAATGGCACCTGGCCTGTATCAGCCATGGTGTGGCAGCTGGACCAGGACAGTGACTGTCCCCTGTGCTGGGCACGGTGAGGGCACACCTTGCACGCTGTATTCTGTTCCTCTCATCTTGCACCCTGTGCTCTTCTCACCACAAAAGGACATTGAGGAGCTGCAGCCTGTCCAGAGAAGGGCAGTGGAGCTGGGGAAGGGTCTGGAGCACAAGTCTGATGAGGAGCAGCTGAGGGAGCTGGGGATGTTTAGCCTGGAGAAAAGGAGGCTCAGGGGAGACCTGAAAGGAGTTTGTGGCCAGGTGGGGTTGGTATCTCATCCTGGCTAACAAATGGCAGGACAAGAGGATGGCCTCAGGTTGCACCAGGGGATGTTTAGATGTGATATAAGGGAAAATTCATTCACTGAAGAGGTGGTCAGGCTTTACAGAATGGGCTGCTCAGGGAAATGATGCAACCACTGTCCCTGAAAATGTTCAAAAAGACACATAGACCTGGAACTTGGGGATGGTGGTGGGCCTGGCAGTGCTGAGCTCAGGACTGGACTCAGTTCCAAACCCTGTGATCCTGTGTGCCCCACGGCATGGGTTCAAGGGGCTGCTGCTCTGCTGTAGGTGTGCTGGTGGCAGTAGGAAAATTTCCCTATGATATCTGAGGATATTGACTGTAGCTTGCATTTACCTGCTCCTTCCTCTCCTGAATGCGACTGTCTTGAAAAGCAAGATTTTTCACATACTGAATCCATTATCCTTGCCTGGAAAACCTTTGGATTACAAAAAGGACATTGTTCTCTGTGGTAGGTTTTATTTCTGAACATCCTGCCACACATTGCACTTCTGCTCCTGTGTGGACCTTTGTAGTAACTGCAGTTGAAAAAAAAATCTCCAAACCTAGACAGAGCATTTGGAGTAAATGTCTGTAATTTTTAAGCATGATTCCAGGCAATTTGTTTGAAATTTACTATTGTAAAGTTGTAAACAAGGTCAAAATTCAATTTCCCTCTGTGTTTGGGCTTTGGAAGGTAGGTGTCTTGGGTTTTGTTTGGTTTTGTCATTTTGGCTGGGGGTTTATTGTTTGAGCCATTCGCTTTTGTTTTTTTGAACACATTTGATGCTCTGCTGCCCCTTGCTTTGTAATTTTCCTACTCTGAGTTGCCTTGTAATTTTCTTACTCTGAGTTTGTGTGGCTTACCAGTGAAGCATTCATCCTAAATTAGAATTTATTTTTCCCACTTTTACTATAAACAGATTAAACATTTATACACAGATAGCAAGGAATTGATCCCTTTGATCTTAGATCTTCCTCCTTTTTTTTTAATGAGATGAGGTTTGTGTGCTATGAAGCTATTTCATTTTTGCAAAGGAAGTGTAATGAAGTATTACATAAAGGATTAACATTTTACACTTGCTTTACAAAGCATGGTGATAAACAATCAGCAGCTCTTTGCCTTGTAGTGTGTGGAATCATGCAGTGCCTATTTCATAGCTGTCTGAAAGTGCCCACTTGGTTTCTGTTTTTCAGGACTGACTAGTTCTGCATAATTTCTGCATTTAGGAAGTCAAGCTATGAATCCCTCTTAAAGAAGCCCAGTGCTGTGTATTAAATATAAATATATAGTTATTTCTTGCTTTTGTGATTGTGGTCTCTCTGAACACTGACTGTGAACTGAAAACCCGTAGGAGGAATTCATCCTGATATATGGATACCATGGGATGTCAGCATCACCTCCACAGTGAGAATGTTTGTTTTTGTGGAATGGTTTGGTCCAGAGGACTGTGGCAATTCTTTCTGTCCCCATTCCTAGGGTTCTTCAAAAAGGCCAAATCACTGTAGTTTGCAGGAGTTTTCAGCTCACACTTGTTCAGATGTGCCTTGTCACTGTGCCTGGTGTGCTTCAGCCACAGGCAGAGGTTTGAAGATGTAATGCTTTGACAAAAAGGAGCAGGGTAGTGGGAATCCCAGCCTGAATCCTGCATTTGTCCTGAGAGAGTTGTACACACTGTGATTCCTCACCCATGGTGCTCCCATCTTCTCTCTAAGACACCTCTGTAAGAAAGCACAAATTTGGGTACATTGGATAAGAGCACCTTTTCTTTCTGGGTGAATGACTTGACTTCTCAGGAATGTTCTGTCTTTATTGCCTGCAATGCAAATGTATCTTTCTAGGCTAGGAATGTACTGCCTTTTCCATCATCCTGGTTGGAAAAAGTAAAGCTACTTTAAGAAATAAGTTGATCTTGGCTTATTTTTTAAGGTTCTTAGAACAATCTGGAAAACTGAGGTATTGATTGTAGGTGCTCTTGGTCTGGTAGGGGCTGTGAGGGGTGGCCATGGCTCATCTGTAACACACTGGAGTAGGGGAAAAGCATGAGGATGAAGGAACTGCAGACTGCCATGGACTGACCACTGCCTTCAAGTCAAGTCTGTTGCAAACATAAGCTTTTCAATCTTATTTTTAACCATCCTGTCCTCTGAGGACGGGAAGTAAAAAAGCAGCTGGCTGGTTTGGTAGCCAGATTAAGTGAACTCACCACCAGATAGATGCCTTGGGAAGACCTTTATGCACCTTAGTTGCATGATAATACAACTGTTTTTTGCTATTTTATTACTGTGCTTCAGTGGTATCAAATCATCCAAATGACATGGGAATTATTTGCATATAGTCTTGCTTGGTTGAGGGGAAAAGGAGGGCATCAGTGTGAAATCTAGTTGAGATAATTACTACATATGTGAAAATGTTAACAAATAAGTTCTTCCAGATCCAATGAATCACTCTTTGAACTGTTCCTTTTTATGCTGTTTTCACTGAGGAAATGCTGCCTGTCTATAGTTTCTCTCTCTTTGTTCTTCTTTCAGCCAATATATGCTTTGTAGTGATGCAGAAAGAAAGGACACAATGTACCTAACAAGATAGGAAAAATCCTGACATTGTCATTGTATAAACTCATGGTATAGGACAAAACCTCGTGTTTTCTTGTTCCAAAACAAGGTTTCTAAGCACATTCACTAATTTGCATTTGCCTACAAAAATCTGTACTGACTTATTCTATTTTAAAGCATAAAGCAAAAGAGCCTGATCTTCAGTGACTTTGTATCAGTAAGAGTCTGGTCTGACAGAGAGTGAACATCAGATTCTATATGATCACTGGCAGGGTACAAAGAAATGAAGGTAATAAGCAAAACAGGGATCTTTTACATGTCCAAAACCCATTATGAGAACACTACAAAAGACTTCTATGAAAGCAGAAGGGAAGCAACTTAATGCTTTTGATCATTATTCATATTTTAAATGCAGCATTTAACTAACTCAATAAAGCAATTTTTTTCATGAAGTGTAAGATAAAGAGTTAAAGAAATTCTGCAGAGTTCAGACACAGCCAGACTAGATTATTGTGTCTATTTTGATGTACGTTTTAAAGTCGATATCCTCAGATTTTTGTGAACACTTTAATTCTATTCTTCTTATGTCAGGTATAAGCTACTTTTTGGGCTGTGTCTCCCTCCAGAGGCATTTTTATGAGAATGTGCGACTAGTTTTTGATTTTATGAAGCTGAAGGAAAAATGGAAAATTATGCCTTGTTTACAGTGTAGGAGGTAATTATTTTTCCAGAACAATATTTGGTTGAGCTCACTCTCAGGCTTCAACAGGCAATTCTAAGGATCACAGCTACTGTCATGACACCTTGCTGGGACAGCAAAAATCAGTATTAATGATATTGAATATCAATAACATTGCAGAAATTTTCAGCAAAACTGAAGTTTAGCCATTTATTATTAAAATCAAAGTGGTAGAGGGGAGAAAAGTTGTCCTTTAATGCAAGCCCCTTCCAGTTAAATACTGCAGTGACTCTTACTCTTGCTCTGCCATACATATATTTCTGTGTACTGAATACAAACACAATCTACTACATTTTTAGGGCTGCTTGGTCTGCTGAAGAAGGGTAGGAACTTTATTTTCTTCCTAATCTTAAGGAAAGGAAAAAAGGAAGAAACAAGGGCATAGACACTAATACACAACCTGAAGATGTAGAACTAACCCTGACCTCATGCCTAGGGATTTTCAGGTACCTGTACAAAATGCTTCCTCCAGCTCTCTGAAGCTCATTCCTTACTTTTACACATCTCAGTAAAAGGCCATACTATTGATTACCCTTGCCCTTTATAGAGATTCCCCTTTGCTAAGTTTGCTTGTTCACTAGCAAATCCTTTCACATGTTGAAGAAGATATTTTCCTCTTATGTCTTAAATAGCTTTCTCTCATTCCTTTTGTACAGTTTATTTTCTTTGTGTTTCTGTGACAACATCACCTAAATTATTAAAACTAATTCCATGACTTTACTTATTCTAAACTGAAGGGGAAAAAACCCAACAAAAGCTAACAAATAATAAACAGGCAACCAAAAATACCCAAAACAAACCCCACACCACCTTTTTAATTGAAGTGCCAAGTTTTGTTTGACCCAGTGTGATCAACAGGCCTCCAAATCCCCTTCAAAGATTGTTTTTTCTATTCTGTGCCTAGGATAGGGCCTCACAAAAGAAATATCCTGAGAATTCCTCATCTAATTAAAATAATACAAATAAGACATAAAAATAGGTACATCTGTTTTATATTTGTTTACATGTTCACTTTCTAAAATGTCCTCCTCTGATTATGAAAAAAAAAGCTGAGAATTTTGAATGCATCTCTTAGACTCAACAATTTAGATATGTTAGTTTCCTTCAGCAAATGGTCAGACAATCATAGCATGTATAATAGGGCAACATGCTGCTATGCACACACTGCTTGGGCATAGAAGGACTGACCAGCTGCATTATGGGCATTTCTTAAATATTTGTTGTCACAGTTGGTGTCAGTAAACTGAAGTTTCAAATGAAATCTTTGTTTTTCTAAATATTTCTTTAGCTCCTGGCTTAGTGACCTTCTTTTTGTCTTGTTTTTCCTCTTCCTTACTCTCCTCTCTACAGCAATATATCACTGCAGCAAACAGCTCATCACAGCTGTCACAATGAGAACTTTCCAGAATTGTGAAGTTTTGATGTCTCAGCAAATCAGACAGTATTTTCAATTTAGTACATGGCAGATTGTTTTTTAGAATGGGCTGCAAGACTTAGTAATGGAATATGGTGCCTTTCAGCTACTTAAATCCATTTCAGTTTGATAGTGACAGAAAATTCATTTCCACCTGTATTGCGAATAAGTGCAGATATTTGGCAAAATGGTGGTCTCTGTTTTTCTTCCCATATTCAGAAGTTCAAAAAGGTTTCACTAAATTCAGTTCCTTTAGGATTAGCCATTACTTGGCTAACTTTAAAGCAGCCAAGGAATGGCTAATCCTAAGAGATGATTCAACTAAAGATGATATTTTTCCTATCCTTTCAGTTCAGGGAACACGTAAGTGTCTGGGAACTGGGCAAAGTCAGTTCTGAGTAGGACCTAAGAAACACAGGTAATCATAGAATCATAAAGCAGTCTGGGTTTGAAGATACCTGAAAGATCATCTCATTCCAAACCTCCTGCCATGGCACAGACATATTTCACTAGACCAGGCTGCTCAGAGCAGGCTGGCCTTGGGGTGGGGCATCCATAGCTTCTCTGAGTAACCTGTTCCAGAGCTTCATCACCCTCACAGTAGAAAATTTCTTCCTAATATTTACTCTAAAGCTACCCTGCTTCAGTTTAAAACCATTCCCCCTTGTCCTGTCATTACATGCTCTCATAAAAAGTCCCTTTCTTATTTTCCTGTAGGCTCCCTATAGGTACTGAAAGGCTTCTCTAAGGTCTCTCCTGAACCTTCTCTTCTCCAGGATGAGCAGCCCCAGCTCTCTCATCCTGTGTTCACAGCAGAGCTGCTCCATCCCTCTGATCACCTCAGTGCCTCCTTTGGCCTGACTCCAACTTGTGCTTGGGATTGCCCCGATCCTTGTGCAAGACCTTTATAATATCCCCCTTCACAGCTAAAAGGGCCGAAGTTACAGTTTAGTCTAGGTTCATGGAGCAAACTGAGCACTCTGTTACTCAATCCTTGTAAGAGCCACTGCCCAGGACTACCCTGAGCACTCTCAAGTTTGCTGATTTAATTCTGAGTCCTCTGTTCCATCCAGTTTCTTCTACAACCATGTAGGCAGTTTAGTACTTTTGCTTCTCTATTTCCTTTAGCATGTTTCATTCAACTTTGGCATTTTGATCTTCAACATTGGTGTTGGTTTACCTGGGATATTTTTTTCTCTTATTTTATATTTACATATATCTATGTACACAAACAATTGGACAGGAATGCAGGAGCAGTTGTCTTGAAGTCTTTATTCCATCACAATCATCAACCTCATTTTAGAGAACCAGGCAAGGGAGATGGAACAGCTTCAGCTGCTAACAACAGCAGACTAAGTTCTCTTTGTTTCAAAGTCTTTTAACAACTTTCTAGCCCATAGTTTAATATTGAAAGATGACAAGTGTTTGCTTAGGCCAATTAATAAAGCTACATGTACATCTCTCTTTGAACAATGCTTGCTTGTAATAGCTTAAAACAATGGATTATTAAATGGATTATTAATTATTAAACTTGCATATTTCTGTTATCTTGCTTAACGTATTTTCCTGAGGCCTCTCTTTACACAACTCACAGCCTTATTTTTTCTTGTCCTTGTATCTTCAGCATTCTTGCATTTCTCCATCCTGAGATTTGCTTTCACAGAGCTTTCTGAGAGTTTTATACCTTTTCTATTTCCCACACACTTCCTCAAATTTTGAAGAACTTTTGATCAGCTTTGGTCAGTACTCACGCAGAGTTCTCTTCCTTGAATGTCTCCAAAAAGAATGTGGGCTTTGTGTCTCTAGTACTTTTAAGTATTTGTGTCTCTAATACTTTTAAGGTACTCTGAGTTTTGAGAATGCATGGGGTATGCTCAAACTTAGCTGATGGAGATGAAATGTTAATACAAATTAGGAGCGGTACAACTTTATTTTGCAGTAATATTTCATTGAATATATTAACATGTTTGACTATTGTCTTCCCAACAGTGGATTTTTAAGTCTGGAAGACACAAATGAGTTCTGGATTGAGTTACCCAATCAGTTTTTCAAAATGGTTTTGCTGATCATGAGATTGTATTATCTTCACAATCCAAAGATAATTCTGGAGATTTGTGTGTGGTTGAACCCATTTCTGCATTATTTACTCCTAATTTTGTATTTACTTATGCAAACATAAGAATGATAATATAAACTCTGCCATTACTGTTCAAGAATACTTCCTGTTGTTTTGTTGGATCCCCTTTACTAATATTTTTACAAATGGTAATTTGATTTTTGTAATAAAAGTAGTTAGAAGTACTTATTTACTTAATAAACCCACACATCTTTACAGAAGTCATTGGGGTTGCATGAAGTCAAGAATCTGTCTTTATGTACAGTGAATCATCAAAAATAGTTCTGTCATACACATTTTAAAAGACTCCATAAAAACATTTGCATAATACAGTCATAATAGAGCTGCTGCACTGTGATCCATCACGTCAGCTCTCAAACATTCTCTGCAGGGTTTATGCTCTTTTTGCTATGAAAAGAAAAAATTAATTTACTGCACTGATCTTATCTCCCTACATGGTGCTAAAATGTACAACGCTCATACTTTTTTTCCAAAGCTATGAAATGGAAAGTATGTTTATCCTTCTTAAATTTCATAGGAAGAATGAAAACTCTTAGGCAAAGGAATAGATATACCCTTTTCTAGTGGGAAAATTACTACTACAAGTTGCCATTTAAGTTTAGTGCTTTGCCTGGACTGTACACACTGTTTATGAAACAAAGTTAATAACAAGATGTCAAGAAATATCTCTTTGCAGCCTAAATTCTTTTGCATTAAAAAGAAAAATGATAATCACTTTTATTCTTGATCCAATTGAAATGTGCTTTTTTGCTTTAAAAAAGAAAAAGCTCTGTTCTCTGTGGAATGGAAAAAGCAAATAGTGTAATAGGTAAACTGTGCTGTGCATCTCTTCCTACGGTTTTACCAAGCTGTGAACAGAATGTGCTTCTGGCTGCTTGTCACAGTGTAAATTCTTACCTTATTCACTGCCTGTCCCCTCTTGTCCCACCACATATTAGTATGTACAGCATGTTTCACTTTTGTCCACAGTCAAGATCTGCTGGTATATGTTGCATCCCATTTTAAATCAAGGGACATTCAATTTCATGTCCACACTTACAGGCTCTGAATGAAGGCTCATAGAAAATTTCGCTGCAAAATTAGAAGGAAAAGAAACCTCAAGCATTATTTCTTTCCTGCTACTCCAGGGAAAATGAGAGACTAATTCTTGTGTCTCTCAGCCTTTGGCTTAAGAATGATGGATATGTGTGTGGCCCTGCTTCCTAGTCAGAGTAATACAACCCTTTTTCTATTACTGTGCACTTTAAGCAGGTACACTCTGGGAAGCCACAAGGAGGAAAACAGTTTAACCCTACCTTATCACAAAACTGAAAAATATCATCACTAAACTCTCCTGGGAGTTTACAAAAATGGTCTGTGTCCCTTTGAGGAAGAAAGCTTAATGAAAGAATCTTTAAATGTTATCTCTAAAACTTGCTGCACAATGCAGGGAGATGTGGAGTCTGGGCAAAGGAGAAGTCAGTGTGTCAGTGATGTCTAGCCCTGAAACAGATAAGAAGGGAAAGCTGTTAACCAAGACTTGCAAAATACTTCCATTAGTTACCCCTCATTAGTCCTGTGACAGCCTTCTACTATTGTACATTTGACATTCAAATCTGTAAGTTTTGCATGATAGTAATCTGTTAATTGATATTTTATCTCATCAGTTTTATAAATGTGGTTTATTCATGAGTGTAATTTAAAGAAGTGATGAACTATTACTTGAGTTTTAAATATTGGTGACAATTGCAAGCCTGTCAATCAGAAATCTGGAACGTTTAAAAATGCCCTGGACTTTGATTTTTTTCCAGTTATATTTGTATGTAAGAGACATACATTTGTAAGAGAGCTTAAGGGACCTTTTGATCATTTAATCTGATGCAATGCATACCATAGCCCTTCAAATCACAGAATATCCAGAGCTGGAAGTTGGAAGGGACCCACAAGGATCATTGAGTGCAACTCCTGGACCTGCACAGGACATCCTCCAGAGTCACACCATGTGCCCAAGAGTATTTTTCAAACACTTAAACTCAACAGGTTGGGTGCTGTGACCACTGTCCTGGGGAGCCTGTTCCCAACCACTCTCTGGGTGAAAAACCTTTTCCTGATACCTCCCTAAACCTGCCCTGACACAGCTTCAGGCCGTTCCCTCCGTGCCCTCACTGGGCACCAGAGAGAAGAGATCAGTGCCTGCCCCTCCTCTCCTCTCCTGGGGAATTTGTGACAGCAACGAGGTCCCCTCTGTCTCCTCTGCTCCAGGCTGAACAGACCAGGGCACCTCAGCTGCTCCCCATAAATCTTCACCTCTGCTGGGTCTGAATCTCATGATCAATGAGGACTAAATGCACTGATTTTTCCTATATTTTAATGGCAACTGTCTTGGTAATTTTTTTTTTTTGTGTGTGTGTATGTTTTTGGTTTTTCTTTTAACTAAAAACATTTCTAATCAACCACAAGAAAATAGTAAAATGAACTAAATGAAGACCAGAAACATGAGACTTAAAACATTATCATACAGTAGAAATGCTGTTAAATACTGAAGATAGTACAATGTCAAACAAAAATAGACACAGAGGATTCACAAGTCATAACCATGACATTTGAATTTCAGTCTTTTAGGAAGACCCTATGTCCTTTCTCAAATATCTTCCCATCTTCTCCAGCACACTCTCTCAATTTTCCTTTAAACTTGATGAACAGACTGGACTCTACAGGATCCTTTCAGCTCCCTTCAGCATATATCGCCTTTTTTTCCCCTTTTTTTCATTTAAAGTTTAGACTTGATAAATGGTTGCATTACTGTTGTGGCCAAATTTTATATGTGTTCCTTTTGTTCTGAATCATGGTGTTATGCTAAAGGCCTTGATGAAACTGTAGCTCTAGGCAGAAAGATCTGTTCTATTCAGATGATTTGATAGGCAAGGTTCCATTATATCATGTTGCAGAACATGACTTATACTTTAGCTTTCAGTTTTGTATTGATAAGTGTCCTGAATTGCATCACTATTTTAAACCCAGCTGAATGTCAGGCTAATTGCTATAAAAACTACTGTAAAAGTGGATGTACCGCATTTGAAGTATCCTAAATCTTTGGAATATCTGCTTCTGCAGATATCTGCTTCAGTACTTCTTGTTCTTGGAAAGAAGTGGTCTGGAATTTGAAATATTTAAAGTTTGAAATATAGCGTACACAAACAAGAATTTATCATCTCATGCTAAAAACACTGGATTGAAACTCTGAGAGCTTTGCCCATTTCCCAAACAGATATCATAGAGAACATGAAGTAAATCTCCATAAGTTTCTGCTCTCTGTAGAGATTTCACTTCTTTTTTTTTTCCACCCTCCATATCTATCAATCTCACCTCTACGAATTGCAAAGAGGAAACTGTTCCTTACATAAAAAGGGTGGGGAAAAGCCCTGTCAGAAGGGATGCTAAACTTGGCCAAGATTTCTAGGCACACCCCGTAAAAATATTTGATTCTGCACATAAAGGACAGGGCAAAAGAGGCAGAGGGCAGTTATGTGTGTTAGGTTTTTTGGTTTGGTGGTTTGTAGTTTGGTTTATTTTTTTAGGAGGGGGGATAGTTGAATGACCTCTTGGATGAGGGCATGTCACTGACTGATGTGGGTGATGGTTACAGCAGCTGAACATGAGCCCAGCTGTGCCCAGGTGGCCAAGAAAGCCAATGGCACCTGGCCTGTACCAGCAATAGTGTGGCCAGCAGGACCAGGGCAGTGACTGTCCCCTGTCCTGGGCACTGATGACCACACCTTAAGTGCTGTGTCCAGTTCTGGGCCCCTCAATCCAGGAAAGACATTGAGGTGCTGGAACAGATCCAAAGAAGGCAACGGAGCTGGGGAATTTTCTGGAGCATGAGGAGCAGCTGAGGGAGCTGGGGCTGTTTAGCCTGCAGAAAAAAGAATCTCAGAGGAGAGACTTATGGCTCTCTAAAACTCCCTGAGAGAAGGCTGTAGCCAGGTGGGGGGTTGCTCTTTTCTCCAGGCAGTTTGTCCCTTGTACAGATGTCTGAATTTATCCGAGTACTCCCATAATTCTACCGACATTTCACATTTTGATAATCACCTGTTTACCAGATGAATAAGTACTGGACAGATTTTCAAGCTGCACAAAGGCCCCACCTGCCAGAGGGGTTTAATGATGGTCTGCAAGCATTCTCATAAAAGGAAGAGTTGCTCAGAGTTCTGTATAACCTAATTTTAGCTGTCACTGGGGACATTTCTCATGCAGACCTCTGGTTCTGGGATATTTCCACTACCTCCATCACAGGAAGTAGAAACATCAAACATAGTCGTATCAATTAGAAGCAGATCCTCTGAAGTATAGTACAGCTATTTTCCAAAGTTTATTCCAATAAAAACTGCCTTGAATAGCCTGCTTTTAATATAAATTACTTCCTCTGTAAGATTTTGCAGCCAAACTACATGGCACAACATTTTGTGTTTCATTTGGAAAGTGAATGCCTTGGTTTTGCTTTCAAAGGAGGGAATTATAAGAAAGATGAATCCCCAAGTAATTATCTACTGATGCAAATGGAGAAATTGCTAGTAAGGTGAACAACATCAGTAGCCACTTGCCAGAATAAAAAATGCTATTTCCCCTTCTTTTGCATTTTAAAATACCGATGCAGCAGCAGATGTCTAACACCTTCAAAAGCATGAAATTTAAGCATTAAAATGCTGTCTAAATGCTGTATTGGTTTGTTCCACTCATCCAACTATGACCAGGCTCCTGCAATTTTTCTTTCTTAAAGTAAATTTGCAAATAAGATTCAGAGAACTCCATTAGCTCTAAAATGCTATTCAGAACAGTGCACCAAGTGTTGTGTCAAGGGTGAGAACGGGCACTCACAGACTTGAAATGCCATTTTTCTTATTTTGTTTTTCCTCCTGCTACATGGATCGCTGCTCTCTGTGTGATGGCCCCAGCATGCTCCCTGCCATGTAGTTAACATCATGGCCACCCTGGCAAATCACTGGAGCATGCAGCTGGCCCACAGGAGTCAGGCAGGTGGCCTCTTATTAGTGTATTGCATGGCTTTGCAGTTTTTCCAAAGCTTGCTTATTGAGGCATCAGTCTTGCAAATACATCTCATATTTATCCCTTTAACCATTAGTCGATTTAGCCCCTCTGAAAATTAACAGAATCAACTGATGTGACAGTAAGCAAAACATGTCTCCCACCTGAAGTGCTTAGGAGGAGTGGCACATGTATAAAAGTGCTTGGTATTTATTGCAAATAAGAAACGGAGAAAATAAAAAGCCCTTTTAAAGAAAAAGAAATAAGTAGGATGGAAAAAAAAAAATCCTCCTAGGTTTTTTTTCTTTTTGCTTTCCAAGATGTGTTGTATTTTAATTTTATTTAATCTCAATACAACTAGAAATAGAGAAAGGTTTTAAAACAATTGAAATTCTACAGTGTTACTCAGTAGGCATCTCTGATTATTGTTGAATAAAAGACAGGTAGATCTGGCAGTTATTATTTTATTTTAACATTAAAATATGCATATATAAAGAGGAAAATGCCCGTGCATATATACATATATGGACAATATCTGTCTAAACACATGCATGTGCAAAGTTGGGGTTTTGTGGTCTTTGGTTGGTTTGTTTTAAATCATTATTTTGGACAGGAGGCTTCAAGTACCAGTCATTGGTTTCACTACCAGAAACCAGTTAGCATAGTTTAGTTTGCTCTAGAAAGTTTATGGCTAGTTTTGTCTATAGGAAATTGATCTTAGAGTTACTTAGAGGAGTCCAAAAATGTGTGAGAAATTGAGCTAAAAAGCAAACAAGATAGACAGTAATGAGTTCAGTCATCAGACACATTCATTGGCCTTTTCTTTTAAACACTGTATATTCACTCAAGGTGTCCGAGAGATTTTAAATTGGTTATGACATTAAAATCTGAATTTTAATACAAAACTGACATATGGCTGTGGTAACAACCTATGGAGGCTGAGCTTTGCAGTATTTATTATCAATACATTATTACCAGAAAGAAAAGATTGCTTTAAGTATGAATAATAATACATTTGATTATTAAGGGAAAGTACAAAATCCGCTTTTCTGAATTTATTGAAAATTCATAAATCATCCCTAAACTGCTATCTATCCTTGAAAGAAGGTGCACATCTGTATTGGTAAATGTGCTTCTCTTCTAATCCCACTTTGGGTTTCAGATTTGGTTACTCATCATCATCACCACCCTCAATTTTTATGGTCTCATCTGATTTCTTTGGAGATGACCCTGTGGTTCCCTTCCAGGAAAAGCACACTTCAGTAGGTGCCTGTTTGGAGTGAGCAGTACATGAATTCCACACCTTTCAGTGCATCCCAGCAGTCAAACTGATGCAGCCTGACATGACCAGACACAAATGATAAATTAGGCCCACAGGAAGAAGTAATTAGTCTCATTATGTCATGTGTTCACTTTGATGCTTACTTATATGGATATCTCATATAAGATTACTTATTGGATATCTCAGCTTAAAAGTTATATTCTAAAGCTTGAGTTGCCATGATAACTTGCTGTGTATTAAAGGTATAATCCACATATACAAACTGAATAGTACCTAAATGTTTTAACCTTGTCTTTAAACGAGGGTTTTTTTCAGTGTTGTTCCTCACTTTCTCTTTCTTTCCTTTTTTATTATTCCCAAGGAACCTTTCCATCAGTTAACTAACCCAAGCAAATCAAAATAAGCCCTGTATAACTTTTCCTGCACTATATGTGACCTATTTCAATTACTTTTCTTGCCCAATTTTAGAAGAGCTTCAGCACAAATGATAACAAATCACCTGAAATAAAAATAAAAATATATGCATTTTAAAACACTTGTCTTATTGCTGTGTTTCCTGGGCTTGAAACAGATGCTAAAATGAAATCTAAACCATTCTTGTGCTCATCTCCTAGCAATTTGAAAGTTTAAGTTGATTATTTGTTGCCAGAATTTATGCTAAGAACACATCAGAAAATAAATATTTGCCAGTGATACACAGATAATTGTTGCTTTGGAAATACAATATAAGCATATGAAACTATAGTTCAGAGTAGTGATTATAGAATTTGCATTTACCATAAGGTAAGAGCACGTGCAAGGCAGTAAATGTGGCATAGAGAAGAGGCAGGACCTTGGCATTCTATGGAAAATATCCTTCTCTTTGTACCTTCATCAGTAAGTAAACCAAAGACTGTATGGATTTTAAACTGTAGCACAGTGAAAAAAAATCTATCCTGCATTGAGACAAATAAAAGTGTTTTATTTTGTTTCCTGTGCAGGCAGAATCTCTTTGTTCTTTTCAAACTGGTAAGTTTTTGATTGTCCAACATTTCTCCTGGTGTGTAGCAAACTGTCATACTCTGTGATTTCATCCCTCTTAAATCACGAGGCATCAGGGAAACAAATTTAGCTTTTGCTCTGAAAAAAGGCATCAGAGCAAAATACATAATGCATTTTGTGAGGTGTGATCATTCAGTTCTATGAGCTGTATAATTGTCCTTCCAGATTTAAGATTTCTCCCTTCAAAAACAAAGTAATCATTAATTTCTTTCCTTATTATTTGTATGAGCTTTCTTTCTCACTATGAAATGAATATAAATAGAGTTCAGATATTTGAGTCTAAATCTTCAACTAGAAATAAAACCTGCAAGAATACCTTGCCAATAGCAACCAGTTAGTTTGATATTAGATCTGTCAATCTGAACATGGTTGATTATTTCTCTATTGATCAATTTGGGAAAAATGTCAATAATGATTCCTGATATTAGCTAGAAGTGCTTCAGGCTTCTTATGGGTTAAAGAGTTAAAACAAACTTTGCTCCAGCCTATGATTTAAGAGAGAGCAAAACTCAACAGCCAAAGAATTTTGCATTTGAGAGGAAAGAAAAATAAAAGTGATTACTGACCAGCATGCCTCTGACACTCAAAAGTGATGGATTTTAAACATGTGTGTGAGTGCATGAAAAAGAAATAAAGATATTTTTACCTTCCCTTTTGCATCCTTCACTCTCCCTTCCTTAGATGTTTTTCTTGGGGAAGAAAAGAGATTATCAAGGGCAGGCAATGTAGGGTTGGGTTGACCTGGCTTTGGTGCCCATCAAAGCTGTTCTGTCACTCCCCTCCTTAGCTGGACAGAGAGAAAATGCAACAAAAGGCTCGTGGGTGAGTTGGGACAAGGGCAGGGAGAGATCACTCAGCAATTACTGTCACCAACCAAACAGACTCAGGCTGGGGACAATAGTTTAATTACCGACCAAATCAGAGTAGAGTAACGAGACATAAAACTAAATCACAAAACACTCTCCCCCCACCCTTCCCTTCTTCACAGGCTCTGCTTCACTTCCCTCCTCTCACTCCTCCTTCCCCAGAGATACAGAACATCTCTTTAAGATATATTTCCTTCCCCAAAATCTGCCTAAAAATTCAAAGACTTATTTTGCTCTCACATGAAATCAAGATAACTGCCATTGCAGACTGCAATGATACTGCTAGTGCATATTTTGGGAAAAAAAATGCCTTTGCTTTCCATGCAAGCTGCATCTCTGGTTGGCCTTGTCATGCACGGTGTGAGGAGCCACAGTACAGACCCCTGTCATTGTCCTTGGCATGAAGTCCTGCACCTTGTTAAGTTGAAGGGATGTTATGAGGTGTGAAAATGAAAAGAAAAAGCAAGTGATGATGTTTTTGCACCTTTGATGAATTTTATGACAAATATTTTATATGTGTGATGTTTCGCTGATTGATGTCTCACAATGGTTTTGTAACTTGTAGATAAGAGGTTTGGATTTTCAGTAGCCAATAACCTGAGCTTTCTTATTTAAGTTTTCAAAGTAATATAACATGGGCATGGAATTATATGAAACACAAAACTCCGGAAATAAATTGTTTTTAGTTTTGTTCTGATAGAAGTGGAAAGGCAGCTTGAATACCAAGCTTTTGCTTCAGAGAGCAAATAACTAAGAAACACTTGCTTAAGTGAGCATTAGGCTGTGAAGGGTTTCAGTCTCCAAACTAGTTGCTAAGATTGTTATTTTCACGCTCTTGCAAGTCAGACAGATGTGATGGTGTTTTGGGGATAGGATTTTACACAGCTAAAACTGTGTAAACTTGCATCAGCCAGAGGCAATGCAAAAACTAGATTTTAAAAAACTAAACTTTGAAGAATTAACAATGGCCTTACTTATATTCAACTTACCTGAAAAAACCATGTTTTCTGTGACATATTAACTTGTTACTAACGGTTTCATAACCCAACTTCATGTCCTTTTTTTGTGCTCCCTTGACAGAAATTCACTAGGTGTGTCAGTAACTACATCCTGTTTCTGTGAAACTGTTTTCTGGTTATGTTACTGTGAAGTTCTCACCCAGACAAAACTGCACATAACTTAGTGGGACTCAATAAACATAGAAATGAAGGGCAGAAAGAGAGAAGCATATTTGTAATTCAGTATCCAAAATCTCTTTTATGGAACAATCCAAAGACACATTGCTCAAGAAACCATTCTTCTATTTTTTTTTCCATGTAAGTTACACTTTTCTTGCCCCTTTGGCTTACTTGATAGTTGTTGCAACAAAAGTTTGCCTTAAAAAAATCTGATTTCAAGTATCTCTCTTGAAGAGATATTGGTAAAACCTTCTTTTTTACATGGCCAAGTTTAAAACTGATCCTTTGTCTCATTTTTTACTTGTATTTTTTTAACCTGTGTCATTTAGAGTATTCACATTACAGTCCTCAACACTTTGAACCATCCATTGTGCTCCTCTAACTCCCTGATGAACTGAGGCAGGAAGGTAAGCAAGCCAAAAATCAATTTTACATGATAGAAATGAGAAGTGCATTCTGCACTCATTCTCTGCATTGTATCATTCAGGGACAGCTCTGCTAAAATGAAAATGTCAGAAATACCAAGACAAAAATGGACTTTTTCAGTGACAACTGGCCATTAGGTCATTTTAGTTTTAGCTGAAAAATGTCAAAGCTTTGCTTAGTTAATTGTCTTCATCAGACTCGTGGTGAAAAGGGTATCTCAACATTTGAACCTAAAACTTGTTTCAAGTAAAAAGCCTGTGTCCTAGGCTGGGGGAAACAAACACCACAGTCTACGGCCAGCTCCAAAATACAAAGGGGGGGTTTTAAAAATGTGCTTGAAGAATAGTAGGCATTATTAGAAATGTCAGCAGCAGAGCAAACATTATGTGAATACATCTTATATGCTTATTAGTAACTAATATGAAGACTAGCAATTGAACCTCCGTTCCAAGTTTTTTTAAGAAATATTCTCATTTTAAGTGATACATTGGGTACTTGCACCGTCCTGATAACCAAGTTTCCATTAACTGCACTGTACTGGTCTGAAAGCATCACAATTTGTCAAAACACTGCGTGGTAGAAAAACAATTAAAGAATCACATAGATCTTTTATCAGCTTAAAAATTGTCAATGTTTCATCTTTTTACTTTTAACCCGAGAATTCTGTAAGTATTGCAATAAGAATAGAATACTTTCTGAATACTCTGACAATCAATTATTTTTCCTTTCTATTTCTCTAGTAATAACAAGTCAAAACATATCTAACCATAAATTGCTCCAGAATACAGTATATAAAACATTTTCATAAAGCAAGCTGCAGAAAGGAGATAAATATTCTAATAAACAGCTTAGGTGATATTCATGGTCCAAATGTGTGTTTTCCGAAATAATGAGGTTTGGACACTATCACTTTGTTTTTACAGATATCTTTCATCTATATTCAGATGTATTTCCTTTTTGTTTGCAGTTTGTTATCTACTTCCTACATTCTTTCCTCCCTCCTCATTTTTAAAGACAGAATATACATACAGAATACAATATATGACCTGCAACATGGGAGCCAAATAGGATTATCCTTTCCTTTTTTATTCTTTTAGTGCCCTTTCTCCCATTCTAATCAATATTGACCTTAGTTCATCTCTACATTCAGATTGATTTTAGTGTGGCCAAGTTCACAGACTGGGTTTGATGGCTTCATTTGTATTTACCTGCCAGTTCCAGACAGGCAGAACTCAGTCTCTCATGAAGTAGTAGAGAAAATAAGGTTTTGAGCATCTTCATTTTAGGAGGTGCTCATCAGTTTCCCAAGGTATCAGAACGGGTGTATATCCAACAGGAAGAAAAAAAACAATTTGCCAAAATATTGAGATCTTCTCCTTAATTATCTTTATTAGCCTGGGTTTCAGCCATCTGTTGCATAGAATCTACACGAAATTCTGACTTTCACTTTTAGTAGTAGCCTTTTTGCCTGGTAGATTTCCTAACACAATAATTATTCTGCTGTTTTAGGATAATGCCTTCTTTCATTAAACAATTTAATTTTTATATCTATTCAGCATTAAATCTCCAAACTGGAAATGCTCCTTTTTCAAGTGCTCATGTTTTGTATAATTATAAATTAATTTTATTTTAATGGAGCATAAATAGTCATTTAAGAATATCCAGCTAATTAGATAAGCATTTATTGCACAAAGTTTGGACTCAGTGTCTTAGAGGTTTTTCCCAACTGAAATTATTCTGACAAATGTCAGTGGAAGCTTAGTGCATCAGTTAAAATACAGATCACAAAATTTTATCTCTGTCTTTTCCTTCCCCCTGGAATCTCCCTGACAAAATCCAAGATCTTCTCCAATGCCCTGGTGAGATGAATGCCTGTAAAACACAGTCATTGGTTTAACATCACATGCCATTAAGACTAAGTAAATTTCTTACTAGAGAATTGGCCCCCAAAACCCCAAAAAACAAAAAATCAACCAACCAAAAAAAAAAATCCCCAAACCCCTAAAACCACAACAACAACAACAAAAAAAACCTCCTAAAAACTATGAAAACCAACCAACCGAAACAAAACAAAAAATAAACAAAAAACCCAAACAAACACCCCAAAACAAACAAAAAAAACCAAACAAAACCAAAAACAAACAAAAAAATCACCACAATTTGTGAAACTAAGTCATTACTCTGTATGGTCAAAGTTAATTTGACAATATTCTTTCAAATCTCACTCTTGGTCTCTGACAGTAACACATTTGCTGTTTTGAATAGTGGCTTTGTAGGTTTGGTTGCCTTGTCCTTCTTCCTTCTTGCAAATGAGCACTGCTTTATTTTAGGAACAGACTCCAGATTTTAGGATGTCCTGGATTCCTCTGATGGTGGGGATGATGTGTCTTTTCCAAACTCACATGTCCTCTGTTCTAGGGCTGATGCCACTGCAGTCCTTCCACTGTGCCTCTTTCTCCTCTGCCTTCCCACATTTCACTTTCTAACTATAAATAGGGATGTTTCTGGATGGAAAATTTGCATGAGAATATGCGCTTTTAATTTTTTTTCCCCCTTTAATATCTCTAAAGGCCTTTGTTCTGCAAATTTTCTTGAAAGACAACACCCAATCATTCAGCCATTATGTGAAAAGTAAGCAAATATCATTGTAACTTTTTTACAAGTCCAAACTTTAGTCCAAACTTTACTACAGAAAAGCTTCTATTGTCTGCAGAATTTTTCTGTATTTTTCTTTTTTATTATTTTATTATTTATTTCAGATTTTGTGTTACTGTTGAGACGTGATTCTCCTCTGTTGAAAGAGGAATTTTATGAAGGTTGCTTTTGACTTATGGTGGGGCAACTAAGAAGACAATCAAAGTGAAATAGTTCAGCAAAATTTACTATTTGTGGCAAATCAGTCTTTTTTTTTTAGTAAGAATCTCCTTCTGAAGTGTCTGTTACATCTGTGTCTTCAGCAGAAGGCTCACACTAAAAATTGTCAAATTGTCTAAGTTGCACAGTTTCTAAAATGCCAAACTCTACAGTATCTTATCCTTTTTTAAAACTTTCAGGAGAAGTTTTGACAAGTGATTAAACTGATGCAGACTTCAGAACACTCAAAACCTGAGACATAAAATAACTAAACCTGAAGGCTTGAAAAGAGTGATAAATTTCAATGTTTTTCACATCCTAGTTTAAAGTAGATGTATCATAAAATACTTAAATCCTGGCAACTTTCCTCAGTGATGTTTGGAGTGGTATGGATAAAAGCTTACCATCTAAAACTCTTTATCCAGAACATCAAAACAACCCCCAAAGTTTTTCTTTCTGAGGGTGTGCTGGTTTAATGTTAACTTCTTTCATGGCAACTGTATTTCACTCAGTAGAGGGAGATATGGATAACAAAAAAAAAGAAAAAAGAAGAAAAGACACATGTCTATGTTTTTGGGTTCTTTATCTGCACAAATGTAAAGGAACAGCCCTTTGAGAGAAAAAGTAAGACCATTAATATTGTACAGAAGAATAAACAGGGGCTGTGGTTGATAATCATTCAGGATTATGACAAAGCAAGCAGCTGAGTGCTTTAATTTGTTTTGTAAACTACAAACAGTTTTATAGCAACGGTAAGTGATAAATAGAAAGAAGAAAATGTCTTAACTAGCTCAAAGTTTTAAAAATATGAAAGAAAAGTAATCGTCATTCTTTGTGTTTCCCTGGTTTTCATGTGAAAGATTTAATAGCAGCACATTTCACAGCAGGATAGCTGGAAATAGCCTGACTACCCAGAGAACACTTGTGAGCAGCGAAGCCAAAAGATTTCACCACCTCACTCTCTAGCAGTTTATTAGGATTAAATGTTCAGTCACTTGCTTGAAGGTGATTATGAGATGAACTGGGGTAGGCTATGATGCATGCAGGCAACTTTCTTTCACCTAATGTCAGCAGTAGCTGTGGCAAACATTAAAAACATTCATACTAAAAGGTATAGTTAGATTTGTACTCATTAAGTCATATATTAGAATTTCATTTTTCATAAGAAGTAAAATCTTGAGGAAGAGGAGGAATATTAGCTGGAAGGTTTGCTTAGCTGAGATCTGAAAAATTAAAGAAAAGCTAATTTCTTCCAAAAAAAACCTCCTTAGGTATACCACACAGAGTACAATTACTTATATGCTCCTTCTGAAAGAAAGGTTATTTTTCAGTTCACACCACGAGTTAGATATTTTCAAATCACCATTGTTAACTAAAAGCATTTGACAAGGAAACACGGAGTCTGCTGTGCTACCTTTGAGACAGAGGTTCCTTTGAAATTCAGCTTGAGGCTTGTATAAATTAGTGCAATGGCAAGTATCAGACTCTTTAAATCTCAGTAGATATGGCCTTGGATGTTTCATTACATTTGAGCATGGCTGTGTGCTTCAAAAAAGACAAATTTTGTTTGTCATGCAATACAGTGTGTGCGTGCCACTTACATCATCATTCCAGCTGTAGAGGGCCAAAGGAAATTCCTCCAAACTGATTTGTATACTTGGGTTTCATGCTGGGTTTACAAAACTTGATCTGTGAATAAGGTCAGGTGTCTGAACTTGATATCTGGCATGTTTTATATATATATATATATATATGCTTTCTGCTTCAAAATTCACATTCTCGAAGATATTCTGATCATTGCATTTCTCTTCCTTTTTTTTTTCTTTTTTTTTTTTTTTAATTTTCCTCTCTAAGCCCATTCAGTAAATTGTAGGAATATCCTGACAGCCTTTTTATTCCCCTGAAGTCTTCATACTACCAGATAAACTTTTTTTGTTTTGTGCCAGTTTAAGTTACTAGTTATTGCTTAGTTTCCCATCATTGCAAAAAGTAAATTCTTTATATTAAACTCATGCCAGAAGAGTAATAGGTGAAAATTCCACACAATTATTTTTGAGAGTGTTTTGAAGTTGATTTAAACCTTCAGGAACTAAGTAGATAAAATGCTAGAGCTCCAACTCATTTTTATTTTCTTGCAGTGGGAGAATTCAAGTTTATTATAATATTATATGTGAAACAGCCAGAAAGTGATAGGATTCAATAAAAGGACTTCTTATCAATATCAGATATCCTTATACACAAATAAAGTTTAGCATAATAAAATATGGATCTGGTTGTACCAAGCATCATTCAAATTAAATCAGCTTCATGAAAAGTCCTCCATGCCTTTTTGTCAGTGTGTTGATCTTATCTGTTCAACACCTGCAAATCTAAATCTGAAATTCCAGAAACTTTCAGCCATGATCTATCAAGATCCAACAAAATCTTTACCACATTTCCACAGGACCTTATCTTTTAGAGATGTTTACTGTTTTAAACGTAAAAGATATAATTTCATTTTGAATATGCTGAAGGAGACTGATTGTAATTATGCATATTTGAAGCTTCCACAGCATGGCTGTACCTGGCTGGATAAATCATCCATACATGTTACTCAATGCTGATTAAACATCCATAAAATTCCAGTGTCAATTTCCTAAAAATCTTTAGCACTAAAAATGATTATTGAAAAATCATTATTGAAATAAAACTTTGAATGAATTGATGTGATAGATTTATTCCTGATCAGAATTACTTTTTTTTTTTAAACATGAGAATAGCAAGACATACAAAAGGACTTTTGATCTCTTAATCTCTCTATTAACATGTAGATGATGTGGATGAAGCTGCTGGGCATGGAAGATTGAAATGAAAAGTTTAAGATTTTGTTTCTTTCTTATCCACTGCTCCATTGCTTCTTTGTAAAATACTATTTTATTTTTTATTTCTTCTTCTTTTATTTTTTTTTATTTTGGCAGGACTTCTTTTTGTGTTGTGCTTTTTTTTTCCCCCTCCCAAATCAAATTTCACAGCTAAGATGAGCTGATCTAACTGCTTACTAACAAAAACAGGGAATATGTTACCTTCTGGTCTCATCCTCAGACTAATTCTGGTTATTACCTAATTCCTATGTGAGCTGGTACAGCAGAAAATTTGCGGTTTTTTTTTTCTTGTTTTTATTATTTTTTTTTCCTTTGGATAGTTTAATTTTTCACCATTTTAATGAACTAGGGGACAAAAATGCAATCCCAGCTTGCAAAAGAAAAGTGCATAATGGTTCTCTGTTTTTAATGATCCAAAATTGACTGACTTTCTTGCTTATTGAAGATCCAACAGGCTGAAATTGTCATATTATGTTGTCCTCTGCCTCCTCAAAACACCCACAAAAACAACCCCCTTCCCCTCATCCTCCCAGAAGTCTATAAAACTTAATTTCTATTTAGAAGAAACACTGTATATTGAATTTTTTGTTCTGAAAGAAACTATAAACTGTGTGATGTGTCCTTGAAGCATAGGACACATATTGAGATTTTTAGTTCTGGTCCTTCACACAACTCTCTTCCTGCCATCACAGATTGCCTCGTGTATTTTAGCTGTTTGGGCAGTGAGAGAAGTGTGAGAGCATTTAGGAAAGTGGAGTTACAAATTTTAGGATGCAGTAATAAAGGAGTCTATAATTCACCCAAACCACAAAGCCCCATGTCCAATAACTGTAGCTTTCAAGAACAGCAGTAGTGGAAAGTGGAATATATTTTAGTCTCTAAAAGAACAATGGTTCAGTCCACGTGTCCAATAATGGTTAAGCAGGATTCTGAATAAGAAATGTGAACTGCATATATAGCCCTGGAAGGTATATTTAAGATAAGGATCATTTTGTGAAAAAGGGTGATAAAATAATGCAGACAAAAGTGGACAGTGATTTATTAACATAGCAAAGTCTTACATTTCTTCTAGAACATGGAATATGGACTAGTGTACTGAATAGGGCATATATATATTTTTTTTTTTAATAGAGATATATATATATGCATATATATGTATATATATGTATATATATGGGAGAGGAAACAGTACAGTATATTTGGTCACACTGTTCATAAATTCACTGAACAGGACACAAAATGCTCCTACTAAGTTGACAGAGGAAGTCCATTGTATTTCCCTGCACCTTTCTGTTAGATGTGATAATGGACCCTACCTTTCTCATTGACCTGGCAGTAAAATAATGGTCTCTCTCTCGTGCTGTGAGTAAGAATTAACTTTTCTTTAGCTAAGAGATCACAGAGGTCTTCTCAAAATGGCACCAGAGAAGCTGCCAGTGACAATTCCCCCTAACACTCCCCCATCGTTAATATGCTTTAAGCTTCTGGAGAAGGAAATATCACACCTGTCAAAACATTTTTAGCCAGCCCAACAAGTGTTACAGCCATTTCAAATGACTGCCTGTTCTGATTCTGGCAGGAAATAAGATTGAAGCCCCAGGAATGGCAAATGCTGAAGTAAGTAGCAATTTTGGGGTGATTTAAGACCTCACAAAAAGGGTGAATGCTGAAAAAAGTAGGCAGCTGTGCTCCAGACTAGAATACATAAAACTTTGCAGCTCCTAGTGTGAATACTTAAGCAGCTTTGGCTGCTATGCAGAGGGATCTCAGTAGTAATTTTCTGAGTCACAAAAGGTACCAATGTGTTGCACAAAAAGAACACCTTCTGTCTCTTGGGGATCCCAACAGGGGCATCTGCTTGGCCATTTGTTAAGTGTGCCACAGTGCCTGTGCCTCCAGGCAGTAGATTCACAGCTGCTTTGTTATATTAGGAAATTTAAATTAGTTTTGTTGAGACACGAGGATGGTTTTATTTTGTTTGTCCTTTATGTCATGCACTTCAAATTCGAGATCCTTGCCTCTTGGTATGGAGAGACAAATTACAGATGTTTGCACAATGCAGGAAAAGTGGGAATTCTGAGGTGAGGTGGTTAAAGGTAGAAGCTCTGTCTTGAATAGCCTTTGCTTTCTAATCAAAAATATATTAAAATATAAATGGAATGAAGTATGAAGGACGATAAGAACACTGAATTTAGCCGAAAAGCAGGGTTCTTGTGCAAACATATTCAGGATAAATGTGTAATCAGAAAAGCCATTAAGGGCCACTTTCAAAAGAAATGTATAAAAAATGTTCAAAAATTTTAAAAGTGTATTTCTGTGTTTGTTATTCCTTTCATTTACCTCTAGTTATGCAAAAGATCCGGTTTGTTCTTCTTTGAGACAGAAATAAATATAATTTAATAAATATAAATAATAATATAATAATAAAAACAGTTTGTGACATATTCATGACTCAAGAAGTTACTCCTTTTTCATTTTTTTGCCTGTAGACTGTATATATTCTGAAAGCCAAAACCCTCAGTGCCTCTGACATGCTCTTCCTGGTCAATGGTCCTTATTTCTAGTAAAACAAAGGATGGGACAACTCCACCCAGTAAAAAGGAAGTAATACAAACTCTCCTTTCAATTACACAGTTTTTAATTTCATAGCAGAGCAATCTCCTCTGTTAATATCTTCCATTTTACAAAAATCTTAATTTATTATGCAACTGGGCTAAAACTTCAATCTGCACTCCTGGACTCAGATCATCCTGCTGATTCTTACCCTCCTACATAATTCTGTTCAATAATGGAATTAGCTGTGATTTCAGATCTTTAAGAAACTCAGTGCCACAGACAAGCAGCTGTAGTGCACATCACCAGGTGTACCATGGTGCTTTCACAACAGCAGCAAAATTTTTGTGTCTATTTCTTAAATCTTTTTAACTTGCTGATAATGGGACCTGAATATCTAATCCTTGACACATTCCTCATCATCGTCATGCCTGAGGACCAGGTATAAATCAGCTTTGTTATCAGAGAAAAGCTGTTACAGAGGTGGCAGCTGTGGCCTGGAGCCACCTCTTCATTTTGATGTGGATGTGGGAATTTACTTAAATTTCCTCTTGAGTTAAAGGCTGCTGGATAAAGCTGTTCATTGCTATCCATATATGCACTCCTCCCAAGGAGTTATCCAGCATCAGGGCTGCTGTGAGATTTGGTGGCTTTTGGTTTTAACCACAGGTGTGTAAAAATGCAGGTGGCAGACAGCCAGCCTAGACTGCAGCACAGGAAAACAGTGCTTTTGAGGCAGCTGCAGAGCATGCTAAGGTCATTAAAAATGTTTTAATTGTCTTATTGGGAATGCAGACTGAGAAAGTTTTGAACAGGATGCCTACTCATTCCTTAAGGCTACAGAAAAACCTCAGGACATGGAGAAAAACTCCAGACTGTATGTTCAGCTATTTGCTGTATGTGTATGCAATGCTCTACAACCAGAGAGGGCAGATAAATTATGGAAGTCTTTGTCTGGAACATTTATTTTTTGATGGAGTCAGCACGAACTGAAAGGGAAAAAGAAACCACTCATTTTTCGTTGGAACCCAGAAACCTGTGATTTTTGAGCTTTCTGTGCTTTCTGACACTGACCCCCTGGAGAACATTGCTTCTGACCTGAGGCCTTGGAGAAGGTTCCCAAATTTGAGTAATGGCATTAAAGTCATGGGTGTGTAGTTAGAATAGAAGTGTGTGATTTCACATAATGAAGGGTTTTAAAATTGGGGTTTTTAGAATATAATAACAGGTATGGGACAAGATGGAGGATTTTGGGTGTTGTCTCCTTTCTGTCTTCTTCTTCCTTCTTCTTCATGATTTCAAGTAGTGGTTTCTGGTTGAATAGCTAGTGCTGCACTGCGGGTCACAGGAGTTTGGTTATTGGATCAAAAGTATAAATAATATAGGTGTTATTTCTCTATTGGACTGTTTAGCTTTAAAAGACCTTGTAACTAGCTAAATTCACCTCCATTTTGCTCGCTTTTAACTGGTAGCTAAAAGTGTTGCAGAACTCTCTGTACTTTAGATAAGATTTAATAAACATCCAAGCCCGAACATGAGAAAATTCATCTCCTTCATTTTTTTTAATCCTGACTCTGAATAAAAACAGAAGAGAATGAAAACAAGCCACTAATTAAGTGGTGCAAATACCACCTTTACAATTTTTACATTTGCACCGTAACTTCCAAGGGTAATTGAGAAACACTGGCAGCAGTTTGGAAACGATTTGAGTGGGACTGGAGAGAAGCAAAGTGAACCCGTAGATACTCGGCAGAGTGACAGCAGAGGGCACCAGTGGCCTGCACTGGAGAAAATGACCTTTTTTTTCCCCTTGTAAATTGCCCAATAAATCCTTGTTTGTTCTTACCAGCTTAATGCAACAAAGCCAAAGCAATGTGTCAATTTTAACAGATTCTTAGGGCCGGCTCTTTTGGGTGTTCCAGATGTGTGCTTGTGACGGAAAGGCAGCTTCCACATCTGATGCCAGACAGAAACAAGAAAAATGTCCGAACTGTTGTTTATCAAAATTTATTGCTCACACATTTGCTGAAGGTAATCAATTCATAAAAGCTTGTTGCTTGAGAATTTTCAGCATTTAACATCCCAAGAAAAGCATTTATTCCTCATATAAAATATTCTGTGTCCAATATATCAGTAATCTAAAAGTTTAAAAGACTCAGTAAATTGTGATTTATGTGACAGTTGTTTTCATCCAAAGTAGTAGAAACAGAAAATATTAGGCTGCTGAAATCTATGCATAAGCTCCTGTCATATCTGTAAACTGAAGGTGACATGTTTACAAACGTTAAGATCCGCACAGATTATTCAATGCATTTATTTTGTATTAATATGCCTGTTTGAACAGACAGCACCTACCACAAGTATTTCAGCTTGCTGTGGAGATCTCGTGCCCCTGAGACTTTCAATTTCTGTCAGGTACAAAGGGTGAGTGGGATGGAGGGATGCAAGCCATTTAAGCATGTGACTATTTTTAATTGGACCATGTAAATATTATATTGTATGCTTTCATGATATTAAATGTTACTTATAGGTGTACGTATATGTATTTTACATAATTTAACATTATTGTATTGTGTTTATCTGGATGATCTGAATGTCTCTGATGGGCTGAGAGTAGGGGCAAATTCTTTGCAAATAGCTCTGATGCAGGTTAGTATTTAGACATATTCAGAGAATAATGAAATTATCAGCTACTACCAGACCAGGGATTGAAAGACGAATAAGTTAACCCACTGGCTATTCACTTGGCTTACTATTATGTTTATTATTACATTTTCATATTTATTTATTGGAAATAGCCACGTGAAGATAATGACTTGAAGACCAGTCTTCATTTCCAGGCACTCTCAAGTCTCCAAGGATTTTGAAGCTGGCATGCTCTAAATTTGTAATAAAATACCCCTTTAATTGGAAAGCACAGAAAATATTACTTTTATAAATATTTGATGAACTGAGATGTTTTATCTATTCATTAGACTCCAGAGTAATATATGGTCATTAGCAGAAGATGAATAACAGCATTTAATATTCTTTGTTTACAACTGAAGGTCACATGGAAGAATATATTAATATGTAAGTTGTGACCTTCACATTTTGTCTGTTTTAACAAGAATGGGCTTGTTTGCCTTTATGGTCAGATCCGTATTTGATTTTCAGCTTTAATTAGCACAATTAAATTCATTCTCTGTGACAGACAAAATGCACTATGATTGACAAGACTGGTTTGGTGACTTACAGTGCTTGTTCAAAAAAGAGAAAAAGCCATACTTTTTAAGAAGAGAAATATTTCTTCATGTGCCAGAAAATAAAATATAAAATTCTATTGCATAAAAGAGTTACTATTATCAGAAATAATCAGAAATAGGTAACAGAAATAACATCAAAATTAGGTTTTTTTTCAAATATGTACCTTGATAGGAAATAACAGTCATATCAAGATAAGGGTACAGTTTAGGTCTCTTGCTCTGTGTATCTCAGGAGTCATGGACAAGTCCAAGTTCACAAAGCTGTTAGATAGCACAACTCTGTTTAAAATTGTATGACTGGTAAGTGTATTACATTTACAGCTTTCAGGCATGATTTCACAGAACAGACAGCAGGGAGGAACAAAGAAAGACTGGGCTAAGAAGAAATGGTGCTTAGAGCTCATCAAAAGCTGAGTTTATCAGATTGGCCTTTGAAGGGAACTGTGATTTCCCGAAAATCTTCATTTTCTTGAAAAATATTATTCTGCAGTTTATCTTGGGAATTGGAGTTCAGTCATACTACAGCCTACAAAAGATCCAGGGAGTCTCTGGGTTCATTAAAAAAAAAAACCTCTATTTTTCTTACTGATTTTAAAATGCAAAGAAAATGAAAAGAAAATTAAAATATCAGAGATTTCTCCAGGATGTACACTTAAATGTACAACAACTGGAGAAAACTCTTTCCAATAATATATTTAACTTTGTGGAAGGTAAAACTGTGGCCTACCTGCTGCAGGTAATATTTTTTGTTAATAATATAAAGATTTCAGCAATGTGATGAAGAGAATTCCTGTGTCATAAATGGGTCAGACTACATAATGGATTTAAAGGAATTCTCCACCACCCAAAAACCCTGGAGTTACTTTAGCACGAGAGGACATAGCCTCAAGTTGTACCACAGGAGTTTTAGATTGGATATCAGGAAAAAATTCTTTACTGAAAGGGAGGTCAGGCTTTGGAACAGGCTGCCCAAGGAAGTGGTGGAGTCACCATCCCTGGGGGATTTGGAAGATGTGTAGATGTGCTGCCAAGGGACATGGTTTAGAGGTGGGCTTGGCAGCCCTGGGTTTGCTTTTGGACTCAATGACCCTAAAGGTCTTTTCCAACCTGAATTATTCTGTGATTATCTGGTTGTCACATATAATCTATAAGTATAAACTTCTGTCTCCCTATTCCCCACCCCTATCTCTGGTGTCATACCATCATCCTTCTTGTTCAAAAGCAGAGCAGGAAAAACCCACCAAATCTTCTTCCTGATAATAAACTACTTGATTTCCCCCCTCATTTTAATGTTGTACTCTAAATTCAAATGCTGTGTGTTGACTTCTTTGCACTACTGTAACCCAACCTCATGTTACAACAATAAGGTGTTGCCCCCAGAGAAAAACAACAGCAATAAGACCTGGAATAATTGTGCTTCTGCCATCAGTATTTCTGCAGTGAGACTTGAACTGTGGCTTGCCTTTGTGGGTTTGATTTACATTTCATTAAGTGTACTTTCTTCTGTGAAAAAACACTTTCTTCTTATTTGCATAAACATATACATTGCATAAATAGCACTGGCTATGAAGGAGTCATCCTGATGGAAGCAAGCAAGAATTATGCATATTCAAAGCAAGAAATTAATAGATGAGGTGTGTTATATCTCTTGAAGGGGAAGTTTGCCAAAATATTTGCTGAAACCTTGAGTTTGTAGATTTGTGCTGCTTAGGAAGGTCACCATGAAAAATGGCCCCCAAGATGCTGAGGGAGAAATGTCATTACATCAGGAAAAATATCCCTTTTTTGGGAATAGTGTGGATCCACTAATTAATCTCTTCTTCCCTGTTCTGAGGTAACTGTATTTCCTCACCTGTGGAGAGGAACCAATGTTTTGTTCCAGTGCTGTGCTCTGTTCCCCTGGGATTTAGTGTCTGGAAGGCCCAGGGCTTGTTGATATCTCTGTCCCCACCTCCACAAGGAACAGCAAAAGCACTGGCAGCAAACCACTCCTCTCCTTCCCTTCCAGCACCATGGAATTGTTTAGTGGGTGCTGTCCAAACATGTTTTCATTTTGATTAAGTCCTTCTACAGAATTACAAAGCTATGTAAACCTTGTCCTGTGGTGGAACAGCCAATATGAGAAACCTTTATTGGAGATGCTTCAGGGGGGCAGTGCTTGACTGAGATGAGGATGGCAGATGATGGTGAATTTTGTTGTTCTTTTATAAGAAGACTCAGTTTTCATTTTATTCTCAGGACACATGCCTTCATTGGCACGTGTATAAAAGCCTGCAATTTCTAGAGCACTTACAACAAATTTGGGATTAAATTCTTTGCATAGGAAAATCCCCCTACATTATTAAAAAATGAATATTCCCCAGAGGGCAGATATTCAGAATATGTCCTATAAGCTGTGTCCTAGGAGCATATCCAAGTGTCCCAGATATGGGAAAGTTCAGTAGAGGGAGCAAGATCATAGAATTTTGGAATGGTTTGGGTTGGGTGGGGCCATAAAGACCATCTTGTTCCAGCTTCTCTGCTATTTTGAAATCTGCATCAAGTTCTATTCAAAATTAATTAATATTGCTTAAATTCATGGACTTCCCTTAATTGTTTCATGGGATATTTAACTATAGACAGTAACATATATTGTGATGTTAGAGGAAAAGAGAGTGGCTGTTGGATTGACTGATTTTGTTAGATAGTAGATGGATTTTCTAAAAAGGGAGAGGACTTTCCCAGTTATCTGTTGGGAAACTTGGTAAATCTAATGAGCAATATACAATGGCTTATTCTTGGACTTGGGAGAGTTTACAAGAAGAATAAGAACAAGTTTCTGGGAGAAATAGAAGTAATAAATCAGCAAAGTTGACAAACTTACACCATTTAGTTCACTTTTATTATCTTTAAAAATGATTCTTCAAGCACAAAGTCTTCTACAGATGCCTCTATTAATGAAAAAATTATAACCTAGAATTATTATTTATTATTGGAAAAGAAATTTCTTTTATGATTTTGGTTTCAAGAAGAACTGTGGCCTAAGTATTTGTTTGTGTGAGAATGTATTAGTTTTTGCATTAGACACATTTGCCAGATTAAGCCAGACAAAGCCTACAAAAGAATTTAATTAAAAAATCGTTTACAGCAATCAAGACTTAAAAGTAATCCTTTAGAAGATAAATATATACCTGACCTTCAGAGGAAAATGATACCATCCTAAAATGGCTGAGTTTCAGCTTGCTATAGAAAAAGGAACCAGAAAAACATGGGTTTGACTACACAAAATCTTGTATTTTTGCCACTGTTTTAAACAGATATCTGAAATGCCAATCAACCATACTGACTATAACCTTTTAGCATTCAGTAAAGAAAGAAGATGTTAGATATTTCTTGAGGCTCTCCAAGGAAGGATGTAAAATTACTACTGGTAGCAGTTTTCACTACATATTCAAAGGCTAAAAAGAATGAAAGCTTAAATAAATATCATGTTGACAAGTTAATTTTCAAAAAAAACAACAAAACAGCAACAACAACAGAAAAAACCCTCTTGAGATTAGTTTGCATTCAGAGTAAAATAATTCTGTTGCATGAGGCATTTAGCTCAAAACATTATTTGTTATTTTAAAAGACTTCTCTAAATGTCCTTCCCTTGTATTCATTTATATTCACATTTAGAATTGTCTTGTGTTTAGACTCTCAATAGAATTCATTTATGCTCATTATATTTAAGACACAAGGTATGTAATAATGATAAAAAAGAAAAATCAAACCAAAAAATTCTTGACATCCTTGGGCCACAGAAAAAAATATCAGCTGAGACAAGAACAAAGAGGGATTAAAAATTAAAAAAAAAAAACAAAGAAAGGAAAAAAAAAGAAAAAAAATATATTTCCAGTGATATACAACAGGAACTTCACCTTGAAGACTTTCCATCAGAAGCAGTGCCAGTTTGTGCAAGATCTCCATCAACACTCCAGAACATTCAGGTCAATTTTTTTTCTTTTTTAAATTTTCTCTTCTTCATTACTAGCATTTAGGACAGTAAAGTCTCTCAAACTATGACACAGACCAGACTTAAATTGCTCACTGAACAAATGCTTCATTTTTTACAATGAAGATTAATACCAGATTTGGGATATTGGCTCAGTTTTGAGACACTGTCACTCCAATAGAAAGAATAAAAAATAGCACAAGTCCTGTTTTCAACTATGGCCAAATTTTCCCAACATTGTGCATTTCCATCATGTAGAGAGGATACATGAAAGAGCAAATGGTTTCTGGTGAGGAAATTTTGGCTGAGCTTCATGGAGGCACAGGAAGAGTGCCTTGTCTGGGCACAGCAGAGCCAGTTTTTCAAAGGTTGATCTTTACAGAAAGGAACTCTGCATTTTAATATAAATTTTTTGCCCATAAAGGCAAGTAATTATTCAGCAATACTAGCAGAGCATCTAGTTTTTGTGTATTAGGCCTGGCTGGTGTCTGTCCTGCTGTGGGCCACTGTCTAAATGTGACTGGGACAAGGAAAGGTGATGATGGAGGAGCTGTCTAGTGGCCTTATAAAACTCAGGTAAACCAAGGGATAAATGCACACTCTCAGTAAGGGCCAAGGAAGCACAACAAATGACAAATTTTCAGGATGTAAAGGAATAAATAACAAATTAGGACATGATTAGTACACTAAAAAATCAATGGTACCATGCATTTTGACCTTTCTGCATAGCTCAGATTTCCTCATTCAGAGCTGCTAAAATAGAAGAGACAAAAGGGAATGTCGAAGATAGGGAGCAGCTTCTCCAGGAGGGCTGACTACTTTGAATAGGATGTTGTTGTTTGGGAAAAAGAAAATTATATAAAATGTGCTAACAAGTCCATAGAAATCCAATGAAGGCATATAAATCCAATGATATCTTGATTTATAAAATCATGAGAGGGATGGTGAAGGTATTTTTTTTTTCTTGCCTAGCATGAGTATAGAGAGTGGTTTTTTGTTTACATTCTCAGAAATAACAAATAATATGGAAGAAATTTTCTGTGATAATACCTGAAATACTCTCATGGTATACATCTGTACTAGTCAGAAGAATAGTATAGAACATAAGCCTCCAGTGTGCAAGGAAAGAAAAACTACCACAAACCTAGGATTGTAAAATACTGCTATATTAGAACATTTCAGGAGTCACCATTCCTGAAAATATATAAAATTTAAAAAGTTTTGAAGGCATATCAGTCAATAATGAAAAGGAACAACACACTGAAAAAAAATAACCCAAATTTTCGTTTAGTAAACTTTTTAATTTAAAAGTATATCACAAGATTCATTAACAATTCTCTCTGAGAAAAGAGAAATGCTTAAAAAAACTAAAGGGTATAAAAATTATCCTTGTGTGAAATTTCAGATTAATTTTAAAAGTGTCTGAAGTCTTTTAAGATGCATAAGAATATTCAATAATTATGTGTAAGGCAATTTATCAAAGTCATTTTCTTTGCTGGAATGCAGGTTTTAATATGCAAATGTGAAATAAAATCACTACTACAGTTGCATATAAATACTATAGCTCGCTTCCCTCAAGTTAATTTCTATGTTGCCAACAGAGAAATAAGGGTGGATTTTATTTAATACAGTTCATTTCATTATGGATATTATTCAGCTATACATTCTAAAATGACAGTTTGATTTGGTTACACTTGAATATTTTGAAACTGTTTTGAGCTTTATAAAGCTCTAGCAAGCACCAGAACAATGTTTTAGCTTCATGTTAATATTCAATATTATGCTCACAAATTGAATTAGTTGAGGAGCTGCTACTCCCGTAGTAAAGACTCTTGATATTAAATGTATAGCTTAGTGCAGATTTTATGGTCTCAAACAGAAGTGCTGTGGCTTTGTTTAGCAATTCTTCTATTTACAATATGTACTTTAAGATGGCATGTCAAAGGCAATTCTGCTGGAGCAGCTTCAGTAGAAGAAATTGCTGTATCTCTTTTGAGAGTATGAAACCCATTAGTATTGGAAAAAAAAAAAAAAACAGTATTAAGAGACCCTGAAATTCAGTGTTGAAATGGAGCTTTTCACTTCTGAGGAAATGTTTAGTTTGAGTCAGATGGACTTAGATTCAGTCCTCAAAAGAGTGAATAAGAATTCAAAAAGCTGCTCTTGAACAAGACTGTTGTATACAACAAATAGGGGCTGAGCTTTTATTAATTCTAGAGAGCAGCCTGTTCCTGGAGAAATTCCCCTGCAAGTTTAGTTTGGTGCAGGTTGTGCTTCCATTTCTTTCCCCTCACAGCAATGCTGTCTTGCAGTAGCAGGAGTTTGCTTGTTTTTCTATTTACAAGAAAGTGAAAAAAAAAACCCAAACAAAACAACAAACTCTGGTGCAATTAATTAATGAGAAAAAAAAAAGCATAAGAGCTATGTCAGGCATGTTTCTTAAGTGAAAAGAAGATAAAATTTGGTTTGTTGGGTTTTTTATTTGTTTTCCATGGGTTTCATGGGTTTCACTGTTAAGTCTTTTCTCTGCACCTCAATTTCAATCTCTCACAGCTCATGAATTTGTCATTTATTTAGAAAGAGAGAGATGCACAGGGTGTGCATAGGGGACTCTGGTTTCAAACCACTGCCTCTTGCTCAGATGCAATTTCTGGTCCTGTATGGTCAGACCAGGGCAGTGCTTCTCAAATCCATCTATTCTTGTCTATGATTGTCTTCAAGAAGATAAACAGTTGTACCACATACAGGGTCAGAAAGGTGATGAAGATGTATCTTTGAGGACTCAATGATTTTTGAGCAGTCCTGAGAATCCAGAGAGGTCCCACCTGAGTGGAAGCTGGTTAAAGTCATCCTAAAGAAGGAGGACCCCAGAAACTCCAGGCCTGTCAGTCCCACTTAAACTTATCTCCTTAAATCAGGATTTAAATATTTAACAGAACAATAAGAAGAAAATAAAAAAACGCCAAGCAAGTAAAAATAATAAAGAAGCTGTAAAGGATACAGGACAACTTTCAGGAACCTTTAGCTAATCATTACTGAAAAGAGCAAGTCTGAATTTTTATTTCTTTCTATTTATTTATATCTGGGCTAGTTTTAACTTGCATGCACTTTACCCCATGGCCACCAAGACACTTCTGCTGAAACAAGAAGGGGGGGATAAAAAGGTCATGAGAGCAAGTAACAGCAGCTAAAAAGTGTCAGGAACAGTTTCTCTTGGGTTTCAGTCCTCTTGTATTACATAAAGGAAATTAGCCTTAATCAAGTGCTGCTAGTCAGAAAAAAACACCTCTTGGAACTGTGTGCTTTATATAAATTCCAAACGATTTGGTTTCTCCCGTGGCTGTTCTAATATTTAACTTTAGGCAAATTTTTAAAAAATACTTCTGTTTCGCTAAACTGAGGTAAGCACTAAATCAATTATAGAGCTGCTGATCTCTTCATGTCTTATTTTAGGTATCCTTTATTCTAAAAGTTTTTAATCTGTAAAGTAGTTTATATAGATATAAATGCTTGCTATTAATTTTCTTTTCCTTTGCGTGTAGTATAGGAAGAACATATAATTTGTGGTGAACTTAGGCAATTACAAGACCTCAACATTTCCCCAGTTATTTATTGATTGAAAACTCTTACTAAATACTTATTGAGGTAATTGCTTATAAAACACAATTCTGTTGTGTGCAGTTCAGTGTCAGCGATGCTTCAATTCTTTTTGTTTGTTTGTTTGGGCTTTTTTTTTTTTTTTTTTGCTGTTGCAGTTCATGTCTAAGTTGTGGAAGCTGAAGATATAACCAGATTAACATCTACATTACCTCTACAGTTTTCTGTCATATACCCATACAAATTAGAAAATAAAATTTAATCCTCCAGTTGTGATGGGAATTAGTGAACATATTTCTATCCATGGTAAATAAATCTCTACTGATAAGTGAGATCTAAAAAAGTAGTCATTAAATGGAGGTATGACATGGAAATGTCATGACATTTCTACTTCTCATGGATATGTGTAGCATGGGTAACATTGGGAGAGCAAATGATATTTTGAAGCATGCAAACACATGAAAAAATAATCACAATCAACTGACTCCTATGCTTAATTCCCTTCAGCAAGGAGAACTTAAAATGTGTAAAAGAGGCAACAATATCTGTTTTCTGTATACTCACACACAAGCTCAGACTGTGTATATATGAAAAATTTAGGCTAAAATCTATGATCAGTTAATTATTTTTAACTGGATTAATACAGAAGATTTTGATTCCTCATAGCTCTTTCAGTGTAGAATTCAACATATAATTTCATAAGTTAAGAATTCATCGGCATTATTTATTCTATCATATAACCTAGTTAATTTCAACTGCAATAAATTAAAGCTATATTTAATTTTGGATGTTGAGCATGTGTTACTCTTGCAAAAAATGAATCATTTCTCAATTAATTTTTAATATAACAGATAGTAATATTATGTGATTATGGTTTCTTAGTAACAATTTTCATCTTAAAAGGTAATTTGCCATTTTAGATTTTCTTTATTGGGATATGCTTGACAGTTTGAATTGCCTACAAGTGGCATGAAAAGTTATAAAACTTATTAAAATCACTGGTCTTCATATTTCTGATTTTTTAATGCAATTTAATTTTCTTAATTGTTATATTATAATGATTTGTTACAAGTGTAATGAAGCAGAACGTCCATTGCACTCTCTTTAATTCTTGTTATTTATTTTGTTGAATTTTGCATGCATAACTTTGTTTTTACAGAAAAAAATATATAAAGTAAGTCATAGCCATTTTGTCTTTCTGTAGAAAATACTGGAAGACCTAAACCCTGGAATATAGATTTTGTGAAACAGGGTACACCAAAATAGAAATACAATTCACATGTTCTGGGGTAGAATTCAGAAAATTTTGTATGCCAGAAAAATAGGTTAATTTTTATTTTCACTTCACTTGATTCCAGAAGTACAAGGAGCTACATCTTAAATTGTATGGTCTTCTCCTGAGATTCTCTTCCATAATATATTTTAATGGCATTGCTCTTGCCATTATTATTGAAGGAGTAGCTGACCATTAATGCAAAAAGGAAGATGAGCAGCAATGTGATAGGGAGGAAACTTTATTTTCAGGTTTTCCACTATTGCCTTTTTAAAGTTCTTCAGTAAATCCCACAGAGATTCAAGTATAGGACATTCTGTCCTTTCAACCAGAATAATTTATTCATAGTTGGTATATGAAATATTCCTGCATGCAAAAATCTAAATGGTCTTTGGACCTTCTAAATGTGTGCTTTAATATAACAATAAATGTGTGCTTTTATTTTAATCTGTTGTTTCCTTCCACCAGCTGATCACTTTGTCACAGCTATTCCTTAATACCCATTCATTGAAATTATTTAAAAGAATGTAACAGAGCTAGAAAAACAAACAAAAATCAGAAGAAAACAAACCATAAAGAGAGTTTAGAGTTAATTAAACATTTTTACACAAGGTTAGAGTGTCCTTCAACACCCACAATATCCACTAGCAATTGAGCATGAAAGAAAGTCCACGGAATAATCTGACTTTTTCCCTAATGTTACCTTTTTGGCTTTTTAGACTTTCATTGTTCACTAATCTATGTCAATAAGATCAACAGCAGTTTAAATGCCTTTTGGTTTGGGGGAAATATTTATTTTTTTTCTTGACAGTTTTTGGTACTGGAAATAAAATTTAGCCTTTATTTTCTTAGGTCAACAATGGCTAATTCAAGATTTAGGATAATCTCAGGGGGTAGGAGGTTATGCTGGTAGAATTGGAAGCAAAATGTAATTTGAGAAAGGGAAAGTTGTGATGTTTGCTTGAAGGTTTTCAAAGTGCCCATGCATGATCTTTCCTTTTTCTTTTGTTCAAATGCCCTGAAAGTTTCCCCACTGAGTCATCACTCACATAAATTGTGGATTTTTTTCTGTGGGACTCGGTGCCACCTGAGATCTGCTAGGGGCAAGAAGGTGAGGAGGTCTGGAAGGAACACAGAATATATTCCCTGGTCCAATTTGTCAACAATGCACTACCCCAGGTAAGAGAAAATCTCCAAAACTACACTCAGCAATGAAAAAATCCAAAGTGCTCATAAAATGGCTTGCTGCAAATTCAAGTTACATGGACAGGATTCACAAAATAAAGTGATTCAAGGTAGCTGGACAAAATACATGGAACCAGATAAAAATATTTTATTTCCCCTAGTGCACATTTGAAAGATAAGATATGTTTATAATATTATACTGAATATTTCCCAAGCAGACCTTAGCATTCTGTTTATTTGTCTTTATGTTTTTCTTACGTTTGTTTTTTGCCATTTTTCTTCTCTACATTGGCTTATTGAAGGCTTCAGGGTTCTGCTGTGCTGAAGCAAAGTCCAGAAGCAGAAAAACCTTGTGCTGCACAGGGGTGAATAATCCCTGCCCCAGAGAGCTCCCAGAGGAAGACTGAGATGTGCAGGAGGAAGAAAAGCAGCAGGAGTTACTTTGGTGTGGTGGAGGCAAAGCTGAGACAGTGATAAAACTGAGAAAGTGAAGCAGAATTCTTGCTTTGCAATGTTTCTATGCTGAACTTTCTATGCGAGTAATTGGCATGACAATGTCTAATCATACCAACAGCACTCCAAGCTCTTTGTCTGAAAATCAGACTCTGAGATGTGCTGCTGGGTGAATTCAGTGCAAGGAACTGTCTTTTTTCTTTTCATATAAGCAGATAGCTCGGCTCTCTGATAAAAATAATCACAATTAGATGTTTAAAGCAGACTGAAAATCGCTTGATGAATGTAACAAACTTTTCTTGGAATTCCTGTGAATAAACTAATTTGCTTGGGTATTCATGTAAAAAAACTATAAGGAGAAAACAACCACAGAATGACTATTTTATTGATATGAAAATCTGTGAAAATTCTTATTGTAATATTATTTTATTGCTTTTATATTTTGTTTGCCTATGGGTTTATTTAAGCAGTTTAAAAGTGATTTTTGGCATATTCACTATTTTAAATTACTTGGTTGTTTTGCTGTTTGTCATTTGTGTAAATTTAATTTGACTTGTTTCTCTCAAAATCCAGTTTCAATTTTTTTTAATTTTTATTTTTTAATGTGACAACAGATTCAATGGCTCTTTATAGTCCAGAGCAGGTTTTAAATTATTCTAATTAAAGGTGGAAAATATAATTTTCGTGTTATATTGCAGTTAATATCTTCTTGCCTGATAAATTATTATCTTGTTTTCCCTAAAAAAAAGTCTCTGCTGTCTGCAGTACATATGACCTGTCACCAAAAGCCCATTTGTGCCTCCATGAGGGCAATGCTCCAAGAACCATTTTTTTTCTTTTGTGTTAGTGAGCACTATGAAAATACTGCTAATTATTGCTGACCCAGCCTGTGACACTGTGAATTCAATCATACAGTTTGAGGCATAAACTGAGCAACAAGCTAATCCCTTGCTATGTCATTATACATCCCTCACCCTCCTCGGGACACTGGGGGAGAAGGATTAAAGCCATGACACATTTGGAAGGGATTGAAATGACCTATGAACCTTGTAGTTAATCTCTGATGTCTGAGGATCAATGGAAAAACCTCTCATAATTGGGACTTTATAGCTAATTTCATTTGTGCTAACACACTATACACAATATTTTCTGCTCTTTGACTGAGAAGAAAAAGCTTGGTGAGGAAAAAGAGGCAAGAGAAGACAGCATTATAAAACCAAAGGGTCAAATGATTGTGACTTTGGTTGCCCAGGCAAGCAGTGGGTGTCATCAATAGTGAATGCTGCTAATCATTAATTTTCTTTGTCAGAAGACCATATATTGGATTCTTTATTGTTCTTTCCACTGCTATTGTGTAAACAATACAAAACACTCTTGTTTTTTTACCCCCTGGTTTTAAAAGAGATCTGCTGATTTGTGTCATTAGGCCAAGTCTAGGGATTTTTCTTTCCTTAAGGAAAAAAAACACAGCTCTTCTGCAATCTCTGCATCCTTGGGACTGTTGAGGTTATTCCTTGTCAGTTTAGCAGCTTTACAAATGCTTATAGCAGGGTTTGGGTTTAAAAAAAAAATACCATTAAATTCTAATCTTCTTCTGTCTTTATGCTATTGCAAAACGACCTGTCATTGATTAGGAACTCCTGAATGAAAATATAAAGCTTACTTTGCTCTTCTTTGAAAGGTATTTCAAACCCATGTGAGCCCTGGCTGATGTCTGGTAGCATTCTTTCTGATCAGACTGCTTAATTTCACTCAGGGCATTTAAAAGAAATTCCAAGCTTATATACTACTTATTGTGCTTTAATACACAAAATTTTACTTTTCTCATTTTGACAATTTTTCCCTAAGATGAGGGACTAGCCTCTTCCTGCTTCCTCTTTACTTCAGCAATTGCATGCACTGTCTTCAACAATTTTCTACTTGTCTAAAAATCGCACAACTTTAGTAGGAACAGGAAATCTTAATTGAATGACTAAACAAGATTGTTCAGCACAATGTCTAGCAAATCCCTATCAATATTCTGCTTCTTTTGGTATGAAATAAGAATAAAATATAGCAAGGGCTTGATTGAACCTTCTGAAGCTACCAGAGCTACTACCACCATGAGCTTTTATTAAAAAAAACAAAAAAAAAAAAAACCAAACCCCCCCAAACAAACAAATTATAAATGAAAAGAAAAAATAAATTGATTATATTCAAGGTAGAATTTTTTCACCAGAAATATTCTCCCTGCTGTCTCATTCTCTGCAGCTGTTTGTGTATTCTCTAGCATTACTCTTGATTCAAAACCAGGGCTTATTGACTTTATGGTAACAAATTAAATGACTGGCCTTCTCTGTTAGACAGCTACAAAAAGGAAAATCAATTTTCCCTCACACTACATAATACCTTCACACTCCTTAGGAGATTTTAGTGTGGACAAGTCTTTTAGCCCCTTGAAATATGTTCTTGGACATATTTGGTTTTGTTCTTGGTTTTGTTCTTCCCTAAGAATATCTATTTATTTTTTATACTGATTATTTCAGATCCCATTATGGTGTTTCTCTTAGGCAAATATATTAAGAGAGCATTAAAGCACTGTCTCATCTCAAGGTTGTTATTGAACACAGAGTTCTAATAGTCAAACCTCCCCAGTTATAGCAAAAGTACATGAAAGAGTTTTTCCATTTAAGAAATTATTTTTTTAAATATGAGTTAGACAAAGTGGCATCCACATTCTTTTGTTTTGGATTTTTTTTTTTTTTTACAGCTTCATCACTCACTTATATTGTTTTTTGATTGATTTGCTATTTATTGGCAGCTGCAGTATGTTTTCCTGTCTTTTGCATAGGTTTAATCCTGTGATGGAAATAATATGTTTGAAACTAATAATCATTGCTCTTTCAAGAACAGCTTTAACATTTCTAGCTTTGAATAAGTTTTTGTTTTTTAAAATTTATAATAAATTTAAGTGGGTTTTACATGAAAAGGTTACCGAAATTAATGCTTATAATGCGATATTCTTTAGATGCACAATAATTTAAACATGTTGCATTCAATATATGAGACAAGAATGCATTAAAAAATACCATTACTCTCCCTTAAAAATAAAGACATCAATACAAACATGATGAATATAAATATGCATGATGTTAGAAAAATTTCAAAAAAATTAAAAAAAAATCAAAAAGAAAAGCCTGATAATGAAAGATTTTCTTCCTAACCCAGATGAAGTTGCAGTTCCTTGATCTTACAAATAACTAATAAATAAACAATTGCATTTGAAATTTTCCACATCAGCTACACAATATGAAAATAATTACCTATCTCTGAAGGGCTTGGCTAGAATTAGAATACATATTAGATTAATTTGTTTTCTTTCATTTTTATTATGTTTTCTATAGCTGATTTGCAGTAAAATTACTATTCACTTCCTATGGAAAGAGAAAAGGTTTATTTCTTTTCCTCTTATTGAGAAATAGCCTTTTTTTAATGCAGCTACCTCCTCCATGATGAAATATGAGCACAGGTATTTATAACCCCAAACACTGAACACCAGTCCTAGAAGAGAGCTGACAGAAGTGTTTTCCTAAATATTTTTTTTATAGTGACATTCCTGAAATTATATTTATACACTTTTTGCAAGGAGAAGAGAAGAGAAGAGAAGAGAAGAGAAGAGAAGAGAAGAGAAGAGAAGAGAAGAGAAGAGAAGAGAAGAGAAGAGAAGAGAAGAGAAGAGAAGAGAAGAGAAGAGAAAGAGAAGAGAAGAGAAGAGAGAAGAGAAGAGAAGAGAAGAGAAGAGAAGAGAAGAGAAGAGAAGAGAAGAGAAGAGAAGAGAAGAGAAGAGAAGAGAAGAGAAGAGAAGAGAAGAGAAGAGAAGAGAAGAGAAGAGAATGTTTATTTGGAATATTTTTTTGTTCTGTTGTCACAACTTTTGCTGGTTAGTTATTCTGTAACTTGGGAAACTGAAGAAAAATGTTTTATCATAGGCAGCTTTTACAGCATCTTTTAAACCATCTGGTGATTTGAAGACTCTTCACTCCAAATGAACTATAAGTGTGGATTTTGCAACTGTGGGACGTTTCTACTACCTATTTGTGGGGAATTAATGTTTCCTTTCTATACAACCTCTGTAGAACGGTGAAATCAAATTATCTCAGTTGCTTTCAATCCCTCTGTGTCCGTTAACCCCATAAAGCTCCTCTCTACGTCTTGTACAAATAACATGAATATCTTTTTGTCACATTTGATGGGGAAAAGGAGTACCTATTTCTCAGTAGAAACCAGCCATTTTATGGCCTCTGCTAGATTTCCTCCAAGCTCTTTACAACATATAAACACACACAAAATCACAATATTAAATTCTACTGTGTTAAGGTCTTTTTCTTTCTTATCTGTCTTATCCTTAGGATTAAAGTCCTGGGTAACACCAATATTTGCAGGTTTATTGCAAATGGTAAAGAAGAGTTGTACACAAGCCCTTTATGTGTTCTCTTTTTTTTAACTATCTTTCTCTAGTTTTCTCTTCCCTGTGCCCTTTATTAACACTGACAATAAAAGGAGGCAGAATCTTGTGATTAGTTTTTGCTATCCAACACAATTCAATCATGGGATTTGTTGCATACCTGTGGTAGCTTGGGACTTCAAACAAGCAAGCAATTATAACTTCTTATTCACTGCACTTGCACAAGGTGAGATTTTCTTTAATTAGACAGAAGTGAACATGGAAAAAAAATATTGTTTGATTTATACAGATTTAATAAATGAGGTGTGCTCAGTGTGACACTAAATGGTTTTTTTATCTGAGTTCAAGGATTTTTCACCTTTATTGCTTAATCCTTATCAGCTCCAGAGGTGAGCACTGAAGAAATGTGATACAGTAAACAAACCAGGGTAGGTGAGATACAGGCAAACTTGCAATTTTTATAATTCTGTTGGCTGCTAAAACTTGAAAGGTGGACCCTGAGTTTTCCTCCCTTCGATAATATCCAGGGAGCATCTCAGCACGACTTCTACCATAACACATGACTAGGTAATGCTGGAACTGATGGAGAAATTTTACTTTGTTTAACAGGGAACAATTGCACCAGGTAAAACTTATTCTGAAGAGCTTAGATGCTTTCTGAAATTGTTTAGTGCATAGTGTTACAATTTGCATGTCTATTTGCCACTCATGTTTATAATCTTATATTCAAAAATAAAGTCAGACTTTACATTCTGCCCCATGAAAATAAAAATGCAGTCTTTTCAATAAATATTTTCACCAATTCCTGTTGTTCGAGCTTCAGAGAATTTATTGTTTGTGAGTATTGTTTATGAATAAAAATACCTATCCAGGTGACTGAGGATTCAGCTTGTAGAAAATTCATCTCTAAGAGTCCATATCAACTTTCCAAAACAAAGGCACATATTTATTCCCTTTTTCTTCATACTCTGTATCAAAACTAATTACTGAAATGCCAAGTTTCTAAATTATCATTTGGATTTGATTATGTAGTTATCTCGCCAGCTTAGATGGCAAAGTTAGGAAGGGATTTTTTTAAACAGAAATGTAAAATAACTCAAATGTAATATCTTTGAATAAAGTTTAAATGCTTGGGTTTGGGTTTCTGACACTTCACTTCTTTAATTAATTTTATGTCAAAATATGTATATCTGAAAATATATATATTTACCTTGCAGCTTATACAGGCACTTTAGTCTGAAGGAAGGTTACATCACCCAATGCTGCAATTGAATTTGTAAACCCCACATAACTGAACTTTGGATTCAGTAGCCAGACCTGATAAACTCTTCAACAGCATAAAAAAGAAAAGACCAATTTAATGAAATAACAGCTTAGGTCTTTGATTAAGATTTGGAAACAAGTTTTCAAAAATTGGAAAAAAAACCAAACCAATTTATGCTTTTTGAAGTACATAGTTTCTAAGGTATCATTTAAAACTATTTAAAAGTCTGAAATGGTCATTGGGATTTGAAGGAGATTGCAAAGGCCACTGGTTTCTTCCTACATGAAAGGCTTTAGTGAACAATACTTCCTTGGTTTAGGGAAAGTATTAAACTCAGCGTGTCATTTTGTTATTGCTATTAATTTTACAAGAAATACACCCCTGATACTTGTAACTTTTAGTGTTATTTTCAATTACAGGTGTACACATCGCAACAATGGGGTGAAAAATTAAAGAAATCTTCTTCTTTCCAGCAGATGACAACAGAAAGGTTTTTATACATATTTCAACAGTTTCAAGTGAGGTAATATTGCATTGGGACCCTTATGATTAATTCATTAGAAGAATATATTTGAGATGAGAACTATGGAAGCCAGAATAAATGTTTTTCCTTTTTTTTTTTGTTTTTTTTTTGTTTGTTTGTTTGTTTTTGGTTTTTTTTTTTTGTTTGTTTGTTGGTTTGGTTTGGTTTTTTTTTTTTTTTTCCTTTATTTTACTTGGTTAAATCACTTGGTTTTTAACTAAATTTTTAATTAAATAAAAAATAAATAAATAGTAAGATCCTACTGTTAAAGTCTACAAGTTTCTGTGAAGTATTACTAGAAACCAATACTTTCTGTTTTCTTTGTGAGATTTGGGGGTACTTAACAAAGCCTGTATTGCTTTCAAAAATATACGATTACTTTTTGTGCTTTGTTTTTGTTTTTGTGGGGTTTGGTTTGGGTTTGTTTTTTTTTGGGGGGGGAGGCAGGCATAATAAAAATATTATTTTTTAATATTAAATCCTTTAAATAGATATATTTGGAAAAGCCTCTACACATTCAATATGAGTAGAAAATTAATTTCTATGGATGTAGAGTTAATTGAATATTTTACTATACTTTGCTTTAATAAGTATTTTTCTGGGAATACATCAAGGAATATATAATGCTCTTTACAGCTCAGCATGGATTTTCAATTTAATGATTTTCCTCTGGTTACGAGACTGTCTACTTTAAAATGATTAGTTTAGAAATGCAGTAATTCTTTGGGTTTAGCTCATTTTTGAATTACTATAGGGGTCCAAAGCACTATGTGATGCTTCAATTAAATATGTAAGATGGGACTGAATGCTCCTCATGCTGTTTCCAGGTTATTCAGAGGCATTTACCATGTAAGTCTTTTCATTCAGGCTGTTTTCAGAACTGAAATGTAACAACTGCTTTTCCTAGAACAACAATTTCCATATTGAGACGGATGATCTGCAGAATGTCAAGTGGAATGGGACAGGAGGAGGAGGAGTCTGCAGAGCACATCCAACTCCTGCCCAAACACAAAATGCTGGAGGCTCAGTTCAGTGAAAATCTGAATGGTGCCCACTTGAAAAAAATTACAGTACTCCTTATTCAATCAGTCTCTAAGATATAAAGCTTCAATGGATGAAGAGTCAAATGGATCTTGTCACCTCTTCAGAATGAGTACAGGGATGGAAAGGAGGGTTTGTGTACCAGCTCTGTGTTCCTCACCTGTATTTGAGCATCCATTGGGTGCCACCAGGAGATCTGTCCATTCTTCCATCAGCTTTGCAAACTGGGGCTTATGAGATGTTAAATGTGCTGCAGCAATTCCTGGATGAGCTCAGAAGAGAGTGGGGCTCCTTTAAGTGTGTATGTGCAGGGGGAAAGCAATTCTGCATCCAGCTATCACTGGAAGTTCAAATATGAGATTGTCGCAGTATGACTGAACTTTGCTTTCTGTACCTTTATCTTTAAAAATAAACTTTGAATGCTGGGCTTCCTGGTGGAGACAGAAGAAGAACTGCCTTTGATATAGAAAAGATGTATAAATCGTTCCATTAAGCCCAGTTTTAGGGTTAATTCAGATGTGAAACATGCAGCTAAGTCTGACTTGATTAATTAAACATCCACTAATAAAGCAATGTCCTTACCTTGACCTCAACCAGGTAGGAAGTATTTGCAGACCCCAAGCAGTTCTGCAGTTGGGAGCCACTCCTGCTACGTGCAGAACTCCCTGAGGAGGGGGTCTGAAGAGCACAGAGTGTTTTATTCTCCATCTGCAGGAGAAGGCTTCGTTAAACACTTGGAGCTTTCTTGCTGAAGGTACAGTGACCAGCATGTATCAACTCCTTACATGAGATTTTAATCAGAACAGTTGAAATTAATACCCAGTTCCTGACACATTTCAGTGCTCTGTTTTTAGAAGTACATACTTAAGAGAAATCTGAGAATTTGTGGCTAAGGTTTTCTTCAGTTTGTCTTTAGCTTCCTTCTTTTTTATGATCCTTAAAATAATTATCAGCTCTTATTTTCTCATAGTAGAGGCTATACATTTTTTTGTTGATAGCTTTCCTACTATATATTTTAAAAGTGAGATGATTAAAACAGAGGTTCCTTTCCTGTGGATAGCAGCAGGAGCAATCCTACATTACCATTACATGTGGATTCCCTTTTTATGTGCTTAAAGTTTCTCTGGCACTACTGTCATGCATTTCATAGACTGATCCAGCCTTCCACGTTTGCCAAAAATGAGGCAATTAAAATGTTCTTATGAACAACTGGCATAAGCTTGCAGAGTCTGGAGCGTTTGTGGCCTAGAAACCAGAGAGATGAGTTATTAATGAAATGAATCATTAGATAATAGTCTCCCATGAATTTTAAATGGAGTTTTCTAAAGTTCTCATGGGTAATAGGATGTGAAGTGACTTGTATTGACTTATAAAGAAAAATGCAAGGTGCTTTAGCAGAGAATTAGCTTAATAAGAGAATTAATTTTCTAAATACACCTCTCCAGAGTTAGTTTGCAATACCATTCTAGTCTAATTTCTGTTCTCACAGTTGATGTTTTTCTACAGAGCTGACACTCCTACCCTCATGACACTCTTATCATCAAATTGCAGCCTGAGTGGTGGTGCTGCAATTCGCCAAAGCAAATTTTCCCTCAGCTTTTAAGTGGGGACCAAGCGCTGCTCATCTTAGTTCAATTACAGCAATTACTGAAACAAGTGGGCTGACGGCTGAGGATTTTCATTTCACCTTCACATAGGCAAAGCCTTACATTCTCAAACACAAATAAAAAGAGTCATGATCTGGCCCAGAGGATCCATCCTCAGGAGAAAAATATGCAGGATTTAACTCTTGCATGAAACTCACCTTCACTTCCCTTGTCTGGCAGGTAGCATTGCTGTTTGTTGGTGAAATTCATGTTTCATATGATGCAACAATTTCAGAATGCCAAAGATAGCAAACTTCAACACTTGAGGCAAGTTTATTAGTAACAAGTCAAAATGCAGTTGATAGTGATAAAGAACTGTATTACAGAGATGCTTTAGAGGAAGCAAGTCTAAATGTGTCCTTTATTCTGAAAATCTAGGTGCTTTTTTGGTAGCATAAACTTCTTTCAATTCCACTGAATTTTGACATCATATTGCACAGAATTTCCCAGGAACATTTTTCCTACTCCTTTCTAAGAACGTGCATGCAGCATAGTACTGTATAATGAACAAAGTTTTCTAAAAGAAAATGTCCACGCTTTGATTTTCTTTTCTGTTCAATTCAATTTCTTCTCATAGGACTCAATCTTTTGAGGCAAAGTATTGTTCTCCACGGCTGATAAAGCAGTGCATATTAAATGAATAAGCCTATAAAGTCTTTATCTGGAGAACTGTGTTGTTCTAACCTATAGATTTTCCTTTATGTTTCAGTTTCCTAACTCAGCTTTGGTTTCTACAGTGCCTTTCATAATGGAGATGAATGATTGTCTTAAAAAGGCTAAGTGAATGATTTGTTGATGGGAAAATTTATTTTGAGGATTTATGAACTATCATTGGATTTTATATTTAAGCTGCATCTTAGGAGAATAAATGTAGTTTGTGATCACAGGTAATTACAGAAACCAGCAGAACACCAGAAACTGCCTTTTGCCCTCTCAGCTCTGAGAATCAAAATTTCCAACTCAAGGCAATGTACAAAAAATGGTTTTGCTGATGAATTTGAACAGAACTAGAGCAGAGTCCTGCAGCCAGTTAGGTTAATAAGAAAAAATGTTATTACCTTTTTCCCCAAGGATGCCATTAATTTAACACTGGCAAGCTATCATTAGTGCTGTGTGAAATGACTAATTCTCCCTCAGGAGCTGCTCACATACAAGGTGAGGGGTTTTCCATAAGTGTTCACAAGCCTGTGTGAATCATAGGTTAGACTTTCACTGCAAGTGCTAGGGAAAAGCTGCATGTGGATTGCTGCTTTTGCTTTCAGTCTTGTGACCTTTAAAACACTTCAGAATTAAACCGTCAGGACTAACTTGAAAGAAAGAATCAAGCACCTTTAAATCTCTAAAAATTCTTGCTCTTTCTTGCTCCACTCTTACTTACTTGCATTTGTCTACCTCTAGAAGACCCTTTCCACTTTCCCACTTTATTTGTTTTCTTAGTCCAAAGTCTAAGCTTCTGTTTTTCAGCTTTATTACACTGCTGCTTGTCCACATATTGTCTATGAAATACATGTAAAACTGATTTTTTAAAGATTCATCACCATAAAAACTCAAGTGCTGCAATTACTAGGCTAATGCCACTGGTGAAATCCAGAAAGGATTCAACATATTTTTTTACAGAGGAAGGTCAGAAGAATTCAACACTAACTGCCATTCCCCAAATTTCTTTAAAAGAGAAACAAAAAAAAGAAGAAAAAGCCCCTAAGTTGCATAATTCAACTTGCTTCAATCAGCAGCAAATAGTTGGAGGAAAAGAAGAAAGAAAAAACGAGCCTGTGTTCTAAAATGAGACCAACTGCCTGAAAAAATGTATGATTTACTCTTTACCCATGGTAAACAACCTGGCTTGTGGAAGTTAAGCTGGTAATTATATGGCCATTTATTGGCAAAGTGGTTGAGGGAGAAAAAGAGATCTGAAAAAATTATTTACTTTTTGGATAAGAGTTGCTTTTTGGTGTGGGGTTTATTGTTGGTTTGGTTTGGGGTTTTATTTGTTTGTGGGGATTTTGTTTGGTTTTTTGTTACTATTTTGCTCTGTTGAGATGGTTTTGCAGTGTGGTTCTGTCTTGTTCTGTATGCAGGCAGTGACAAGGACATGCCATAATCATCTGGGGGCAGAGTGTCAGATGTTAGTAGGAATGACTTTGCCTTCCCTTGCTACTTTTCTATGTCACTTAGCAGTAAAAACAAGCACTATGCTCTCAGTCTCCAAATTACCTGACACTATTTTGTAGAAACAGATTGATAAAAAGTACATCACAGTATTTGAAGACTTTCAGTAGCTCTGATGCTGTGTTCCCAACTCATAATTATGCATTGTACTCTAGTCCTATTAGATTTTCAGTGTGTTGATGACACTGAACCAAATATTAAGAATAGTCTAGATTGCATCCAACTCTTGTTGAAAAAACAAGAGTAGCACTTTCAGTGAGAAACTGCCAACACCATAATTGGGGAAATAAAGCAAAACACAGTTAGAGGAAATGGGAGTGCTGCCAGTGGTTTCTGTAGAGCCAGAACATACCTCTGATGATCATAAAAACTTTAGGCATTTTTTAACTCCTGAATGTGCTGAAGACGGCAATACTTCCTGAGAAGGCTAGTAATAGAAATTATTATTGATTTAACTGACACTAGTTGACTTTTAATTCAATATTCCAAAATTATCACCAATGACAATATTCATCAACTATTTAAAAAAAAAAAAAATCCACCCCTAAAATATTCTCTTGATGTTTAGGAGAGAGCCTTTTAAAACTTCTGACTTTTGATAATATTTGACATTTATATTGCACTTCAGTTCTACTGTCCATACAGTTGTGTTGCTTCTATGCAGATGCAACTTCCAAACATTTGCATTTTAAAAGCTATTTTTTAAATCAGAAATAACAGTGGTAACTACAGGAACAGGATGGTAGAAGTCATTATATTATTAATATAAAGAGGGTTTTTTTTCTCACTCCTGCTAAGTTCATAAAATTATAAAGTAATCTCCTACTGTTAAATAGAGTGAGAAAGAAATCATATGTATATAAATGAATAATTGTAAGTGCATCTTTATTCCACTGAATTATGTCTTCAAAAGCATCTTATCAAACAGTGATTTTTAATTTTTAGAGGGGAAATAAAAAAAATCTCTCTATCTCTCACTCATTATTCTTTTCAATTCTTTCTTCCCTTTTATCTAAAATCCACTGCCATATGCTTATGGAGTAGGTCAGGGACTAGCATATCAATTTTCATGCCCAATATGCAATTTACTAATAAAACTTTGTGATTTTTTCATGAACCCTCCTACTTTTGCCATTCCTTTCAACCATGAGCATTTATGAATCTTGGGTGCTCCCTTCCCCCCTAAGGGTGGATGTCACAAGTAGAAATATTTTTGTCTTTATACGTGAATACGCGTGACAGCAAACATGTCATGGTAAGAGATGTGATCACCATGAAACAATATTTTTTTTTAAATCTAATGCATAAAACCAAAATTCTTACCTCATCTAAATATATTTAAAGTTCATAAAAACAATTGCAAAACTAAGCCACGATTATTCTGTGATAATTCTGAATAATTAAAATTGTGCAGATTCTGAGTTTCAGGTTTGCAGCACCAGGGACAGAATCATTTCTCCTGACAAATTTATCCTACATCTAGTGGCAGTGCTGGACCATTTAATGTGGATATGCTCCAGAAAAGCTCCAGAAACTCTGGATATGAGAGTAGGAATCCTGTAAAATCTTGTGAAAACATCTGGCAAATCTGTTGCAATACATAATACACTTTATCTCTGAAAGTAGGAAATAGGAGCCAGGACTTGAAAAGCAATAATAAGAAGCATCATCAATCCAAATCAAGAAAGGAGATAATGCCATAACAAGTTGCTGAGAGAGCCAAAGAAGAGTTTTACTTGAACTTTGTGCTAACACTTAGTCATTAACAAAATCTCCATCTGTAGAGTCCCCCACATCACATAAACTCCTTCCCCATAGAGGATACACAACAAAATACTTGATGGTTTTCATAATCAGTATAATGAAATAGAAACAAAGGAAGCTGTAGCCATTCCTTAGAGGTTTAGCTTGTTGAATATGTGGGAAACGTTGATCCTTCCCTGTTGGAAGTGTACAAAAGCAAGTAGCTGGCACACTGAGGCTGTGCTAGATGTCTGGATTTACCACCTAGCACCCAGCTCAACACAGACTTGAAATACATGTCTCAACTCTGTGTGTGGATTGGCTTCTTGCATACCAGGCAAAACAGCCCACACTCGGGACAACAAATCCAGGTTGTGCTTTTGCCAGGATAACAAAGATGGATTATATTTTTATTTTTTTTTACTGTCAGATACAAACCAAGAGAAGAAAGCACAGGTATAATTCTAACTAATTTATGTCAGGGGGACCCTTCCTCATCCCCACCCTTCCAACCAAACTTCTCAAAGGAAACAAGTTCCAATTGCAAGTCGCTTTGAATAATTTCACATTATTTAAGTCTTTTGGATATTGCTATTCAAGTCAACCCTTCTGTTGCTTGAATATCTTTCTGTAGAGTGACAGCTGCTTCTTGCAAGTGTGTGACTTTTTTTTTTTTCCCTGAAAAAAATCCAAAATGAAACAGCAAACCTTTTAATTAAAGCCCTGTTTAGTATAGTGAAAGAGAAATGACACATGTGAGAACTGATTACCTGGGGGACTGAGAGCTCAAAAAGGGGCAGAAAACACGCCTGAAGAGAGAGTGGAGATCACTTGTTCCTTCCTCTGGAAGATGCAGAAAGCTGAGAGGACTGGGAGTCCCTCATTTGAGAGATTTGGGATTTGCAGAGCCCGGGCACACCCGAATTCTGGAGGTGGTTGATCTGGTCTCTCTCACCCTGTACATTCTGGGAGACTGGTGCTGCTGCCTGCGTGCAGTCCTGCTCTAAAGAGGGAGGGGAGATGCTGGAGTTGTGCTGCTTCACCCCCCTCTCCCTTTTCCCACCCCCAGGCAGTGAAAAGGGGAAACCTGCCTCCTGCCTGCCCCCAGTGCAATTCCCACAGGTGGTCCCAGGTCCCAGCAGTTCCAAAGGATCACTCTGATGATTGGTGTCCTCATAGACCATGCTACTGGGTCTCGCCAGATCAGGACAATGTCCATTTGCTTTCACCTATCTGGAAGCAAAAATATTTTCATATTCATTTTCTTGTAGGGAAATACATTTTTATGTGTAGGAACACCCCTGCAATGGAAGGCTGCTTTTGGGATGGTTTCAGCTGGTGTGCATTTGGTCAAAGCCAAGTGGAGGATTGTTGTGGATTATAAATGCAAGTGAAAAGGGCAAAGAACACAGAAATAATAGATCACATTTTTAAGATCATCTGCTCATTCCTGTGACAACATTGTTTTCTCTTGTGTCATGATACTTCCTCCAATATTTATTAGGAGATTTCAACCAACATGAAGGATTTTGTTATGCTAAGAGCAATTGTTAATAAAGGGTCCTATAATCTATCTCAGTGTGTATTTAAAATAACTCTATAATTACAGTTGATGAGAAAGATTGCTAAACATCTTTGTCCTGTAGAACTTCAGTCAATTGTCTTAAAAATGCAAACTGACTCCCAGGGTATCTGGGGAGCAAACTGAAAGGCTTAAGCTTCTTTGTTCAAAACAATTCTTCAGAAAGCAACAAAAGACTTGCCCAGTCAAGTCATAGATCAGTAATGGCATCTCTTTCTGTAGTTTTAGCATCATGTATCTGTTGCCTGTAGTAGTTAATCTGATTGATTATCTTGCTACATTCTGAACCTCACGAATTTTGCATACTAAGATATTACTAGAATTCTAGTAAAGGGTTATTTTATTTTTTTTCCTGAGGGAGGATGATGATGTGGGTAACTGTGCATTAAAAAGTTTATCATAAGCAAACTAACTGCCTGTGAAATATTACTGAGAGCATACTAACCAAACTGGGGTTTGTATGGGTAATACCTTGTGAAAACCTTAGCTCTAATGTGATCTGGTCAATTCCCCTATAGCCTGCCAATTTCCAGTCACAGGCAATGAAAGTGAACCTCTTGGTTCAGAGACAAACACTGCAGACCCAAAAATATTTTGTCTTCATTTAAACCTTAATCCATTTAAATGGAATCTGCTCTGTAACAGTAGCATTAAATCACACAATCGAGAATAGTGTTAACAACAGGACATTATCTTTTATTGAGGGCAAGCAGCAGGGGTGCTGCTAATGAGGACATCACCAATTTATCAGCTAAAGGTCAACCTAAAAGGATTCCTGCCCTCTGCCTGTCCCCCGCCCCAATGTTTTTTTCACTCTATGCTCTTCTGTCTGGACCTTCAATCATTTTTATCAATCATACTGTGCTACGACAGAAGACATCTTAATGCAAAATCTGCATTATATTTGCAAGTACAGATTTGATTAACTGGGAAATCCTGTTTTCCTCCTCCTATTTTAATATCCTTCCATTTTTCATAAAGTTCCTGGTCATTTTAAAATCTTAACACAAAAGAAATCTTTGATGGTATGAATTTCTTGGTGACTGGTAGGTTTTACTGGAATAAAACTTGGAAAAGGACTCGCTATCATTCATGTATTAAGTGGTTATCGAAGACAAGAGCTTTTTAAATCAGTATTGAAAATTACAGGTGTATATCTTCAAAAGGCTTCTTGATTGCAAAAATATGAAATAAGTAAGATATAACTCATTGCCTACAGTGGTATGTTAAAAATTAGATCAATTAAATCACAACTTATCCCACACTAAAATCAAATTTAGATTTTATTATAAGAAGTTAATTACTTTTCCCCTTCTCAAGCTTGTGCCACACATTGGCTATAACATGGTATCCAGAAAGATTTTTTCTCTTTCTTTAGTGGAGTTGTCAAACTCACATGGTTCCTTTCCACAGGAGCTGTCTGGTGTGGTGTGGCTTTGCACTTCCCAAGGAATGAGACCTTGAGGATCAACTAAAAGAAACAGCATGTTTTCCTGCACCTCACTGAGAAGCTGCATATGAGGCACTTTATTGGTGATATTTTTACTTTTCCTAATTTTGTAGCTTGCTTTAATCCATTAAAAGCTCAAGTCTTCATCTTTATTCTTGTATCACTTTTTTTTTTTCTTTGTCATTTCACCATATATGGATTAGTACCTTAGGGACAACAATTTAAAAAGAATTTCGACAAGAATTTGTCCAACCTAAACCTCCTCTGGTGCAGCTTGAGGCCATTTCCTCTCATCCTATTGCTGATTACCTGGGAAAAAAGACCAATTCTACCTGTCTACAGTCTCTTTTCAGGTACTTATATACTTATATACTTTAAGTATAGAGAGCAACAAGGTCTCCCTTGTCTCCTTTTCCCCAGGCAATACTTTTACTGTTCCCATTTGAAAACAGTGCTTGGTGTAAATGGGCCTTTTTGAATGGAAAAAAAAGCTTAGCATTTATGCACAGAAAATCCCAAATGCTGGCAATTTGGCAATTTATTTAGGACTGTTAATTCAAAGTAGGGCCACACTTTCATGCAGACTTGCACTGTTCTAGTGTTAAAATCCCTGTGATTGTACCAGGAGTGCCCCAATGCTAGCACATCCACTATGCCAGATTGGGTACAAGATCTAAGTTACCAGCTTCAAAGGAAACAAGAAAACAATGGTGATCATCATGATGAACACTAGTCTCAGCATGTGTTGTTAAATCATTAGGTTTTTAAACTAATTTACTTAGTGGATACCCCTAAACAGGTTTAAAATGGATGTTATATTGATTTTGCTTAATCTTGTGAGGAATCAATTTAACCTAGGCTGATGTTTCAGGTTTAAAACAATTTTAGAGTGTCTACACGGGAGTTTCACACCACTTTAACTAAATCAATCTGGAACCAATTTAATTTGGCTTGGTATTATGCTATGGACGGGAAACACTGAATAAAATGCTTACATGTAGGAATAAAGTGGTTCTAATCCCAAATTAATGATCAGACTCTGCCTTCAGTTACTTCTCATGCTCCATTAAAATATGTAGGATTGTGCTACATCTGGGAAAAAAACCTTCAGCCAAAGCTTTGCCTTTTTGAAAAGCACTGTTTTTTTTGAGGAATTGCTTCATCCAGATGACAGGTGATGTGTCAAGGCTTTATAGTTCTTTTTTTTTTTTTCATGCAGATAGATCTTAATTTTAATGCTCCCAGACTTCTAGGTGGGTGTGAGTAAATTTCCCATGATGGTGAGGAAGTGGGGAAAGAGGAAGATAAAATACAATGATGGGCTACGTGTTTAAATTCTGATTTGGGCTGATTTTTTTACTCTTCCTTTAATAGTTTGTTAGATTATCTATTTGGTTTCTCAAAAGTACTACAGTGATCCTGAACCTCCTTTTTTTATATGATCTGAAGAGTGCACCCATACACAGACAGCTGTTATCAGCCTGTGCTCCAGTGCAGCTCATGTGCTGTCTCATCAGCTGGATGCAGCTCTCAGGTAACAATTCAGCACTGGGTACTGTGCCATTCAGTGAGCATCCTCCTCTTGGGATGAATTCACTGAAGCTTCTTCTCATCTTCTTTAGAAGAGACCTGATGTCTAAGCATATCCTGGCCTAGAACTGAGCCCTTCAAATTCTGTTATTTATTTCTAGTCACAAAAGAGTAGAGGGGGAACCTTATTTACTTGCACCTGCCTAAGGATGGGCCACTTCAGAGTAGTCTGGTGTCTAATCTGAAAAGATGCTTACGTAGAATCCTACAATCATAGGATGGTTTGGATTGGAAAGGACATTAAAGGTCATCTAGCACCAGCAACCCAGCTATGGGCACAGACATCCTCTAGACAAGGTTGCCCAGAGCCCCATCCCACCCAGCCTTGAACATTGCCAGGGATGGGGCAGCCACAGCTTCTTCTCTGTTACAGTGCCTCACCGCCCTCATGGTAATAATTTTTTTCTTAATATCTAATCTAAATCTGCTGTCTGTCAGTTTGAATCCATTGCCCTGTCACCCCAGGCCCTTGTAAATAGTCTCCCTCCATCCTTCTTGTAGGCTTCCTTCAGGTACTGGAGGGACACATGATGATGGATGAAGGCAGATTGCAGGTAGCCAGCTAAACAGCATCCTTTAGGATTTTTGGCACTGGGAAAATGTGTAATGTGGTACTCACTGCTGAATTTGTCCTCAGACATACTCCTGCCAATGAACAGAAGCATAGCTGGATAATATACTTTGCTCAAAAGCAGGACTCCAATATCTTAAATATGTTGGTGGTATTATAGAAAATGCATGTAGAGGATTCATAGTTTTTTTCTTGTTCTTCCTTTTTTGCAAGGCCAGGAGTGTAAGTACTGCTTGATAAATCTTAGCGATAATAATGACTATATTTATTGCTGTTTGTAAGCAAAAAAGATAAAATGCTATCTCAACTGCTGTAAAAAAGTGTTGATGAGGCCCATTTAGTTCATAGATATTGCTGATATTTTAATTCAGTGGTAGCACTGGGATGAGAGAAACATTAATCTCTCTGAATTTACATCTGCAGCAAAATGAGAGCTACTGGAAATATGGTTTGAGAGCAAGTTTGCTGCTAGTTTACAATAGCAGAACCCTACTTTCACTAGATTAATAATGGGAAATATCTCCATTTAAAAAATCAGTCCTCTAATTTATAGTTTGTCACAAATGCCAGAAAAATAATATTGCAGATAAAACTCTGTGCCACTGTCCCTATAGGCACAATGTTACAGAATACATATGAGTGTAGCAAGCCTGGTTGTAACTTAACAGTTTTAGAAAATTTACTGTGGCAGGTCTAGTTGGGCATATTTTCTTCTTTGAACTACCCAAAAATTGAAAAAGGCAAAAATCCTCAATACTAGGAGGTTTTTTCCTGCTAGTGTTCCTTTTTTTTTATATTCCTTTTCAGGTCCCTTCCAAAAAGGTAATTTCTCTGTTAAGAAATAACTGAAATTACTTGAAGTCAAATCATTACATCAGCCATATTTTTTCCAATACATTTCCATATCTTGAAACCAAATGTCATGCATCTTCCCAAACTGAAGAGAAGGAGAACAACTTAAATCTTATCTTTCAAAAATGAAGGTTCAGTGAGAGGGAGAGAAATTTACTGAATGTTAGCAAGTAGCCCAAACTTTTTAAGTTGCTTTGGTGCCACCCAAATGCTAACGCATATGGGCAAATTGCCACTGTCAAAAACACACATGCTGCTTTTTAAAATTAAATTAAAGTACATATTTTATGGGACAGACTGTCTAATTGATTCTCTGTTGGCTTTTTTCCAAATTCTAAATTTACTTTGTTCCAGATCTCCACTCTTGCTGCAGATGGTCAAGCCTCAAAAGAGGCTTGGTTTGGCCAAAAAGTGGCTTCCCAATCACAATTTGTTTCCCCTTGCCTGAAGAGGTGTGAAATGAAGTTCTGAAATAAAGTCCTTCTGACCACCATGTAAACATATTTCACTTACTTGATTGGGCTTTTGGTTTGTTTTTTGGTGGGTTTTTTTTGTTTTTGTTTTTTTTTTGATACCTCACACTGTGAGCTGATGCATCTGGGATATGCCACAGGAGAAGTTTGTGTAGCTATTGATGCTGATACAAACTGAGTGTGAAATTACTTATGCAAGTTTGAGCTGGCAAAAGCAAGGCCAGGAAGTTCAGCCAAGAATCAGACTCCTGTTTTGAGGCAGTGGGACTGGGCTGAGTTACCAGGGGTCTGCCTTCACTTTCCAGCTATGCTGGCTCTTTCATGAATAGTAGAAGGTATTTTAAACTCCTTTTCTTTCAGCCAGACAAGCTTGGCTCACAAAGGGGGATTTCCAGTACTTAAAGTCCCTAGTGTAAGATTTTTACAACCATACACAGCTTTCTCAGGAACCTGATGCATGTCACATTCAGCACTCGTAAGAACAGCTTTTTCAGTTTATTGGATTTGATCTCCCACTACTTTATAGTTCTGTTAGTCATGCTGATTGCTATAGCTTACAGTTTGTCAGATTTACACCCTTTTTCATTATTTAGTCAGGTGTATGCTCTATTCTCATCAAGCATCAGTAGCTGTTTTTAAACACTTGTGGCTGCACCATAAAAGAAGTCAAAGCTGCAATATTCCATGCTGCTAATGGAACAAACTAGATTTCATGTTCTGTTTTCACACAGTTTCTTTACTCCTAAGTCTCATTGGGTGGCAGCTGAACTCAGACACTGGAAAAACATCCCAGTATGATTTAATATAAATAGATTTTACCTCTTCTCCTTCTCCCTCTAAACAAAAACCCAAAGTGTTGTTTGGTTTTTTTTCTACATAGAAAAGAGTAATTTTAGACCTTTTCGGAAGGAAATCCCTAATATCTTTCTTTTCCTTCCCTCCCTCTGATATATAAAGCTCAAGAGAGACAAAAAGGTCTGTGGTCTCTCCACACCTGCCCTGGAAATGAAAGTAGCTTTTACCTTCTGCCGAAGGGATTTTAAACGGGCTTCTTTTCTCACCCCTGCCTGAGGCTGCTCCCTTAGCCATTGACATCCCAGCTACTCTCATCCATGAATTTCTCCAGCTGACACTGGTTTGTTCTGTAGCACAAGTGCTCACAAGAAACATAAACTAGAATCCCCTGCAACTTGTAGTTTTAACTTAATTCTCAAGTGAATATCCTGCTCACTGGAGTAAGTGACAGAGTACAGTAGGCACACAAAGCAGTTCTGGCTGGGCACTGTGCAGGGTGCAAGTCTGAGCCTTCTGTTGAAAAGTAAAGCCCTTTCATTGGATATAATAGACTTCATCCCCTTAGATTAATGCTATCATTCCACTGTCTTTGGGGGAAAAATACTCGTTTTAGGCAAGTGTCATGTCACTATAGCTCTACATCCTGCACATAATCCATTAGAAAAAACACAATTAAAATTATAGTAGACTAGATGAAAGGGTTGCTCTCTGCCCTCCCTTCCAATACAAGACGGTAAAAGTAAGGTGTTTTCCTGGCAACTGAATATATGAGTTTAATGTACTGAGGGAAAAGAATGAATGTAATTGATATTTTCCCTATTTTTTCTACTGAATTCAGTGTGCTAATGCATTATCTGATCCATTCCAAACACATCAGGGTTGTAGCTCATGTGCAAGCCAGCTGTGTGATACATGTGCAATTTGTTCATGGTTTCCCAGATAGATTAGAGCCACTGCACAAGAGCAAAAACCTAGGGAATAGATCTGCACATCCATAGCCACATGATCTTTACGTGCCTGTTGAATATTGGATTAAGATTTCTGGAACTAACTCAATCAGGGGTACAGACTGTATAGAAATCCAGAGGAAAAGACACAGTCTGAAACTCAGAGAGAAAGAGAAAATAAATCGCTAAGTAAAAATACCCAAAAAAACCCCAACAAAACAAGAACAAAAAATCTCAAACCCTCAAATCCAGGAAAAAAATCAGATCTGCTGACCTTGTGGCCTAAGCAAATTTGCACCTAGTAGAGTTCTTCTAGTCCAATTGGTACATCCTGACCTCTTGCATTTCTTAAATTACTTGTCTTGGGTCTATGACTCCAGCTAATGAGTGTGGCAAGAAAGGTTGTGGAGATGATAGAAAGGAGAAAAAACTGAAAAACCTCTATGTATCATTGAAATGGGGTTGCTGTTCCATTTGAGGAAAAGTTTGAAAGTATTATTTTGGACAGAGTTTAGCAATGAAGGGGAAAAACACCTCTTTAGTGAACTACAATTCTGTGGTATTGTAAGAATTCTCATTCATGCCTAACAAGACTAAATGAAGGGAATCAGAAAAGAACTGGAGAACTGGAACAATAGGAATATTTAAAATAATTTAATTTATTTCCAGCAGGTTCAGCCTTTCATGTTTCAAACATATCACACATTTTAGAGTATTTTATTTTTCCATTAGAGAACAACTGAATTGATATGTCCTGTTCTGTGCATTTCTAGAATTGTTGTTATTTGGAACTAACACATTTCAACTGTATGACAACTTCTAAAAGAGATCAAAAATAAATCAAATTTTGAAAGGTTTGGGCTTGGCCACCTACAGAGGCTGTATGATTAAGTGAAACTGGGTGAATAACAGGTAAGGAAAGAATTTTTTTATGTTAAGGAAACTTCCATGCAGGAGCCACTCTGGCAGCCACACCCACACCACCTGAGCCGGGTGACATTGAAAAGGGACTCTGAGCAAAGGAACCTCTGGGCTTTTATACCCTCATAGTCTAAGTGAGCAAAAGTTTGGGGGCAGTCTTCTACCTGCCTCTCAATGTCCCTCTGTCCCCTGCAAAAGGCTGGCAGATCACAGCCTCTTTTCTCAGGACCCCACCCAGAGCCTGACCTGCAGCCACCTGCACTGAATATGTTCCTTTACAGTTCTCTCTTTATTTTAACTGAGCATATCTGATAACATACTAAAAGGGAAAACAGAAGCTTTTCAAGGCATTTGACCTCTTTCCTTACACAGATTACAAATAACTACTCCAGAATGAAGGATAACAAGATTGTCATGGGGTGGAAACTATTACCAATGTAAAATCACAAAGGATTCTCAAGTCAGTAACTATGAACTGATTGATCATTCACTACTTACACTGGGTCAAGCATTTAACTCCACCCAACAAGCTGGCCTTAGCTGAGACATAAGTTCCCGGTAGGTGCCTCCCCAAAAACTGATACACTATTTTATATTCACTCTAAAATGAGCGCCTCTGTTTGATTCACTTGACTCTGGAACCTCATATCTAGGTATAAATTCCTTTTACTACTGCTCCTGTGTCAGACCTCCTTCTTAGAAAGGCTTCAGCCAGTCTGACAGCTGAGCATTTACTATCACCAGTAAATGTTTGTACCCAGCCATAGGTGGGACATCTGCAGAGTTTGTGAGCAGCTGCTGAAAAGGGAAGTAGCTCCACGGCGATCCTCCTAACTCTGAGATCAGTGTGACATTCGGGAACTTCCAGCATGTGAGGCAACAGTTTATGATTCCCTTTTTGGTGGCATAAAATGTTAAATCCTCTTTGGCCTTTGGCAGAATGGGTTTTCCCCCAGTTGTTCATATTCCATCGCTATTTTGAGTTGCCTCTCACTTTTCCCATTGTCTCTGCCTCTGTGCTGAGCAGTCCTTCTCACACAGAGTCTTAGGGTCTGCCACACTTGATCTTTCACTCTGGCCAACCCTCAGGGCCACAGCAGCCCTCTAACTTGTCAAGGTCTCTCTGACTTGTTCCCTCTCCCCAGACGTGCTGCACACCTCAGACACTCATTCTGCTCCTTGGGCTTCTGCTACCTGTCCTTGGCTCACCACACAATTAAATCAGATCAAACCAGTTCAGACCAGTTCTGACAGGCTCAAACTGATTCCAACTGGCCACAGCTCGTTCAAAACAGTTCCAACCAGCAGATCAGCTTGAGCTGGGTGCCTCTTGAGGGAGACCCAGAACAAAGAAATCCCTGGGAAATTATATCCTTACAAATTCTGCACCTCACCCTCACACTCTCTTTGAATGTCTTGCATGTGGCTCTTGGCACAGTGGTAATTTTTTGCCTCAGGTCTTCTAACACCTTCCTGGGCTCTTTCTCTGTGCCCATGCAGGCTGGCCATTAATTGTAATTATCTTGTCAAGTTGAAGCTTCTGCTGACAACTGTATCCTCCTTATATTCTGCTTTGTGATTCTGGTGCACCTGCCCGCTGGCAGAGCACGGCAAACTAAAGGAGCCCTAGACTTAGGATAAATGTTACCTAGCAACAACAAAAACATCAGTGTGTTATCAATATTCTTCTCATACTAAAGGCAAAACACAGCTACTAGGAAAACTACTGAGAAAATTAACTCTATTCTGTCTAAAAACATATCTGGGTCTAAGTTCTCACCTTGTAGCCTGGGGTTTCAGAAACCATAGCTACTATATTCTATATCACACAGTATTATAACTATGTAACTCATTCAACTTATAATTGATTTATTCTAAACAACTAATATCTCTCAGCAATATAATGAGACAGTCCTTCGAATCCAAATTTTCTGCTAAAATCATGTAATTTCTTGGTTCCCTCTGCATTAAAATGATGTATCTCCATGTTCTGCTACCCCTCTAGTTTTCCTGTAACATATCAGGATATAACTTTTTAAAAAACTAAAGCAGAATAGGATTGCTACTCCAGAATGTAGCCTCGTTTATTGCTCTTCCTTTTATTCCTGCAAGGACAGCAGGAGAGGTGAAGGGAGGAAAAGATCAGATTGGGTAAATAAGAAGAATGGTGCTAAAATTAACCCTTTTTACTCAAATTCCACTCTTCCCAGGGCACACTAGCTGAATATTATGTCTGGAGGCAAGTATGCTTGGGAGCCTAAAAAGATTCCTGAAAAGAATACGTATAAATGTTTCAGAGACCACAAGGAGCTTGACTTAAATCACTTGTCAGAGACACACATCTGCAGATTTGACTTGAATTTTCCCCTTAGAACATTTATTTATGACACCTGCTAGGTGGGCTCTCTGACTCTTTTATAGTTTAGCATTTCCATCCAATAATGTGTTGCTTCTATAATTAGAGCTCTTCTTTTGATGCCTCCAAGCTTAATTTTCTTTTGTATCTTGTGTTTGTTTTCATTAGGTTTCCATGGAAATCCTGGACTTGTAATTGATTTCTTTGAAGTTCAGCAGCTCTGTTAGTAGATGTGAAGCATTCTAGTTAGGATAGCTTCCACTACACTATACAATGCTACCCTCTAGTTCTTTTACAGTACAATAGCACCTTCCTTTAAATCTTTGTGTAGGTATAACAGACTAAAAACTTGTCTAATACATCTGGATCAACTTCTTTTTGCGTGCATATTCTGGCTGTTGGCTCAGAGGAGAAAAAAAAAAAGTAAGTGCATAACCCCCTTTGTCAGAAAGTGCTTGTAGATCAGAAAACAGAACGAGTGGAGACAATGACAGATAAAATATTTGGGCTTTTTCAGGTTTCAAGAATAATGCTGGGGTTAATATGGAATTTCTACAGTTTCTTAGATATATACCTTCATTCCACAGGCTGGAACTCTCTCTTGTCATACAAAGCATTTAAAATGCAGTGTCCACCCTTACCACAAGCATTGAAGACATCTCTTGTTCAAATTATTTCATCACAACAATGGTGAGACACAATCTTACTACCTGTCATATGACAGAAGTTACCTGGAATATTAATTACTTGCAGAAATGTAGTAAAGTGGAATGAAACAGAAGTCTGTTATTCAGTTTTTGAGAACATCTGAGTGATGTTAATATTTGAGATTTCAAATTTTCCAAGCTTGAGAAAAGTCTAATTCTGTGACCTAAAATACCATTGTTTGATAGTTGAGTCAGTTTTAAACAGCAGTGCTTACTACATTTTCTTCTTTATATACTTCCATGTTAATCACAACATTCCCCAAAAACAAAGCAGTTTGTGGCAGTTTTCATTATAAAAGCACAAAAGAATTTAACTGTGTTATGAAGTGCATTAATGCCAGTGAAATCATTAATAATAGCTTACAGGTAATCCTCTAAAGATGTAAAATTTGGTTCAAAAGTTTACCTTGAAGCTTATCCAATATATGTAAATCTCCTGGGACATACAGCATCTTACAGGAATTTGTTCAGGTGGATCCTACATCCAGCTGCCCAGAAAGAGTAAAAAAAACCCATTTGTTCAATGGTTTTTCAGTGTTCAGGCTCTGGAGTCATCAGGAGCTTTAAGCTACAGAATACTGCAAAACTATCACGAGAGAAATTAATAAAGGAGTGAGTGTTAAAAAAAAAAAAAAGAGCTTTAAATTCAGGTGAGAGTTTGGTGTGCATTGGTCTTCTCAATTCTAAGTGAGAATTAATCTAGTACTCAGTACTGAATTTTTAGAATGAATGGACTGTCTCAGATGTCCATATTGATAATTTATCAAAAATGACAAAGTCTGTATTTTCCTTCTCATTTTTTATACCTAATGTTCAGAAATCTGGCCTTCTTGAAGTTAAAGCATGTAAAAAATATGACTGCTTTGGATTCATCCATCTTTAGTTGTCATTTTGGCATGGGAGGATTGTATGGGAAAGCAGCAATCAGTTCACAAAAAGAAAGATCTCACTTAAATTACAACAAATGGCCAAAAAAAATGGAATTTGGCTTTTATTTTTATTTTTCCAATTTTGTTGGTTTTGTCTTCTTTTTTTTTTACATAGAATGGCCATCTGGTAAGTTGAAAATCTTGTTTATCTGCTGTCTTTATATGTTTTTTGTCTTTTGACCATTCAGCAGTACAGGATATGTGCAGAAGTGCTAATGATGGCAGGGCCACCAGCAGGAGCTGTAATATGTCTTGGGTTTGACTTCCCAACATTTCCAGGACGACCACAAATTCACAAATGTGTGAGTAGAAATCTGAAGAGGACAGTCTGAGAGGTGTGTTGGTGTGATTTGGGATTTATCTGACAAGTCATCATTTTAAATTAATGCTGCCTCATTTTTCACAAAGTCAATTCAAAACAGCACTTCCTGAAGCAGGAAAAAGAGAAACTGGACTCCCAAGAAAAGCTTGTGTCTTTCAGCTACTGATACCTGACATGGTGAGTGAAGACAGATCTTAATATCTTTTTATAGGGAGGTAATTTTTGTCTAGTGTACCAAAGGATACGTTTGCAAAGCTGACAATCTGTAAAACTTTTTAAAATCTAGCTGCCTACTCAAGGGAGAGTAGAAGAGTGAGGAAGATGATGGAGCATGCTCTCTGGACAGCATGGGCAGTCTAATGGCTCCTCACTTCATTTTATACCTTGTTCTCAATTCCATTTTATGTCTTTCTCTAAATTTTTGGGGTCCTGACCCATTTTTTCCTCTGCATCTGATAATCCCTCCACCCTTACTATAAACTGATCTCTTCATTCTGCATTAGTGAATTAAAGCAGTCTGATTTTCAAACTATATTTTGTAATTTTCAGTGCTACAAATTAGTTTGGGAAAACCTCTGGCAAGTGAGGTGGATGATCAGTGGCCAGAGCAAGGAGAACAAAAGAGGAGAGGAGCCAGTAGCAGCAGTGAGCCATCAAATGGCTCCCCACTGCCTTGTGTCCTTCACTATTAGACCAGGAATAATCTTTAGGAAATTCTTTTTAAAATTATTTGTAAGATTCAGACATCGGTGGCTTTTGCAGCAAAAATAGCTCAAGAACCCCTGTGACCTCCAAAAGGCTGCACATTTCTCCTTCCTAGTAATTTTCCTCACCAGTAATCCAGCTCCCCATTTCAGCTCGCAGGAGGCTCCAGAGGTGGAAATATGTTGAAAACTGCTCATGTCTGAGTTTGGAAATGTCTAAAGCTGGTCCCACAAAAAAGAGATCTTACTGATACACTTCAACTTGCTGAAAAGACTATTAAAGTGAAGCTTTTTTCGATTTTGATTTACAATCTCTGAAATATTTTGGAGCACTTTCTGTTGAGAATTGCTGAGCCCTGCAGCCAGGAGGGTGACACCTCACGGAAGGTATGGGGACAGAAAGGTAAAATGCTGTGTGGCAACAGGGGGAAAAGTGTGAGAAACATCTCTGTGGGCCCAAAGAGAACGAGAGGGAGGTGAGGGAGGAGGTGATCCAGGTCCCAGAGCAGGGGTTATCCAGCAGCCCCTCCATGGACTGACCACAGCCCCCATTCCCCATCCTCCCAACACCACTCAGTGAGACAGGCTGGGGTGTCAGCAATGAAGGAGTGAAGGTGAGGCTGGGAGAAAGTGGTGGAGGAGTTTTAATTTTGTTTTCATTTCTCACCATCCAAATCTATTTTAACCATCAATAAAGTAAATTATTTTCCTCAAGCCAAGTCTGCTTTGTCTGTGACAGTGATCTCCCTGCCTTCACCTTGACCCAAGAGCTTGTCAGTCTTATTTCCCCTTGCCTTGTCCCATTGAGGACTGGGGTGAGAAAGTGACTAGGTGGGCATCTGGCAGCTGGCCAAGGTCAACCCACGACCACCAGGGAAATAATTTGTAAGTCTAATTATATTAAAGCATAGCGCCTAGCTGTAGGAAAGAGCTACAACAAATTGCAGGTGGGAGGAAGAGCTCCAAGCACCACCATCACAAGCTCTAAAGCCAGGTGCAGAGCCCAGAGAAAATAGCAATAGGAAATAGTGGGTGTAGCCTAGTTCTGCACTCACAAACCCTCTGAACTTGGATTGTAAATAGATGTCTTTGGTGTCCAGACACTGAGCTTTCTCCCACAGCCCTAAAAGGAACAAACGTTGCCCTGACTGGCCATGGTAGAGCCTGAGGATGCTTTTCCTTGTCTGAGTGTCCTGCTTTATGAAACAACAACCACATATGACAATACCTCCAACATTTGTTGGGCAATTGTTTTTTATGTTCTTCCTCATGACTGCTTTTCATAGCTCTGCTTTGTGTACACCTAATGGACTCTTACACTGTCTGTTGACCCCATAACCCTAACAACTCCTGAAAATCATTAGATTTGAAAGGAAAATACATAAAGTAAAAAATAATGGAGCCTTTTGTTACAGGATTGCTGGTGTTTCTAAAAGATGCTGAATGTCTCTTGGAACTAAAGAACATTGCATCCTCACCTGCAGTATCATATAGATTGACACATATAAAAAATTACATCTTACTGTATCAATTCTTCTGTTAAAACACAATTTGTACAGTCAGTAATATTTTTTTCCAGTACCTGTGAAAGATTTTTTTTTTAAAGCTAATGGTTCTACATCAAAATTTCTTGAGAATTGAGGTAGTGTGTCTTACTTCCTCAGTTCTTCAAAACTGAAGTGGTGTGTTCAGAGACAAACAAAAGACATGAATTATCCAATTTAACTCACAACTGTGCTTGAACAGTACATATTTGCAGGTAGTTGGCAAGGCAGCCCATCTTTTGAAAAAGCTTTTCATCTTGGCTTGAATTTTTACTTGGACAAAAAAGGCAATAATAAAGTATTAATTGATAGTTCGGAGCCTCAGGATAAAATCTAAGTAGTAGATAATTTGCTAGGTAAACATGTAAGAACACAAGACCAAAGCTAACATCTATGGAAGGAGTTAAATTACTTCACAGAATGTTAAGCCTCCACCAGCAAAGTCTAGACAGAAGAACACCCTGGCTGTGCAGACTGGTCAATGAGTGATGATTGCTGCAATTGTGGAGCTCCAGTGAAATCAGCAGTTCGGGAGCTGGTGTCAGAGGATTAAATTTCAGTCACATCCTGAGGAGTGATTGAGAAATTGTCTGAGACGAGTTATTGTACTAAAATATGTTGATGTTGTGTTCTTTGGCAGGAGAGAAACTAATTAGAGAGTTACAAAGCACCATGAGCATCATCTTTCCCAGTCTCCTGGCAGAATTTTAATACTCGTGCCAGTGGCAAAAACCTGATTTCCTGCAGACAGATGGAGCTGGGAGTTGCTGAAACCCTTTAAGACCTCCAAAGAAAGTGCAACGTAGCCTCTCTCTGGTCTTCTCTTGTTCTCTTTGCTTTCTGTTGTTTACTTTGCTAATTTGCCTGAAGCTGTTTGTTCTGGTGGGTTTGTATTTGCTTTGGAGGATGTGGCTTAGCACAGATAGTATCTGGTGTTTGCTTTTTAAATTCAAACACCGTGCTACCTTCGTAGTTAGAAGTTGTCTACAGTATTAAAAACTCAGACAATCCATCTTCAGAGAAAAAAAAAATCCCTTTGATTATGCTTGAAATGAAATGTAATAATTTGCAGAGTTGAAAGTTGACAGGAGAGCTCTAATTATGCTGGATACTTAATAATGCTAGATATTTGCCTGTGGTTTCTCCAAGCAGTATAAACATATAGGTAAGGTGATGTACAGCAAAGGGAACCTTGCTCCTGCTGTGCCCAGAGCCTTTAGGAGCACAAAATCATTTTATGTGAACTTGAGGCCCTTTTGACTTCTTTAAATTTCCTAAGAGAAGAGGCAGATAGCGACCCTTCCTTCAGTGTTACACGGGTGCAACTTCAGGGAGCAAACCGCTCCATTCGCCGGCACGGCTGGCACAGACATCTATCACACATAGAAAGCAGAAAAAACCGCGGCATCTCTAAAAGCAAAAATATTCCTCGGATCGGGATTTTAATTAAAATAATTATCCCGAGGGACGAGGTGCGGCCGGCCCGCCAGGGGGCGCTGTGCGCTCGCGCCGGCGGCAGCGGGAGCGGGCGGGAATTCCGGGATGGATCCGGGCTGGAATCCCGGGAATGGATCCGGGCGGGAATTCCGGGAATGGATCCGGACGGGAATCCCGGGATGGATCCGGGCGGGAATCCCGGGAATGGATCCGGGCGGGAATCCCGGGAATGGATCCGGGCGGGAATCCCGGGATGGATCCGGACGGGAATCCCGGGAATGGATCCGGGCTGGAATCCCGGGATGGATCCGGGCGGGAATCGAGGGGATGGATTCGGACGGGAATCCCGGGATGGATCCGGGCGGGAATCCCGGGATGGATCTGGACGGGAATCCCGGGATGGATCCGGGCGGGAATCCCGGGATGGATCCGGGCGGGAATCGAGGGATAGATCCGGGTGGGAATACCGGGATGGATTCAAGCGAGAATCCCGGGATGGATCAGGCAGAAATCCCGGGACGGATGCGGGCGGGAATGGAGGGATGGATCCAAGCGAGAAACCTGGAATGGGTCCGGGCGGGAATCGAGGGGTAGATCCGAGTGGGAATCCCGGGATGGATCCCGGCAGATATCCCGGGATGGATCCGGGCGGGAATCCCGGGATGGATCCGGGCGGGAATCCCGGGATGGATCCGGGCGGGAATTCCGGGAAGGATCCCAGACGGGAATCCTAGGGCAGGTTCACGCAGGAATGGGTAGGAATCTCGGAACTGATCCACCTTCGGGAGCCTTCCTCGGATCCTGTTTGTAACACCCACCTGGTTAGGACAGCATGTGGAATTCCTCCTTTAATTTCCATTGGAGCTGTCCTGTGCTTCCTTCTCTTCACCCTGGAAGTAAGGCTTTAACTAGCACAACAACTTGCTGCTCTCTCTTAGGCACGGTTTATAAATGTCCTTTGATTCATCTCCTCCTGCAGATGTGCCAGTACACATCAAAGGAATATTGCTGTATGTAATTGTAAACACACACAGCTAATTGCGGTTTTCACCACAAAATAAATGATGAATGAAAGGTGAAACAGCTCCTGGCTTGTGAAGAACATGGGTAAACTCCATCACTGTTATGCCTGAGTTCAGTGTTGAATAAACCTGACTTAGCACAGACCAGCTGCCCACCATGAAGGGCCTGCTTAGCTGGGGTGGCTTGTGGAAGGTGGCTCACACAGCCAAAACTGGCAGACAGAAGTGAAGGGATTTGGTATACATTTATATTCTGTTCAAACTTTCATCTCCCAATACCCTTGTCCAGCTAAGCAGTAAAAGAATTGTATTTCTTGCATAAGGAATAATATTATTGCTGAGAGGGTACTAGAAGTGATAAGAGTAAGAAATCATGGTTAGATGGTGGTTTGTTTGTTTGATTTTCATCTTCCTGATAAAGATTAAGAAATATGCTTCCCTCATCTTGTAAACACTAATTATCTGATTTGTTTTGATCTAATATTGTTTTTCTTCTTATTTTTTAAGAGTGTTATGAAGACTCCTTTATGAACTACTTGTACTGGATTTTTTTTAAAGAGATACAGATTAGTGAGATTTGAGTGATCCAATTTAATACCTCCCGAATGAATTGGGTGGATGTCATAGCAAGTAATGCAGATGGAAAAATGGATTGGCCCACAAATGAACTAAAAAGAAATGGTAATGAGAGATTAATTTAACCTGAAGTATTGTATGAGTATGGCTGTGGGGCTAGAAAACACAGCTCAGAAACACAGCTAAAAAACTACTATACAAAAGACTCTGTTCCTACTTAGGACAATGTTTAATCCTTTAACAAGACACTTGAAAATATTTCTAAGCAATAGGTAATCATATATAAAAATTAAAAACATGTCATGCTTTCAATGGCAAACAGAATAAGCATTATTCATCATTAAAAATAAAATTAAGAGCACAGCACAGATTTTGTCATGTTTGTTTTTAAATATTAAGATAAAGGTTTTTGTGTGTGAGAAACTGTAAAGTTTCTGAAAATACAAATTTTATTCCCTAACTCCCTCATTACTTGGCTCCCAACATCACTGTAATGTGAAAAAAAGAAAGAAAATAGTGCACTTTTTCCCATTCTTCTTTTCTCACCTATACCTCTGTTACACCCTCAATTAGAACTTCTTACAGAAATCCCACCCGGAAAGAAACTGTGAAAAGAACTAATTTATATAATAGAATTTTGATCATAAAAAGAGATGTTCTATATTATATTTTTTTTTATCGAGGAACTTTTAAACTTTAAATCCCGTGTTATCACCACCCCTATTGAGTGGCAGAAAAGAGGCTTTGAGTTCAGAGGAGTTTCAATGAGTGAACTACTACTACTATTGTTACTACTGCTACATGAAAACCAGTTACTGACTGAAATAATATCCAGAAATCACCTGAGAGGCACATGCAAAGTTCTGCAGAATACCTGTGATATTCTTACCATGTTCTGATACTGAAAAAAGCTAGGAAAAAGACAACATTAAACGCATGAAATATGAATTTGGGGTTATTTTTTAAGACACGTCAGCTTCATGCTATGGTTTGTTCAGCATAAAGCAAGGAAGTTTTGCAGAATATCCTAGAGACCTGATAAGAACTGTAACTTTAGGTCTATATCCTTATTTTTAAAATGAAACTGGATAGCATCACCTATGTGCCCTTATATATGTGTTTTGTAGAACATAGGTTGGTGTTTCAACCCTTTCAGTGTCTATCTTTTATCCATGATGCATTTTTTTATAGAATGATATTTGGCAAATCAGTTTTGCACAGAACAAAGTCTGATTGTATGATGAGGAAGCTGTCCTGAGTTCAATCCTTTAAGTCGTTTCAACAGGCTTGCCTAATTTCAGCTCCATTTCAATTTATCTTTTTCATTTTTCTCAGCAAACTTCTTTTAACCTGTAATTTTAAGAGACACTTTTGAAAGACAAGGTGAGAAGTCTATCAAACAGTGGGAAATAAGGATGAATATATATTTTATAACAAGGGCAGAAGACTGCTGGAAAGAATGGCGTTCAAAGACTGGTTATATTATATTTTTTTGAGAGTATTATTTTTGAGAGTTCATACTATTTTATCAAATATCTTGCTCAAAAACATCTACTTAGCTATTTTCCATCCCCATTCCTTTAATGGTGAAAAAAAATCAAGTGAGAAAATTGTGAGTCTCTCTTAAACAGAAGGAAGAGTTACCCCACAACTTTGCATTTGTCATCTGATCAAGTGAAAACCTTGTTTAGTGCAGGAATAAACAGAGTCACGTTAGATTTGTTGTGAGCTTGAGCCTCTGACAGTGCTCGTTTTATCAACAAAGACAAATGAAGGAGCAGGAATTGTAGCACGGCCTCTACTATTTCATCATTGTCAACCTTAAATACAATCATTCACTGCTGATAGATTTTTCTCCTTCCTTCTCCCTAGTACTAAACTGTCAGAATGATATGGTCCAGAGCTCCAGTAACAGTGATTAAAAAAGGAGTGAAATTAGCTTTTATAATCTCTTTCTTGATAAATATTGTATTTTCAGAGAAAGAGCTCTGAAATATCCTCTTTCTTGTTGCAGATGCCATTTCATTAAAAAGAGGTGAAAGTAAATAGTAGGGCGGTTTGGCATTAAGTTTGTTTGGAAACCAGTGATTAGTGGCATCACACATACTCTTGAAGGAATGAATACTGAAAAGAGAGGAAACTCGGTTATCAGTGGAGGTTGATTTTCTGCAGAGAGGTCCACAAAAAATACCCTCTAGAAAGATAGACACACTTAGATAGTGCCAGGTTCTGATTCATGTTACTGATAACAACTGCGTTGACATATTGATCTAATGACCCCGAGGAACTACATAAAGTGCAGAACAGCTCCTTATCATAAAGGGTCATAATCTGACCTGGCACTCCAATGGTTTGGTTTGGTTTGGTTTGGTTTGGTTTTAGTTTTTTGGGGGTTTTTTGGTTGGTTGTTGGTTTTTTGGTTTTTTTTTTTTGTTGTTGTTTTTTTCTTGTTTGTTTGTTTTTGTTTGTTTGTTTTTTTGGTTTTTTGGGCTTTTTTTCCATTTTCCTATGAAAGAATTATTTGGACTTTTTTTAAAATTAATTATTTGCTAAAGGGAAAAGTTGATTGACAATCTTGTGGATAAAAAGTTAACAGCTTGCCATACCAAAATATGTCAGTTAAAAATTGCATGATTCAAACAGGTGTTAAATATTGGCATTTAGTTGCATAGGCTGAGGTCACATTCAAGATGAGACAAATTAAATTAGGCAAGGCAGATTTAAGAAATATTTGTCTATCCTATCCTAGCAAAACAGGACATGACTATCCATCAGACTGCTCATGTCTTGTATGAAATAAGGAAGACAGAATCCAAGGATAATGATGTATTTAAACAAAACAAGAACTTAGAGAAATCTAAAATATGAAAAGCACAATAAAACACGTTTAAAAGATTGCAGCCTCTGCAGATATAAAGGAAGGATGAAATGATTGTCCTTGTGTAAGGCACTATCTTTCACAAATTCTGACTAAACAATACAGAAGCATGATGCTGTATAAATTAATTAGTTATATTTACAAATATTTAGAATCATTTTTTTTCTTTGGAAGCTGAAGAGCATGATAGCAAAAGAAGCATCCACAAAAGATGTTTTATTCCATTTAACTAAGTTTAAAAATGACCTGTAGCTCTTTTCTGTCTTAATTTTTATAAAGCTTCATAATATTTATAAAGCTTGAACTGTTCTTTCATGCCAGACTCCAGAAATAAGATCAAGCATGGACAGGAGCACAAAAGTCCTACCAAGCTTTGCTGAACCTGTTTCAAGGAAGACAACAACTGAAGTTACTGAAACTTTGCTTTAAGCATTTGCAGGGGTGAAGCAAATTAGGGGTGACATTCACCTGCCAGCCTGCAAGGCTCATAAGGCTGCACACCTCATAAATCCTTTTAAAGCCCCATTTAGCGAGTTTAAGTGGGATTTAAGTGATGCATAGGCCAAGAGCAGGGGTGTGAATTTTGCTGTAATGACCTGCATGTCAATAGAGTTAGACTGGTATGAGAAGAGTAGAGAATGGCTCAGAAGGCCCCGTGCCACTACAGCTCTATGTTATTTAACTGTGTTCTTTTGCTGTGCATCTATATTAATATAAATAGATTTCCCTTCCACAGGATGTAACAGCTATACAAAAATATCTAAAGGGTACTTATAACATCACAAGACTCTTCAGATTTTAGATTTCATTATTAACTCAAAGCATAAATTGACTTTGAGTATGAATAAAATTTATATTTTCAACAGCCTTTAACGATTTTCAGCATTTAAAAATTAAGGTATTAAGGTTCTGTCACATTTCTTGCATGTTAGTACAACCTCTTGTTAAACCTCTGGACTAGCAGCAGCGTCACTTCAGAAAGCTGTTGATCCTCAGCCTCTGAAATAACTTAATAGCCGAATTTAATTGCACATATTACTGATTGACATCAGCCTAGGGTTTCCAGAGGTGCAATAACAGGGGTTTAAAAAGCATATATACTTTCATTGTATATATATATATATATATATATATATATATATATATATATATATATATTTGGTCTATAGAAGACTGAGAGGGGATCTCATCAATGCATAGGAATGTCTCAAAGGGATTTTCAAGAGGATGGTGCCAGACTGTTTTCAGGGGTACCCAGAAACAGGATGAGGGGCAATGGCATAAAATAAAACACAAACAGTTCCACCTCAGCAGGAGGAAGAATTACTTTACATATAGGGTGGCAGAGCTCTGGAAGAGGCTGCCCAGGGAAGTAATGGATTCTCCCTCTTTGGAGACACTCAAACTCACCGAGTCACCTGTGTCACCTGCTCAAGGTGACCCTGCCTCGGCAGAGGGGTTGGGCCAGGTCACCCCTAGAGGGTCCTCTCAACCCTTTAAATTCCATGATTCATGCAAAGCAATGTTGTTAAATAAGCAGGAATAGAAACAGGAGATAGCTTAGATCATAGAACAAAGAAATGAAACAGGTGAATTTACTAGACTCCAGGCCCCAGCCTGATATTCCTTTAATTGTTGCTGAGAATTTTGTCTAATGCTATGCTGGTCATTACTACAATGGATAATATTCTCTTGTTCTTCTTGAGGCAAGCCTTGGGGAATAAGGGATGAAAGGCTGAGTGTCAAACTGAATAAGGAATCAAAGATACTGCTTCTTCTGAAAAGAATAATGAAGTGTTTCAAGACGCAAGTTTATCAGGTTTTGTTGAAATGTAAAGGGACAGAACTGTCTTTTCTCATCTGGGATGGGCTGCTGAAATTCAAGGGTTGTTTTTATTCCTCATTTTTATTAATCCAGGGTCTTCTTTAAAAATATATTTAATTCTCTTGGAATCATTATCCAGATGGAACTACCAGTAGGGTACATGAAACAGTTTAGCTAATTGAAATATTCTGAAAATAAGGACAGATTGTTTTATATGCTAACTCCACCTCACAGTCATCTCCGTGGACTTAGTTAAGCATCCAAGAAAAGGAGACACAGTGCACATTTTTGATCCACGCCACGTGCAAAGGGAGATTTCTCCAAACCTTTTGTGTTTGATCAGTCTGTCAGCACCCCAGGTAAGCCAAGCAGGCTGTCAGCATCTCTTTTTGGGGACCCTTTGGTGAGCAGCCCACTGCAGAGGAGAGCAGTTTGACTGGCTTGTTCAGAGACACACACAGAGCATAAAAACCCCCTCCCCGGGTCTCCGTGCTTTTATTTGAGTGTGTTCCCTCTGCCAAATAACTCCCTTGAAGGACTCGCACTAACAGCTCGTGGAATACTCGTAATTAATAACATTGTGGCAGTTTGAGGATTGCTGGTGATAGCATATGATTGCAAAATATGTATTCAAAGCAATACACAGCTTTGAATAGCTCTAATCCCTAACAAAAGCTCACTCCGGGTAATCATTCAGTGCTCCTAGAGGATGGTTCTTACCCAGTAGGCAACCCTATGAAGGAGAAGACAAGTTCAGCTTGATCCCACAAGTTCTGATTGAGTCTAGTCTGTCTTCTACCCATTCTTAACTTACTTTTATACTGTTCCTTTATGATCACATGCAGCTTGAGTGTCTCTAGTCACACATAATGAGGTGTGGTCGTACCGTGAAGGCAGGTAGTCTTAGGATAGAGATGAGCACCAGTGTTACATCCCAGGAGAATAATTTTGCCACAGTTACTGGTCTTCTTTTATCTCTCTTGGTTCTCAGCTGCTCTGTGGCTTATCAGCTAAAGGGTAGCACTGAGTTCGCTCCTCTGCAAGGATTTCAACACAGCCTGGCTTTCTGTACTGTTATAACTGCGTCTATAACTTCCCATTTTTGTTTATTTTTACCCCCAGGGTTTTTATTTTTGTTTTTTTTTTTTTTTTCCCCACAATCCATTTAAGGTCTCTGTTCATGATAAAGACAAATGCGAATGGGTCTGAGAGGTGAGAACTTTTCTGAATGAGTAGGTTTCAAAAGAATTGTTTGAAACGATTGCCCTTGGATCATTAAAATTGGATCATTAAAATCCACTAGATATAAATAGAGATAACTAGCACTGATAATTCCGTTTGCATGTTTGTGTAGCAGAAAGCAGGAAGAGATCAGTATTTGGAGTGACCCATTCACTCATGGTGTTATGCCCAGTTAGGAAGGTTGTTGGGATGCAAATTCACGGAGGAATTCCTCCTTCACTGAAGGAGGAAAGTCAGAATCACTGGATACTCATCCATTTATCTATTGTCGAAGGGGACAATGAGTTGCTGAAGCGTAACAGAATTTGTAATGATAGAGAAAAAAAAGAGTAGTTAGAGGTATTTCAGCACTTGAGAATAGCCAACCTGTTTTCCTTCCTCGGGAAAAATATACCCAATCACGGCTTTATGTGTATAGCACATCATATACAACATCACAATAAATACGTCCGACAGAGCCTGATTTCAAAATATTACACATCAACTGAAAAAATTGCAGAATAAATCGGTTTTCTCTAAATGACTGTGGTGTTTAACAGAGTTTTCCTCTCCACAAATGTGATTTATAAGATTTTTTTCATATGCATTAGTCTTGTTACCTGTAAAATTGATGTGTGTCCTATGATGCCATAAATGGATAAAGACAGGGAGTTTTGTAGCACAGATATTGTGAGGAGAAAACATGACAAAGAGATGAAGTGTCAGAAAAATACAATTTTGATTTAGAGAGATCGGTCTGACTTTATATTGCAGATGGGGAACTAGAAAGCGTTCTGGGAATATGAGATGTTTCTGAACCACGAATTTACATCCGTGTTTTATAACCTATACATTTATAACTATTTTGACATGCCACTGTTTGATAAGTAAGATAGATTTTCTTTCTATTGTTGGGCGTGGGGAAGAAAATTTTATCAAAACCCTAACTTTGCACAGTAAAAATGGGAATGATGTTGTATTGTGTGAAGAATAAACAAAATCCACTTGGCTGTGAGCTTTTATAAATATTCTGATTTTATTCCTGCCCATCCATATCACATTGCCATTGATTCTGCTCACGTGTTTTGTTTTTTTTTTTTTATTTTCCCCAAGGCAAGGAGGCTGCAATGTTCATGCCTATTGATCTCCTTGCTGGAGACTCAGAGCATTCCAGAGAAATTTTCTGTATGCGGGTCTGCTGGATGCTAAGCATCCTTGCCACCTCTAAACACCGACAAGGAGGTGCTAGTACACTGAAACTTGACAACACATTTTTAAAAAGCCAGTAGGATTTGGGCTAGAACGGCCAGAGAATGCCTGCAGAGTGTAACTGGGTGTGCTACAAAGGCAGTACTGCCCTACAAGCAGGTGAAAACAGGCAGAAATGGAAATCTACACTTTGCCTTTTAAGTAAAAGTACCTTAAAGCTTGGATGTTTCCACCCCTGCTTAGCCTTTGAAATGTAGGAGACTGTTGATTTTGAGTGGCATGGTTATTAAAGTTTTTGGGATTGTCGTTTGGGGTTTTTTTTGTTTTGTTTGTTTGTTTGTTTGTTTGTTTTGGTTTTTTGTGGTTTTTTTGGTTGGTTGGTTGGGTTTTTTTGGGTTTTTTGAGGGAAAGCAGATTTTTTTTAATGATGTGTTGTCTTAAACTCTTGACTCCAAGTTTTAAAAAGCACTTAACTTTTTAATTTTTTTTTTAATTTTTTTTTTTTTTTTTTTTAGTATATTCTGGGTAAAAACATGAAGTTTTTATCCAAGTTATTTCAAGAGGGTACTCTGTGATTTCTTGAAATAAACAAAAAATAAGTGAAAAAAAAATTATTTCCCATCCAGATTTCACTGCTGTCTCTTGAGTTTGAGTTGTGCATATCATATCACAGGGTTCAAAGATACAAGAAGAAACCTTGCTCAAATCTCTTTTCCTTATCTCTGAAACCCTCCTCTGGAGCACATGAATTCAACCACTGTAACTTAGATCAAGAAAATTATCCCACAATAAAGATTTTTATCTAACTCGTCTATTATTTTCCCTCATGTCCCATCAACAATTTCATTCTGGATGAGAAGATGAACACATTTTCTTCAATACTGAGTGCAAGAAAACAGTTTGTCATCGTTTGAATGTGACAGAGGTTTTGTTGAATAGGGCTTCACACAAAAAAAACGACAAAGCTGAAAAGAACTGTATTCACAGTTGCACATAAAGAAGGTCTAGTTAATAGTTAATGACAATATTGCACATTTCATTGTTCTTTTTGTGTCAAGTCCTGCAAATCTAATTAATTACAAATGCTGTAATGCTGTAGCTTGTGTGCCACTTGTGCCTTATGGCTTTCAAGGAGTTTAACAGTGTGAGAGGGTTGAACAGAAAATAGGTCTTCTTATCAAAATAAAGATATGCAAAATAGCATTTGCATTTTGTCCTCTCTTTTTTTTTTTTTTCTGAAAGAAACTGCTTGAAAATAAGTTAATTGACTTTTCCCCCACACAGGATTCAGGTGGGCTGACAATTTTTCTTGCATTCCAAATACTGGAGTAGTTCTCTAAATGACATAAATCCTCCTAGGTCACTGGCTGTCAACAGATCTCCAGCTGTTGATAGCAGCTGTCCTGGACAGTGCATTGTAGAAGTCAGGGGAATTCACACCTCCTCACTCACTCAAAGTCATTAATAGCTGATTAATCTAGTTGTAATTTTCCCATATGATGTTGTTTTTTTTTAATATCCAGCAGGAACATTAAAGGAGTCTAAAGAAAAAAAAAAGTGTAGTGGAAATATAAAGGAACCCAATGGAAAAGGGCACTTTTCTCTCCATTGAGATAATGTTTGGCTTGTTAGAATATGCCTCTCTTCTTGAAGATGATCTTCAGGGACTATTTTCATTAGCTTGGTGCAGAGATTATCTTCACCTCCCAGTCATAAACAAGGAGAAAAGGAAGGATGGAAGTGGAAGAGAGAGGAAAGGAGAGAGAGAGACCAGGCATGAGAGGAGGGTCATGAAACAAGCCTAAGGAATTAGTCAGGGGAGATTTAATGGTGAAGTGGGAAGAGAGGAGTCACTAAAGGAGGCAGAAGCAAAATTGTGAGATACACTTAAGTGTTACAAAGGGAAATGGAAGTAAGACGAAGGGGCTCTAGAAGGTATGGGTGGAACAAAATCAGAAGGATTTCTGGAACATAGATAGATAGATAGATAGATAGATAGATAGATAGATAGATAGATAGATAGATAAATAGATAGAAAGATAGATGGTAGTAGCTTAAGGGGAGGAATCCAAAAATATTTTTCAAAGAATAGAAAGTTAAAAAAAATATTGCCTTTATTTGTACATTTAGGCAATGGGAGTTATTTGCAATAACATTTTCAGATGCCATTTTCCTTCCCATCTGCATTCTTCCAGGTCCACCGAGAAACATTTGAAGTTCATGTCCTTGATATTTTGGTTTCTGTGTTTACAGAAGGAGGAAAGTAACATTGCTCGGACTGCTATTATTTCTTGAACATTGCAAGAAAGGAAAGTTAACTTCACTGAAACTTTTCAAAGTGACACAGTTCAGCACATTCTTTTCTAATATTTGTTATTCCTAATGATTCCTATTATGTGGGGCTATTTGTGCCTGCTTTATTTATTTTAGTAGGAAATATTTCAGCTTTAAAGAGACCAGCACTCCATTCAGCTGACTCTGGCTTTTACCTAATGATCCAATAAGCTGGTGAGTGTTTGATGGGTGCATATTGTGTTTCAGGTCTCAGTGGGAAGTTGCCAAGACTTTTATTGAGTGGTAATATTTTTCTCTTGCTGGTTTTGGATTTCTCTGAGGATCAGCAGTTAACACAGCCTTTTCTCTTGCAATTAGATTAAAGTGCCAGTGATTTGTTTTTTCTTCATTCAATTCTTTTAATTAGGTCATCCCTTAAAAGGTTATCTTAATATAGTAAATGCACTACCTCTATGAATGAGGCAAGGTGAATGATGCATGGATTTTTGCTGTAAGGGCTCTATATAAAAGACTTTTAGAAAATTCCCATACTGGAAGAAACAAATATCAACTTCAAGTTACAGACTTTTCCTCACAAGTGCTAAGCTTGCTTGTAAGCAGTACCAAAAAAAAAATCAAAGATATAGAAAGAAAATCCCTAATCTTTTGAGTTCAGAAGCTGACCTCTGGCAGCCTTGCTGCTGTTTTGGTGAGCAGTTTTATGTTGGCTGATATTAATTAAAGATCTATCCTAGGAGGTTATGCAAGTAACCACTTCAGGTTTAGTTTGCATTGCTGTTACTTCAACCCATGAACCACAGTCATAAACAGCAAGAAAATTTTGGTCGGTATATTTTTATACTCTAGTAATAGGTTTTGAATTATTTGGATGGTTGAGACTCTGTGGGGTTTGTTGGAAAAATAGTGAAAGTTTGAAAATCTTTTAGGCTTAGCCTAGGTTGCAATTTATTATTGGTTTGTTTGCTTTCAGATCCTCTTCAATCTTCAGATTTTCTCTCTCTAACAATTTAAAGAAATAACTGCAGATTGGCGAAATAAGTGCTCAGCCTTCAATAAATAGCATTTAATAAGCAACATGGATTATAAGACTAGTTCACAGAATTATAGAAGCAGCAGTTTACAGTTTATCTTCTGTAAAACTGAATTACTATAGAACTTTAATTATATTATAACATTAAGTTATCTTTAAGAAAAAAAGCTTCACGAAAGATTAAATTTTATAATGCATTTTTATATGGATGTCTAGAATATAAAAATGTGTCTAACAAAGAAACTGCAAATTTAAATGATTTAATTTAAAATATTGTCTTGTAATATGCCTTTAAAAATTAGGCTAGGAATTCACACACTGATACCTGTAGTCTTTGTTAACCCAGTCATCTAGTAGACCTAAGCAGCAGATTCATGGAGAGCTAAAACACAGAGAATGAAAAGCTCAGATACAATAAACTACTAATTGATCAAATAGAAAAAAGATATAATCTGTGATGGTAAACCCTTTAGTGCATACTTTAGTGCATTACTTTCATTAATTTGTGTCTATAAGGGATCTAATTTTGAGACTATTATCAAATTCTGGTGGATTTTGACATTCCATTTAGTGCAGTATTTGCAAAGCAATATAAATAGTATTTTATTATTAGTTCTAATTTTTTTTTTAAATGCACTATTTCCTTCAGGCACCTGTGGAGTTGTAGAGCCGTGGTGCCCACCAGCCTTTCACACCCTTGTTGTCTCACCTTGGCTGTGATGGGAAGGCCTCCCTTGGGATTGGGATTCTCCCCAAGGACATTTCCCATGGCTGAGTGCCTCCCACCCTCCCACTGCCCCATGCTCGGGTGAGTGACAGCTTTGCTGTGTGGGGGGATCCTTCTATCTTTTGGGTGAAGGAAACTGAATAGTGTTCCTGACTGGCAACACTGAGCCTCTACCCTATGAAATGTCACTGGAACATTGCTGTGGTTAACCCATTGTTCCTTAGTTTTGGCCATTCATTTTGGATATGAATTACAGTTTGTCTGAGTTAGTTATCTGCATGAAGTTGTTCTTGTTTAGCTCCATGATAGCAGTGAGCAGTGGAACAAGAGATAAGGCTTTGTTTTCCCAGAGTAGCAAGGATCACAGCCAAAATTACTCTGGTTTCTTCTGCATCTGTACCTGGATTTCAAGGCCACGTTGCTCTTGAGGGATGTTTCATTCTTATACTTCCTTCTGGTATGCTTTGACACATATGGAGATGTGCATGGAAACCTTGACACTAGGTGAAAATTTCAGCCTTCTACCAGGTGGAATTTTAAGGGATATTTTAAAGCTTGTTCTCTTGTCTTGGAATTTTTTTTCTAGGATTTTATTTGCCTTTTTTATTCATACCATTCAGTATTTGTAAATAATGCTCTGAGTATTATTTAATACAGGCACACAGAAACAATGTGATTGTTTATACGGCAAAATTTTCATTGGTGAGAAAGAGAGGTGCAGTGAAGAATAAATACATGTAAAAAAATATATTTTTCATCAGTATGCTGGTACAAAAATGCTTTCTACGGTTTTGTTTAACAATGAATTTACTGTATCAGTCTTAAATACTTTTCTTCCCTATGTACTTTCAGCTCTGAAGACAAGAAGAGTTGTCAGTCTTGATGAAGTGGAAACATGAAGTAGAAACCTTGCTTGCCCATTGTCCACTGTCTGTCCAGTGTGACCAATTAAAGCATTCTATCCATCCATTTAGCATACCTAATTCAATCAAGCTATTTAATTAGTTGATGTTGCTATTAATTACAATAGCAAGCACTGATAGGGTACTAAATGCTGTATAAAGATGCAAAGGAAAGACATGATTCCTTCCTTAAGAGAGTCACAGAGACTTCACCAGCATGTACAGGCAGCTCCAGAGAGAGGCTCACCTTAACAACAACCTGAGAATTCCATTTGTTTTATTTATGTACTAGGTATTGTGGTGACACAGAATTGATGATTGATCCTGTTGGAACTTGATATGTAACCTTACAAGGCTGGATGAGACAAGTGTTAGAGCTGATATGCAAAGGTGTCTGAAGGGAACAGGGAAGCAGATGAGAATTTTGTCTCTATTAGACGGAATCCATAAGAAATTCACAGCTTCTAGACTAAACTGTGACCTCTATTTCTTGTTTTTATGTGACAATGTTTGTGTGAAGGGGCCAGGAGAGTCTCTTTCCTGTAGGAGAGAATAGAAATATTTGAAGCTTCTGACTGATTTTGTTTGTGTATTACAGTACAGCTGCAATTGTTTCCTGGGATTGTCAGGGAGCCACTTCATGGATACTTTCTGTTGTGGCTGTCAGAAATTAGAGTTTAACATAGTGGTATTTCTTTAACTAGTCTTCCCTGAGATTCCCTGTAAACACTGATGTGTATGTATATTTGCAGAGATGTTTCAGACGCGTGTGTACCCAAACTCCTAAAAACCCAAACAAAACAAAACAAAACCACAAAAAACCCCTCACAAAACAACGGAAAACTAACAAAAAAGAAACAAAAAAACCCAAGAAAAATAAGTCTTTTGAATTTCATTAAAGAATCAATATAATTTATAAGTACAGACTCTTGGTTCCAATATGCCCACAGTTGGGAACTATTATTATTTACACTGGCAGAAGCGCTGGCCTTTGTAATACAAGAGTGTATATTCAAGTAAAAGAACTGAAATAGTAGAATGCAATACGTTAAAATCTGTGTAAAAGTTGCCCTTTATATTTTATAAATTTCTTTTTCGCTTGAGTACTGCAAGTTACAATAGTCCATTTTATTTTTAATCATTGATCTTTCTGTATTCTCTTCAGAAATATGTATCAGCATGTAAGCAAAGTATACTTAGTGGCAGTATTTGAGATTTGTGTTAATAAAGATTGCCATATAAAAAAAAAAAAAAGCCACCAAGAAATAGAAGGTTTGAGTTGTGAGAATGTTGGATTCAAAATAAGCAGTCTGGACTTTGCTACAAGGCAAATCTGCATGTTTTATTAACTTTTGCATTTGCTGCAGTGACAGAGAATCGGTAATTAAAAGAAGCTGCAGAATATAGAGATGAGCAACAGGAAGCAACATTCTTAAATACTGATGAAGAACCAAAAGCCTGAAACACCTCTTGGTTTTAAGTGGTCTGTTTAAATCAGTGAGCAGATAGATCCAAGCAAAGAAAACTGTGTTAATTTAGTTCTGAGCTGTACTGATGGTTTGCCTTCATAGCACCAAGAGACATCAGACCAGCAGGCAGGTCAGAGTGAGGTTTAATGCATGGTGGAGTACCACAGGACTTATGACTGTTAACCAAGTGAACAACATAGGTGAATAACAACTTTTTTTCCTGTAATTATATCTGGGATTCTTATTTCTAAGCAAAAAGTTGACATCTGGAAAAAAGAGCTTTTAAAAGATTAAGAAAAGGTGATTACACTGCCGAAAAAATAGAAAGTTCCTTGAAAATCCTAGAGGTCATCTTATACTTTCTAGTCCATCAAGGAGAATTGGTGAGATACTGCCACAGGGAGAGAAGTTGGAGAAAGAGATTAGCTCTTTTAATCATCAGTTTCATTTCTCAGTAGTGATGTCTAGAAAGGAAATCTCTCTTCTGTGATGAAAAGCCAAGATCTCTGTTCTCAAAGATGCTAAGTTTTTCCCTTCTCACAGGGTGTAATATGTGAAAGTCACCAGCCTCATTTTAAAAGCTCAGTAACCTGCATATGGGATCACTGATTTCAGTACACACAGGAGTGGCAGTGACATTTTTCTTGAATAAGCTGTTGAACATCTCATACTAAATATGAATGTTTAATAATAGGTCAACTCTCCTCTTCTTGGACTAACAAGGGGCAGGGCTACACCAAATAAAAAAGCCCCTTGATAATTTAGGTAAGATGAGATGCAGAGGGACCATTAAAATTAATTAGAAAGCTTCTGTTTGGGATGCTTGAGGCAGCCAGCTCAGATCTGTTGCCAATCCTGAGCAGGACCCACAATCTGAGCAGTTACCACTGAGCCCATGGCACAGTCAGTGAATGACTCAGCTAAAGCATCTATGAATGACTGAGTTGTAGGTAAAATATAAGAACAAAGCTCTAAACACACTTTATCAATTTCCTCATAACCTCTAGCTCTCATGGTGAACATTACAGTGCTCAGTTAATAGCTGGACTTGGATCTCAGAAGTCTTTTCCAACCTAAATGATTCTACTTTCCCTATATTCCCCCCAGTCTCTAGCATTTTTCCTTTTATCATCATTCACCACTACCCCAGGTATTTAAAATGAAGTTACACAAAGCAAACACCTTGCCTGTCCAATAAACCATCATCTTTCCTACTTTGCTTTCTGATCCAGAAAGGTTATTTAGAGAACTTTTAAATGCTGTGTAATTCTAGGAATTGTGTGTTCTAGGAATTGTGTTCTAGGAATTTCCAGAGAGACATATTAACTTTCCTCATGAATAGGACCTGGTCCCTAGACCATTCCCTTTGCCAGTGGTTATAAACCCTCCCAAACTGTAAAAGAAAGGTGGGTTATGAGGTAAATACAATAAGGAACTATAAATATGAAAAAAAAGTCTAAAAATATTTGAGCAGGAGGAGGGTGAGCTAAAGCTGTACCAATATCTCATTACTTTGACTCATTTTGACTCAACTGTAACATGTTTTTTCTGGTACTATTCATGTTAGTGTAAGTGACTAAGTGTCCTTATATTCCTTAATAAATGATGATTTTAGTGAATTTTTTGTGAATTTTTACATATAGTTTCCTATATCTGGAAAATGTTTAGGAAAAAAGTAAATCATGACAATCTCGTTTCATTACTGTACATTTTACTGCTGTAAGCAGCAGAATAATGTCACAAAAGAATGCTGTGTAAGCAATCATTTTAAATAATTGTATCTAAAACATAAAATATCTTTTGAAAAATTCTGTAGCTTGATTTTTTTCTGGTTTAAGGCATGACAGTGTTTTCTTTTTATAACTCTGAAAATTCCTTTCTGAGGAGAAAAGGGAGGAGGAGGAGGACCAAATCAAACATTTGAATCTTTTTACTTTGCACGGTGTGTTGTATTTCATTCAGAAGGATCCTCTTGAAATTCAAAATAGCACTTCACACTTAATCACCTTTCACATTGTACAGGGTGTGCTAGTATTTGTTCTTATGTAAGGAGAAGTTACATAGATGGGAATGAAGTATCTGATGTTTAATCTGATTAATACAAACCAACACCCACGTGAGTCACACACGAATACAGCCAAATAAAAACCTTCTGGCATTTAGGGTTATGTTCTGCCCACAGGGACACCAAATTTCTACTAATTCATGAGTGCTTCTGAAGGCACATCTTGGCTCCATATTTCACAGAACTTCTGCTGAACTGGCAACACATGAAAATATGGACATATTGAACTGTGTGCAGTGAGACTGATGTATTTAAGACAGACACTAGGGAGAGGAAAATTAGTCTGAGAACACCATGAAGACACAGAGTTGTTGCTTAATTTTACCGATTTAGTCATCCTATTGGATCAAATAGGATCCAACAACTCAAAGGGTCAAAGTCCACCTTCAAAGGCAAGTCCTAATGGATAATATGAATTCCTTGGATGAAAATTAATCTGGACTGGGTTTGTGAAGTGTCTTCCAAGTATATAAAAGGACAGGCTCTGATATCTTTATTTGGCATGCTTTTGAAAAAAAGATGTTACATTCAAAACAATTATCTTTATATTTTTGTACATAATATTGGATTCTATAAAAAGGAACATATTAATACATCTCTTTGCCAGTGGAAGATCGATTTAAGCCCAATACTTAACAACATTTAATCCAATCTAGATTAGAACTCCAAGTGATGAAATAATTCTGTCTCTTCAAATATCTGGGCATTGAGCAAAATATCTAAAAGGACTTCATTAAATTCCTTTCAATGTCCAGTTTTCAGTTACTCAAAAATGAATTTCATTTTTTCATGTGCTTAGTAAAAGGTTGGAGGAAAGTATCCCTTTTACACTGTGCCTTATTGAAAGGCAAATATCTTGGTCTTCTTACAGAAATCATATCTGCAGTCTTTGGGATTATTGTTAACTCATTACAGATAAGAACATTTTTTAATATAGTAGACTCTCTAAATAGAAAATGTAAATGTCCATTCCTTATCAAAAGTTTCATTCATAACACTTATATTTCATTTCTATGCCAATTAATCCTGTTCAGAAAGATTTTAATAGTAGCAGTTATAATTTTCAGTCTGGATATGATCATTCTAAGCATAGAGAAAAGAGACATTTAACTGGATTTTTCATCTGTGCATCTCTTTCTCCCTCTGCATGCATGTTGCAGGTCCTGGATGGATTCAAGGTGATAAGCCCTTGAGAGAACCATAATGTAATTATCTTGCAGAGAGGTGGTAGAATAAATAAGATTATCCATAACAAGCTTAGCTGCTGATGAGTTCAAGCTGTGCTGATACACAAAGTCCTGACACAATTGTAAGGTAATAACAGAAAAAATACACGTTTGCAATGGAGAGAGTGCTGCTTGAACTGCAAAATCTTCCATCCTTAATGCAAACTAACTTACAGCCTTTCATACAGAAGCTTTACTGCATTTTTCACACTTCTTTCATAGACTATTCCAGGGGGAGCTTTAAGTCTCTTTATGCATATAAAAGTTGGTATTACTGAAAGTGAAATTATTTCTAAATTTACTTTTGTTTTGTTTGACTGTTATTTGTTATCTGTATTTGCAAATGAATTATTTTAATAAATTATGTATATATGATCATGAAGGTCATAAAAATAGGCCAGGCTGCTCTCCTAAACTATGAAGACAGCAACTAAATTTCATGCACTCATGTTACATGAAGGATAGAGGATATGATGTTGAAATTAATTAGCATATTTAAGGTAATATCTGTTTCTGACTTCTTGCATCATCTGCCTTTGAGTCCAACAGTTCAGACACCTATTGCTCTTCTTTTCTCTTAATTACCCCAGCTCCACAGAAATGAATTAGAAAATTGTTGCTGTGAACACTAATCTAATCTGCAGTACTTGATTTAGCCTTTTGGATGAAAAGGAACATATGTAACTGTTCACTCACACATACCATTGTCAAGTAGCAGGAAAGCTTATTATGGTTAGTTTTCTAATAGGGCTTTTGTGGGAAAAAAAAACCCCTCCAGCATACAGAGAAATTAAAAGATTTCAAAAGTTAAAATTGTACAATTTAAATATTAAAAAAAAAAAAAAAGCTCTCTAAGCCGAGGTTTTGAAGTAGTAACAGCACACCCACCTTGCAACACCTTGATTTTCAGAAGCATAGTTTGTAGATTTATTAAGAACATTGGTTATTTTGTCATGTCATAGGTGCAGGAACTCCAAGGCAGAAGGAATTTTGGGCTAAAGAATATCGTTTAAGATAACCAGTTTAGAGTCTGACAAAATGCTTCAGGTCATGATAAAATCCATATTTTCTAAAAGATATCTAGGATGAGATATATTTTCTGAGATGACAATGCCCTTGGCTATTCACTGCCTTGTGCCAACAGAAGAAAGTATTTTAATTAAAAGAAACGGTGGCTTTAAGGCTCAATTAGGAGCAGAAAACCAGCATCAGATTGATGTATAATATTAATATAAAACAGGTAAAATGCATAAGTTTTCTAACTCTACAGTTGAAGAAATAAATACGTGGCAAGAAGGTAAAGACCTGCAGATAAGAAAAAAAGACACATTAAATAAATTGATCAATTATTCTGTAGAATTTATTTCTTAAAAAAGAGAAAGCAAAAAGATGTCAACATCTATCCGGACAGAAAGAAGAGAACCTAATGATATTTCATTACAGGTTTTATCTCCTAGAGTTTCTTTCTATTAAAAAACAGCAGAGGGAATTTCCCAGCTTTACTGGTATTCCATCACAGGTTGTTAGATATTGCAGAGCTGTTAGATGGCATTTAGAACTTTGTCATTGATGATATATAATTTAAATAGGAGTAATTTTTATTTCAGGCATCTGGAAGCCAGAACTCTTAAACAACCTTAACAACTGGGTGGAACAATCATTTTATTACAGAAGTAAAAAGAAGAGGGTTTTTTTATAGATTAGATTTTTTTTTTCTGTAATGTATGCTTTTATAAGGAAGCTTCTAATCTGCATTTATTAGAAAGTACTAATCCTAAAGAGATGAGCCTTTTTTTATAACTAGGAAATTTAATTTGCAATGTTATGTTTCTTTCTTAAACCAAAGCCAGGTTGCTTGGTTTTGATTTCTTTTGGGTTTGCAGTTTTTTCCTCAGTAAATAACAACATATGAATTCCTCTAGCACTTAACAGACACATGGAACAAACCTCTGTTGTTATTGCTTTTTTCTGACATTTGAAATTCTCTCTTCTGATCACAAGAGAAATTTACTCTTTTTAAAAATGATCATTAATAATTAACAAATTTAATAAAAACTTCTTATAGAAGGGAGGTAAGTATAGAGGAACATTCCCTTTTTTAACTATATTGCTGTTTTTAACTATATTGTGTGAACAGGGAACGGGGATGATTCTCTTGGTTTCTAAAGTGGTAAGTAAAAATAAAAGCCTTTAAACAGTTCACAGTAGAAATAGAACTCAATATATTTGCACATGTGTACTTTTTTTTTGGTTGTTTTTTAAAAAACGTGTGCTGGAAGCTGTATGAAGCTGTGATATGGTTGCAGTTAATTTTGGTGTGGGTGAGGTCAGAGCCAGACTCCCCTTGTTCAAAGGAACAGGCAAATTGATGTAAGTAGACCACAACAGAGGCTGTGGACATGTCTGTTCATTAGTGTCTGCAGAGAAATATGTAGCCATGTAGACAATCAGCATCCGTGGTGAGGTTACATAGCTGCCACCTGGTACTCTAATGAGATGGAAGGCAATTAAAAATAATTACCACTGCAAACTCATTTAAATTCTGTAGGTTTGTTCAACTCTGGCCCCTCATAATTGCTGCAGAACATTTTAGTGTGTCTCAAAAATTACTGTGAAACTCAATGATATTTTAAATCAGGGATTGAGAGGGAGTATGAATCTCAAAGGTTAATTCCAAGGAAGATATTTAATAGCTACAAACCACCATGGTATAGTATAGAGAAAGTTATCATTTCAATATTATAAGAGTGTCAGGAGTTTCACCATCGAACCGGATCTGAAGGTCTTTCTGTGTAGTGTTCTGAGGTTTAAATTTGTGGATTTTCGTGTACATCTATTTGGACTGAACGATTTAAATAGTAAAATTATCAGGAATTTTTAAGTTTTCAAGGCAACTTCACAGAAGATACAATGCAAATGTTAACAATGGAAGAAAAAGCACACAGGTTGCCACAAAATGGGTTCTGTAGAGTTAGTCACTAGTGATGTCATAAGAGAATTCTCAGAGTCTTGTGGCATCTCTAGGAGGTCTCAGATCCCAGTGGCAATGGGAAAAGGATGTTCTTCCCAGGCAGGAACTTGCTTTATGCAGCTAAGCAGTAAGTGAAGACACAAGGCAGGAACTCTCCATGAGCAGTGCACCTCCTTTGGGGGATTGGTTTGAGGACCTCATGCAAATAATGCACTGGAAAAGTCATGAGGCTGCTGCTGATAGGACTCTTTAACAAGGCCATTCACACTGCAACATAAACACATTATGCAATTCCACTTCTGGCATTCACTGCCAGTGCTATAGCCTCTGTTAAAATTCAGAAATTCCTCCAAGCCTGGAGGAATGAAGTTGGGTATCATGAATCAGATCTCAGAAACATGGAAATTAATTATTTGTTTTGATTTTTTTCTGTCTTTTTATTATAAATAGGTTAGCTGGGCAGGAAATAAAGAGTACATTGTGCTTTGTACAATATACATATACCATAGCCTGAGACAGAGTGAGAATTTAGCTTAAAGATACAAATTTATAATGTTTGCAAGGACGAAATTTTGAAAATGAGGCATTTAGGAAGATTTTAAAGAAGGAACAACAAATTCCTCCCCACAGTTAATAATGAAATGAGCTTTAATAAGGGCAATAGTTTGGTGCTGCACAGTAATCTGGAGTTTTGTGGTCACTTCTGGGACTCATCTCTTTCCTCAGATGCCTCTTTCCAGAGAGCTGTCAAGTGTCTGGTATGATAAGGACCATTTGAGCAAGCAAGGAAAAAAACAAGATCAGAGAGATTAGAGGGTCAGGAATGGGAATGTTGCCAACATGGAAGAAGGAGAAGGCCTGAGGTTGGATTTTACTGGAAACTAGCTGCACACTTCTTGCATCCCCTCACACAAGATGTTGAACTTCTGGCCTTTGATTTTCTGAAGATAAAATGCAAATGAAGTACTAACCAGCTGGAATGTGACATCAGATGAGAAAGCTGCAGGTACAGTGCACATAATTCACCCTCTATTCTGGTAGAGTTCATTACTCTAAAGTTTCTGGTGGTATGATCAGTTATGACTGCGATGGTATGAGATTCAGTAAGAAATGTCCTTTTTTTGCGTGAAATTCAATCTAAAATTGACATAATTTCACTTCACATTATTTGAGAAATACTGTACTGCTGTATGAAGAAATGCCACATCTTAAACCAGAAGTGTTACAGGCTAATATTCAATGGCAATTTTTTTCAGATTTTAATTCTTCATTGTCTTAGTCATAATTTTCCTTCATATCTGTTTTTTCTTATGAAAGAAATAAAGGCAAAACATGTACTAGGGGATTGACGATTTTTTTGTAAAGGCTCTGATCTAATTTTCTGCCTATTTTAGACTCAGTTATTAGTGATGGCACTGTTATTTTTTGCTTTCCTTCTTCTTATAACTGTTTTAGTTTCTGTATTAGCGGAGACAAGCCCCCATCCTGCAAAAGTGTGCTGTCATTTGTCATAACAGAGGACAATAGTTACATACTGTAACAACCGTGTGTTTTCTCATAGTTTTATAGGCATCAGGTATATAAACATATTCTATGTTGTGGCAGCCAGGAAGGCAATGCAACACATCAGCAGGAGAACTGAAATGGCCTTCAGCAATATGTGCAAATTCAAACAGTGAAATACTGCTTTCTGTGGGCCTTTTGTATTTATATTCAAAATGTTGCAGCACAATAACAATAGTTGAACACAGTCAGAGGTCTAATGAATTAGATTTTTCCTTGGCTCTGCTGAAAACACATTTAGCAGTATCAGCAATGGCAAGCCCATCTAATTAAATTAAGTGCCTCAGCCACCAGTGCCAGCAACACTTCATAAGGCTTATGTACTAAAGTTTTTGGGATATTGCTAGTCTGGCACATGTCCCAAAGAAATGATCATCTGCTTTTTAGAGAACCACTATCAGATGCAATAAATATTTGAGGATCACCAAAGGTAGACAGAAGGTTTACTCATTGAAGTGGGGGAGGATGAGAAATGTGAAGAGTTTTCTAGATTGTCCCTAGATTGTTTTTAAAATTTTATCCAAGAGATTTTTTCATTTAATATAGGGCCACATTTCATTGCTTTTGTTCATCTTAAGATATAATCACATTGGCTTAAACTGTATTTATCTTGCAGCAAAGTACTCTTCTCTGTTACTCTAAAGGAAGGAATTCATCTTTATATTGTCTCCAGCATAAATATATTTGGAAATGCAGACCCAAACCTATTTCACAAGTATTCCCATGGTTTCCAATCAGATGAATGTTAAGGCAGGACATCACTGGGCTGCAGAGTGCTGGGTGAAGGTGCCCAGGGTCTGGCTGGGGCTGCTGGGCAGTGTCTGAGGAGTGGCTGGAGCTGACCCTGATGGACATGGAGGAGGACCTGGTCCAGGTGCCAGAGCAAAGGTTCCCTTGCAGTTCCTGGAGAATACCGTGATGGAGTTGGCATTTCCCTGCAGCCCATGGAGGACCAAGTGGAGCAGATATCCATACAGCAGCCCTTGGAGGATCCCACACCAGAGCAGGTGGATCTAAAGGAAGTTCAGTAAAATGAAGGAGGCTGCAGCCTGAGGGGGAGAGGAGCCCACACAGGAGCAAGTTTTCTGGCAGGAAAAATGGGAGACCCATGCTGGAGCAGTGTGTTCCTGAAGGACTGGGGCCCAAGGAAAAGGATCTGTACCAGAGCAGTTTGTGAAGAACTATGGAAAGGACTCGTGTTGGAGAAGTTCAGGGGGAAAAAGCAGACAAAATCAAGCTTGAGTATCATCATTTTCAGTATTCTGGTTTTTCCAGTGCCTTATTCCAAACTGTACCAGAAGAAATAGATGTGAAACACATAAAACCCTCAGATTTTCTCCTGCTTTCCAGCTACCACATCATCATAATTAACTAGTAGACTGTCCTCAAGCTTAACTCCAAATCATATGACTAAACTTGAATCATGACTCCTTTAAAGAGTATTTGAAAAGATTTAGGCAAATAAGGAGAAAATACAACCTGCAGCAGGTGAAAACAACTTTCTGGTTTCCAACAGAAAATTTGAAATGGGCAGGTTTACTTAATTTCTCCCAGCTCTGTGGACCTGTAATTAAATGGCAGCAAGACATTTCCCTCCATTCCCAACCCCCAGCCCTGCTGTTGTATTATATTCCCAACCAGTCCTCTCTTCAAGTGACAAATAGCTTATTTACTCACATCAGGAGGTGAGGTATCTCAGTCATCATTTCTCCTTGCTCGAGGATAATCTTTGCATCCAGGAAAGCACCACAAACATTCATTTATGGATGTTGCAGTATGAGGGGACTGTCTACGTCCTGCTGAAGCTGTCACACACTGAATGATAAATAGCTGCAGAAAAAGACAGAAAAATGACTGTTTCTCTACAGCCTAGTAGTTATCTTCTCATTCTTGGATAGGATCATCTTTTTTCACTGAACACTTTGCTCTTCCATAGCAAATATTCAGGGTTTTTAAATGAAATAATATTGTTTCTATACAGACTAGGAAAGTGAAAGGCAGAGAGATTAGAAGTATGCTATAGCTACAAGTCCTAGATGCAGATGGTTAAACTGGTTTTGTCCTCTCCCTGAGCTGGCTGAAGTTGAAACACCTTTGACCCAAACATAATTTACAGACCACATGTGTGATGATGCTCAGCAGCAATTATCCTACCAGCTTTGCAGAAGTTGGGGGTATTTCTCATGTTCTTAACCCCTCTGTCTCTTTAACCATATCAGTTTTTTGTTCATAATATTTAAAACCTCCTTTAATTTTTGGTACACTTACACAAAATCCTCTGTACACAATATGTATCTCGAAGAGACCAACACCTAAGAGTTGCATGTGCCTGCTGTGGTAGATGAACATTATCAGTTATTTTGAAAATTTGATCCGCATTTAAGCATCAAGGCAAAAGTTTCACTGTGAGTACAGTACAGAAAGGAGATAAAAAATACGATTAGAAAATCTGTTTAGTCAAAGGGATTTTTGCTGAAATCTCTTTTATTGACATAGAATCACAGAACCACAGAATGGTTTGGCTTGGAAGGGACTTTAAATATCCTCTAGCTCCAAGCCTCTCTGCCATGGGCAAGGACACCTTTCCCTATCCCAGGATGCTCAGGGCCATATCCAGCCTGGCCTAGAACAATTCCAGGGATGAGCATACACAATTTCTCTGGGCTACCTCTTCCAGTACCTCCCCACCCCATTCAAGCCAAGAATATCTTCCTCGTAACTAAACTAAATCTGTTCTTTCAGATTAAAGCCATTATCCCTTTTCCTATCACTCCCTGTTCTTGGAGTAAGTCCTTCTCCAGTTCTCTTGCAGACATGCTTTAGGTATTGGCAGATGCCATAAAATGTCTCCAGAACTTTCCTCTCTTCAGGCTGAACAATCCCAACTCTCTCAGCCTGTCCTCACAGAGAGGTGCTCCAGCCCTCTGAGCCATCTTCCTGGCCTTCTACAAACAAAATTACATTGCCCTACATTGTAGACTTTTTCTATTGAATAGTCTATCTGATCTGTTCATTAAGAATATGTTTACATGACAGCAAGAAAGGTGACAACTGCCCTATTTTTACACTTCAGGAGGCTACAGCTGCAAGATCATGTTTAATATGAATGGCTGTGCAATGGTGAGCAAAACTAGGAAAACCAAGAAACAGACACTGAACAGAACACACCTTTGCTCCCAGTAAAATCACTGGCACATTTCCATAAATTTCCAGGAAGAAAAAGCTGGCATTTTATACAATTCCATTCATTACACTTATAAATCTGTAATTTTATCTGAAATGTCAAAAGTGATGTTTGCAGTTTTGTTTTTGTTTTTCTTATGTTTGCTTGGCAATGTAAGAACTATTTTGGCTCCAGTTAAAAACCTAACAATGCCCACCACAAACAACTTTTCTCCAAAACTCTTTTTCTTCCCATCGAATATATTTATTCTAGTATTTCACACTGAGAGAATGATGACTTCATAGACTACATGGATACTTGTGTTCTGCAATACCAGAATTACAGATTGCTATCCTGATTGTTCTCTGATTTCACACCAGTCATACTGACAAAAGAATTGCTTTCATAAATACAGCACCTGATCTACAGCAACTGTCCACAGTGAATTCTTTTAGCCCATGGCAAATGTAAAATAAATTGAGTTTGCCTAGCCTTCTTTTATGCTAACTTAAATTACACTGTATTTGCCACAGGCTAAGAGCATTCAAATAGATATTTATTGTGGATTTGCCAGCACATGGTAACTTCTCACATTGCAGTAATGTGGCTGCTTGAGGTCTCAGGCAGAGAAGTTTTAATGTTGCAAGTTCTCACATTAAGCAATAAAATTAATAAATAAATAAAATTTCAGCATTATTTTGTGGAAAGTGGATACAGAAGCTAAGCTGGCCTGAGATCAAATACAAGACCATTTAATTAATGAAAAAAGGTAGGCAGACAAAAGCAGGTCTTTATTTGGACATCTTTTAAGAGATGAAGTTGCCTTATTTAGATCATCAAAGTCAATTTTGAATGATTGTCCAAAACTCCTAATGACATGCTTTCAGAAAGTTTGGCTATATTGCCCTTACAGAGAGTACAAGTTCCATGATTGTTTTCTGACTTCACAAAAGTAGTCTGACACCTTACAGCATATATTTTGCATTATTCTCCTAGAGTAATAGCTTCTCTAAAACTCTTAGATATTGCTTGACCTTGATGCATTTGAAAAGGCAACAGCCTTAATTTTATGATTTAAAAATCCAGTAGTATAATTGAAAACTCTGGCAGCTATTTACTAATCATAGAAATACTATTTTAGGAAAGATTTGAAATCAAGAGATTTTATGTAGACTTGTGAAAGTCTAACATACCTTTTATGTGAGATTAGGACAGGACAGGACAGGACAGGACAGGACAGGACAGGACAGGACAGGATAAGATAGGATAGGATAGGATAGGATAGGATAGGATAGGATAGGATAGGATAGGATAGGATAGGATAGGATAGGATAGGATAGGATAGGATAGGATAGGATAGGATAGGATAGGATAGGATAGGATAGGATAGGATAGGATAGGATATTTTACCTGGACAAGACCTCAAGTGGTCATCTAATCCAACTGTTTGACCAATTCAGGGATGACCAAACCAGATCTTTTCCCCTTTTGCACATTAATGACATTACTTTTGTTTTATATCTTGAATGTGCAGTTTAATTAGCTTTTAGCATAATCAAATATCTGGAGATTTGTGCTAAAATTCTTGCTTATTTAACCACTGTTTAAAAACAGCTTACAGAAATTTGAAGATTTCTAAAGCAAGACAGTCAACCTTTACCAATACTGCCTTTGTAAAATGCTACCCTTTGGCTAATCTCTTTAAAATTGGGAAAGTGAGAGTAGATAGGGAGAAAAAAACAAATGTCAGAATCTCCCACAAATGCCTACTAAATTGTGCAGTGAATTCAAGCCAGTTAATAGGTTATTTTCTGCAAGTGCTCACATTTATTTATTCTGAGTTTTAACAGACAAAGACTTATATTCACCTACAGAGAAATGGAGGCTTTTACACAATACTTCCTGTGTTATTCCTGGTTTCAATCAGCACCATGTCTGGTGATGAAACAAGCAGTCTGCTTGCATGGGGCTTTTCTTAAGAGTAAAATGATGAGACTTAAAGCTTAATCAGCATGCCTCTAAGGTTGCTCCTTTTAATACTGAAAATTAAGTGGTGCTTTTACCATGCTTAATTTTAAGTTCCTGTTTCAATAAATCTTAAAGCAGACAAGATTTTTCTGTATTGTTTCATCATGCTGGAATTTGGTATTTAGCACAGCTTATCTACAGTACACAAGACTCATTTCCCAGCTACTTTTACTGGGGAAAACCCATTAAAGCAGTAAATTTTTGAATGTTGGGTTCAAGAGAAGGATCACTGTCTTTGAGTGTCACAGAAGTCAGCAGTGACTTTGGGTCAATCAGCTAATTTGCCCATGAGGCTTCTTATCACACAGAGGTGAATTTGTTTTCTCATGAAATATAAGACTGAAGACTTTTTTACCAATACAAGTGGTCTGATTCAGTTTAAGGTTGTAGCTCCCTGTATCTTGAGTGCTCAAGAAATAGCTCAAGAACCATCAAAATATTCTTAATCTATAGGTGCTTGCTTTAATTTCTAACGAATTCCACAATGTTCTATACAACTCTTGGTCACTTTTAAGGGACACTCCCCAGCTGCAAGACTAAAGTCTTCACAATTTAAAACATGTATATAAGACAGTCATGGTCAACCACGGGATGGTTCATAAGCACCATGAGTATTCTTTTTAGGCTTTACAATTTTGTGATATTCAGAGTGATGCCTTAAGTTTTAGCTTTCATATTTTTTACATTCTGCACTGCATTAGTATAGAATTCTGAACTTCATATAAGGTGTTAGCAAGTTCTCCTCACAGTTTAGTTGGACAAAGCAATCCTTTTCCAGCCTGAGAACCAAGGACACCATTGCAGCTTCAGGCCCAAAAAGTGCAAACAACAGCAAATTGAGGAGAGCAATCTGGGAGGATGGGACTGCATAACCTGAAGTTGTAATGGGACAATTAACCCCAATATATGGATTAAAATATATAAAAGTGTGAAAACTTGTGACTTGGAGTCCATCTTGGGTGGAGCCAGGGCCAGGCTCTTGTACTGCCCAAGGTGCATCCTTTGAAGGTCTTTTAAAAAATTCCTACTTTATTCCTTTAACACTCTCTAGCCTCTGATCCAGGTAGCCTCTCTAGGCATCAAGAGTTTGCCTAGGATTTTGCTCCAAGAAGAAAATTTCATAATTTACATATGTCATAGACGAGCATGTGTCAAATAACATGAGCTAGTCCTGTGCTTATGCTAAAGAAACAGGTTTCCTTTCCTGAAAATAGTCTAGTGCACTTCTGCCACCAGCCAGTCAGCCAAGAGCTCTCCCTGCAGCTGAATCAGATCCTTATTTCACTGGCCAACCAGCAAAGCCCCTTTTTTTTTTTTTTTTTTTTTTTTTACTCTAGCTGGCCATCCAGCAGCTCAAATCTCCACATAGTCCAGTCCAAGAAATGTAAAACCCCGAGGAGGTCACACACTTCTTGCTCAATTAACTGCAAATTGCTCAAGTTGTGAAAAATTTCTTTGCAAACCCAGAATATCACACTGTTAAACATGTAAGGCTTGTATTTTAAAGAGAACAGTGACACAAGTGGGAAGTTGAGGAATTTCAGCCATTAAAACCTGCTGTGACTCCTGTGTTTGGAGATGTGGTGTGCTTATATCTGCTACCCCCTCAGCCCCTTAACTTAACCATAGATACCTATCAGCTTTCCTTTACAATTAAAAGCCACCTGGCTAGTAAAGCAGACGTGCAAAACTCACACATTTAAACATTCTGGAAATTTAAAAGGTAGTCAAGGAATTCGCAGTATTTATTTCATTTTCACCTTAGAAAGGGGAAGAAAGTCTAACCCCACAATACATTTTGGAAACTCCTTTTCCGGGGCATCTTGTTTGCAAACTCTAGTAGCAATTCTCAACTTTACCAAAGCTTTCTCAGATAGTTTTCAGACACTTTTTGTTCATCAGATCTCAGTTTTTCCATCAACCATAGATTTGAGTATCTCCAGAAATGTCATTTACTGTAATCAGATCCGGATATTTCTCAGATGTGGTGACTTGACTTTAGCTGGCTGCCAGAGGCTCTTTCACCCTCTCATCAGCAAGATGAGGAAGAAATACGATGGAAAAGCTCAAGGATTAAAGTAAAGACAGGAAGATCACTTACAAATTACAATCACAAACAAAACAAATTCCACTTGGGAAAATTAATTCATTGCCAAATTATAAGAGTGTGATAGTGAGAAATAAAAACAAAACTAAAAACACCATCTCCCCAGCCCTCCTTCTGGCTCAAATTCACTTGATTCTTCTTCTTTCTCCCCCCAAGAGGCACAGGGTTGTGAGGAATGGGGCTGGAGGTCAGTTCATGATGCTTTGTCTCTACAACTCCTTCCTACAGCTCCAGTTTGGGGTCCTTCCCACTGCAGACAGTCCTCCCCTGTACCTGAATAGGAAATATAGGTAAAATGCAATTTATAATTAGAAGCCCCTCTGTTCTGAGGAGCAAAAGTGATATGGAGTAGTACTTGGATAGCCAGGTGCTGCCGTAGAAATAAAATCTGGAAATTTGGAAGTAAATTATAAACTACCAAATTTTCACTTTGAATGCTGCTGCAGGGAAAGCTCAATTCTATGAAAAAATAAATGGCAAAGATAATAATAAGCTTATGTGACTGAGAAAAGTATGGATGTATAGTGGTAGGCATAGGGAAGTACCTCACTGCCTTTGTAAATATATCCTAAAGAAATTGCTTACCATGGCAAAATCTCTGCTTTGCAGAGATGAGAGAGAATAAACAGATGGACCTGAAATGATCAATGGAACACAAAAAATAAAGCCAGTCATCTGAATTAATTTTCTGTGCGAATCAGAGGCAAAGCCAGGGTTTCTAGTCGATATTGGAAGATGAGTTGTGCTTAAACCACACTTCTTCCAAGTGTTGCCATACCACTTACTTAAAATCAGATTTTTGGTGTTTTTTGTTGTTGCTGTTTTGTTTGTTTGTTGGTTGGTTTTGTTTTTGTTTTTTTCTTTTTTTTTTTTTTTTTAGAGTAAGCAGACACAATTTCATCCTTTTTTTTTGTTCCTTCACATTCCTCATTTTAATCATATTATTTTCATACATTTTCACTTCTGGAATCACAGATCTAAAAGAAACTTTCAGTCACGTATGTATGTTTTCATGTATCCCTTAAGTTCTCTCAGCAGTGAACATTCAATTTTTCACTTCTTCTGTAAGAAATTCTGTGCACTGCACATTGTCACAGCTCTACTGATTAACATAGCTTTTCCCAGTCACGTATATTGAAATGAAAGAGGACTTTTGGATTTCTTTGTTAGCATTATCCAGCCTGCATCTAGAGAGAAGATGGAGAGGGAAGGAGAAAGGGGAAGGAGAAAGGGCAGGCTCTTAATAAAGGTTTCACTGCAGAAGCTTCTCACATTGCTGTGTGTATTCAGACATGTTAGGAGCCTCTTTTTTTACTTCCAAACATCCTTCTGAACTTTGTCCCTGCCAAATAAGACAAGCATATCTTTTTTATTTTATATAAGTATATATTTATTTTACATTTTGAAATACTTTATATCTTTTATATAAGTATTTTATATTGCAATTCAAGGGAGAAGTTAATCATTTCTTTGCTGTTAACCATTATCATGTTGGGGTTTTTTTTGCTGACAGAAGAACCAAGGGCAATATTTCATTGTGTTAAACAGGCATTGTACAAATAAAGATTGCAAATGTTATCGCTTGAATAACTGATAAGGCAACTGTAAAACCAGGAAATACAGCCAAAGTATCTGGAGGAAAAATATTTAATATTTTCTACAGGGATAAAACATTTATTTCTTCTGATAGAGCAGTGCCAGTTTGGTCTCTGACACTGTTTAGGCCATATCCAATGTGGCTGATAGAAGAGCACCCAGTTTTTTAATGGAAAGGAAAAAGCTACATCTAACCACATCATCTGTCCAAACAACTGGGGATTTGAGTACTGGGACACATAGGGAAGTATATGTATTGACCTCAGTACAGATTAGAGTACAGATTAAGATTTCTGAATAAACTAAAATATGTGTTGTCATTCTTTCCTTCAGAAGTCTACCTCAAGGAGAGGTTAATTTTGTTCCTCTTTTTTTCTATGCAAATTTTCCCGTGAATCCAGCTTAATTTTTAGTTCTGTAACAAGAGTTACATAAAAATAGATCTGAGTAGCTGATAATTCCAAATTGGTTTATCATCATTCCTAACAATGGATAGAATTAATTGCAATAAGCTATCTAGAGTAGCGAGGTATTAGTGGATAGATAGGTATACTGAATATGTGCACACATTAAAACGATGTACTGTATAGCATTGATAAGAAAAACTCTTCCTGATAAAGGCTGTGTGTCATGGTTCTATAAATCAGACCTGACTATTATCCTGATGCTAGCCTAATGTAGTGATAACATTTACATAAATGTTGTTGACATCTCTTTAATCATATGGAAAGCAATGTGTCTCCAATCTGAGAAATATTATGATTAAAGTGTCAGAAGAACAATACCCTTGTTTTCTTTCAAAGATAAGGTAAGATTTGTATTCAATTCACACCACCTCCAATACATGGTAAAAAAAAAAATTAAAATGAAGAAAGAAAAGAAACTGTGAAGTGTTAATATAAGTATATATATGAAAGAGAGAAAAAGTTATGAAATCAGTAGGTGTATATGTGGAAGTTAAGCACTAATAGTTAACTTGAAAGCCATTTTAACATGTAAATACATTATAAATTGTACATGTATATATACATCTATGTACACACATATATCTATACTTCAGACATTCATCTGTTGCTTCATGAAAAAAGCCTGTAAAGGAAGTAAAAGTCCAAGCCACATCTGTCTCACAATGCACTACATTGGTCACACAGTTTTCAGTCACTCTACTGTTTGTGTTCCTAATGGCTTGTGCGTGTGATCAGTGAGAATCTAATTGAGCTCAGTATTGTGCAGAAGCTTGTATTTGAGACAGAAATAAATTTCCATCCCTTATTTAATTATTTTGTATTTTAAGTTTGAAGGATAAGGGAAACAGCACCTGACAGCAGCCATGCCCAAAAGCTTCATCAAAAAATGAAAAGTTCTGTAATGCCTTTACCACCTTTCTATAGTTCCTTTATTACCCCAGAAAAGGGAAAAGGTAGCAAGATTGTATCACTTGAAAATGGCTTGTCCTCAGATCCCCTCCACTTGATTTGTCATTTAGTTACTGGTACTTGACTAAGCCATGTTTTAATTTAAATAGCTCATTTAATTTTTTAAAAAATTTTTTTTAGAACAGAAATTTCACTCATGGTATCAAAAAAATTAAAATGCAGTTCCTGCCAATTACATTTCTCTTCTCCCTGTCTCTTTTGGCTTAATCATCCTGGCTCATATTTTTTCCTGTTTTGTGCAAGATCAGAGAGCCTTATAGCTAATTAATTGCTACAGATTCCAGTAACCTGAGGAAATATTTAATTTAAATCTATTTTCATATAGATGGTTTTGTATACATAACCATGCATATACATGTAAGTATGGATACATATAAACATGTGGGTGGATGTGGTATGGTTTTGTTTGTTTGTTTGTTTGTTTGATTTTGGTTTTGTTGTTTGTTTGATTGGTTGGTTGGTTGGTTTGGAGGTTTTGTTTTGGTCTTTACTGATGTTTGAGTTACTCCTTAACCACAGCCAGTTGAAAAATAATGAAATGTTATGTTAAATTTCAGTAGGTTCCTCACACAAGTCATAACTGAAGTGACTGATAAAACTGAAGAGCGGATTCATCTTACTCTGCATACTAAGCATAACTCAATGAATGCCTTGCTAATCAGGTTGCTGTAGCTTTCCTCAAGTTCATAGATTTTTTGCTTCCAGACCTTGATATTCTTTTGAATATCAAGATAAAGTATACTGGAGGAAAGACAAGCTGTAGGTCAGTGCTCCAGAGCATGCTAAGAGCATTGCTAGCACACTAGTCCTTGCTGTGAATTTATACCCTCATGATGGGCCATATTTATTGAAGCTTTGAGGGTTTGGGTTTTTTTTCAATCCATTTTCTTACTTTATTCTTCTGGTCTTGGGAATGCTGATTCCCTTTGGCAGAACATGCATAGTCTGCACAGTGGAAGATCTGTAAGGAGACTTCTATCCAAATTATCAAGCTGACATGGTGGTGAACTTTCTGTTTCTCTACCTGGCCACACAAACAACCTAATCCCTGCTGGCAGTACTGAGTAACACCCATTGCTTTTGATCATCCAAGATGATTGAATTCTCCCATTCACTTGCTTCCAATCAGTCTTCCCAAAGACTTAAACAAGCTTTAGTTCAGACCTTCATGGGTGTCAAATAGGAATGAAGGAATGTGGAGAGGTGATGTTTGCCCAGGCAGGGAAAATCCAGAGAGAGAAGGTTGGGGCAGGCAGCAGGACAGAGCTGTCATGATCCATTCCCCTAGTTATGGTGCAGAAAATGTTCAACCAGAGTGAGCAGCTGCTGCCACAGCAGGATCCATGGGCAGCACATTGAATCATTCCAGATGCTGCCAGTGATCACAAATGCATCTCTGGCAACTTGAGAATCCCACTGCATTTGGGAGCATGTCTTAGCAAACTTCAGGATGTAGAGCACACTCTTAGGGTTTATCTACTTCAAAACCAATGATTGCTGTCCTTAAACATCCTTACTTTTCACACCAAAATCCTTCCATAGGCTTCTCTATTTTCCTCTGACATACAGGGCTTCTGCAGATTGGGCATGTTGATGATTTCTGTGGTGTAAGGAAATTGACTTTTTTTGGAGGATTTGATGGCATCAGACACAGATAGAAGCACACTTTGAGAATCATGTGTGATCACTGCAAGTGATCACAGTCTAGACCACATATGAAAATTGGAGACACAACCAGCATTCTTTCAAAGACTCCAGAACTTAGGTTCTATGTATCTATATCTATATCTTAGGTTCTAGATATCTACTTTTACAAAAAAAAAAAAAAAAAAAAAAAAAAAAAAAAAAAAAGTGAAATATTTGGGTGCTGGAACAGGCTCCCCAGAGAAGTAGTCACAGCACCAAGCCTGACAGAATTCAATAAGAATTTGGACAATACTCTCAGGACCTGTGCAGGGCCAGAAGTTGGATTCAATGATCCTTGTGGGTCCCTTCCAACTCATATTCTCATATTCTCATATTCTCATATTCTGTGATCCTGTGACTGCCTTTAATGGCTCCGCCGTCTATCCTGCTCAAAATGCTTCACTCCTTAACATATTTATGATTCTTTTTTCCTTATTTTTTTTAATGACCTCTGAATGATTTTTAACATCCCTTTAGTACAAGTAAATAATTCAGGATACACATGAATCCTTTGATATACTGCAGAAGTGGAAGTTGATTTTAAATGGAAGAATTTATGAATTGAACCAGGCTGTTTAATTGAAGGCAGCTTTGAGCTATTATTATTATTAGTAGTAGTTGTAGTAGTCTTTGCTCCTAATGGTGATAGAGTCAGACATGGGACCACAATTTGTAAACGATCAAGTAATTCAGGAAGCTGAAATCCTGTGTAGAAATATGACATATACCATCATGTATAATGTTCCGGGTTCCAGGGTTGAGAACAAGGAATCCATCTGCAAACAATTTGTATACCCCTGTGTAGGCATGATTAAGAGATGATTTGTTTTGGCTGCAGTCTTAACCTTTCCTTGCAGAAATCTTTATCTTTAAATGCTTTAAACACAATCTGATAATCTGTTACCTCTAAAAATCAAAATAGAGAAAATAATATTTATGTGGACAGTGGGAAGATAAGCATTCAAACTAATTGTTTTTCATGGCTCCCAGTGTAGTTGAAGAGAGAAGCTCTTTTGTTTCTGCAGAAGCAGCAAGAACCAGATTTCATTCAACCCTTGGTATATTTGAAAATAAATATTTCTAGAATCTCTGCTAATTTCTTAACGGTCTGATTAGCAGAAATTATTCTTGTTGATGCTGTATGCCATTTTGATGGTTTTTTTTGATGGAGTTCTAATGTGAAATTAATTTCCACAATTTTTAATTAATTTTTTTGCAGAACATAAACTACTGATCCTACCAACCTGATTTATATTTTCTCTCCCTTTTTTAATGCAAAATGAGAGAAAATCCCCACAGATAGTTTGATTTTATCTGTCATACCGCTCAACATGAAAATAAAATACCATTAAAAACTATTTGAAATTGAAAAGTCAGCACTTACCAGAGCCAACACAGGCATCTATTGCACTGGCACAGTTATAGAAAACATTTATCACAACTTAGAATATTTATCAGCGTGCAATCATTCGAGTATTTGTATCTCTGACTAGGTTTACTTCAGTGAACACCTGTTTTACAGCAGGTGAGGCTGCCTGTGGTGGAGAAGCCATATACTCATAAAGTGCTTTCAGGGTTTGGACTTATATGATGAACAAAATCATTATCTGCCAATGTTTCTATAGCCATCCATCACTGTTTCAGACTATTTCTTCTTGCCATGCTAAACTTCTACTCCCTGCAACTGTGAACTGAAAATCCTCCTTGGGAAAGACCAGAAATTTCACATTGAATAGATCAGAGTCCAGTTTACTTCATTAGGAAAATACTACAGATGTTATTTCTTCACTATGAATTGCATATTGAAAAGCTTTGTATCCAGCACACACGTACGTTCTAGCAAATGTCTTTCTATAATATTATTGAAATATTTTAGAAAGTCACATAGAGACTGATTGCATAGAGCTCAATTACTGATCTTAGATCTTAGTGGAAAATTTTGCCAATGACTTTTACACTTACTGACTTCAGTACATGTTTCATAATTCAATATGCAAAGTTATTTTTTGAGACAATGCTGTATTTAGAAAGACATGAGTCATCGGTACTCTAAAGATACCAACAGGGTGTTTGTTGGAGAAGAAGATGAAAGAATTTGATTAAGATTTACCAATTTAATAAAAAAATTACTCCAAGAGCAGAAATAGAACTGTTTTAAAATCCTCTTCTCACTCACAGTCCATTGGGATCGATAACATCTTCTAACAAAAGGCATAGAATGTTCTAGAAAATGTTTCTAGGTCTGCCTGTTGTTCATATATTGCCAGTATCAGTGAATGACTTCTGGCTGGTTTGCATGTCTGAGTATATTTTCTCATTGAATTAGTGAAGAGATGTCAGTAGATTTACAAAATATGTCTGTTTTAATGTAGTTCAGATCTGAATTATTTTCTATGCCACTATGCTGTTGCCAGCGTGGAATAATATGAGAGTATTTAATCTCTGGGCATTAAGATCCAAGTACAATTAGTTAATAAGTATAAATTAATGCAGCTATTACCTTAGCCCATAAGCTTTTGGCAATGCAGATGGGCGCCAGAGCTCTGGATGTGCAGTGCTGTCACATTTCAGGATTCCAGTGCTTTCAGTCTTAGAGGAAATGCATTGCCTGCACAGTCCCTATCGGTGTCTTCTGGCCAGCTGCAGAATCTTTTTTAGCAATAGGGAGGAGGTTATAGCTTGAATATTCCCTGTGCAGGATTCTCCATAGAATACTGACTGTAGGAGGGGAAATTTATTTTGCTAAACTACATTAGTCTTCTGAACACAGCCCTTCTGCCCTCTATCTTTCACAGATCACAACACGTAACCCAAACTGAATAAAGTGAATGCAAAATATCATTTTTCCTTGCAGAAGTGATGGATGCTTACCAAGGCACTGCTCTCTTTTTTCAGCAGGGCTGTAAGAGTAACTGGCCCCCTAAGAGCCATGAGCTGAAATGTCTCAATCCCTTTAAGACTGTCTTTCCATTTAAGAGCACCTGAGAGTCCCGGTCAAAGTATATTAGCAACTTGATTAAATTCCTCTCCGTTCCTCTCAGACAATGCCCTTAACTGCTTCTGTTGGTTTACTGTATTAAAGGCTCATCAGAGTTATGGCTCCTGACTCAGTATTAATCAGCCTGGAGGGCTCTCAGGGGGCTCACTCACGACACCAACGCTCTTCTGCTGACGTGGTTTATGCAGAAGGTCAGTGTCACCTTTACTGCCTTGGCATTTGCCGGACAGCAGCCCTATCCCAAGGTTTTTGGGACCAATTGGTACACGAGAACTGTCTCATTTTAAGTCATCTACATGTCTTTAAGGCACCTACAGCTTCACAGATCTGTTACACTATTAAAAGAGTGAAATCATTATTCACTGTATACATATTACTTTTAAATTTCATTAGTATTTAAATTGATGGTCATATCCACTGATACATTGGTAAAGAAAAAGTGGGTGAGCTTTCCTGTTTGATATTCACACCAGTGAGAAATTGGTTATCACCCAGATTAGATATGCATAAATTCTATTTACTTACATTTAGTCTGGCTGAATCTTTAGCTGCAGCAATACAAAATGAATGGGAAAGCAGACCCATGAGTTATAATCATAAATTAAATAAATAAACATACATTATATACTATCCCGGTGGTACTTCTACATTTTCTGAAAGATAAATTTCTTTTTGATAACTATTATTTTCAATTCCTGATTTAGGCTGTAAATGTATCTGTACTATTCAAAATATTTTTCCATATAAGTCTTCAGAAAATATGTATGGTGAGCAAGTTTATAGATGCTGTATTACTTGGAAAATAGTTTGGTCTGGCACTTTTTGTTTTTAAGAACAAAGTGTTTTCCTCCTATATTTCCCAAACTTTCCTTTGTTGCTTATCTTTTTGCAGTCACGTAATTGTATTTAATGATTAATCATTTGATAGAAGCCAAAGTGATTCTTTTCAATGAGCAGTAGCACTATTGCACATTTATTTATGCTTTAGGATGGTAGGTCATTTTTTATTTATTATTTGCTTTCATAATGAAAGGTTCAAAAGAGATGTTTATCAGGACAATTAGTGACCCTGGGGTTCTTTTGGCTAGGAAAGCAAGCCAAAACAGGATTATAACATCCCAGCATGGCTTCAATCAGCTATGGGCTCAGACAACATGCTCCTTCGCCAGGAACATCTGGCTTTTGAAAAGCTGGTAAAAATTTTGGAATTGCTGTAACAAATCCCAGAAATTAATTACAAACCCAGGAGTAACTTCAATAGTTTTTTTTTTTTTTTTTTTTTTTAAGTGGAAGTGGTTTCATTTTCCTGAGGGATGAAGAGAAGGACTTGCCAGTAAAGCTGGCCTAACAAATTATTCAGTAGAGACACACTGCTGCAGCTCAGAAAAACTTGATTCCACATCCTTGTCCATTAGTCTGCTTCATAACATTAGCAAAGGCACAAAAAGCCTGGTAAATACAGGTAAACATAGTTCTGCAAACACAAGGAGTTTTGATTTTAATCGCAATTTACTAAATATGTTGCATCTTTACAGTACAATCAGGAAGCAAGGAGACTTTTTAAAACAGTGCCATTCTAAGAAAAGCAGTCATGAAAGGAAGCTCTTTTTTTTTTTTTTTTTTCCAGTTCTCAAGGGAGACTCAGCTAGCAGTTTAAATAGATGTCTAATTTCAAAGTTATGATTAGTTTCATAGAGGGTTTATTCATATGGTTTAGTTCTGTATGTACTGAAGAAATTTGCTGAATCAAGGTCAATATCCTGTGCATACAAGGACATCCATACTGATTTTGTCTGTGGCACAGACATTATTACCTGCACATTATAGGTAAGACATCTTTTGAATTACCCCACAGTGCATTATGTCACCACTGAAATTTAATACATTTGTGGTTTTTCAAATAACCTGTATTTTCAGACCATTTTGAAGCATGGAAGCAGCTTCTTGGTAAAATAAAAAAAAAAAACAACAGACTTAATAAATCATCTGTGCATATAGATAAGTGATTCTGCAGTGCAAAGATGTGTGGGAAGTAGCAGTAAAAGCACCATCAAGTCCTCAGCACAAGGGAAAACTTTTCTTTTCTCTGTGGGCTTGGAGGTTTGTCCTTGCTGGAAGCTGTATCCTTCTGCCATGCACTGCAGTTATTTGATAGCTGTTAGAAAGCTGACTGGAGTCAGGTCTTCCATGTGCAGCTGGAAAGTTCAAATTTTGGCTTTCAACCCCAGAGGGCTGTTAGGTCACAGTGTTGGGTCCTGGGCATGGGCAGGAGGACAAACAAGACCAAGGTAAGTATGATTGCTTGAAACAACATTGCTTGAACGTCGAGACTCCAACTCCTGGTTGTGCAGGGGTAAAGCCTCAAACACCTGAGTGAAATATATAATCAAATAGCTTGTATGTTGCAATAACTTGTGAGTATGGCTCTGAATTTTATTTGTTGTGTTTGTGCTTTATAAGCCTGCTCATATATTAGCTGTTAGATGTTTGCAGAAATCAGGTGCATCTTGCAGTTGGGTGAATGTTTAAGTTTGTTCATTTTCTTCTCTAAGTCATAAAAGTGTTCAGAAGAATTATTTAGTACCCAGAGGTATTTTCCATGCTGGTTTTTTTGCTTGTTTCTTCGCTTACCCTCTTTTCCATACACAACATTTTTATTTGGGGTTTTTATTTCCCCACAGACTCACAGAATGAAAGTCAGTAAGCTGCCTCCTTGCTAGAAATCTGTATATCCTTGATTTGCATAACAGTGAAAAGGGTTTTATGGCATTTCAGTAGGAAAAGACCTTATAAAATATTAACATTTTGAGAGATTTGAAGAATCACAAATCAACTTCTAATTAACTCTCATAAGAAATGCTATATTGTGTGAGGAGCATAACTCCAAATTTCGTAATGGTACATTCCCAACACAATTCTTACCATTCATTGTTTTCATCTTGACCTTTTCTTCTGGTTTTCATTTCTCCTCTGATCATTCAAGCTGAAAAAGTCTCAGTTCAGCACAGCACTGGATTATGTCTTAGCCAGTTGCACTTCAGCTCAAGCTAACAGCCCCAGGTTTAGGACTCTGCATAAATACACAACAATTTCCTAATCCTGATGGAATGAATGTCTCAATGTCCTTAACATAACCCTGATCTAACCAGGTTTAGAGTTTGAAGTACTGACCTGGACCATCAAAAGCCCATGGGATAGTAGAATTTATGAGAGACTTTGATAAGAAAACCAGTAATGCAGAAAAAGCAATACAAAACAAAACAAAAAAGCAAAAATCCCTGTAAAGTCTACAACAGTATCTATACAATGGGGAGATTCTCCAAGACAGTGAAATAGTGAAACAATGATATTTATTAAGGTAATAGTACCCATTTTAATAACTGAGGGATCGTTTCCTATTTCATCTTAACAGTATTTACCTGTGTCTCGAAACATATATGGGAACCTAAATTATATAACAAAAATATATGTAGAATATAATAATATTAATAATAAAAATGTAAAATTAATACAATAGAACAATAATTAGAGCAGGTAGTGCCATTTAATAGTAATGCAACGTGGAATAAACAAATTTCAAGCTTTCTCTTGGCACTGGCACTCCACCATTTATAGTTCAGATTTTGAATTCTTCCTAGCCTATATTAATGATTGTTAGAGGAAATGACTGATGATAGCACTGTGTGGAATAATGTATAAATTGAGTAACTGCAGTACAAGCTGCCACACAGAGTACCATGGTTGTGAACTCTCACGCTGTATTGCAGCCATTGACTGGTGTAATACACATCATTTCAGTGATGAGAACAGTGTGTTATTTGATGCACATGCACTGACACAGGGCCTTTTTCCACTTAAGGAAATATTAGAGAACTGTTCCTGCAGTCAGTGGCAAAGAGCATCTTGAATGGGGGATATAGCCAGCTCCAAAAATACCCACTGGAAAAAATATCCTACCTCTGAGCATGCAGGCTTTTTCTTTTGTTTGCAGTTTGGTGATGTTGAGTTAAAGAGTTGAAGGTTTTCCATGGGGACACTGCAGGGATCCCAGGAGCAGAGTAAGGAGAGCAGCCTTTGGTGTCTCTTCTCTGGGAGTCCCAACCATAAGTCCCATACTGGGCACAGTCAAGGGGTTCTGAACACCCTTGGTTGCACCCTCGGGTAAGCAGATAATCCCTAGCACCCAAAGTGCCCTTATTTAAGGAAAGAAACTCTGTCTGACTCAAATTTCTTGATATTTCTTTTAAAAAAAATTAGCATCATTTCTGCAGATCCAGTGTTGAAAATGACATGTCACAATGAAAGGACTGCTGATCTGATATTGCAGTGTGGGCCATTTAAATAATAGGCTGAATTCTACTTCTATTTTTCCTTGTGAACCCTTTTCTTCTGTGCTTATTCAGATAGGTACTGAATCTTATGGCTGGACTTAGCAGGTCAAGAAGCTTTATAGACAATCCAGAACAAGACTGCAAAGTTTCATCACATATTTACACAACTTTCTGCTAAGCTGTGTTTTGTCTCAGGGACTGTGGAGTTGGTTATTCTTTTGTTTGTTTTCTGTGATATGACAGCATTGCAAAGCTCTGGTTGCAGCAGGTGATTGGCCTCCAATTCCAGGAGGTTTCCAGGGGAATATTCAGGGGAATATTTTCTATTTGTGTTTACATATATTGAACGTGTGCTTTCAAAATCATTTTTTCATCAGAGTATTTCCTTCCACTGGTTGCATTTCTTCCTTTGTAATGACATACTTTGACAACGGAACCCAAAGGGACATGCACAGCTGAAAAGTAATTTTCAGAGAGAGAATAGAAAGCAAACAGGAACTTACTAAAGTAAATCTTGATTTCTATATTGCTTGAACTACTACTGAAATCAAAGGGGGGAAAAGCATGTTTTAGGTCTTCTCACTTCCTATTAAATTGCTTGAAGGTCTGTGTACGTGATCAGCCCAGAGTCTTGCTAGCAAATGAACAAACCATATTCTGTTGGGTATCTTTCTTTTTTTCTTTCTTTTCTTTCCTTTCTTTCTTTCTTTCTTTCTTTCTTTCTTTCTTTCTTTCTTTCTTTCTTTCTTTCTTTCTTTCTTTCTTTCTTTCTTTCTTTCTTTCTTTCTTTCTTTCTTTCTTTCTTTCTTTCTTTCTTTCTTTCTTTCTTTCTTTCTTTCTTTCTTTCCTAATTTCCTAATTTCCTAATTTCCTAATTTCCTAATTTCCTAATTTCCTAATTTCCTAACAGAGCATTCTGAAAGAGTAGTACTAAGTACACAGAAAACACTGGCATGTGATTATGAATCATTTAGTAAGTTGTGAGTACTGTGCTTGTTTTGTCTTCTCCCGTACACCATAACTCAAGTGCAGCTTCACTGCAGTAAAAACAAGCCAGAAAAGCGAGGACATGCAACATGCAAATATGCTACTGAGGGGATGAACCTACACCAGCTGAGCATCTATTGAGTGCAGAAATCCTACTATGATTTATATGCAGAAAAAACAGTAGCAAGAGAAAATAGTGGTACCATTCAAGTGAACTGCAAACCTCCCTCAGAAACCTTTTCAACCCCATTTCTTTCTTCAGAGGTGTGAATATTTGGTGCTTTATAGGACCTGAGTGATGGACTTTATTATGCATGGGCACACTGTTCTGTCTGAATTTGTACATCAGGTAGTATCACATACACTTAATTGCTGCCAAATCAAACTCCACTCTCCTACAGAGATCTACACAGTCTAGACATGGTATTTTTCTTAGTATTTTTTTGAGTTGGCAGGGAAAAAAATTATTAATTAAATGTTAGACCAGATAACTGACTGTAAGCTTATCATTGACACATTAATAAAAAGTTTTAGTACTGTGGCCTATATTGTTCTGAATAGTCTATTGAACTGTAGCTTGAAAACAAGCTTGAGAAAAAAAAAAAACAAATAAAAAAGCCTGAAAAAAGAAACACAGTTTCATATAGGGCTTTTTCCTAAAGGAAATGGTCATGCTTCAAACAAACATCAAGATAACAATGGAATTTCTATACTGAGAAACTATGGAAACAAATTTAGCAGTTTTGCACTAAGAAATGAGTAGTCATATTTTTCTGTCTGTGTCATACATACACACAATACCAAATGCTTTAGCAGCCTTCTCTTATAGAACCTAGGACAGAGCTTCCGAAAAAAATAATTTCTTAATTTAGGTAGAAATAATAGGCACACAAACATTGTCTCTATGGATCTGGAGAGTACAGTACAAATAATAGTTCAACCATAGACAATCTAATCTGTAGAACTGCCAGGTCTTTTCATCTTGACCTTTCTTCACCTTTCAAAGTTGCCACTGAAGGCTTCTTTTTGTTTTAAGTAGCATAAATGTTAATTGCTGGAGATTTTTCATAAGCACCATTATATAAAGAAGCAAGCCCATTGTGTCCCATGTATCTTTGCTATCTGTGTGTGCCACACCTGGAAAATTCACACATTGTCATGGCTGTGTGCTCCAGTATAGGCACAAAATTTACCTTTTCTCATCAGCTGAAAGCTGAACAAAACGTTAAGCTTTCCAAGACAGAGAAATGGAACTGGGAACTCTGAACAGTGGGTGATGTATCCATTTACTCAAGACACAAACACCATTATTTCACTTGAAAGCATTTTAGCAGGAACAGTCAAAACACAAGTGACCCAAGCCAATATTTATCTTTCCAGGTATCAATGGGCTCTTACGGCATTATTCCTGGCTACAGTTTTAAAACACTTCAGGTGGTCCTGAGATTTCTCCTTTGGCTGCAGCATGACTTCTTTAATCTTACTGGGCTCTTTTGCTACCCTGGCTGTAAGTTTGGTTTTCTACTCAAATCTCTGCTCAACACTACGTGTTCTCAATTGTCCATAAAAGTTAAATAAACTCCATGTCCCTCACTTCCACATTAAATTAGCACATTGCTTTTGGATTTTCTTTCAGTTATTCTAGGCTTGACGTATCCTCATAATTAGCTCTACTCTGCCATGCAATGGTAGCAGTTAAATATCCACTTGCCTCTATATGGATAAAGTCCTCAGGATTTTATTTTCAGAGACAGAAGAGAAGAGGTGAAAGTGAAAATGCCGAGGCAGAGACAACCCCTGCCCTGAACAGTGGCACAAAGCCCCACACGATGTGATGGGAGCTGTGTGGTGACATTTCCACCCTGAGCACCTGGGAAATGCAGCACATACTGGCATGGAGAGACTTACCAGAACTGTGCAGGGCAGGCAGCCAGCACAAACACAGCGAACCTGACAAGTCCTGGTGGTGGATTGACTCTACAAATCATCTTGTGTGGAGCTCAAGGGGCTCCATCACAGCCAGAGCAGCTCAAGGCGCGCGCGGCAGGGCGGGAGCGCTCTGGCACGACTCTGTGCACACACTGGGCACTTAAACTCTGCCATCTGCTCAGGACAGAAGGGCTTTGAGCAGCCTGACAGGCTTTCTGAACATCTGGAAATTTTGGACTAAAAGGCTGTTACTAGCTAAGAACTACAGGGCCCTTAGTCTTTACTTGGATCTCCAAAATTCTGTGCCTCTACACAGGCTCAAAATGCCCTATTCATAAATGATTCCTGAAGTGTGAGGATTTTTTATTGGCTTTTTTTTTTCCTGTAAATGAATAGAACTAGGAGGTGTTTTTGACAGCTTACAAGCATTTCAAAAGTCATGTCGCTTCAAAATCCATGCTTGTTACATAATTTATAGGCATTACATCTCATTATTTCTTGATAAGATTCATGAAGAGACCAAATGATCTGAATAAATTCTTCAGTTGTAGTGAAAAGATTTTTTTTTTTTTCTTTCAGGGATAACCTGACCTTAGAAGTTCATTAGAAAATTACCTAGAAAATAAGGATCTGTATTCCTCAGCAGAAACTTTTCAAGGCTATTTGTTTTTGTTTTCACTTAACATCCTCCAAATCTATAGAATTATGCCAGTTTTTGTTGATATTTTCTTGTTTTCCTATCTAAATACTTTTAAGAAACACATCCAGTGATTTCAAATCTTATTTTTATGATGTTGAGGGATCCTCTAAGTAGTAAAGATGGGCCCAAATATCTCAGGTGTGTAATGTGCCCTTTGACTGCACAAAGTTTTCTGTCTGCATCTTGGGGAACAGGGAAAATTTGTGCAATAGAGAAAGAAGTTCAGAACAGAGGGATGAGAAAAGAAATCTTAACTGCAATCCTGCTTCAGTGAAGAGATGGCTTGGTATATCCATATCCATATCCATATCCATATTCATATCCATATCCATATCCATATCCATATCCATATCCATATCCATATCCATATCCATATCTGTACCACAGATGATCCACAGTGGAAGAATATGGCCTAAAAAATGCCAGGTAATGCTGGGATAGCCTGACCTTGGATGTAAGAGCCTCAGCCCACATTTTTTGACTCGCATGAATTGTTTATAATATGAACTCACTAAAGTATAGTCAACAACTCAACAACGTTGTTCAAAGTGCCCATGAAATCTAAAAGTGATTTGCAAATTCTAGGTGTTAAATTTATGTGGTTATTCCAGTTTTTTAAAAAACTTTTTTAAAAAGTTGCTTATTTGTTATTTCCAAATCTGTTTTCTTGGATGATTCTATAGTCAGGAATATAGAGAATGATATTGCAAGCACCTTTTTGAGCAGCATTTTCTGGAATTTAGTAGCTCAGTTACAGATCTTAACTTTCCTTCTTCTTTTCTATTGAAAGTTCCTCTGAATTTTGGTATTTTTAAAGGATTATAAACATAGAATTTCATTGAAAGTGTCTTCATTTCTGTTATCAACTCCAACTAGATACTTGAATTAAGTATCAAACAGTGTTTAGAATGTGTTAAGTGTTAACAGAATTGAGTCAAACAATGCTAGAAGATCTTCCAGTTTCTTTAATTTATACATTGCAGATTTTTTTTCCCCTAGTCACTCAAAAACTGATATTTGATTAATTTCTCACCTGAGAGTAGGGTCACAAACTGCTGATAAACATAAAGGACAAGGTATTTTCCATTGGTTTTAGCAACAGCCCATCCTGCATATGGGAAGATATGAGTAAAATCTGTCTATGTCTGTTACCCACTTATTGGCTAAACAGTAATGAAGGAAATTAGTAAAGAAACAAGATTATTTTTTTCACTCTCTCATTTACATGGAATTATGTATAAGCTGTCACTGAAAGAAGTGGAAGAGCAGAAATTGGTCCATGTGGAGTAGCTCCTCTTTGAGGTTTGTTTCAGATTCTCAGTCCAAAAAGCATCCCTAAATTCAGTTAAAATCTGGCAGAACACACTGATTTGCCAGAAGTGCTGTGCAGTCTCTGCTCGCTGGTTTCATATCCAGGGATGAGCCACAAAAGTTGCCTGAATTTTCATGTGGAAAAATTGGCTTGAACTTCTCTCCTGAGATCTTGCTGGCAGCCAAGTGGATGCAGCTTCCCTACCTCCAGCCAGCTGGCCCACCTGGCAATTATGTGCTAAGATGTTCCCAGGGATTTGCTGGAAATGCTTGTTAGAAATTTACCCTGTAAGTGAGGAGGGGACCATGGTCACTGTGGGGTTTTTTTGGTTTTTTTTATTATTATTATTATTTTTTTATAGCACATATTGGATGGTCTCTGCTGGAGAGGATGTTTCCCAAGGTCAGAAATCCAATTTGTGTATTCAAAATATAAGAAACTCCATGACTTGCCAGTGGTAAAGAGGTTTTTATAGCAGAGCATACCTGCAGCCTTTAAAGAAATAAGTACCATTACCAGAAATAGCTGTAAGACCTAAATTTATTACTGATGGCAAAAAGGATGAATGTTAAACATTTCTCTGGACTTGAATATGACAATAAATATGTTTGATTATGAAACAGTGGAAGAAGACTTAAATTTATGCCTGAAAAATAGAATTCAGTGAAGCTGATTTTTCTGTGGGGAAAAACAGGCTACTCACAGATTGTAAATTACATAATTATCTCTCAGATAATTGGTCTGTTAAAAGAGAAACAGACAACAAAACAAAAGAAAATTTAAAAAAAATAACCACTTAAAAGATTTCTCTCTATAAACAGACACATTTAAACTCAACTGAGACAGATAAAGAATCACTAAAGCCCTGAAATGTATTTAATTCATTTTCTATCTCCTGCTGGCTATAAACAGATATGACTTAAAGGTAGTTCATATCAGCCCTTTCAGGGACTTTAACAAAAATTTTTTTATCCTTATATTTCAACATTCTCAGGCACAGCTATATCATTAAAAGCATTTGATTCATTTGCTTAAGATAAAATTCTACTTGATTATTGTAGCAAAGAAAGAAAAATTCTGGTATACTAATGAGATTTGCTTTTATATGCTAGGCTTCTTTTACATTATTTCTCATGCACATTTTGGATTTCAAAACCTTGGAAGGTAAATGATGTGGCAGTATTTGTCCAATACTGGCAACATGGCTTGTCTTTTAATTATTTGCCTTGTTTTGTATATAAAAGTAAATTTTGTATCAGTAAGAGGTTCTGTGTCTCTCAGTACAGGAAGAAAGCACTTAAGTAAATATTATTTCCAATATTGAAACTTTTGAACTCAGTTCAAAAGAATAAAATAATATTATATTTAAAAAACATGCTGTATTATGCTTCTTGCACATAATGGCAGACAAGAGGAGGTTTTGTTTGGGTATTTTGGGGGGGGGGGTTGCACTTATTGGTCTCTATTTTTTCTATTTCTTAAAGTATGGGAAGGAGAACAGCACTTCTAGTGTTTATAAATAAAATTTGGGTCTGTCTTCCAGCCTGATTTTCTACGTTCCCCCTGAACTGATAGGAGACTTGACACATCATGGAGGTGAAATTACTTTCATAATGAGGAAATGACAATGAACATTTTAGATATTGTAACACAGCACATAGTAATACTGCATTGTCTTTAAAATGCTTTGCCTTTCTAGCAAAGCACTTTGCCAAATTTGTTGATATCCCAATGTTTTTAATGTTAAAAACATTTCAGTGTCTTCTGGACCAGGAGCCAATTTATATTGTAGTAGAGAAAGTGTAATTAGGATGTTAAACTCCAATGAACGAAAATAAGTTAAAAACACATTTTAAAATTAATTACTAAAAAAACTAAATGGATTTACATATTTTTAAAAGTGTCAGTTAACTTTTCACCATAAAGACTTTTCTGAAGTTTGTACTCACCCATTTTTGACTCTACTCAGATTAATGTGAAGGATTTCTTCTAAATGATTTTGAACTTTAAGCTGAAGCAAAAGATATCACGGTGATTTTCCATACAACAAACAGGATCGATGGTATGACTTAAAATGGGAATTTATAGAGATTAAATGAGAACTTTAATGTATAAGATTATGCTAACATCCACGTGTAATGTTTGCATGTGATAAAAAAAATGAGTTAATGAGAACTATCCATTTAGCAAACATAATCCCATGGAGCTAAAATCAATAAGCCAGTGAAATCTCCCTCCCTTTTCGTTACATAGAAGTTTGCCTATATGTACATGAAAACACATGCAAATATTCTTTCTAAAACATTTGTGATTAAAATGTGTTTTGATATAACTAATTTCTAATATTGGTTTGGGGGTTTTTTGGTTGTTTTTGTTGTTGTTGTTTGTTGGGGTTTTTTTGTTGTTTTTTGGTTGTTTGGTTTTTTTTTTTTCAAATGCTATCTTTGTAGGTGTGGAAGGTGTGGAAATGATTCAGACTAGATCTACTCATAAAAGTCATGAAGTTGATTTGGCTCCAGAGCACTTGGATGGATATGATAAGCAATTGCATATGACAGTTATCCTGAAAAGATTTTTAAAAAGTAACAAGAATGCATTGATTTAGCAAAAAGCAGCTTATGACCCAATTAAAATCAATAGCATTTTTAAATAATAAAGTACTGATATTTAAAAAAAAGGAATGTGGGAAAAGACAGGGACAAAAAAGCAGCTCATAACCCAATTAAAATAAATAGCATTTTTAAATAATAAAGTACTGATATTTTGTAAAGGAATGTGGGAAAAGACAGGGACCACGATTTACAATTTTGTCTTGGAAAATGATGAGTTAAACAGTGTCAGACCTCACCTTGCCAGGTATAAATCCAGCTAACTCCACAGGCAATAATGGAACTGTTCCAGTCTGTCACAGCTAAAGAGCTAGCTCTAAATCTTTTCAAGCAAATTTTCCTCTTTAAAATTTGTGCTGTTTAAGCACTTTTAAGCATAACTATCTAAGCAAAGAAATTTCTCAAACACAATAGGTTTTAACTAGGACAGCTTAAATTAATTGCTCAGATAAATTAAAGACTTTGCTTTATTGCAGATGGTTTTCTGACTCGGAACCATTTCTGCATTATGTGAAAAATTCTTCATATAGTGCTTTGGTGACATTTTGATTTTTGTTTGTCATCAGCAGCCAGTTCTCCAGAACATTGCAGAAACTGTCCTCCCCCTTGTTATACACAGGAGCCTAAAGTATAAACCTTGTGCTTTTCATCTAGAACTGGACTCTGACAAATTAATTCCAGGGCATTTTGCTCCAGCAGCTTAAGGTGAATATCTATCAGCCTGCTGCACTAGAGATTACCATGCTGGTGGCAGAACTGGCAGGAGAGACCTTCTGCCCACAGCTCACCTGCTTCTGTGAGTAGCCTGTGAACCTCCTGTAATTTATTGTATAATAATACTCTGAAATCCAATATAAGTAAGTTACAATAAATTATGATGCACACAGTGAGCCACTTGTCATAACTGCATACAGGCATCCAGGGGAAAAAAATGAGGCTAGGAGGATGAAGGAATCTTTAAATCCAGTGTTTGAAGGGACTTAACACAAAATGGAAGGAGAGACTGTTTTGTGAATGACTTGAGAGCATTAACAGCAGAGGAAAGGAGGATTTATGAAAATACATAAAATTTAGAGCTAAAGCCTGTGGAGGCTGTGGAATGGTCATAAAAAAAAAGAGAAATCATAAAAGTTACTGCATCTGATGTTTTAAAATTAGATTTTAGAAGATAATAGGGAAGGAAGAAGAGGCAAAGTGCTGAAAGGAGCAGTCTGATTCCTTAATCCTGAGGCGGGCTGAGCTTCATTTATGCATCTTAACAGCAGTCACCTAGGATGATCTAAATTACATTGGTAGCAACAGCTCCCTGAAGACAAGAGTTATGTTCCCTGTGTTGCAAGGCTGACAAGAGGAGGAACAAAAGGTTTTGAAATGAATGTTAAGTTCACCTAATTTAATTCAAATAGATTGGCCATTTGAGAAATGTTTCGCTCTCTCAAGGAGACTGGAAGTACTGGAACAAATTTCTGCTTTAATGCTGCTACCCTCAGTAGAGTTGTACCAAGTTTAAATTTAGGCTGCACCAGAGAGAGGGAGAGACAGAGTTCTTGTATTTTTCTCTGTGGTGGATCAGTGCTGAGTTTGTTCAGGGCTTTTGCTGGAAAAGGTTATTTCATATTCCAATTTATGTGAAAATATTTTGTAATCTCTTTTTTTCATCTTTTCCAATCTGTTTTCTGAAGAATTACCTCAGGACGTTTTATCAGAATCTGGGAAGGCTTACAGTAATCCAAAAGCAAAAAATGAACAGTTCTATTTACATGCCTGTTACTTCCCAGAGAGCCACCCCAGCTCTGCAGCAGCTTTGTAGCACCTGCAGTGTGGGTGAATCTTTCCATTCAGTATAGTTTCAGAAGAAATAGTGGTGAGTTATCATGTCTCACCGCTAGAATAACTTGTAGAAGAAAGAAAATACAAATGTGATTGTTGTGGGAAGAAAGAGAATACAATTTGGCACATTTAAATTTTCAAAAGACACACTGTAGACAGCGGGGCAGGGAGGGGATTCTGCCCCTGTGCCCCGCTCTGCTCAGACCCCACCTGCAGGGCTGCATCCAGCTCTGGGCTCCAGCACAGCAAGGACAGGGACCTGCTGGAGCCAGCCCAGAGCAGGCACCGAGGGGATTGATGTGATGGAGCACCTCTCCTATAAAAAAAGGATGAGAGAAATGGGATTGTTCAGCCTGGAAAAGAGCAGGCTTTAGGGTGACCTAATTGCAGCATTCCAGTACCTGAAAGGGGCTCCCATGAGAGATGGAGAGGGTCTATTTACGAGGGCCTGAAGTGACAGGACAAGGGACAATGGCTTCAGACTGAGAATAGGTTTGGATTAGAGATTAGGAAAACAATTTTTACTGTGAAGGTGCCAAGGCCCTGGCACAGGTGTCCCAGAGAAGCTGTGGATGCCCCATCCCTGCTCAAGGCCAGGCTGGATGGGGCTCTGAGCAACCTGGTCTAGTGGAAGGTGTCCCTGCCCATGGCAGAGGGGTTGGAACTGGATGAGCTTTATGGTCCCTTCCAATCCAGGCCATTCTATGGTTAGAATGAAAAATTAAGCAAAATATATCAAATGGTCTTCACTAGACTGGAAATTATTTTTATCAAAACTAGAGCATCTTTTCTTTTGGAGGACAGCTTCTTGAATACCTGTGGGACCAGTGAGTTAATGAAAAGTTACCAGAAGTTTTTTTAAACGTTATTATCAAGGGTGGAGAAACGAGAGGATAAGAGAAAGCTGAGAAGAGGCTCAAAAAATAGGGCAGATTTTCTGGTGGAATTGCAGAACTGGGGAAGGAACTGTTTTAAATAATGTTTTATTGTTTACAAATTTCATGTGCTGCTTGAACAAAAATGATGGAAAATTCTCCACTGAATCTTGGTTAGCAGTAGCAGCCAAAGCAGATGCAGAATATTTTAATCAGATAAGAAGACTGGTGTGATTCTTCTTTCTGGAGGTTTAATAAAATGTATTAAGAATGTATTAAATGCTGATAGGTGGAGAATACTTTTCCATATCTCTTGGAACTCAAAAACGGTTGCTAAGTAACCAAAGATTATATCCAAAATCTAGTTTCAACAGTGATCCATGTTGAAGTAATACTAATAATTGCCTTTTTCTAAAAAGTGTCTTTTCCTCATTCATTAAGTTTAAATTAGGTGAACATTCTGATATTTTAAGCAGCAAAAATTGATATTAAATTGTGTCATAGGTACAGTAGCCCTGTTTATTTAAATCATTAAAATTTATGGGTCAAAGTTCTAATCAACACTCATAAAAATATTCTCTTTGTCTAGCAAATATGACTAGAAGATTATCAATCAAGCATGAATCACACTTCTTCAGAGGTCAACTCTGTATCATTCATACTATCAACACCAAGAAAGGGGAAAAGAATGAGCTGTGTAAATAGGTAGAATGTGTTCAGATATTTTGGATATTTCCAAAAGATAATATTTAATTTGACAGGCATAATAGAAACGGTAAAAATTATCTTAAGTAGGAACATATAAGAGCTTTTAGGAATTCCAAAAGACTGGAAAATTGTGACTGCAGGCTGCTATATTTTACAGAAAGAAACAAGATCATCAGAACTGGATTTTCCTTACTTTCAATTTTCAGGAAAACATTGGAAAAAATATTCAAGTAAGCCATTCACATAGATAGTACATAGGACATGAATATGTACCAATAAAGATTTATCAAAAGCAAATTATGTTAAATCAATGTATTTTCTGTCTGGAGAAAATAAATGCATGCTCTGTATCCTGTGTATGTTGATTTCTGAAAGGCTTTTGATTCTGTTGCAGATTGTACTCTTTAGCAAGATAAGAAAATAAACCGAAGATGAAATTACTGAAATAAACAGCTGGGGAAAGAATACTCAAAGACTACTTAATATGACGCATTTTTAAACTGGAATAATACATCAATAATTCTTGAAAATTTTGTTCTGAGTCTTGCACTATTTTTTTAATGAGCCAACCAATAAAAAAGAGTAAGAATATTCACTTTAGGGATGCCACCTTTCTGGAAAGCTGGCAGTCCTTTAGGAGATGGGTGCAAATGCAAAATGATTCTTACAGTCTGGAGAAATCAAAAAAAAAAAAAAAAAAAAAATTAAAAAACAACCAGTAAAACATGGTTCAATTTTAAAAAGTTTCCCCTTGTACTGGCATATAATGAATTCTTGCATTGTGAATGGGCACCACCTCAAAATTACTGGCTGTTCACAAAAGGCCTGTAAGAGGGAAAGTGTTGAAAAGTCAGTGTGACAATGCCATGTTATTTTCAGAAAGGCTGGCACTCTACTGAGATGTGAAATGTGAGTTTGTCAGTAAAACATGGAGCATAACCTTTCCACCACACAGATCATAAATCATCTGCCCAGCTCTGGGAATACACTGGAATAAAAATTTGGACCTGCCAGTGAGTGAGAGGAGAATAGAAAATCTGATCAGTGATCAAGAGAACATGGCTTAAAATTAAATACTAGAAGTTTGGAGTTTTTAGAGGGGAAAAAGGAGACTTGAGACAGGTTTATATCTCCTTTATATAAATGTTAGCTAGAGGGAAAGAAAACGTTGTTCTGTAGATCTCTGTACATATTATTACACGTAGGAATTGGTAATAATCCCAGTGCTGTTAGTCTTATTTCTGAAATTTGTCAGAAAGTTGCATTTGTTGCTACAAAGGTCTTAAAATATGCCTATGTTGAAAAACTAGTACTCATCATAGAAATATTTACCTGTTCTTAAAAATCTTTAAAAATATTAAATTTAAGTCTTCTTTTTAGCACTGCATTAATGAGGGAAATGTAAAAAGAAATTTAGAATAATAGGTTTCATCAACTAGTCATAAGATGCAATTGAATTAGTTTCATTGAACTACACAAATTAACACAACTTAAGAAAATGTTAATTTCGATTTTTTCTGCTGAAATAGCCTTATATTAATGAGTACAAGTGCATGCTTGTTAGTTTATTGCATTCTAAGAGATTCATGTTATCAGAACTTGGGCAGCAGTTTAGCAAAGTTCCTGCTCACAAAATTCGATCATGTGCAAGATCTCCAAACTGGGCTGCTAGATTAGTCATGAAAGTGGCACTAAGCAGAAAAAGTGAAGATGTTGATCTTATGAGGAGAAAATGCAAATAAACAGTAAAAAAAACTAGAAGAAATGCAGAGCAGATGACTGTGGGTAAGGAATACTAGAATAAAGTCACAGGGTCAGAATGGACCACAGCTTGCTCTGCTGTAACAAACAGTTCTGTAACTCTGGAACCTCAGAAAACTGGAGAGCTGTGAATTCGGCCCAATTTCCCCCAAACTGAGGGATTAAACTGGTCTTGAAAAACCCACTTCCCTTCTAGAAAGCACAATCCTGTTCATGCAAACAGGTCAGCTGCTATTTGCAGAGCTGGAAGAATGTGGCCTGAGAATCCATGGAACCATAAAATTAACTTTTGTGGGACTATGTGGGACTCAAGACATCTACCCCTGCAAAAGATAAAAGTACACACACACATAAATAGACAGGTGGAGATGCCATTTCTTGAAACAGACTGAATTATGCAGACTGATGATACACAAGTGAGAATTTCCAGGACGAGTACACTGTAATTCCAGCACAGAAAGCATGGAGACATACTGAAATGAACACTACCTCAGTTATTAAAAATGCTCTGACCCTAATTTTCAATTCAGAAAACCTTCATTCTGAACATTTTTTTAATCTTTTGTCTACTCTAAAGACTTCTTGAGGAATGATATTTGACAAACATTTCTATTCAGAAAGAAATATTTTAAGTGTGTTTAGATATTCTAAAAACAATAAGGTGAGAGTACATACTTAATGTTCTCATAAACTTAAATATTTTACTAGATACTTACAGTACAATTTTAAAATGAAAAATATATGGTAAGAATAATTAGAGGATAATTGGTATTAGAGACATAAACAAAATGCTTATGTCTCTATAAATGAGACATTGCCAGAAATGTTGGAACCTGATTTTGATAACTTTCTTCACAGGAGCATAGATCAGCATCTACTCCACCCAAGTCAGTGGGATTAGATTCAAGTGTAAAATTAGGAAAAATTATATTTGATTATGCCTCAAGTTATTAACTATTCTGCAAAATTCGAGCAAATGGGATGGGAAGAGTCATTTGCACCTGCTGATACAAGAATTCTGTCATCTTGGGGCCTTCTTGAAAACCATTGATGGTAATTATAATCTTGCCAAGAGCTTTAGTGCACCTGGAATGATGTTTTCAGGAAGGAGATGCCAGCAAGGTTAAGAATGTGCACAAAAGTCAGAATATTCCTACCATGAGGGGAACGTGGCTCTCGCACATTGTCCCAGACTCTCTTCCTTGCATTTGCATTCTAATGCATGCATTTCATCAATGTGCGATTGTAAACCTACCCTTCAGAAAAATGACCTATTGATGGGCTCCCCAAAAAGCCTCTACTGCCTATAATGTGCAATTTAATTTCAATTTCTATCTGAAATTAATTATAAGCACTGTGAGACATCATAGAAAATTGCATTTTCTGTTTTGGACTTTTTTTTTTTTATTAGTGGCAATAAATTCCTGATTATTATTTTTGAATTATGTTTGTGGTTTTGCTGATATGAAACTTTAACTGATAACAGTAGTGAGGCAGCAATAAGCAATGTGAAATATACATGAATGCACTTATTCATGGTTTATGATTAACCATAAAAAACACCAGGATTTTGAACAGCTTATCTTTTCCTAACGTCCTTTATAGTGTCTCCAAGGCTTGGTATTTTATACATTAGTTAAAATATATGCTGCTCTTACCATGAATAGAAATTAAAACTACAATTTATTTACAGGACACTTTTATAGCTATATGTATGTATACTGCTGGTCATAACCCTGTATGAGGCTGAATGAAAAAAAAATTGACTGTAAAATATGTTACTCCTGATATCATATGTTTTGCTACAGTGCTATAGAATACATAAAACCCAGTCACTTCCAATGCCCATGATATTTCTAATATATAGAGGAATATATTTTCCATTTGTATAACTTCTTTCTTACTTCATCTTTTTTAAGATTTATGTTAAGAACTTGGCCTTCAGAATATCTAACATAATATTTTGCCAGGATTTGGGGGGTTTTGGGTTGTTTGGTTTTCTTGGTTCAGTTGGGTTTTTTTATTTCTGTTTGGTTTTGGGTTTGGGTTTGGTTTTAAGTTTTGTTGAAGCTCCATCTAGTCTAAGGGCTTTCTTTTCCACCTTCAGATAGCCTGGGCTGAAAAAAAAATCTAAGGTCAGGCTTTTCTCTCATATTGGGTAGCTTGACTTGGTTTCCAGTATCTGATATATTTCAACACTAGAGAAAACCCAAGCTTCTAAGCTTTAAAGTTCAGTAATACTTGAGAGTATATTGCCCTAAGGCAAATACCAGACTCAAAGAAGTTAAATCTGTTCTGGATAGATGAAGCAATACCCCGTAGCTACTTAGGAAGATGTAATTATTAAAAACATGTTAACTCCTATTCTGCACCAGAATATCCTCTCATGGTCTTTGTCAAGAAATTTAATGCTATCAACAATTCAAATTAAACCCTTTATTCAAGATATAACTTCTATTTAGTATACCAGTTTGGGTACTATTTGAATTTAAAAAAGAGAGTTATCCAATGTAGAGAGAAGATAGTTGCAACTGAATGCCTAAAAAGCCCTGCAGATGCTGGTAGAAGAGACATAAATCAGAAGAAGAATGAAAACCATACCTCTCAAAGTGCTCTGCCCTTTACAAAGCATATTGTTACTCTGCTTAGCCTCTTCAAGTCAATGATCCATGAAGTCTAATGTAGTTTCCAATTTTTGGTAGAAATTGCTGAATTTCTGCTTGTCCATGACAGAACACCACTCTCCGGAGAAAATAAATAAATAAATAACATATTAAATTTATCCACATGGATAATGTTGGATTAGAGTCAGTCATCCAAAAAGAAACTTTATCTGAAATACATCCACTAGGCAATTCTACATCTTAGTGTTAGACTAGTTCTGGTTTTGCGCACAAATCTACAGAGAAAACAATCAAAATGTGAAAACTGATTTAATTGTTTCTTGTTCTCTGACTTTTTTGCTGCCTATCATTTACTCTTCTCCTGATTCTTTTTTCTTCTGCCTTTGTGTCCTCAGTTTAACAGTCAGCTTTATAATCCATTTAGTTTTGTTTACTTATTCTCTTCCCTCAGAAAAGTTTATCTTTTCTGAGTGTCGCGTTAGTAGATTCTTCCAAGAACCACATAATCAAATACATTTTATCATGATGGACCAAGGACTGAAATTTCTGGAATATGATGAACAGTTACCAAGGACATTCCTGTTATTATAATAGCATCATTTACTTGGTTTGCTGAAGATATTTTCACATGTAGAAATATAAATTCCAAATATTCTGCCTGCCCCATTCTTTTTTTGCAGATAAATGCATACTTTCAGCTCACATCAATAACAACTTCAGCACTGGACATTTCTTTGGGTTTTAATGACCCTTTCCAGGGTTGTGGATCATTGGTCCCCAGGAGGTTGTTAATTCTCAGAAAAAACTCTATTCTTCTGCTTTTGTTGCTTAAATATATTGTTAGTGGAAATATAATATAAATACTGGAGAGAAAAGCAAGTTACCAGCTGAGCAGAAAATTATATGGCTCAAATTGACTTTATTTTGTGCTAGATGCCTGGATATCAGCAGTCACATCCACTGCTTATCCTTAATTTATTAAAATTTCAGGGGAAAAGACTGCTTTTTACGTTCCATTTATAAAGGACATAAAGATGGATTATCTTGAGTACATCAATTGTACTTTTCCATTGTAAATTGAATAAAACCCATGAAAATTCACTTTTTAAGAAATGCAATTTTCAAGTAAGGTTGATGATTTTGGCCTTTGTTGCAATACAAAAAGGTATTAATCCTTTTGATAAACTGAATAATTATGACATTGGACTCGAAAATTTGGGGGTTTTCACATATAAAAAAGATTTCCAGAAAATTCCAAAATATATTTTTTCAATCTCTGGTAAAAACAAAGAAAAATTGTACTCACCAACAGCAAATATTTCTGAACCAAAGACTTTTAACTTTTTCCGTTTATTACGGTCTTACTGATTTTGCCACTATTCTTTCCTCACCAATATTTTTCATTCTTAAAAAAATAAAATCTAATCCCCCTCAGACAAGTTTCCTGATTAAAAGTAATCTGTAGTGCAAACACAAAAAGATTTTCTTTAGCTACCCATTCTCTTTGTGCAGAGGAGAATAAATGTGATGACGCACATCGTCTATCTACCTCATAAGTCTAGTGACAGAAACATTCATTCCAAGTACATTTCTATTTCAGCCACTTATTTGCACCCTGTTAGTGCATGAAGAGCAATATTTCTGTGGAGTTATGGTGACATCAAGTGGCTGGCTATACAATCCCTGCAAATATATGGATATGTGCTCCAGACATTGGAGAAGAAACCAATGCAGGGAACTACCATTAAGTAGTTTTACCTCTTTGAAGTATGACTGAACTTCCAGTTAGTTCCACGTGATGGATTGAAGTCTTAATTTTTGGTGTACCATCAGGGTGTGTATCATTAAATGCCATTGATGAAAATCAAACCATTGTATTTCATCCCTGAGATGGAGTTCAAAGGTGAGAGATTGATGCTGAGATGAAAAGTGATGCTCAATACCAAATCATCCAAACCATTCTCTTTTACCTTGTGCTAAAACATTTCTGGGTGACTCAGTCAGTGGCTGTGCACTCATTAGGAAAATAGAGTGACTCAGAATGATCTTCTGATAGGATATTTGTGATTGAGTTAACAAGTTAATATCTCCTGCTTTAATTGCATCTTCTGGTTTAATGAACACAGCCTCATAAAAGTATCAAATAAAGTTCAGTTTATTCTACAGTAGATTGGTTTCTTTAAAATTCTCTCTTGTCAGAATTTCCTTTTTCAACCCTTTCCATGCCATGACTGGTTCATAGGTAATGAATGTAAAGACATACATTTTAGAAGTCTCCAGTGAGTACATTTTCTTCATCAGCTTGTTTTTACACTCACTTTCCTAATGGGATGACTTCTTCATCTCCTTTCCTACAGCTCTTCCTTTTGTTTGTTATCCTCAGCCTCTCAAAATTAATGCAATCACTCGTCATCCTTTTTCCATGTCACATCAGAGCTTGTTCCCTGCTTCAAGGCTTGAGTCCACTTGTTTGGATGGCCTCCAAGAAAGATTAGCTGGGGAATAAAGACTCAATATGAAATCAATAAAAATTACTGTTGACCAAAGAGTAACTACATAATTCCAACTCATCACAACATTGCCAAAATGGTAGCTGAGAAGCACAGAGAAAATAGTGAGTGGAGTTTGAATTTAAATACACTGATACAAAAATTCCAGTTAAAGTCACTATTTAATACAAGTGCAGTTTAATGCAGTGGCTGCATAATACTAAGTTGTAGAAAAGATGCCATCTCCTTCCTTCGGTTTGATGAAAGCCTTTAACATTGACAACTGACTTGACTAGTCCACATTTTCCTATGTATTATAATGACTTCACATATGTGAGTGAAACACATGTATCTGAAAGAAAATTATATATTATATGTGCATACCTTTATACTTTTTTGGTTTTTTTGGTTGTTGTTCATCTTCTTGTTGTGTGATCCTCAGAAAGCAAATGATTAGCTCTGGTACACCAAAACTTATTTGCAAGATTAAGATGCAAATTTAATTTTAGTAAGTAGACAAAAATTCTGACTTGAGGTATATAATCTTTAGTGGGGACTCATAAAAATATTATGTATGAGAAGCTATTTAGGACAAAAATCACATGGCTTCATTGCTCTAGAAGATACACAAAATAAAATGCATTAATCAGTCTGCTCACAGGACTATTTAAAGGAGAAATCCCATTAAGTGCTTAAATTGATTTACTCTTCCCTCCCCCAAAATAATAAAATAAAATTCCTCAAGTGTCTATTAAATCAGAAAATAAATAAGGATAGGTAGGTAAAATCCTTGGGGAAAGGAAGGACCTTAAGGCCATCTGATTCATATTTCATACCTCTTCTATTTCTCCATCTTTTTTCATCCTTGTTGAAACTCATACATATACAATGTCATAAGCTAGTGTTGGTTTGAATTCAATTTATTTTATAAAAGGAAAAAAAATAGAGAAAAAAATCTTGTGAACCGATGCCAAAATAGTCTAGTGAAATAATTTTTATTTTCATTTATATTCACTGCCATGTCTCTCCACTGAAGTTAATGCATTTTCCCTGAAAGGTAGTTCATTTCAATTTAAATCAATACAGTATCTTTGAACTAATGCCTTCCAGAGATGGCATGTTTGAACAAACAGTGGTATATTTGTGTAAATTGCAAATTTTATTAGTAATTGCATCTAAAAAAAGGGTGCTCAGAAAAATACTTTTACTTCTAAACAACACAGACTGTGAACATAAATAATCTATATTTTCTTTTGCTGTTCTGTTTTGGTATGCAGTGATATTATAGGCTTTGACATAGAGGAGAGAAGGGAAAAGCTATTTATATATCTTAATACAGGAAGGTATAATTCTTGCTTAAGAAATGAATCAGTACTTTTGTGAAAGGAATGACTCCTTTTTGAGGTGTTTTTTTTAAAATTCCATACCTTTCAACATAGCAGGGAAGACTGTCCCAGGCTGGTACAAGGAACATAAAAATCCACATTTAAAACTTGCCTTTCCTAACGTGCAGAACATAACCTCCCAAGTTACACTTAATTGAGGGGGTGCACATATGAGAAGACAGAGTTTTTACCTTTTACCTTCTTGTTTAGCACAAGCTACTAATGTGTGGGGGCAAAAAAAGAGGCAGATGAGCCCTGATTTATAAAATATTTGACTGCCATTCTCAAGTTCCTCTTGAAAATAATCTGAAAAAATTTTCTTTTGAACAGTGTTTTTCAGTCTGAAAATTACCATCCCCTCTGAGGGATCAAAGGGATTATAAAAGGCTGGAAAATGTCACATCTGTTGCCAGTTTTTCTGGTCTTTCAAGGGAGCTGAGGAAAGCAGAGACTGTGTTTGCTGGCTGAAAATGTCTTCACGGGTAAACAGCCTTGGATTGCTGGCAGGAGTTTGGCTTCTTTATGGCAGGAGGTAGCTGGGATTGACTTCTCTGCCTGGTTTGGGGTTGTTTAGCCTCCCAGTTTTTGATGTCACCAAGTTAGGTGGCTGGAATCAGTTTAGTTAAGTTTAACATGGCTTGAGCTGAATTGAACTGGTTTGAAATAGTTTGATTTGTTTTGATCCTGTCAAAATTGGTTAGAAGCAGTTGGAACCAGTTTAGTTTGGTTTAAATTGGTTAGAACCAGCTTGATCTGATTTAAAGCAGTTAGAACTGGTTGGAACTAGTTGGAACCAGTATAGTCCAGTTTAAAATGTTTCCGACAGCTTGGATCTTGTTTGAACTGATTTTATCTGGTTTAAACTGTTTGGAACTGGTTTGACCTGGTTGGAGCCAGATTAGTTCAGTTTGAACTGGTTTTATCTGCTTTGACCCAGATTGAACTGGCAAGAACCAGGTGGAACCAGTTTAATCCAGTTTAAACCAGCCCAGGACTAGTTGGAACCTGGTCAACCTGGCTTGGTCCAGTTGAAACAGGTTGGATTTGGTTTAGACTGGTGGAAACTAGTTTATTCAGTAGAATGAGTTTAGTCCATTTTAAACTGGTTTGACCTAGTTGGAACCAGTTTAGAATGGTTTGAACTGGTTTTATTTGGTTTGACCTGTTTTAAACATGTTCAAACCTGTTGGAACAGATTGGGACCAGTTTGATCTGGTTTAAACCATTTGGAGCTAGTTTGATCTTTTGGAACCTGTTCCTGCAGAGTAGATAGCAGTGGCTTTCCCATTTCCTGAGATGGCTCCATAAGGGTAAAAGGACCAGGGCAGACAGGTTACCTGCCTAATGGAGTATTCCACCACCTTTTTGGTGCTGATTGCCATACAACATTCTTATGCCACTCATGTTTGAAATGATGGAATTACCCGACTTTATTTTCTTCAGTTGTTTTGAAAGATCACACAGGCCAACCTTTAGGAAGCTGGTCAGCTCCTCAGGTAGGGCAGTCACCCAAATTCTCAGGTATAAGTTTCCTCCACTTTTCTTTTCACCCTGTTATCTCCTTTAGCCCACCCTACAGCCATGATCCTTTCTTGAGAGAAAGTGCAGAGATACTGATGGGAGATACATTAAACATTTTACTGTAATTAGTTTTTTCCCAGTAGTCTATTTTTTCCTATCTCTCTATATTTCTGTGTCCAGTTCATTGTATGAATGGGTATTGATCTTGAAATATAATACCTCTAAATCTTTCTGTATGCTTTTGACAGCTTCCTTATTTATTAATTTTGCTTTTTTTTTAGAAGCCAGGAGAATTTAACACAGTTCTTCCATGAGATATCATTAAAATATGCTAACTAAGGTAAATGTGTAAGAAAGAATGCAGACATTTCTAAAGGTTATGATCTATGACAACACTTCTTAGCTTTAAAGTTACTTTAATTGAATTAATTGTAGCATTGAAGAAACTGAAGAACAAAGAGAGCTCTGACTCTGAATGTATTAAAGGGAAATATCTGACCTTTTCAATATGTTACATTTTGATTGGCAGTCCTTTCTGTTGGAGCTTTCTTAATAATAACTTTAAAATTATTTTTCACCATGAAAAATAACGTAGGTGTGTCAAAAAGCTGAAGTACAGCTGAGATAATTGGAAATTGGATAATTGAAAATATCCAAGAGGAGAAGTGTGCAAGTATATGTGTACACTACCTACAATAATTCAGAGGATGTCAGCAATGGAGAGTTCATTTCATTGGCAAAGCTTTTAACAAAAGGAAAAAAAAAAGCTAGACCTAGTTAAACTTAATTTTTCATATCAGGATCATAGAGTCATAGAGTAATTTGGTTTAGGAAGGGACCTTAAATAAAGAGCATCTCATTCCAACCCCCTGCCATGGACAGGGACACCTTCCACTAGACCAGGTTGCCCAAAGTCCAATCCAACCCGGCCTTGAACACTTCCAAGAATGGGCCAGCCACAACCTCCCTGGGCAACCTGTGCCAGAGTCTCACTACCATCACAATAAAGAATTTCCTCCTGATATCCAATCTAAACCTACCCTCCTTCAGCTTAAGGCCACATTCCCCTTTGTCCAGTCCCTACATGCCCTCGGAAGAAGCCCCTCTCCATCTTTGTTTAGGTCCTGGAAAGCTTCTATAATGGCAATTTCACACTTATTTTGGTTTGTAGGATCTTAAAGAGTCCTTTTATTCATAAGTTTTTTTTTCTCTTTAAAAGATTGTTCATTGTTTTTTACATGAAAATAAATACCATTTGCAATGAACTTCATGTTATTTATCAACAGATCTGTCTGAGAAGTAGAGATGCCTTTTAAATTTTTATTTTTTTTTTAGTACTTTAACTCAGTAGGATTTAATCAATTTTCTCAAAAAAGCAGCAGGAGTTTCAGATGTCAAGGTATATATCTGAGGATATGAATTTTCATCTATCTCCTTCTTTACCTTCATTACTTGGTGCAGGCTGTTCCTGTTCCTGTCTTATATCTTGCTCTATTCACTCTCTGTAGCTCCATGATCCTATGTTACTCCTTCCACCATGCCCTGATCTTTTTGGGTTCCCTGGCTCCTCATTGTTGTATGATTTATGTCTCAAAAGTAAGGCAAAGGGCCCTCCCTCAGCCTAGGAGAACTAGTCCTTTCTCCATTAAAATTTACATAACTTTACTACAGTCTGAAGACCTCAGGAACAGCTCTGACAGCATGCTACAGCTGCTAAGGAGAAAAAAAATCCAGGTGGCAAACTGTCTTTTCAGTCCCTGTATTGCTTTCCTTATTTAGCTTTTACTGAGAAACTTTACTGCTGAAAAATTTTCAATTTCAGTCTTTCATAATCAAAATGAAACAAAAGCAGGCACTGTGAGAGTTCCTGATGCTTACTGATTTATTGAAAAGACCAAATTTCACTTTACATGCAAATCTTCCCTAAACCCTCAGAGGTTGGGATAGGTGAATTTATACACAGCCAATATCTCTTTATATAGTGCTGTAATTTTATGCAAAACCAAAGCAGAAATTATTTTCCTTGTACAGATTAAAGCATGCTTGAGGCAAAAATCTGGGCTTGTTTTCAGCTAGTGAAGAATTTGTTTGTAGACTACATAAGTACCACATTTCTGGCCTACTGCTGCATCTCTAACCTCCCTGCAAATTGTTTATAACAAATACTCTGATTTTCAGCTTTGATATCTGATCTGTACTTAAAGTTAAAAGGTTCGGTAAGTGTTTTGAACTAGCTCAGCTTAATTTATTGATACTTCATTTCACATTGTCAAAACATTCACAAAAAGCCTCAAAACATGTCTTTGACCATATAGGAAGAACAAATACATTGTAAATAATTTCCTAGCCTCATTTTAAATTGCTGCCTTCTGGACTTCAGTTTCCTAAGTAGAAAAACACTTCAAATTCAGCACATCACCAGATCACTTTAACCTCTTTGAAAATGCATTTCAGGAGCCTTGATGGATCTCTTGCTCAGCAATTGGCCTTGGGAAAGTATACACTTCATGGTAAACCGAGTGCCACGTGCTGTAATCTGTCAGAAAAAGAACAGCAAGTGTAATGGGAGGTTGAAACAGATCATTTAGTATTGTGACATTATTTGTGAATTTGGCTCTATGAGAGAGATTTTTGTCATGCATATGGCTGATATTGATCTGAGGTTATGAATGTGACTGGCTGTATCTCCAATTTCTGAGGAGTTTTGAAGTATAACTTAACCTGGGTCCTCTCTGCAACCTTTTAAGAGTGATAACACATCCTGCATAAGATGCTCCACCAGAGTGAAGGTGAACAGTTGTGATGCCTTCCCAATTGTCTACAAAGCAATTTGGGAGGATCCTAGCTTCACTTTTATTAACCCCAGAGGTCTCTCCCTTTCTTTGATTTTCCAGTCTATATCTTTCTTCAGCTGCCCAGATAAATTGACAAAGCACGGAGTCCTGTTCCATATAGCCAGTGGAGGAATCCCTTTAAAAGCTTTAGCACTTAAGAAAAATCAATAGCGCTTATGATGTCTTGCAGGTCTCTCCTCTCCTGCACGCTAAATTCTCATCAGCCTGTTATTAACTGCTGGAAAAAGATAGTAAACATTGCATTTTAAAAGCACTCGTGTGGCATTTCACTTGAATAACGTTGCCTATCCTTCTTTAATGAATTTAGTGGAATGATGTTGTTGGTGTATTTAGAAAGAGAAAGAAGAGCTGTGCAAAATGCATTGTGGGGACGGAGCCAAGTATATCTATTATATACAAATCCTCCATGTTCACTGAAATAAAATGAGCACATAGAGATACTGATACTTTTAATACCACTTCAGAGTATAAATGGCCATAAAGACAATCAATTGTAGCTTTGCCCATATATATTTGGAGGAAAAAAAAAAAGCTCTGGAAGATCAACCTGTGATTTATCACAGGAAGGAAAATGTAGACATAAAAAAAACAGTTAAAAAAGAAGTAAAAATTATATGAATGTACTACATTAAGAAAGGTATTTAGGAAACAAAACTGGTGAAGGCAAAAACACCTAAGTTTCAAACATTTCATTTCCAAGTGCTATCCTTATGGTTTCTAGACCTGTACTGTGTCTTGAAAAGGGATCTAGAAGAATTGGATTTGGACCATGTTCTTCATAACAGGAATCAAAAATAAAGGGTTCTACAGCAGGATGGTGAGTAGTTTTACCTTCCATTCACAGTTTGTAGTCTCTGCTTTTTGTCCTTTGCATTTCTATATGGATTATACTCATTTTTTAAAAACAGAGAAAGGATTATTTTTTTTCTATTTTTTTCCTTACTGTTGTTTCTCAGTGGTTAGAACAACAATATAGAGTGCAAGGATTCTAGCTGCAATCCCCCAATTTGCTTAATAGCTTCAAATGTTCATCACTGCAGAAACTGACCTAATTACCAGGGTACTGGCCACTTTGCTAGTGCTCATGCACCCGTGAAAGGAGTGTGTGGGAGGGGGAATTTCCCTTGCTGCATGTCAGTCTTTTTCCTTAAAGAAAATGAATTCAAGATTCTTTTATTCTGGAATGAGAGTGTATATAAACATGTGTATGATTCTGTAGTCTAGTGAGAATTACATTTGGTGGAAATGGACAGGTTTTGATCATGCAACATTTCTGCATGTTTTTAATCATCCATAATGATTAAAGAGTCCTTGGAGATGAGCTGTAAGCTAAGCCCACATCTTCCAGAATTAGCCTTGCACATCCATGCTGGAGACAATCACTTAATGAATCTTGATCTACTTGCTGTATTTACTTTTTGGTTTAGTGAGATGGGAGTCGTCCTTCCCGAAACAGTTTGGTGCTCAGCTCATGTTTTGTCAGTATGAATGGAAGAAGGTTAAAACTCTCTGGGCATGAATCCAAGGCTCCTGCAAGGGGATTGCTCTGTCCTCATATGGCAGTGGGGAGGCCAGTCTGCCTCTATTGAGTTTTAAGTAAAACCTTTTGTATGAGGCCCTATTTTAGTAAAAAAAAAAAAAACTGTCAGTTACATACATATCCTCAGAGGAGACAAGGAAGGGAAAAGTCCAATTTTCTGATCCATATTCGTCTTTGACTTGCAGCACCAGGCCCCAGCTGATGCATACAGAAAAAGTACTTTGGGAGTCCTGTCTGTTCAGCATCTACAGCACCATTGCACTTCATCACTTCACCTGTCATGCTGCTGCAAGAGATATTCTGTACTTTAAATCTGGTCAGGACACGAAAAAAGGAGTTCTTTAAAACAGATTACAAATATTTAGATTGGCATAAGTGAGAAATTTGAAGAAGTGGCCCTCTATATGATAGAGAAAAGACATATTAAGCAGGCTTCACAACTGAAGAAGATGTAAAGTTGAATGACATCTTTTATTTATAGCTTAAATCTAGCATTTTTACTACCAGATTAAAATATCTACTGAGTTCTTCTGAATCGTCTTCATGTAGTGCAACATACCTTTTCTCTGGCTCATATTACTTTTATTATCAACATAAGCAATCTTTTACCCTTTCTTAAACAGAAAAATTAGTAGCATTTCACATTTACTCTAGACAACCAGAGATTTTTGGCATTTCCTATACTTAAGAATGTAATATGAAGCAAGTTCAAGAGAATTCTGGGCTTGGAAGTACAAAGGGTTGTGATCTTTCTGTTTCTGGTCACCTTTTCTGCTCTACAAAGAAGATTTTGACCTCAGTAGCTCGAGTCTCTGTCTCTAGCTCCATCCTATGTCATCTCATTCTTTCCTATGTAATATGTAAAGTAAATCATCTCACATTAATTTTCATCTATTCCATATTATTTTCCAAAGTACCTGTGCCCACACTATCCTTTTTCACTGCTCCAAGTTGTCACACAGGCCTCTGACATTTCTGACCATCTCAGTTTCAATTTCAGATCATTTTACAACAGTACCTTAAAAGAACCCAAATACATTGACTTGTTCTTCTTTATAGAAGTCATTTGAATTGTAGGTACTCTAGATAAATCTCTCCTATGACAGAATATGAATGTTAACAATTCTAAACCTGTAAAAGAAATGTAACCACACAGCTAGTAGGACAGAACTGGGGATCAGGAAAGGCTTGACCTTAATTGCTGGTATTCAATGGCCACAAAGTCACCTAAAGATTATTCTTGTGACTTAGAAGAAAACAAAAAATAAATATTATTCAATATACAAAGCAGCATTTTGGGGGGGACATTAATACACTTAAAAAAATAAAATAAATAAAGTGGATTGCAATATCTTAAACCATAGTTCATTGTGATCAATTAAGAAAATGAAATATATCCAACAGATTCAAACGAATTTATTTAGAAATCAAAATCCCAGTATATGCTTAAAATCCATGTCCAGCTGTTGTGATATGGATACTTTCTTTTGATATCTAAAAGACTTTGCTTTTCATCCCAAAAAGAAACATTATGTATATCAAACAAAAAAGAATAGACACCTCTCAAATTCTACATAAATATTCACTGTTTATGAACAGAGTTTTATTACTTCTACCTGCAAATTTTAAGCCTAAAAAACTCATTTTTCAAAAGGTGTCAAGAAAATATGACTTGCCTCAGGTCAGAACAAATAATTGGAAAAAGATAAATCTTACTTTTCCTGCTTCATCACATCATATTTATGTTGTGTAAATATGTTTCTTTTTTACACTTCTTATATTTGTAGTATTTTAGAGACTACTATAAGGTAAATATTTCTTCAAAATTCATCTTTTATAGAAGAATCATAATCACTGTGAGTGTGCCATGAAAAGACCTTTTAATGATATATAAATAAGTATCTCTTCAGAAAATAAACTCAATTCCTCTTGAAACAGCTTCTAAAAATTAGCTGTAAATCAAAAAACAAGATAGGTTTGTTTTGCTCAAATTCATGCCCAGTATCCATATGAATACACAATTTAACATAATGGGTAGTCTTTTTTAAATGAAACTGAAGTATATAGCTGAGGCATTAAAGCAAAGATGTTTGAGGAAAATTGGCCTGTGTCCGGTGATAAAAACATGTTTTTCATTGTTTTATGAGAGTAGTAGTGAGAAAATAAGAAGTCAGAAAAGCAAGAATAGGGTGGTTTTTCCATAAGTAACATTCATCTCTGTCTTTATTGCATTCAGTGCATATATAGGTAAGGTCAAAGACATCCAGTTTAAATTTTGGGCAAACTTGCAAACTGATTGAAAAAAAAAAAAAGATTGCAATAGGACAGGAGGACGTTAAGCTTGCTAACATGTCACTGGGGAATATCACAAACTGTGACACAGGATAGTTTGAGAGATTAAGCCATGTATTTTTTCCCTAGTTGTTAAGGCATAACAGAAGCCTTTACAAAAGTACCTCTCATTCATACTGAAACAAGTTGGTCTGCACCTTTTCCTATACAGCAGATGTGAATTCTCCAAGTAGCTTTTCAGTAGGTTTTATTTACAATTATGTACTGTACTTCAGGAACTTCAGTTGATCTCCCATTGCTGGATACTGCATTTCCTTTACAAATGCTCAGGTTAAACAGAGGTCACTAACGTTTGCTCATCCAAAAATCTTCTAATCAGATCAAGGCTGACCAAAAAAGCCCACCCAAAACCAACCAAAACAGGAAAAGCTCCAAAAAACCACGGGGTGGACACAGAAACGAAGTCCATTGGGAAAACCTTGTTTGTCATCATCTGCCACTGTCCTGCCCACTCTGATGGGTAATCATTCTGCAAAGATTCTCCAGCTATCTTTTGCCCTGTGGGAGAGATGACAGTGCTTTTCATCCGGTCTCCAAACTAGGAAAAACCGTGGTCAAATATTCACAACTGCCAACTTCAAAGCAATTTTTCCATGGCAACCATACCTCAAAAGCCTGGAGTTGCAGAACTTGCCAATTAGCAACTCCAAAGGGGGCCATTAGCTCCTTCAAAAACATAAAGGACACTGTTTTTAATCACCATTTGTTTCCAGCCTTACAGCAAGCACTTCATGAACACAAACCGTGCAAGTGCAAGGCTGACTACTTAAAAAGAAGTTGATGTTGCATGAAAAGAACAACACACATCAAGCTACATTTTTTAATAAATAAAGGACAATTATCCTCAGTAAATCATCGCTTCTAATTTATTGTTGTTTAATTAAAGCAAGTGGTATTTTCTCATTATTGCCAGTGGTAAACCATGCATAACAGCCACAGAATTTGCTGTCTGTAGGAGTCCTTAGTTATTACTTCTGCTTGGGAATGAACAAGTACTATAAAACAGGGAGCATCTGCATAAATATGGACCTGTGGAGTGGCCTGCCTAGCTGTCTAAGGCTTCTATTCATAAAGAGAGGACATACTGGAGAAATTAAAAATATGAAATAAGAAAAGTACAGAAATAGGAATTTGGCTCCTTAGCTTGTGCAATCTTTCTGACTCCATTGAAGTCTATGGGAAGTTGTGTCATTATTAGCCATGAAGATCTATATTGATTCAAGATTATCCTATACCTAAAAAGGAAAACAGACCTCTGTAATTAAAAAAAAACCAAACAAAACAACAAACCTCCTATATTTTCACTAACTCTTTTGAAGTAATTATTCCTTTATTCACATAAATGATATGCCATGTCCTTTAGAGGTCACGTTTATTTCAGCAAGAAATTGAAAGAAATATGAACTTCACTCATTCATTTGAAAGAGATGCAATTTGTGAAGCCGAATTATACCCATTATTACCATTAACTCTGTATCACAGCTAACTAATGTATCACTTACCAGTCTGTCATAAAACCCCAGTTACCCAGCTTGTCTTGTGCTGCTGGAGATGTTCACATCACTTTGACATCTGGTGCATTTGAGACGGATAGCTGTGCAAATTTTGAACTTGTAGCCAACTTAGAGACCTCTCCACGCGGCAGAGAGACATTTTCTTTGACGCAAAATTGGGATCATTTTGGAAGAAATGAGGCCCACAGGATGCTACAAGAAACCTTCCTGAATGTCTCTCTCAGCAGACACAGTGTGGTCAGCAGGCTATGATGCTGTGAAGTGCCTGTGCTCTTACTGCCACATGAGCCTGTAAAAAGCATCCCAGACTCTGACAAGAGCAGGAGAGATGGCAGGGCCAGCTGAGCAATCCCCTGAAAAAGAACAGGAGTCTTGACAGGTCAAAGTGAGGTGGTATTTAATTTAAAGATGATTTTCACACACACATATTGTTGTCTGTCCAATAAAAGCCTAAAGAACTCTTAGCTGGTTTGTCAGAAATGGTGCTAATTGAAGTTTCTAGCACTCCTACTTGAATAATTCCAGTCTCTTAAAAAGAAGTTCAGTGGTTCTGAAATACTGAGGACCAAACCCAAATAAATAATGCTCCTTTTATTATCATCTGCGAGTAAACCAGGGATTTTCATTATGATCTCTTCTAAGATGTTATTCTGTTTGCATGTGCTTGTTTAGAGTCCATATAAAAATCAGTTACATGCTTGTTGCTCACACCCTTGGAAAGGAAGCTAATGAAATTTTGTGGCACTTCACTTGGATAAACAGTGCAAATTTCCTTGTGTATTCCCAATTAGCATGTAGCCTAGCTTCACACAGAGGAAGAGATATTATTGCTAGTCCAGGCCACAGGGTTTTTTAAAATATATTTCTTATGGGCAAAGCCTCGTTGTGTGTCCTTTCTTCAAAGCTGAACTCTGGTGCTGGAGTCAACAGCTATGAGTAGGGAAATGATGGAATCATAGCAACCACTGGATATGGAAGTCTAGGGGGAAGAAAAAAGGAAATTTTTCTTTACTGAAGGTATAGAAAGTATTTGACTGCTAAATGGATGCTTTACACAGTGCCTTGGCTTAACTGCACTTTGTTAGTATGTTAATGGGGCCATGTCCATATAAAAGCAGGATGAAGACTAACTTGAGAGAAAGGTAGAAACTGCCTCACAAAAGCTTCCTCTTAAATGAAGTTCTTAAGTCATGTGAGACACTGCCTCAAAAGGAAGTTTAAAGAAATGCTTAATAAAAGAGAAGAAATAGATCAATAATCTCTTTTTTGAAAGACCGGGTTGAAAAAAGACAGCGTAATGAAATTTTTAAACAGAAAAAAATACTATGTCGTCTCTTTTTGACACACACAAGATGTTTTTAAAAGCAGCAGTCATGGAAAAAACTGACAACTCCTTTCAAAACCAATGACGAATTAATAAAAGATAGGATATTTCTGATGGTTTTTTGCTTTTTTTCTTTCCTTAGCACTACGTGAAAATCCATAGTAAAGTTATTTTCCCAGAGGCATGTTGCTGACCTAACCAGTGATGGTTATGGATGCCTTCACAGCCCAGGTCTGTGTTGCATTTGTAGGTGTGTTTATACATGATGCTGCTTGCTTTTCCTCTGCTGTGGGAGTCCTTCATATCCCATGGGAGCACTGGGAATATGAGTCATGAGTAACAGTGCACCAGCTACCTCTGGATAGACTGCCAATATGTTGGTAGATAAGGAGAAATCTCTATTTACCACATCACCATTCTCTACTGAGGTTTCTGCTCCAGAGACAACCCTACCTTCCCTTAATAGGATAATACAGCAGAAACAAAAAGAGATACAAATATATTCTGAGAGTTGTAATTTTGCCATGTGTCTCTTCCTCTCCCCCCAAAATTAGATCAAACTATTAGCAATGTCATGCCAGTACAGACAGGCATGGCTAGATGTGTAGCTGTTCCTAGGAAAATCACTCCTGCCTTGAAACTCTTTGTCAATTCCCCTACTCTGAGGTTGAACCTTGGTTAGTGTGCCCTAATAGATTCAAAGGGATTTCCCATTAAACATTTAAAAATTTGATGGAACAGGACTAACGTTAAGCGTGTCAAGTATCTCAAAGGAATGACCATCCAATCGGATGCATCTCCTTATGTTTCCTTTCACAATCTCCGTTCAAGACTTTTGTATACTCTGGAAGAGTTTCCCCCAGTGAAACAGGGAGCACACCCTGTTTGGTGGGTAGGACATGCATCTATAATGTGGTCCCAGCTGAAACACTTATCTTTTACTCACATAACCTTGGCAAAGATAATTACAATCCACTGGAAACCTCTCATGTCACCTTTCTATCACCACACCCACTGCTCTATCCAGAGAATATTCATTTGATACCTGTGGTATGGTGTTGCACAACACTACTGCTTAACATCTATCACCACTAGCTCTTTGAAAACGAAACTGAACAGAAAGAAAATTAGCATGGTCTTATTCTGTATTTTTACCAAGACAAATGCATCCCAGGACTTATGTCCTAGCCCTCTAGCCCCAATACATATGTAAGAATCACCTAGCTCTACAGTATTCCAGGTTTCCCTTTGCCTGTTCCTAACAAATGAGTACATATGTGTTATATGTAGCAGTGTACTGTCTTCTTTTCTACTTGTGCCCTTATACCTTATTTCTTTTAACATGTGCTTCATTTATAGCATAACTTTATAGCAGATAGAACAAGTGCCAAATATTTCTAAGCAATTCACATCACTCCTGAATTCCTTTACTATGAATCAATACCAGATTCCATCCCAGGCTATTCTGAGCCCCCTCACAACCTTTTATTTTTTCTTCAGACACAGTGCCAATAATTCTATTAGCATTCTTGGAAGAGCCTTGTGAATTGACTTTCACAGTCAGTATTTCTTGCACCAGAAATTTTCATTTCAATGTCACAATGTCATTAATACTCTGTCAGAAATACCCTTGCTGGTGACATTGTTACACACCAGAATTAAGAGAAAAATGCTTCCTGCAGCTGCATCCTTGATGTGTGGTCTCTCAGAACAGTTTATATTGGGTTTTTTTTCCCCTTGTATCTTTTTCTGCTTGCCATTGTGCTCATTTACTGAGTCACATTGCAAAGCTAATGCAGTTAAGACCCTCTATAGTGCTCTTCTAAACGACCTCCAAAGCGAGGCTTAGAAGCACTTTCCAAGTGATAATTCTGTCACTGGAGTTCAGAGCATGAGTGTTCCATGTCCGAGTTCTTGGAGTGGGGAAAAGCGGAGTGTCTCCAGGCTGTTAAGGGCTTACAGGCTTCACCTCACTCACAATGTGCATCAAAGTCACACCTTCCTTCCTTGCCAGCCTGTTTGTGCCTTAAAAGGGACTTGTAGTCTGAGGATAGCTTTAGGATATAGGTTTTTTTTTAGCACTTCAAACTCAAGCTCCTGTGTATCACGTACAAGGATTTAGTTGGGTTCATTCTCGCTTTCAGAATGCTATGAAATTTCTCCTGAAAGTTTTCTCTCTGCAGTCCTACCCTTGCTCCCCTTCTAAGTTCTTCTGGCCTTCAATAACAACTCCACGCCTTCATTCCTTTCATGAAATAAATGGAGATTTCTAGCTTGCAAATCATCTGTCACTCAATTCCTTCTTCCTTAAATTCATGCCTTCACAAAGCCCTTCTTCCACTCTCTGTGCTACTGTAGTCTGTTCAAATTCACTTGCTACTGATGTCTCTTTTAAAAATTGTGTTTATATGGATTTTCTTTTTTTTTTTTTTTTTTGATAATTACATTTTTGTCTTCTTAATGCCACACAATTGTGTCTTGTCAGCACTCTTAATCACTGCACAGACACACATGATCCTGTATGGAATGACAGATTGCTAACCTCCCTCCTTTAGACTGTTACTTTAGAAAGAGACAGGTATTTAAATTATTTCTTTGACTAGTTTCGCCTTTCAGCATAGCTGTTATGCACACAGTTACATCTGTATGGAACTGCAAAGGTCTGTACCAAATGTTTTTTTAAGTGAGTAGTGTTTTTATCTCACTTATTTATCTTATCTGTACTACACATATCTCACTTCTTCCATGTGATGTAGATAAAAATGTGGAAAATGCATGTGGTGTCAGGTATAATAAACTCAGCTCCACAGGGTAAATTGCATCATACATCCTTCACACCTGGATGATACAATAGTAGAACATGGTCTCAACTATTCATATCATTGATGTTGAAGGATAAGCTGTATTTTCCTAGTTCTCTATTTTTTTTTAACACAGTTTCTATTTTTTATAATATAACTGTCATTTGAACATGTATTTTTCAAAGACCAGCAGGTGACTCTAAGCTAAAAGTATTTCTCCTTCACCATTTGTCACACATTATCCCAGCATTTGTAATTTCACACACCTTAATCGCACACCTTAAAGCAAAAATTCCATCTTCACTGTGTCAGAGCTCATTACCAACTGCTTTCTGATGGCCTCATACACTGCTACAGTCAATACTTGCTCTTGAAACCATGTCAATTGAACAAGATCAGAAAATCCTACACTGAAATTATTGTGTGCAGCTGTGAAAAAAATATACTTATTTCCAAGTAAATGTTCTAGTACAGATTTCTAAGGGGTCTGCTTTGAATTATATTTATTAATGACATTTTTTCCTTGTCGTTATCTGCTGTTAAGAAATATATACATAGAAACATAAGAAGACACGTATAAATGCAAGAACTATATAAATACATTGCTGATACATTATCCAATTCCTGAGGGTGGAGTATAAATGAATCAATGACAGCAGCACTACAATGTACATGACAGTCACAGAATCACAGAATATTCTGAGTTGGAAGGGACCCACAGTGATCATCAGATCCAGCTCTTTAGAGAATGGCCCACATAGGGATTGAACCCCACAGCCTTGGCCTTTTTAGCACCAGACTCTGACCATCTGAGCTAAAGTGTCACTTCAGATGCCTAAATTAAAACTGGAAGAAATAGAAATGGAATTTGGATGACCTGAAATGACACGGCCCGCCTTCTCCACCCCGCTCCGACTCGCCCAGCTAGCTCCTGAAGGCGAGACCAGTGCCGAGAGTGGCCCACTTCCAGGATTCAGGGGAACCCGGAATGTGGGTAGGGCTCTGAACCCTCACGGCCGTACACGCGTCCGGGGAGGAGCAAAGGATCGAGACAGAGTCCTTCTGAGGTTCCGGGGAAGCGGGATTTATTGAGGGAGAGAGGACAACCGGGATCGGGGAAAGGGAACCGCAGAAGGCAGGGAACACAGGTGTACAGCAACTTAAATAGGGGCCCTCCCCCAAGGGAGGGTACAATAGAGCACCAATGGCTACAGTTTGGGGGTGTAACATAAGGCAGGGCTGATTATACATACAACGAATAGGGGGAAACATAGGCGGGGAAATACATGTAACATCAAATCATATGCTAAGAAGGGGATGACTGATACAGAAGATACTAGAAGGATGGGGGGGGCTAGGAGGGATTGACATTCTTCGGGGCAGGGACTAGAGTGAGGGACAGGGAAGGTACTGGAAGGTGGGTTGGGGCTTGGGTTGATTGATCAAGGGAAGGCGGGAATTAGGGCAACTGAATGATAACGGGGGGGGGGGTTACAAACAATAGAACAAACCATCTAATAACAATAAAATAACGCAATACAACACTGAAACATATTCATATTGTCTTATTGCATAGAAAACCCAAAGGTAGACAACTACAAGAAAATTTGCATCTCAATAAAGTATTATATGATATTTATACAGGATTATTGCAGCATTTTGTTGCTGTTTCTTTTTATAGCTGTCAGTATAATATCCCATTTCTGGAGTGGAGTTTCCACTGATTATTTTTATAAAAATGTCACAAAGGATTTTGCAGTAAATGAAAATTTCATCTTGTACCCTTCACCATCTGTGACAGCAATGGTAGCACCACATCATTACTACGGTTGCAAGTACAGACAAAGAGAAATAAAACAAATTTGGAGAAAACACAGGCTAAGCTATATTTTTAGATTTTTTTTGAGAACAGTACTAAAGCTCCAAATGTCTATGCTGATTGTATCACATTTCTTCTCATGGCTTTCTTCCCTTCCCTGGCCAGGATTTCATGTGTGAAAAGCAGAATTACTTGCATTCACTCCAATATGACTGGATGAATCAGGGAGGAAGAATTGAGTCCATTTTATAGAATTTCTGTGGAATTCTATAGAACTATAGAATAATAGTCTGACCACCTTCTGGTCAAGCCCTCTCTCATGGTTACAAAGGTAAGGACGTGTACACCTTCCAGGCTGAGGGACTGGAATGTGAATGAGAGCAGTGAAATGTTCCAGCACTAAACAGCTGTCCATTGGAGCTGAACTGTGAAAATATTGCACTGTTAGAAAAGGCCTGCTGGAGATGTGGAGAACAGAAATGCTTTTAGCCAGCATCTTCTGGGGAAGAAAAAAAACCTAAAAGGAATATGGCACTATTCATTCAATCGACACCTGGCACATGCTATTGTTCAGCTGGCTTGATTTGACACTACAGGCTGAAAAATTCATCAGTCATCATGCAGAGATATCACATCACTTTTAACTCTGATTGTGACAGCTTAATTTTAGTTTGCAAAGATGATGACATCCTTTCACATTTTGCCTGATTATTTTTTCAGACTGATTTAGAATCAGTTTCCTTCACTAGTTGGAACAGGGTAAAGTAAAATGACTGTATTTTCCAGGTTTGAATTTAACTTTTGTCTAAGAATGCAAAAGATAACAATTTAAATACACACATACACACACACACACACACACACACACACACACATTCTTTGACTTAAACAATTTTTTTTTTCCACAATTATAGATGTTCCTGACCACTGAAGGTTTGCAGTGAATCTGTTGACTGTGAACAGTGCAGGACAGGCTGTATAGATCTTTCCAATTCATCACATTCCCAAACCCTAAACATTCGTGCATATTAAGATCTAGGGGGCAAATGTGCAGTGAGAAGATGAGGGCGTGGGACTACTGACTACCCACAGCCTTCCAGGATTCTTTTTGTGAAGTGGAAACAGCATTTGTCTATATTCACCTGCCTCTCTGCCTCTTCCTGATGTGTGACTGACTTTGTATAGCCTCAGGGACTGGTTGTAAGCATGAGATAGCAATGGTTTTCTTGGAAAAAAAAAAAAAAAAAGGAAGAAAAAAGCCTGATTCTGGTTTAAAGAAGTAGACTAATTCTGTCTTCTTAAACCTCTAGTGACTAGGTCTAATTTCTTGCTGTGTGATTTTGTTAGTTTAGTTTTCTGAACCTTAATGGAATAATGTAGACTAATTTCAAAAGGAAGAAACAAACAACAAAAAGAAGAGAGTCTGGAAGACAAAGCATCACAAACAAAGGGAAAAAAATCAACCCTCAGAGATATTATCTAGCAATATCCTTTCTATTTGAAAAATTATGAACTAAAGATTTTATGATACTTGCTAGAAACCAACTCAGTTAATTCCTTTTTTTTTGTTCCTATACTGTTCTCCTTCTCACTGCTGTGCTGGAGAACCAGCTGGCCCTGATTTTCTCACCTCTGTGTTATGCCCTTTAGTGAAAAACTGCACTTGGTTGAAACACATTTTTCCCTTCACCTGCTATTCCTACTGGAAATCTCTGCACCTGCAGGCAGGGGTACTCACAGGTACAAGGCAGTTCTTTCCCTGACACGTGCTGAACCTGAAGGATGTGTAATGAAAAGCGTTAATATTCCACTTGTGACAGAGAGGCCCTGGGAATGACCTTCAGAAGGTGCAAACATGAAACTCCCTGGTATTACACAGCTCCCCTGGGACCAAGCTGCTCAGAGCAGAAATTGCAACAGAGCTCACAAAGATCTTTTACTTCAAACTGCAGCCTTGCAGGATCTTAGCTCTGAAGAGGCACTGCCCCTTTCCCAGGAAACCTAATGGTCACCGTGCAAACCTCATGGGATGTGGCTGAAATATCACTCTGCACCCAAGTGTTGCTGTGGCACTTGCTGCTTTCTTTCTACCCCCTGAAAATGCTGAGGATCACTGGGACTCAAGATCTTCATGCTGTGAGATCTGCATTTTTTGGTAGGGCTGGCAGGCAGAACCCTTTCATGGACCAAAGCCTGACCTCGGGTCTCATACTTTGCTGAGGATCTGGCTGCATCCTGTAAACTGTATTGTGCTAATGCAAATAGAAGTCTCTGGGAAATTTCACTCCATGCTATATGACCTATAAATTGTTACATTACAGATTCTTATCTGCCTTAAAAACATTAAGTTCTTTACCTTGTAAAATACACTTAACATTTCCCAGAGATTCCCTGGACTGTGTAGGTCAGGAATGAATTTGATGTGTAACATGCTACTTGTCTAAGTGACACCAATTTTTTTTTATTTCAATAGTTGTTTCAGACAGAGACATTTATTCACTTTGTATACTTAAGAGTATTTCTAGGATGGAGTACAAATGCTTTAACTTATTTGCTTTTGGAATGAAAACTTACTGAACATAATTCATTTATTAATGAAGCTACAATTGTGCAGTTAGTGCTCTACTGAATTGAAACAGATGGAACCAACAGATTTAATATAATTGGCAATATAAGAGTTTCTCATTCAAAATTAGTTAACACATAAAGGCAAATCCTTCATTTAAGTTTCCAACGTTCCACCTTCTGTCTTATATAATAAAGTCTTTTGGGGGTCAGTGTGATTTTGGGTCAGAAGCACAAAGTCCACATACGACCGTGGCTTTTGCACTTTGGAAACCTGAGCAAGCAGCTTCACACACCTGTTCAGTCCTCCATGGGACTAGTGCTGTGCTCCATGCAACAACAGACAGCTTCAGGAGAGAACAGGACAGACAAAAGACAAATTATAACTTTGAAGATTGAAATTTGCTTCGGAAACGTTCAGCCACACAGAATAAACTATCATCTATATCTCTGTGAAACTATAACAAAGCGTGTAATAGCTCCAAGAGAGAGGCAGCATGCAGTACAGTACAAAAGCAGTTTTTCATTTAGATATATGCACTTAAAAGACCCAGAATAAAAAAGTGAGAGCCAAAATATGAGTGGAAGAAAATTGTTCTGGGAAGCCCCAGGGTTCAAAATATGACTATGGAAGACAGCCAGTGAAACCTCATTTCAAATATGTGCAGGTACAGGAAAGGGGTTGGCCGAGGTCTCACTGAAAAATAGAAGAAAGAGAAAGAAAAAATCACAGAAAGAGCATTTTCAAATGCAGATTTGGGAGTTTCAGCACTGCCTACGTTTTGAAGAACAAAGGACTCACAAGGAGATTTACACAAAGGCCAGGATGTCCTTAGGGAAATCTCTGTGGAGGAAAACCATGGCACCTGGTAGTGAAGCTTATTCTGCATATTAAATGAGATCATGAAAAAGCAATTTTTTCAATGATCAAAGTCTCTCTAGAGAACTCAAGAAAAAGCATCGAAATGAGGCAGCAGAGCTACTGTCCAGATTAACTATAACGCTAATAAAAATACTTTACTTTTCCACAGCAGAGGTCAAATATTCTGTAGGTGAAAACTAAAGAAACGTCCTAGGACATCAGTTGACCAGTAGCAGATTCCTCTTTGTAGAAATGAATAATGACATTAAAAAGTTTCCAACTAACTCCAGCCTTAAAGAGAGATGATCTCAGCAGTAAAAAAACCTAATGTTCACTGGCACAGTAATTCAGAGTTTATATAGTCTGGAAAATAAAATATAAAAAAATGCAGCAACTCAGAATCTTCAATTCAGATGATGAGACAAAATATATGTCCTTTGTATTGTACTTTTTGCAGGTAGGTCAACTCTTAATTAGATATGAGTATGTGAAGGTATATTTTTTAACACATAAACATATGTGTGTAAGTGCCTATATACATATATATGATATAAATATAGGAAGAATTTCTTGAAAATCAATTAAAAAATCCTACTGAACTGATTACATAAGAACAAGTTCATTCAGCTTCCAGGAGACCTGTTACTTCTAAGCTTTGAAGTGTAGTGTACATAATCAATGTTGCAGGACAGTGGAGGCACACCACATGTAAAAAGAAAAATCAAAGTATTTAGGATAATAGTAGCAAAACAGAAGGTAATTCTAAGAATGGAAGCATAGCCATAGAGCAAAACTGAATTTTTTATCACTGTGGAAGCTTTTAAAGGAGTTACTGGGAGAAAGTCTTAGATTGTGTATTTAAAGTTTTCAAATATAATTAAAATTTGATAAATATTCAGCACATCCCTTGAAAAATGAGGTAGTGACTGTTTTAGCCAACTGATGGATAATCATTCAGAAAGTTTGTGATCATCCTGTCTATTCTCAGTTTCTGTGCCAATTAAAGTGATTTGCAGCTGTGATGAGGTTACATATACCTATGATTCTGAGGATAACAGGGAATTTTTGGCATGCTAATCATAGACTAGGAAGCTCTCTTTGTAACCTTTCACCTTAGTTTAAATAAATAAATATATAAATAAATATTAATTTTTAATCTTATCTTCATAATGCTTTCACTGAATACCAAAAAAAAATAATGTGACTAATGAGACCACATCTCATTAGCTGGAAGTTCACCACTCAGGGCAAAACCCCAAAATAATTGTTGCAGCATAAAATAAAGAAGGATGCAAGAGAGGTATTCTTGCATCCTTCCCTCTTTCTCTGCAACTGTACATAATTTCCTTTTTATTTGTGAAGAAATTGAAATGGAGAGTCCACACTGTCCTTCAGAGCACGTTTCAGGAGTGAGTCAGAGGAATTCAGCTTTCTTAGGAATTTAACAGAGCCCTACTCTTGCAGTGCTCTGAACATGCTATTATAACATGATTTCTATTGCTCTGTCAGATGAGAAAATTGAAAGACTCCTCTAAAGCCGAGACCAGAAAGAAGATGAAAAGGGAATTAAGCCATAAGGACAAGTCAGGAATGGATCCTGACTACACAGAGTGATTTGGAGCAGATTTGGCTGCATCCCTTTAAGGGTATTTCCTGACAGAGGTCTCCTCCCAGCTGAGCAGAGTGGCCCTGGAACTGGAGTCACTTGAGATAGCACAGAGAATCAGAGTAAAGGAAATGCTCAAACCCCTCCAACTTTAACCAAATGTCACTGCTTTCAGGTCATAAAAGTGATATTCAAGATTTTCAAGATAGTCTAGGTATTCAAGATGAACCATTGACACTGTGCTCCATGTGAGCTTATCATTATTAACAAGCGAATTGTGCACAACACCAGTCAGTTGTGGCACTATCCAGGGAAAAAAGGATTTCAGTAGTACTGGACATAAATTCTGACTGACACAGGAGGCAGCTATTCCTCTTGCAAACAATCAGTTATCTCTGCCTGCATCACACAGAGACAGCCACGGTGGAAGAGCTCTATTTTGGAGAGTGTTTCATACTCAGACTGAGAGGACACCAGCAGTTTTCAAATAAACCTAGCATCAGGCAGCATGTGAGCTCCTTATTAGAACTCCTAAAGAAATGCCCTTTTGCATCTCCAAAGATGTTTTATTTATGAATTGTTTGCTCTCATACAGATTAAGAGATGCAAAAAGTTTAAGTCATAAAAGGTACATTAGTGGCTTTGGATGCTAGTTTTAATTAGGAAAGCATTACACACAAAACACTTCAAAACTATTTTTGCTTATTTCTTTCAAATTTTTAGTAAGGCTTTTTCAATGTCTAGGACCACAGTATGACAGGAAGTCTAAAAAGCTTCCCTCTCTCCAAATTTCACTTAAATGAACCTCTAATTAGAAGAATAAAAGATGAGAAGTTGAACAAGTCGTGATCAGCTCTGGACAGGTTGTAACTATTTGAATTATGTTTAGTTTGATGATGCTTTCTTCCTGCTAATTTTGGCTTTGGCAAAATAACAATAATGCTAACAATCCAGAACCCATTAATAGACACAACCTGTGAGCTCCCAGTACTGAGCAGTCCCTACAAGGATGAGTGTAGATCTCTCACTACCAAAGAAATCTAAAAGAGGATGAAAAAGAAGATAAAAAAGTAGATAGCATGTCCTGGAGATAAACAGCATTTTAGCCCAGGAAAATTAGTCTGTTACTGTATTCCTGAGAAATAAGATACATTTATGTCATGGAAATTGTAAAATAAAGGATGAGAAATTTGATGTAGTATTTACATTTTCCAGTCTGAAGATTAAATCAAGCAAGGTTTTCATTGCCTTCAAAATTATTTTATCCACATCCTCACTTGTATTCCCCATAGATAAAAAAAGAAGCAAGGCCTCAATTCGTGTCTTCTGCTTTCACAAGAAAGAGATGAGATGGCAAAGCTGAAAGCTGTGTTTTACTACATGTGAAAGATTCTTTGCTAATTGAACCTGATAATAACTGAATAAGTTATTAATTACAAAGTTTTGCCATCTTGTGAATGTGCCATGACAGCTTATTTTGAAGTTCGAGTTTTATACTAAATTATATTATAAATGTATTAAGTTCCTGTAGCTAGAGTTTTCTGTCTGGCTTATTTTGTTCTTTCTTCAGAGCATAAGTGTAATTACTTGAATGGTTTAATATAATTGCATTCTAAATGTATAATATTAGGCTTCATTCATATTATTGTAGCTCCTGGCGTCCTCTTAATTAATTGAATAAAAGCAAGTAGAGATATTATTACCTAGTAAATACCTAATTCAACAGTTTCCTAATAGTGGAGAAATCCCACATTCTTTCTTAAAGGAACAATAGTTCCATTACTCCAAGGGACATTAGTTCAGACCTCTGACACACCATTTACACATTTTGACCATATGTGATTTCCAGTTAGTTCACGGTATACAAAAGTTAACAAAAAGCACTTATTATGTTTCCCACAAATAAAGAGAGTATAATTTACAAAAAACAGAAAATTCATCGGTTCAAAGTCCTACCAAAGCTGTGAGATAATAAGTTAAAAGAGGCAGATTAAATAAACTGTGCAGCTGTTGCTGTTGGACCAAGAATTCCTTTTTCTCACATGAATGGCTTTGTCACAGACTATGGAGACATGCAGCTCTCTCTGGCTCTCTGGGAGATTTTCTACTTCACTCGACCTATTTAAATCATAAGGAAATGTCCCACTCACGAAACAAGAGAGAATAATTTTTTTTTTTTTCTGTAAAAGTATTTTATAAAAAATGGAAAAAACATCAAAAGGAAAGATAAAGAATGGGATTTTGCAAAGCCTAATAGCCTGACCATTGAAGGACTTTGATGAGAGCAATAGATTCAAGGCTCATCAAGTAAGGGAAGATATTGAACCAGGGTATTCCATCTCCAAGATGAGCAAATTAAATAGACTTCAGAATTCCCTTTGTCTGCATTTTGTGCCAAAGTTAAAAATAACACAAAAATACTTATTCTCAAAACCAAAAATAATATTTTAATTTAAACTACAGAAAAAAGCTCAGCATTTAAAATTATAGTTAAATTCAATTGGGTGCGATTATCAATAGATTTTCTCTTTTATACTGCTTGGACATATCTCCCCATTAGATCCACAAATGTAAGTGTAATCCTAGGGTGTCATCCTGTGATCCTCCATGAAGAATGAATATAATACTGTAAGACAAATATTTTAACCTTTATCCTGTAAATTCAAGAATTATATTTAACTGTAAAGAATGTTAGCTCAAATTTAAACGTAAAATCTTAAGTATTACTCAAAGTAATACTTTAAAATTTTAAAAAATACTTTAAAAGCAACATATGTTTAATGTTTGTAACTGTCCCATTGTGAAGATACATTGTTTTGCAATTCAGAGTGAAACAGCTACATCACACCTGTTCTAGAGTTGAATATTCAGTGTGTGTATGTAATTATGGGGATGAGGTTGTAGATATGTTTTTGTTAGCTTTATTTTTAATTTTTATGTCAGTATAACTTACCTTGACAGTCATGGCTACTGGAAGGAAGGCACTAATAGACATTATGATCACAGTTCAGTCTACATTGTAAAAGCTACTTGTTCACAGGTACTAGCTTCTGCTTTGGCAAGAAAAATGTTCTTGGTACAGCCCTACTGATGACACCTGGTGCCTTATTAAACAACTACAGTGAAAATTAACTCTTCAAGCCTTAATATGAATGTGGTTGTTGTGTCCAGGCACCCTTGTATTAAAACATAATTTGTATGTTTATATTTCAGCCGTAGCTATTGCATTTATGTATGTCTTCCACAGTTATCAATAAATGCACGAAGTCAGGGTATTCTTTGGTTTGCAGCTAACCATGACATGAGCAGTGGAAGACAAATCAGCAGGTGTGATATCAAGGAAGGGATCAAATTCTTTACTGACTAAGATCTGACATTCACATCTCCAGGAGCAGTAGTAGTGAGTCTGTAACACTCTTTCAGACACAAAATGCATTCTGCACTTATATTCTGTCATTTCACTTCAGCTTTCAGGATATTATCCAATCAAGTTTATCACTCTTCTTGCAAACATGTTATCTGCAAGTCAGCCCGGCTTTTTCAACAGCCTGTCTATGGCAGGAAACGAAATTATTTGCCAGTCCACTGTCACAAGGGATGCAAATAAAAGGACGTGCAAACTGTCTCTGCTCCTGCATGAGAAAAGGTCTTTGAAGCAGACAGGCAGTGCAATGAATAGTACTAAAGGGAATGAATCAACAGGTTGTTGTACAGACTGCTTACCCTCCCAAGCTGAGTGACAGGGTCCTCTTTATCAGCAAACATTGGCCACGGACTGAACACGACCCAGGCCCAGCAGACAGTGTTTATTCTGTTGTTTCTTCTCAATAATTGTGACCAACTCTTCTAATGCCTGAACAGAAACTGAAATTTTGCTGGATCTTGCTTACTTTTAGCTCGGAACTCCCTGCACTGCTTCTAATTTGTTTTCTCTTCTTCTTTTTTTCATAGTTTTTAGATAAACAATAATGTTAAGACCACTGAAGAAAGAATCTTTAAAAAATCACATCATTAAGACTATTCAGGTATTCATGAAGTACAGAAATATGGATAATGACTTGAGCATGTCAGTAAAATGATCATCTGTCCCCAATTAATATTGATATATTGCAGTTGTGAAGGCTTTTAATGATCACATTACTAGGAAATTATTGCTACTCATATAATTTGTCCTTATAATCATGTATTTATCATAGACACAAAAGACAACTTCCCCAAGAGGACTATTAAAGCCCATATTCTTGAGTCTTAATTGGTAGAGAAGACAGTCTTTACACTTCTGTGGGAACAACTGTCTTTTTGTCAACACAAGTGTCTCTTTTTAATTACAGCCTATATATGCTACATATACCGTATGTTTTATGGGCATGGGATATTACAGCATTTCTGAAAAATATCTGCATGAGGTGGAACAGATAATCAGTTAGGCAAGAATCAGCCTGAATAACTTTCTGAAATTGTCCTCAGAGGGAAAAGTGATGAACCAAAAATATTAATAGTTTTTTTTTCTCAGCCTAATTTGGTGACCAGTTCTGTATGAGGCTATTCAATCACAAGTTAGCTCTGTAGATCACAGCTCCAAAATAATGCCACAGGTATTTGAATGGTGTGCTCAATAGATTTCAGACCACTGAATTTTATAGGCTTAAAGATTAAATGAAGACACTGCTGCTAATCACTAAATCTCACTCTGCAAAATTAGTTCCCTTGTCTCATATAATTGCCTGCCTGTCTTCATAAATAGATTGCAACTGAGTGTTGTATCTCTCATCTAGTTATATCTGTAAACTAATCTTACACATGGCCACTTGATATACTTTTTATTATGATTAAAAATCCTGGAGTCCTGGTGTTATAGTTTGTTGGCCATGTAATTTAGAGAGTTATACAAGGGATCCATTTCCCCTGCAATTACAAAACATGTCAGACTTGAGGCCCACTAAATGTGAAACTCAGTGTGTGTGTTCCTGCCCTCCTAGGACAGGCCTAGCCATCAATCTCAGAGGGTATTTCATTTATAAGGACTGCAGTATCACACACAGACATAAACCAGGAACTTTGAATTGTGAAGCCATTGTTGCAGCTGCCCTTTTCTTTTGGTTGATTGGTTAAAGAATATTTACTGGTTAAATTCTGCTCAGACAGGCCCAGTGATATTGATGGTTGCACTAATTATTAAATTAACATGAAGAGAACGCAGTTTTTGATTAAATTTTCTAACTCTGAAACTCCTCTTGGAAGCAGAGACACCGTGGCAAACTGGGCTTTTTCCCACAGAGGAGGCAGCAAATTCAGTGTGAACCTGCAATGTGGGTTAAGGCTGCATGTGCAAGGGAGATGCAGAGACAAATTTGACAGGGCTCAGCAAGGGATGCTCCCTTTTGGCACACGGCAGGGGGTTAGCATCACAGCTCTGCAGTGGGAAAGCCAGGACAGGACACAGCCCTCTCAGCTCTGCCTGGGATTGCTGGCAGGTGCCCGTAGTCAGCACTTGCCAGAAATTGGCCCCACGTGAAGCAGCAGAGACAGGAAGTCTCCAGTTTTGCTTTATTAGCTGTGTATGACAAGCCAAATGATGGCTTTGTGTCTCCCTGTCCCTAGCCCTGGTATTACTGTCCAGGCAGTGCTGGATAATGAGACTGTACATAGCTCACTCCTCCAGGTCTCTCGTGAAATCACCAACTCTCCCTTAACTCTCATAAAGATCATTTGGAAGATTGACTGGATCTTTTTTGCCTTGGGTTCTGTGCTTTTATTATACAATGCACAACTTTTTTTTTTTTAATTTTATTTTTTAATATAGTTCTTTATTATAAAAAATACTTTTTTATTATTATGTTTTTCCTTGGGGATGTTTTTTCGTGTTTACCTCTAATTGTGTGTCTAGATTCCCTCAGGGAATTTCACTGGGCTCTCTAACATGTGTCCAGCTTTATAAACTAAGATTACAGGTCTGTTCTGTATTACCCTTCTACCTAGAATAAGTTACTTATATGCAACTTTATACACACATACAGAATAATTGCTAACTATCACTTTTTCTTTCTCTCAAAAGTTGTCAGGATTATTTTTTTGAGTTTTTTTGGTTTTGCTTCTTTTTTTTCTTTTTTATAAAAATAAAGATAAAAACATATATGTCCTGACAGAAATTACAGCCATTCTTTGCAAGAGATGCAAAATAGCTGATGGCCCAGCAAACCCCAATGAAACCACTTAATGCTCAGCAGAAGCCTAGCCCAATTTTCATTCTAAGGCAAATTATAATTTCAAGGTAAAATGTTTACACTGTGCCTGAAGCTGGAGAATACATTTTATCTTCCAAATGGAAATATGAAAATATTCCTACATATTTTAAAGTACATTTTGTTGAATAAAATCAGTAAGTGGACTGATATATTTTCCTCTTTCTTTTTTCCTCCTTCTTCTCAAAACCAACCAAGCAAACACACATGCATCAACCAAAACTAAACAACCCTAAAAACCAAGCCCAATCTGTATTGAATACCTATATCCTTCAACTAAAAATTAAACTCTTAGTCCCCAGAAGATTTTCAATATAGTCAATAAAACAAAGAAATAGAAGTATAAAATGAAGGAAAAACAATGTGGCATAACGTTATTCTGTGGAGTATGACAATCAGAATGTTTGTTCCACTAGAAGGATTCTAATTCTGAGGATTTGAAACCAAGAGCATCATTCTCAGACTTAAAAAAAACATGTTCTTACCCTCTAGTCACAGCACAGCCCAGGTCATCTGCTCTCAGCCTTTCCTGCTGACACGATCATCCCACATAAATACTTGAACTCCCAGGTGAGGGCCTCGGTTGCAAGGTTAAGGAGTCATGCTAACCTATTTGCTCATGGGCTCAATTAACACTAGGGGTATTATATATTATGACCCATCTCCAGTAGGAAATATTGCAGCTGTTTGAATTCTAAATACTCTGAAGTCTGTTTCTTATGACAATTTTCTGAGGGCAAGAGATCTTGGGTCAAAACCTTGATTTGAATTAGGTTTTGCTTGTCTCCCTTTGCATGGGCTTTTTCAGTCTGGGATGAAGATTTTCGGTTGCTTTTTGTTGGAGCTGGAAAATGTGTTAAGCAAGCACTGAGTTAGAAGGGAAGCTTGAGGATAACTTGGGTCAAAGGCTGGTGCACTTTCTGTGCAGCAAGAATCTGATCTTCTCTCCTGGAAAAGCAAAATCAGAAGAGTAGCAGAGAAAAACAAATAAGACCATTTCCTGCCCTACCTGATAGTATCTCATTCTCGTGAGAGCTGTAAATTCAGGTGACTTTAGGCAGTTGGTGGTCCAGCTGTAAATTTCACAAGATGTTTTTTAATGTGTCAGGAGATGCAGGGCTCAGAACCTGTCTCCTCTCTGTGCCTCACCACTGTATTCTGCACAAATTTCTTCCAAGAGGCGAAAGATGGGCTACATAGCCCAGGTGTTGTAAACACTTTCTGAACTCACCTCTGCTGTAGCAAAGAAACCTTAATTGATCACAGAGAGAAGTGAAGGCAGTGTAAAGATGGGTGTGAGGTGACAATCCTCTCCTTGGTGTCCAAAAGATACTGTGGAAAGGTGCCATGTTTGGAGAGGCTGTGTCAGCTTCATGTCATCTCAGGAGAGTATTTCAAATGCACTTAAGTGAGCTGATGTTTGGGGCAGAACCACCAGGAAGGAACAAAGATGTATTCATTGTCAAGAGTGCCTGTTGACAACTTGGGAGTTGTGACATTAATTGCAATTGTCACGTCCTTCCTCCTTTAAGGGGGCCTGGAATAAATTTGGATTATTAGCTACATTTAAGGAAAACTGCGTTTATTCCTTTTTTTTTTCCTTTTTCTTTTATTCCTTCTGCACTGCTCTTCTTGTCTCATGTGTTGCATCTATGTTCTCAGACATCTGTGAAAAGAATATAGTCATATCTTGTTTTCCCTGTGGCACAGCAGTGCAGGGATCTAAGTTCTACTGATCTCAGCACTAAAGACATCACTATGCTTCTTGAGTCAGGTGGCTCACTAGCTGGATTTCACATCAGAGACAAATAAATGGAGAGAAAAAACAGTAGTGAGAAATGTTTTCTCATCTGTGTGTCTGGAGACACAGCTTGACATCACTTTAACAACTGCAGAGTTGACTTGAGCTGCAAAATTTGAATTCATAGCCTCAGTTTTCCTACAGTCCAGGATACGCTGAATTAAAAGTTTTTTTTCCCTTAAAAGTATTTCCTTTTGTCTTAGAACCTTTCTGTTCCCCTGAGGTGTCTGTAGTTACTAAGTAGCTTTTAACTGCATTGAAAAGGCAAATGAGTTAAATGATGTAAGGATTTCATTCCTTTTTTTAACGAAAGAAATGAGAAAATATCTCCTATAGCTGTCTGACAGGTTGCATGCCAGTTTCAGCTAGATTTGATTTAAGGCAGACAAGTTATAAACCCTGAAAAATGGGGTTTGTAATGGAAACAACTGACCCTGAACTTCAATGTCATGTGCACAATGCTATAATAGCTGCTACTTGGCACTCACTTTCCATCTCTCACTTCAGTCAACAGATAAAAAAAAAAATGCTGCTCATTTATTAGCTTTTAGGTTTTTAGGCTGCCCATGCATGGGCATTCAATTTCTCCTCTTCTTATGGCTGCTGCATAACCCACCTCAGAGACTCAGATCAGAAAGATGTTAAGCTTGACTTTGCTCCTTCTGAAGTCAAGGTGGCTGCATGCAAGACTGTCGAACTGCACATAAAGTTTTGTGGGCTTGGAAGACTTCCATAGGTTTGGTCAACATTAAGCAATTTGTTTCCCAGACCTTATTCAACATTTCTTAAATAAGAAAGTACTGTGTGTAAAGAAATATTGTGGTAATATTACTCAATATCCCAGTGGACTAAGGACCAGGATGCTTCAGTGGGAAATGGCAATCTCCCAGAAGGATAGCTGGAATAATCTGGGAAAAAAGCCCTGTGACTATGTTTGTCCTGCTTTTCCAGCTCTTGAATAACGAATGGCCACCTAATAAGCACCTAATAAGAGACAACTCTTTCTATCATATCAGGATATCAAAACAGATGTGGAAAAATGTTTTATGACAAAACAGTTTTTTTCCTTTATTTGGTAAGAAAAAGTATTTGGAAGTTTTGAAATTTTATCATCTGACAATAATTTTAACATAGTCTAAATCATAGCAAAGAAGACATTAATTGGTCCCAAGGGACACAGAAATTCAACCAGACAACCAAGTAAGTGAGAAATATTTTTTATTCGAAAGCTGGCTTTAGGATAATAGCTTTTATGCCCAAGAAATAAAATCTTTAGGACCGAGTGTAAAAAAAAAAAAAAAAAAAAAAAAAACCAAAAAAAACAAAAAACAAAAAAAAAAACCAAAAACAACCCAAGAAAACAATCCCCTAAAATATATTCAATTTCAATGGGATAAACTAGAGCTGGGCTAGAAATATTAACTATGTGCCAAGTTGAACCATGCCAAGCATGTGTAATACCAATACCCTGTTAGGATTTTACTGAATTTTGGCTTTCTGAGAAGCCAGCAGCTTTCAGACTTCTGAGGAAGTCACAACAGGTCACACCTATTCACTGGTGCAGTTTTACTGGCTTCATCTGGTTCAGGCCATCATAGCATCAACAGGATCCTATGGGAGCATTTGATGATGATTTAAGGAACCAAACCACAAATATTCTGATAAACCAGCTATTTTGAGCTTATATTTTTGTTAAAAAAAGTTTACCTGGCACAGGAATCTCCAAGAAGTACTGATACTAGAGATACCAAAGAGAAGCTTGTATTAAGCCTGTTTCAGAGCAGACAACAAAAATAAAGGCTTAACACTAGCTTGTAAAATTTAAGAGAGTAATCTGTAGTTCTGTGCACTTACAGAACATCTGTTTTTAATCAGAGAGGCAATGCTAATTTCCAAATAATACCACAGAGCAGTCCTTCTCATTAGGGAGTTGACCTTTTCCCAACTGATATTAGAAAAAACTCTCTTATCTCCATACATTTATATGCAAATGCTGAAAATCTATTGGTCTCAGAAGTTGTTAAAGTGCATGTGATCTCCTCATGTCTGGAGTCCACATCTGACCCAAATGACACTGAGTAATGAAAAAAAGAAAAAAAGCTTGTCTCTATGCATTAGCAGTCTAACTTTAAACATTTATCTCTAGTGCACCTTTGAAAAATTAAATGTTCCTTCCAGTAAAGCAGAGGAATTAATAGCAGTTATGTTTAAAGGCTGCTTATGTTGTTTAGCAGGCAGTCTTTTCTAATGTCAAGTTAATGAGAATGCCAATCAAGGAGGAATACTGCATGTGAAGACATGCAAATGAGACATTAGCATACTGAAATTGCTGTCATCTTTACATCCTGCGATGTGCCAGTCTGTGAGAACTTCTTCAAGAAACACCCAGATTTCAATGGAAAAGACAAACTTAAGTGGTTACTAATTCACAGTGTTTGTTGCTTCCATGACAGCTGAGGGAAGAAAGCAAAACCAGAACATGTTCAAGCATAACTTTATTTTGTCTAATCTGCACAAAAAGCACAGTTCATGACATCTTGAGCTGACTGTGATTGTAACCAAGTAATAATTAAATTGGAAAAACTACTCAGTGATCCCTGAAAGCCATGAATTACAGAAATAGCTCTGGTGAAGCCCTGGACTTAATGCACATTGTGCAAACAGTTTTAACTCAAAAATTCTTTCTCCAGACTCTGCACAGAGGCATTTGTAGTACTGTCATATAATAATTAAGTGCCAAAGATAAGTTTGCCCTGGTGATCAGTAATTGGGATGTCTCATCTGCATCCTGCTGCACTGAACCTATGTTTTTTTTTATTAAAAGACCTATTCTGGTTAAAGTTTTTAGGGGAATGGAAAAGGGAAAAATGGAAAGGATGGGAAGCGTATGACTACTCTTGTGGCTTTATGCTTAATAGAAAAATACTTTTTGCTCCAAAGGGCCTGATGTACATCTATTGCAAAGCTGCCTCTTCCCAAAAGTTCAACACTTGTTGAGGCTCTGGTTTACGTCTTCACAGCACCAGTATCCACAATGTATCTGTGAAAAGCTATGCACCTATTTTCTATTTGACCTGACCTAATACCTTTCTTGGGAGAATACTTTACATTCCAGAAAATTCAAATTTACTTATTTGATGTGGGAATTTTGTCTAGGTGTTTTATTCTGGATTGAAAACTCCAAAGTTACTGTCTTTTTTAGTTGCATTTTCACTCTGAAAATCAGTTTCTATCTCTGCTTTATTTACAATTGTTTAAGGAGAAAGATTTATCTTAATGCCAGCTGAGTTTAGAATTATTCATGCTCTAATAATTATCGAAAGGTAGCCTGATGACTGTCTTACTACTTTAAAGTGTTTCATTAATATAAAAATTATTATTTAAATATGGTCTCAAATGTAAGATGCCTAAGGCATATGCCATGTACACATAGTATGCATTTCATTTTTTGACATAAATTTTAATTTAACAGCATTATACTATTCCCTGCCTCGCCCACACACTGTTCTCCTACACTTCCTTTTTAATTTAATGGCAATTTAGGGAGTATTTTCATTTTCCTACAATAGTGATGAAAAAAGAATGCTCAATCCCTCAATGAATTCCTTTCTTTACTTGTGGAAAATAATTTTAAGAAGGCACATTACATATTTTATGATTTTGTTTGCATTTCTGGTCTCATCAGTGTAGAAAAGGAGGTTTCATCTATGCTTAAAAAAAAATAGAGTCAGTAACACAAAACATGGAAAGAATAAAAATGGTTACAGAGCCTCTTCTGTAAAGAGAGGGAGAGTGTCCTTGGAATTTCCTTTTCCTTAGCACAGTAAAAATTTAGTTTATTTACAATAATGATGACTATATTTTGGTAACTTGTAATTTTTTTTTTCAGTACAACCTGAGTTAATTTAAGTTCTTCCCTCTCTCTTCATCATATAGGGAGGCTAAAACCATAACGTTTGAGTAGGATACTGTTAGGGGTTTTGTGGTTTGCTTTTTTTGGTTTTTTTTGTTTTTTTTTAATATTGAAAGCAAGCAAAGCTTGGCTCAAGCTGCAATTCTTCAAAAACCAATAAGGAATGTGCCAAATAAATGCACAATGGAGAGAGAAGCTGAAAGTCTCAGCCTCCCTCCTTGTGCTCCAGCACTGAGAAATTACTGGCAGCCCTTGGCTTTCCTGCTCTGTCCTGTGCCCTTGCCCAAATGGAAACTCTCCCAAACCATGGAGCTCTTGGTCCCTGGATCCATCCAGCCCCTCACTCCCAGTCCCTGTGGAATTTCAGCTGAGGTGTGTTTCCCCAACACTGGGAATCTGACTGGCTGCCTGCTCTGAAAGACTACAAGCCAGTTACTCCCACTGGCCCAAACTGGCTGCAGTAAAGCTTTGTAAATCTTTCTCCTCTCCTTTGCAACAATGGGAGGCACTGCTGAATTAAAGAAAACCAAAGTTTAACATCTTGCCATTTAAGTAAACTGTAGGAGGTGGCACAATTCCAGTGTGTGTTAACAGTAAAATTGAAGACCCATAGAGGTAAAAAACCCACTTTGTTGTACCTTTTGGCTTTCACAGGAATGTGTCCTACATTATTACCTGAATTCCCTGGAACTGTATGGATGCCTTGTTGCAGATCATTGCCCTTGTGCCTGGAGAAGTATCTGTTAAATGAACAGTGAGAGAGACAGTGGTTTTATATCAACCTCATTATGTGTCAAATTAATACAGTCAGATCTTAAAACTCATTCTCTAACTTGCCTGCTATCCTGCTATGCTTCCTGAGCAGTCCAAACCCTGTTTCAAATCCTGTAGGCATCTCACTGCCAGTGAGATGTTTCTTCCTGGTGTTGAAAATGCTCCTTTCCATAAACCAGTGGTGACTTGGAAAGCCCCAGAGGCCATCACAGAGTTTACTTGCAGCATATTTCCTGGTGTAAAATACCTATTTTATACTATCTATTTTGATGTTTCTCTAGCATAGTATTTATTTATTATCTTTTGGGCTTGGTTGTTTTTGGTTTTGTTGGGATGTTCTTGGTGGTGTTTTTTGGTTTTAACTGTTGTTTCTGAGATTATTTAAAGAATGATTCTGCTTATGATGTGTGTATCCTTAACAGGAAACAGATTTGTAATAGCAATATTTTCTCTATTCTGAGCTTTGTTGGAGATGTGTAGAGTTTATGGGACACTGTGGCAGTCTCTGTCAGAGTGAAAATTTTTGCTCAGCCACATCAAAACCCCAGGGACAGATACCAGGGAAGGACTTTTCGGAGCAGGTACTCATTTTAGCATTGCAAAGTTGTTTGGCAAGGAAGCACTAGAGACAGATAAGCTTTGGGAAGAGAAAGTCAACATTAAGAATACAAAGAAAACTCAGGAAATTATCTGTAGAATAAAATTAATTTCACAAGGAAGGGGCTATGTCTGCAGAGGTAACTTCAGTGATGAGATATATGGGAAGAAAAAAACTGTTTGAGTTGAACAGAATTCCCCAAGCCTGACAGTTTTTAAGAGGCATTTGGACAATGTCCTTGATAATATGCTTTAAGTTTTTTTGCCAGCTTTGAAGTTTGAAGTGTCAGGCAGCTGGACTGGATGATCATTAGATGACAATTGTAGGTCACTTCCAGCTGAAGCAGTTTCCTATTCTTTTCTGGTTTGTGCTGTTCTATAGAAGATGGGAGAAAGGAGAAAAGGCAGTTCTTCTTTCCATCCTGATGGAAGTATTGCAGGCACGATTTTCTTTCCATTACTCCATTTAACCCAGAAAAAGTTATCCTCCCTGCTTGGGAGAAGCTGGAGACATGACAGAACCCCAGTGTCCCAGGGAAGGTTGTGACAGCTCTTTACCAGTGCCTGCTGAACTGAGGTAAACTGGGGGTTACCAGCAGCAGAGCTCTCCTCCATCCTGAATGGTGAAACACCTGTGGCTTAAAGTTCACAGGCTTTCCTAAATAGTTGGAATGATCTGAAATTGCCATTAACAATTGGCTTGTGTAACACAGGAAGATCACTAAATCATTAATCCATTAATTTTTGTGCTCTGGGAACCAGAGGATAAACACTGATCATGAGTTACTTAGCAGGTATTTCTATATATGGATCATTTACTTATATCTATATACATGCTGAATTTTCTTAGAAATTTCTGCAGCCTTTTCCATTTTTTTGTCAAGAGTTTAATATTGTTCTTGTCTCATTCAGAAATTGTCTATTTGATAATTTGATTAATTGATGCTTTGTTAATTTCAATCACTTCTTGCCTAATTTTCAGTTTTCAAAATAGTTTCCAGCTCTTTTCAATGATCTTTGAAATAATCTGACACAAAATAAAAAAATTTAAAAGTGAAGAATTTCAGTGGTAGAAAACCTAAAAGTGTTGGCTTTAAGGGAGGGAAAAATGATAGCATAGACTTCTTTCCTTTGATTTCCATCACTGTGGAAAAAAAAAAGTTTTTGAGCCCATAGGAGTTTAAATATTAAGGTAGTAGTGGCCTGCTATGGGAAAAGAAAAGCATGCTTGGAGTGTTGTTCTTAATTCCACAGTCTACAGTGGATACACATAGTCTGTGAAACATTAATAAAGTAAATATATATTCTTTAAATAAGATATGATGCTTCAGTAAATGAAAGAAAATTTCTATAATAAAAGCTGAGGACTTGAATCTGATTCAAGCAAACTCAAGCACAGCAGAGGGAAGGAGGAGAGGCTTCATTCCACTGACAGTTTTTGGAAGCTTTCTGTCTTCGGAGCACATGGAAAGACAGAAAACCTTTGCAGCATCCCCAGAACAGATGGATAGTGTCTGATTAAACTTGAACTGGATGAGTGTTAGTTTTCAGGGATTTCGGGGAAACACTTTTCAAGTGTTTCTGGTTTTGTCTTCAGGTGGGGTTTTGGCCTTTATTTTGTTTCACAGCAGCAATAATTAGGCTTTTTCTTCATAACGTTTTGGACTTCTACTTCTATCCACATGAATCCACATGGATTAAATATTTTCTTTGAATTTTCTGGTTGCAGAAGAAGAAACTACACATGACTAGGAGAGTACAGGACCATCTCAATTTCCATTTGTATTTCTTTTATGTACATAGATGCAGTTTTGAGATGATCCTTTTGAAAAATGCAAATTGAGAGTGAAACTTTGGCAATTATGCTTTCCCAAAGCTTCCTTCAAAGTTATCACCTTCATTCTTTCTCCTAGCAATAATCTGCAGAGTCTAGCAATAAAAGATAAATATAGAATTTAATGGTAAAACCCCTTGTCTTTGGAGTAGCTTTTTTGGTACAAAGACCCTCCACTCTGTGCAGCAACTATTGAAAAGTACCAAGAACTTTCACACAAAATGATCAGATAGGTAGTTTATTCTCTTTATGTCCCTTCATCTAATTTGAGCAGTCTGCAAGCCTTCTCAATGACAGCTGTGTCTAAATACCCATAAAAATAGCAGCAGATTGCAGAAAAGGTCAATAAAATGCAGAATTGAGAAAATTTTCTAAATTACTAAATTTCAGTTTTCCAGTGCAAACTCACATTAAGTAATTTTGTGAGCTTTAAGAGGCAATTTTTAGTTATTATTTCCTGGTTTTCCCCATGTCTGCACACAAGACAAACTTGTGCTGGGGATTGTAGGTTCTGCATGGTTGTCTAGTTCCTTTGCTGACAGCAAAAGAATGAGTTCTGTTCTTACCCAGTCAGGGGACTTCACTCTCACATCTGAAAAATCTCCAATATATTTTTTAATTCCTCACCCCATAAATACCAGGTCATGACTGTCCCAATTATCCTTTGCTTCTTTCTTTCACCTTCTTTTCACAAACCCTACAGCCTTTTCTGTTCTCACTTCCAGTTAACTTCTATTTTCTTCCTTTCAGTGAACTATCTCTTTCTCTTTGTAATAATCCTTTTTCTTTTAATAATCTCCATCATCCCACAGTCACTTTCCTGCTTGTCACAAGGAAAGGGACACTCAGAGGACAGAAGATGCAAACAGGAACCTAAACCAGAGCTTTCCATAGCTCACAATGTCCTTGACTGGCCCAGAAAATCTCAATTTGGACAATGAATCTCTCTATGAGACAGCAGGAAATATTTGCTTTTCTACATCACCATTCAGCACTTTTTGTGGTACTGATAGCATGAAAAGGAAAACTAGGGCAATATTTCTAGAGAGAAAGAAAAATACGAGTGCTGCAATCCTGCCTCACCACACCTGCTGATCCATCCTGCATTTAATTTTCTTTCTATTCATGCTCTCCCTGCCAGCAGGGAAAGCTAAATAATGTCAATGTCTTCTCAGTTATCCTTATCACAAATGATCATTCTGTGTGGCCTATGTTAATCATTCTCACCCGTCTCCCTCTCTCACTATTAGATTAATAGTTGCCAATTATGCATGCTCTCCCCTGCACAGCTATTGTTTACACATTCCCTAATTCTCTTCATTAGACCAGTGAGTGGGCATAATTATGGTTATAAGTTATCCATCCATTTTCTCAAGGACAGTGAGAAATGTAGTACAGCCAGAGTTTGGTTTCATGATAGCATCTAGGACTAATAAAAAAGAAACTTAGGCTTTACAGAGCCTCATCACATCCAGTGGGAACATTTATCTCATGCTCGTGGTGTGTGTTCAGTATGCAAATTCACAGTAGTTTTAGAAATTTTAGACACACAGAGAGATGTGCCTGCTGCTACCTTGATCCTCACCACTTGCCTTTTTAATGGGGAGAAAATGTGAACGATAACTTTGCTTTTGAGCATGTAATAGCTAAGGCAGATAATGAGTGGTGGCAAGCTGCTCAATATTTCTCTCAGAAGTTTTGAGAAAAGCTGGAGGCTAAAGGTGATAGAAAGGACAAACAAGGGGCACGTTGCTTATTTACTGAGATGAGTAATCAGAACACTCAATTGGAATTTAGCTAAAAATCTTAGTGAGTGTCAGGGAGGACTTTAAAAAATGAAAGAATGACTTCTGTTTTCTTTCTGGTTCTTTAAGTTAATCACTTTGGTCATCTGCTCTATAATGTGACTCCTTTAAAGGTGTCTAACTTCTTCTGCTTTTTTCTCCTGACTTAAGAAAAGAGTAATTTTCTTATTCCTAAAAAGATACAAGTGGGGCTTGTCAAGGAGAATAAGGAAAGCTCTTCTTTCTTTAAGCAAAGCTTTCAAAAGGGATCTATTCCAATACATAAAAGCCAAAAAATGTTGTTCAGTATCTCATTTATTAAAAAGATAGAAACAACAAACATTTGGTTTATATTTCTAATTAGCAGATTTTCTCAAATAAAAATAATGAGGCATATTGAACAATTAGTTAGAAGTGCAAATCTCTCCATAATTCAAATCCAAAATTTATTTACAAATAAGATGGTTTGCCCAGTCCAGGAAAAAAGGGTAAATACTTTGTAATTAATTATTTTTCATCTGAAGCTCTCATTTGAGCAGTGCATACAATGAAACAGCATGCGAGAATCCTTTTCCAAAATGGGCAGAAAATTAACTGTTCATGGTACTAAATTAGCACTTTTTAAAAGTCATCCATGCTTTATATTTCAGAAGAACACTGATCTGTTAATCCTACAATCTATTCAGTTTTTTATTCCTTAAAGAGTTTCAAGTGTCTGCTGCCATTTCCTATCCAAATAACAGCAGTGGCCCATATGCTTCCCTAGTGAGCCAATTCCACCATGGAGCATTTGTGTGGTTTGACTTCTGGGAGGCTCTGCAGAACAGACACTAATCCTGCAGTTTGGAGTTACTGGGTAATTTTAGCAGCAACTTGTGCATGAAGTTGAAGAATCGTGGTGCAGTGGACAAAACACATGGAAAATGTTGTTAGGAAACCACTATTCCAGGGAAATTATTTTGACAGAATATACCTATTCCTCCAGACAGGGTCATATAGACAGTGGCCAGCTGTGTGTTTGAGACCTGAAATATACATACCTGACCAATTGCTTCTTGAATTTCTGCTGTTCTAGGCTATCTTAACTTCTTTCATTGGTAACTCATGCACACTTTTTTTGCCCATGCCTCATTACCCTGCATACATAGACTTACAGTTTGCACTTCTGTGGCATTTTGTCTCTCAGTGAGAGGGTTTCCACGTTTATCCTCCCTGACTGCAAATGCTGCATTTGGGGCTTCTCAGTAAGTTCAAAGCCTTGAATGATTTACTGAAGCTGGACTACTTTGAGGATAAGAAGGAAATTAAAGTAAAATGACAAAGGAATAAAATGGTTAGGATTTCTTCTGTGCCATCTATAGTGATTAAAATCTGGTCTGGGCAAAGTGGTCCATTATTTCTCCTGTGATCTGTGGTCTAGACTTTCATTTATAAAAGGTGCACAAGGGTGTATCCCCACCAAATTTCACCCTGCAGATCACTTCTATTCATGAAAGAAAAGGCAGCTGAAGGACAAAGTAAAATGTAGCAACACAAAACAAATTATGGATCTGAAGCAGTAGACTATCTGTGCTTTTATTGAAATGAAAGTATAATACACAAACAAATTCACACTTATAGACTGATCTAATGCCAACTACACTTGACAGGCTTGACATAAGAGCACTCCATTCTGTGATCAAATAGCTTGGATTAAATATGAGATATGTGCAAATAGATGTGCTGGAGACAAAGGATTCAAAGGCATGGAGACAAAATATCTCATAAATTACTTTCTAATTCAAGAAGCAATATGTACAGACCAATTAAAGATGCTGCCTATGATGCTGCCTGTGAATTAATATGTCTGATAATATTTTGGTAAATATGCTCTTACTCTTTTGAGTTTATTTGGGTTAGAAGAAACTCAAATAGCTTGCAGCTGAATAAGGATTGCATTCAAAAAAGGAATACTGTCTTGACAATAAATCCAGTTCTTCTGTTATGAAGTGACAAACTATGTTGTAATTATCTCAAAAGTATCTTGTGGCCTTTTAACATTTACGTCTGAAATTACGCATTCCATCCAAGCAATTCCAGTGGAGATCTATATCAAGATATTACTGCTACAGGCTCCCATTTAAATGTTATTTGGGGCAACGAGATCCACAGGGTTAATTAAGAAAGCATTATATAGTCCACTACTAAGGGATGGCCTAATGACTCCAGGCCGTAGGGGACAGAACCAGTTACACAAATATTGGACCTGAGAGGATGGTTTAATGGGGGCAGCAATAAAGTGAGAGCAGAAAAATTTTACTACCCACTGATGGTCAATAGCTTTCTTAACACAACATCTGTGACAGCCTGGATGACTGTGACCATCAGCAGTCACCCTGAGTTCAGAATCTTGTGAGTAAGAGTACCAGAAATATTTTTACTCTAAAGCAAATAAGTCACTTTGAGCTTCTGTCTGTGAGATATTGCCCCTCTTCTGTAAAAAATCATTGAATCAAACAATTCAGTTCAAATTATTCTTTACAGAGGGGATGGGGTTAATAAAATTGTGTTAATTTAGTAATCTATCTGATTTACTAATGCAACACTAGGAGTGGAAGCAGATTTTAAGACCATTCTTAGCACTTGAAACAGTTATCTTGAGGTCCAATAAAACCACTTAAGAACTAATTTATTTTAAAAATTATGTGAAAAGAATGGGCATTCAAAAATGGAAGACTTAACTTTGATGCAAAGTGAACAGGTAGTGATTTCACATAAATCCATTTTTACAATATGAAAATACTAAGCCAGGGAAGCACTGAAGGTATGTTTTCATCTGAAATAATTACAAACTCTGCCTTTTTGCTCCCATAAGAATTGAAATTTATCAGGATTATATTTCTTACATTCAAGAACTTAGGGGTATTCTAGTTCTTCTCCTTACCTACTCCCTGCTCCATCCACCAATTTTTTTTTATTTACTACCATTAAAAAGTAAAACTCTTTCGAGGGCTGATTTATTATTTATATTAGCTATACTTTATCGACTTCCAGGCAGAAATCAGATGTCTGCATTATTGTCAGTTTCAAATGAGTGGGATTTCCCTCTCCAGTATGCCTCTATTGAAGTTGTGACCCTTGTGAACCCTCTGCAGCTCAGCTTTTGTGATTAACTTGTGAAGTATGGAAGGTAAAAGCAAACCTTTGCCTTTTACCTTTTACATCTCAAACCCAAAAGCAAACAGAACTTGCTAAAAAAAAAGAAAAAGTTCAAATTTTACCAGCTCTCCTGGTGAATTCCTGAGATGTGCTAAAGGATGCAAACCTTTTCACAGCATTAGAAGTAACAATGAAACACTGATCTCGCTTTTAAAATGATGGAGTAAAGCATTTGACAGGCCTAGAAGGGTCTAGATGACATCTAAATTTACCATGATCTGCTATACTAATAATATTTACTGACTGCCACAGTGACATCAACACTGGAGCCTCCTACAGAAGCAACTGGAGTCAAAATAAACCTGATCTTACACCTACTGAAATTAGAAGGAATGTTGTATATTTTCGGAAGCTGACTATTGCTTTGGATTAAACCTAAAGACAGTCAAATGAGGTAGACATTCTCTATACCTGTCTCCTAACCAGTGAAGCAAAAAAATGAAAGGTGAAGCTGGAAAGATCAAAATAACACAATTTCTTTCAGTTAATTCCAGTACAATATTATGCTTCCCAGGATAGAAGGTTATCTACTTTATCTGAGAAAATTACCCAATTCATTTCTTTTCTGGCTTCCATGATTCTCCTGTAATACATGTAGGACATATTAAACATCCCTGTAAATATAACAGGAATCTTTTCTGTATGTTGAATACATGGAAAATAAATTTAACTATTTGTGTGGTCTGTATAGCCACCATGGCCACTGCAGACAACCCACGGGGAATATTACTGACAGATGGGATCAAGTCTGTACCACTGTATTTTATATTTCACTCCACGAATTTTACTAGCAAGGGGAAATTTAACAGAAAATTCAAAGTCCCAAAGCCTAGACATTAAGTGAAGCTTAGCATGAATCCCCTTGAAATCAGTGAAAGACCCTTTTAGAGATCAGTGGGTCTGACCACTGGCCTATTACCCAGTGGTCCCAAATAACAGACTCATTTAAGGAATTCCTTAGCCAGAGATGTTCTCAGTTGGCTGGAAGCAGCACAGTTTCATTTGTGCAGTGCTCTACCCCAGATAATTTACATCTATTTTCCCTGGCCACCTAATTCTGCCTGCTCAGGCAAAGACTCAAGTAATCCTGTCCTGATACCTTCCAGCCTTTGGGCTGGCTTATTCACAGGCAACTTCAGTAGCCCTGGCTTGAATGAAAACCTTCTATTTTAATGTTACTTTCTTGGAGCAGCAGATCAAAAATTCTTTTCCTGGATCATTCACAACAATTCAGCATCAAAGCAACAGAAAAAAACCCAAACATACATATTTCCTCAGACAGCACTTACAAACTCTGTAGCTGAAAAGTTGGAGGACTTGATGTATACATGTTTTGGCCTCCCACATTGTACCCCAAATGATAGGAAAGAAATCTCTGGGACGTTTTATAAAGAAAACTGCAATCCCAGGGCACCACGGTGGTAGGAAGAATTCATTCCTGACTCTGGCTGTATTTCTTGTCGTTATAACATTTTTGTGGGTGCAGCTGTTGAAGTTCTTGCACCAGAGGCACATTCTGCCTTCTGTACCCATGATTTGTGCTCGTGGCACAGCTGTTGGCAGACTGGAAGGATGGCACACCCAGGGTTTGCACACAGATGATCCAGACAATGTGTAAGGAAGAGAGACAGACAGGAAATATTGCACCAAGAAGAAATAACATAAACATTCAGTAGCTGTCAGTTTGCCATACCCCTTCTTTTAGTTGAAGAGGGAACGTCTATAATTTTTATGTTTGTACAGCTCCCAGCAAAATGGGATGCTGTGCCATTTGGCCTCTAGATGGTACCAGAATATAAAGGTTTAATAATACATATTTTTTTTTTGTCTCTAGAGTCAAATCTTTATTTTAAAAATCTCTTCAAGTCTAAAATTCTACAAGTCTGTGCCTCTTTGTTTTTTGGGCTTTTTTTTCAGTATTTACCATCCTTCATTAATCCCTGTTTTACTATCAGTGTATTTCTTGCTTCACTTAAGTTTGTTGGCTTGCTTTTCACATGTGAACATATTTTGGTTGTATAAAACCAGCTCCTGATAGCCACATTTATAAGTAAAAGAACTCAATTATCACAGTCAAAATTAATTGAATGTTAACAGTTTAAATATTCTTAAACTAAGCTGCATTCTTCAGTTTATGGACTTTCTCACTGTGAGATACTCCCCGAAGCTCACACAGGAAAAATTAAATGAAGAGCTGAATTATATGACATGGGACTCTTGGATAAATGTTTTCGTGGTATCCTTATTCTTGTTTCATTTGACCCTTAAAATAACCTCAGATTTTTAAAATTATTGTCTCTGTCACACAGAGGCCATCTTAAAATCCTCAGTACCTAGTCCAGCCCACAGCACTTCTGGTTTTGTTTCCTTTGCTTTTGTCTGGGTCAGTATGAAGCCTTTGCTTCCACCAGCAGCTTTTAGCAGCCCTTTTGGATCGGGCACATTGCACTTTTCCTATGCTGATAGAAACTGCCTTAAAGTACATCTCTGAGGCCAGAATTTGCTTTCAGAGTCCATGTCACTGTTTAAAGAATGAGAGTGAGACTAAAGAAAAATGAAGCAGTCAGTTTGATGTGTTAACTTTGTTTCAGTCAGATAATCATCCAATAAATACATTTTGTTTCAACTGCGATAGTGACTGAGTGTCATACAGGATTCTTTTGTTTTAATAGGACATCATAAATGTTAGGTGTTTTAATACATTTCATTTCCTCAAGTGGGTAGTTTAATAATATTTTTCCTCAGGGACAAAAAGAAACCTGATCATCCTGGTAAATGTGAGTTGACATACTAAGTTATCCACTTACTCTGAGCAAAGCAGGAAATGCACTGGAACCAAAATGAAGTTAAAGACAAAAATATTAAATGTCCTCAGGCTGTATATTTGAACCAAAAAGGATATAATTATGTTTGGGTGGTAAAAAGTTTTTCTCAGTTGTTCAGCTGTGAATTGGGAGGAATGCCACTGGTTTTAGTGCAATCATTCTATATTTATACCCTTGTAAAGATGAATAACACCAAGACTTTTGCCAAACTCTAATGGCAGGTACAGATCTCCATTGCCTTCAGTGTTTTCCTGCCTGAACAGGGCAGCTTGATAAGACTCTCACATTGAACAGGCACATCATGGCTCATGCAAGTCTCCACTACAGCACTCATTTGCTGCATAAAAGTCAACACCTTTTCTTTTTCCTCTCTTTCTCTTTGAGAGAGGAAATTCATCTCACTGTCAGTCAGAACTCTTTCAAAATTCCCCCTTTTAACATAACTCTGCTCATCCTTTAGAAAATCTGAATTGAAAAGTCGAGACATTTTCTTTCATTTGAGAAGTAGTTTTGCCTTAACAAGAAAGCTCTGAGATGTCACATTTATTTGAAGAGAATTATTGTTTGCAGAAAAATAATTATATTTTCATATCAACTACCTATTTTGAAGTCCAGTGGTGCTTTCAACAACAATAATTTGAGATAAAATAGTTCTATGTATATTATCCTGGAAAAAAATATAAAAAAGCAAAATGTGCTGAATTTTCCAGTGAACCAAAGTGCCCATTTCTTTCCCCAGCTGTCAGATCAGTTCACTCCAGATCACAGATCATCTGATTCTTAATTGTGGGATGGTAAAGAGGCTGCTGGATGAAAGCTGAAGATGGCATATATCCTAATTATCCTAGAGATGCTCTCTTGCTGCCGTGAAACTTAATCCTGATGGAAGAAAACCCAAGAGAGCCTTTATGTGGGATGTCACAGCCCAGCTAGAGCTGTGACCATGGTAGGTGTTGAGCAAGGCAGGATCTGGAGGGAGCTGGCCCTGTGCACACAAAATCCAGCACACCCAGCTGGCTGAGACACTTGGGGACACTTGGGGACACTTGGGGACACTTGGGGACATGTCTGGTGCTGGCACTGCAGGAGCAGTGACCTGCAAGGTGTGCTGTGACCCAGCCCCTGGCACTGTGGGCGTGTGCCAGCACTCTGGGCAGGGCTCACTCCAGTTTGCCTGCCCAAACTGAAGGAACTGTGGCTATTCCTGCCATGGACACCCCCAGGCAAACTGCAAGAATCCAGCAGGCTGTGAGAAAAGTTTATAAGAAAGTCAGAACTTGCAATCTCATTGAGCAGAGCTCATTTATTAACTGTTGATTTTACTGCAGATTTACTTTCTCTCTCTTTGAAGCTCTAGGAACATAAAATCAAATTACTGAAGGAATTCAGGTGCCTCAAATTGCCGATAGACAGGTGTAGAATTTTTACATCTAAATGTTTGAAAAATTATAGTCACAGCACATTGCTATTATTACATCGCACAACAAGTAGAACAGTTTAAGGTATTATTAGCTTTGTTCCACTGTGGAAGCAGTTTCACATTGATATTTTTATTAAATTTACCACCAGGACCAAAAAAATGATTTTACTAATAACCTTTTTTTTTACCTGTTCCTCTGTTTTCCCCTGTGCAATTAAGCAGCTACCTTCTCACCTTTTCAGATGAAGCACAAAGAGCAAGCTTGCTTAGAATTGCAACACCTAAAAATGAGAAGACATTGAAGAAAAGCTCTCAAAGAAACAAAGGAACAGTGGAACACTTCTGTCAGGTAGGCACAAGGAAGCATATCTGACAAATGTGGAGAGTATGCAGCACATGCTTTATCACTGTCACTCTTTAGCACATGCTGGTGGCTGCAGAAAGGATCTGAAAGAAATATTTTGCCATGAAAAGGCAGCAATACACAAAAAAAAAGCAGATGTAGACATCACTTTGTTATTATTGTAGTATCCTCCTTTTATTTTTTTTTTCTGTAATTTAAAGTGCTGTCTTTGGTTTCACATGTAAGATATTGATTGCACAAGAACACTACACTGCTTTTGTCACTTAATAGTCATCCAAACAGAGACACTGCCAGTTCATTTCAGTGTTACATTTACGGACTGAGTAAACTATAAAATCCCTACAACTACTAAAAAGCCCAGGGCATTTCCTCCCTCCTCTCTCCAATGGGTAGTGTATTATGGATTTCTGAGAAAGGATCAAACAACCCAGGCAGGAATACAATTGGGCCAAGGAAATATTCTGAGGGTGCAGAAGAGCTATCACTCATCAGATACATGTGATGGGCCTGATGATTTATTCTGTGTCTAAAATCAGGAACAGGAGACACCAGGAAAGAAAACCTTTGGGTACTCTCATACCATAAAGAAAAGAGATACATTTTTGATTGATTATGGATGGTTATCAAAGGTAAGGGAGCTATGGCTTGGAAAGTGACAGAGCAGGGAGAGTGATGGGAAGCCTGTATAGGTATAATAGGTTTAGTTAGAGAAACGACAGAACAATTCTATTAATGGTTTGTATATTTCCCCCTTTTAATAATTGACTGTATATATAAAGTTCTCGTGCCAAATTTAACATTCAGAGGAATAATCAATATTCACCTACAACAAAGTTTAAGAAATCAGATCTCAGTCATACAAATGATTATGTTACTTCATTCAGAACATCATTTTTTAAGTCTCTGTAAAATCAGGTTTTCCTAATTAGAAAACTAAGGTGTGAAATTAAACATGGGGAAAAGGGCTGAAATTGCACATTTTTATAGGCAACTCTACTGTTAAAAGGTAGATGGCTTTGGGTTTTTATTAGGATACTTAAGACATTGTCAATTTATCTGAAGGCTCACTGGTCTCTTCAGGGAAAAAAATCTCAGAAAAATAAATAACAGAAAGTTTAAGCACATCTCACTATTTATTTTTGATCTATATAAGTTCATTTGATTTTCTCACTTTCTTGAAACCATGCTGTATTCTTTTCTTCTCTGATCAAACAGCTTCCAAACATAATGAATAATACCTCTCAGCTGCAAGCAACACTTCAACAGCAGATCAATATGGACACACAATAGAAGATAAAAGATTTACTTTAGAAGTTTCTAAAGGATTAGTCATAAAATACATATATTAAACTCCGTGAAAAATACTACGGCGCTGTCAATATATCTGGCATTATTTTCACAGCTGTTTTTTTGCTTTTGGACTGGTAGCAGAGACTTTTATTTATCAATTTGCATTTAATATGTCAGTTCTGATCGCTTGGATCCCAGTCATAACAAGGCAATCGACACAAACTCTCTGCTAAGGGCCAATACTGTCTTCCCCCTCAGAATCCCTGTGAAGAATACCTGAAGTGCAGCCGGTCTCCAGGAGTCATTTTTTCTGGGAAATCTGTGTGTTTAACTTAATGCTAGAAATAAAGCTCTCCTAACTCCTCATTTATACCAATGCAGTTGTTCACATTAATGTCTTTTTTTTGTAATGCTACCTTTTAAGAACGTCAAGTTAAATGGTGAAACATAAATACCTCACCCATATGGAAGATTTTTTTCCCTCTCTGTTGGACAGTAAATCATGGAAAAAAAATCATGAAATATATACATTTGTACCTTTGTTGTTTTTCATATACAATGCTGACAGACATAACTTAGTTAAAGCGATTCATAGACTTCAGTAGTTTTAAAAATTCACTCTTTAAATAAATCAAAGGAAATTAAATTGCAAAACTGATATTGAAAGATCTGACAGCATGTTATAGATGACTGTGTGTATTAGGACTATTTAAAATACACTGACAGTTCCAGTGATAGCACTCCTGGATGGGAAGACACACAGATGCCACTTTAAGAGAATTAGCATGTTTCCATCAAATTCTGCTTCTGTTCACCTTTTGAAAGATCATTTTTAAAACCTTTACTTAAGCAATATATGGTAGGTATTAATTGCTCTTGAATAAATAAAAACCCTGTCTCATTAATAGCTCCTCAGGTTACTTACATGAAGTGAGTGAGAATTGTTCATATAGGAAAGATTTGAGGAGCTCAGGCTCTTAAATATAAGTTAAAATCCTGAAAAACATCTTAGCCAATCCATCCTGATATTGATCACAGAGCAGGACTATAGCAGCTTCACTTCCCAAATGAAAATCTACTTTAGAGACCTACTTAGGATGAACAGTTCACTTGTCACAGTAACCTGTACAACCACAGAAAAAAATCATGATAAATGAGTGATGGGAAAGATACAGAGATCGTTAAAAATACACTTTTATTAGACAACAAAGACAACAATATTCATGTCCAAAAAATAGGAAAAATAATTACATTCTCATTAGTAAAAACTCAAAAATTACTAGAAAGCATAAACGGTTTTACTGTTCTATTACTCTCGTGCTGTGTGGTTAGCAGGACAAGAGGTGGAAAATGGAGGAAGAAGGGTACTTATATATTTTATCTATTACATTATCTTATATTATTTTATTTATTATCTAATGGCAAACCTCTGAATTCTGGTTTTGGAGACCTCATTGAAAAGTGGAGTCTCCCTGACTCCTTCACTCCAGGTGAGAATACCTCTTCTTGGACAGAATGTACGTGGGAAGAAGTGAGAATAAGTCCTACAGTATATTTTTTTAAATTGGTTCCTGTAAAAGAGCATGGAAGTGAAGAGTATCTTTTTTTTTTTTCATAGAACCCTAATGATTGTTAAAAATTGATCTAAGACATGGTGGATATTAGTATAGCCTTTACTAAGCAGTATTAAGTTAGGACTGTGTTCAAGGTAGTAGCAGGCAAATCTCTGTGGGTCTAAGAATTATGTTGCTGAGATACATGTATTGGGCACAATTTTTTATTGGCACAAAGGGAATCCAATTTCCAGGTTCATTACCCAAAACAACACAGAAATTTGAAACAAGAAAACATTTTAGTGCTTGAACTATAGATCAAACTATAATTCATAGTCCACATTCCCTCATGGATTGTGAGGATAAGAAGGGGAAGGAAAAAAGCAATTTTTCTGCCCACTTGATCGATGTTCTATTTGACCTCTGAAATGCCCTCTTGCCATAACCTTTTAAATACCATCTGCTCTTTTTGTGAAGAGTGTGATGGGAAGGAGTCACTTCCAGACAGCAATTGATTATAAAGGCATTAATCAAGCACATGGATTATCTGTAGCACGACATTGTGTGCTGTAGTTAAGCAATTTCACCTTAAATGTGATTGGAAAGGTTAATCCTGTTTCTCAAGACTAATTTAGACTTTGTATCAAACAATTCAGGCCATGGTGAAAACAGCTGCAGCAAACAGGAGCTGAGGAATTGTCTGCTTCCATTAGAAAGTCTTGTAAACTTTGGCTCTGAGAAGAGATAAACAGTGGGTCTATAGGCATGTCCCTCAATTTTTCCAAACTGAGTGAATGGTGACAGCTTTCCCTCTCAAGTCACTGGAATTGTTCTCCCTCTTTCTGCAAGTCAAGAGAAATTTCTTACTATTTGTTATTCTCAGATAATATTATCAATGATATTAAAATGTATTGAGTCAATCATATTATCCATTGAGTCAATTTCTACCACTGAAGGATTGCAAAGTCCTTTTCTGTCGTGCATTTCTCCTCAGGATGTTCAACACAAACTTCTCCCTGTACCTGGGGGAGGCATGCTGCACTTGAGGAAGACAGAGTCCAGAGGTGGTGGCATGCAACAGCTGGAATCCAAGCCCAGATCCCAGGGCAGCCCTGCTTTGATTGCTCTTTCTCATTAACACTCCCCTCCACGTTTTAGGGTAATGTGAGAGAAGCTTGCTCTTGTAGGTATGGCACTTGCTGATAGAGTGTGCTGCAATAAATACATGTCAAGTGTATTGTAAGGTTTAGGTAATTTATTTTTATCTGGGGCTCCAAACAGGCTGATTATGCTATGAAAAATTAGGATATTCTGTTCCTTTCTCTATATCTGTTGTCACCATCTTCAGATAGTGCAGTTTGCAATTAATGAAGTGGTCTGTCATTGCTATTACAGTAAAAGTAATCACCAGAGAGCTTGGCAATGGTCACTTCAGACAGCTTAGGGAGCAGGGAGTGAATGTCTGTGACAAAAGGCTTCAGCCACCTCACACAGATTCAGGAGAGCTGGATACAGGAAAATATATGGAAGCTCAAACTTCCATTAAATTCTGAATTCATATTCTGCCTGGTTTATTCCCCTTCTAAGTGCTTTGCCATTTTCTCATATCCATCTATGGAAAACTGTCTTGATTCTCCAAAAGCCATTGAGTTTTCACCCAGCAGTGGCTTTCAGCCTCCTCTGACCAATGAACAATATTGAAAAATAAATGTACTGAGGGGAGTACGGTGTTTTACTCTTCACATCTGCCTCCTGTTTAATTGTTTAATTTCCTGTTTCTGCAGACAAGATCAGGGTACTATGCAGCCTGTAAATTATGAGCATGTATCACAGATGAAAGTCCTCACCTCAGAGACATAAATACCACAGATTAGAAGCAATAAAAACCAAAGAATAAATGCCAGCACAGCACCAAGAGTGTCAATAACCTTTCTAAATGGAAGCCCTGTATCCCCATTACATTATTCTGTATATAAACAAAAGCAATATAAAACTTCTTGTTGAGCAAGACTAAATGTTATAATTCTGCTCCCAAAGAGAAATGTGGAGCTTGTGCCATTTACTGTTTCTGTTGATTGATTTTTTTCTAAATTGAAAGCACTCTGCTACAATAAAAACTAGAAGCTTTGTGCTCGTACACATAAAGCAGATAAGTTACTAGCACTCCAGGTTTCTCAGATGTGACAAGAAATCATGGTCCCAAAACACCCATTGCTGGAATTTCTCTGTTTCTGGCCTCTTTTTCAATTTAAAAATAATCTATGTGCATATTCAACCAGGACAAATAAAGCACAATTTGAAGACTTCATCAGGGTCACTGCAATCCTCCCTGGAAGATGCAATGGTGGGACTGACAGATATTTTATCATTATTTTATTGGTTTTATTATCATTTATCATTATTAATTTATTTTATTTTTATCATCTGTGCATGTCCTTGAAGTCAAGATGCAGTCTTCTTGTCCTTGACACCATCATGGAGGCAGAGGCTGCTCTTCTTCTGCATAGCTTCCTTTGCATCCTCATGTTGTGTTGGGATATAAGAGAATGTCAGAGAAGGCAAGGGCTGGAAACAGAAAGATCAGCCACTTCTGACAGCACACCTGTACTCATTTGTTCCTTTCTGTCTATCACATTTCATGCTGAGCTCTACTTAGTGTAAAAAAATGGATAGATCCAAAGTCAGGGAAAACCTCTGATGATTTGTGTTGAGCAGGTAGTTTACTCACTTTGTTGTGGTACAAATCACTATATAACATTCAGGGTATGGTAGCAGAACAGATGGGTTCTCCCACTGAAGTGGAAGATCCTGAAGTAGTAAAAGCCAAGGTGACAAGTGAAGTTCAATGTCTTTATTTCCTAACTAGGCCAGTCTGGTGACTGAAATATGCCCTGAATTCACCTGACTGACCTTTAGGCTTTAAATCCAGGGGGCTAAGACAGGAGTGTCATCAGTGTAAAGTTGTCTAACTTTGCATGCCCCATGGGGTGTGGTACACTGTTCCAGCACCCATTCGTTCCACTAGAAAAATCCATCTCAATACACCTCCCAATGTTTTTTAATTCTTGAACTGTCTCATATCAAGTACAGTTTGTCAGCCTGACCTTTCTAATTGCTTATAAAACAGACTAATGATGATGATTCATGACCATGGGTGGAATAATTTTTTTTAAGGATATCAAAATGGAGGCATTAACTGGAGATCCAGATATTGTATTCCCCATAATTCCATGCCTTTAAATGTAATTAATAAAAAATTTAAATAGAAATAATGCATTCATTATCACAATCATTATAATTTAATTTAAAATAATGAATTCAATTGATATATAAAATATCATATGAACGCCTGCCTGTGATGAATGTCTGCTCACAGGTACTGGCAGAGGACAGCAGACAGTCCATAAGTACATCCATCAGCAAGTGCTGACACGGATCTGGCAACTACCAGGGAAAGTGCATGTGGGGTGTTTTCTTCCTTTTACTTCTTTTTTTTAGATCACTTTCTTATGTCTTTCAGAATTGACACAAGGAATACCAGAAAACAATGCATTATAATAATTTTTCCCCCTCTTTGAATACACTCTTCCCACAGAAAATATTTTCTTCAAATCCTCAGCACAAGCTAAATACGCAGGGAAGATTTGTAATTAGATCTCAGACAATAGCAGGGAAAGAGAGCCAGCAGATATGCAGAAATACCTCTACTAAGGAATATAATCAGAAACTTAAACTAAGGAGCAATGAACAGCTGTATGAGATAACTACAGACTCATTCAAACCGTTTTCTACTGCTCATTTAACATCTATTACTGAAAATTGAAATGTGCAGGTCTCTGTCGCTGAAATTACCATTCTTCACTATTTAGGTTGATGACATGAGGAGCTTAAAAATGTTCTCTTAATGGCTCTGTCTACTCTGTGGAGACTGCATATGAGGGGACACAGCTAAATATCAGAAAATAGCTAACAAAGAGCTCTAAGAAAATTATTACCTCATATTCCTAGGCATGGGTAATTTTGATCCTTTAAAGTTTGACTATTAATCTATGGTAAGGTAAAATGAGAGACTGGGAGAATTATGCCAGATTGTGATGAGATGAGGGGGGAAAAAAAGAGCCAAAAAATGTTGCCATTCCTTGCAAACATAACTTTAGATCTTATGCCAAAAATAATGCATTTAAATAAGTGCCTGTCAAGAAAGCAATGTTTATTCAGCCATTTGAAATTAATGACTCTCAGATGCTTGCCATAAAATATAGAGCTGGTAATATGAAAAAATACATAAAGTAGAGGAAAATGATCCTGCAATAATGTTTTAGATTTACCTAACAGGAGGTAGAGTTTACTAAGAGAGAAAAATATTAAACCGAGACCAATAAACCTACTTCTTCCTTCACTGTAGTATAAGTGTTAATTTCAGGGTTTCTGCCACTTTAATGGACAGAAATCTGTGGAGAATCTTGTGTCTGTGCCAAGTCTGTCGTGTGGCCAAACCTACACCCAGTGAATAACAGGGGTGACTCTTTGGACTGAATTAATTTGAGTCAATATTTAAAACTATTTTATAACCTTGCTGTAAATCTTTTGACTGCTGATGCAGTGACAACCTGCAATAATTCTCTTTCCTTGTACCATGAGAATGTCTCTATTCCCCACACTTGGTCAGGACATTTTTGCATCATTTTGTGGCTACCTGTGGTAAGATCTTGAAACGCTGAAACGTTGCCTGGAAAAATATATTAGTAATTTAGCCTAGAAACAAACTATTGCCTTTTTCCTCATAAAACATGTAATTGTTGCCCAAAAGCCTAATTAGCTTTTTGCTTTCCATTTAAAATGTACACATATGAGTTAATACAGTGGTAAATTGAGATGCTAGTTAGCCTCACTCCTGCTGTCCAATGCAATCTCACCCAGGACTCCTCCCCTAGATGTGAAGAAACGTATATATACAGTTATCAAATGTATACCTGCAATTTCTGGGGTTAATTTACATTCTAACATAGCAATTTCTGCTGACATGACGTGGCAGGATTGGGATGCCACCAAGCTACACTGCTCAGTGAAGTATGTGTCAGCTGGAACACCCACTTTTTAGGAGGTGAATGACAGCAAGCCTGGGAGAGGAGAGGAGGGGAGGAGGTATTTCACAGGCGATTACAACAGGCCAAACCTCTCCTCCAGCTTTTCAGCAGGGTTGCTATCACACTGGTACTAATATTTCAGAAGAGAAAGCTTTTTTTTTTTCTTTTTTTAATTTGCATCTCAGCTAAAAAGCAATACAGAGAGAGTCGTTGAGGCTTTTCTTTTTCTTTTTCCTTTTCTTTTTTTTTCCCCCTAACCAAAGGAGCTTTGAGATTGATATAGTGTGGGAGAAATGAAATGGAGAGCACGCCAGATAAAAATGCCCGAGGCCAAATCAAACAAATGTCTGCACTTGGCACATAGATATTACAGCAGTAGAAATATTATAGATTTTTTCCAGCTCCAGGGACAGCTTATACATTTGCATTAAGTCTTTGGATATGATACATAACAGCATGCAGAGCAGAGAGGTGCAGCTTTTCTGCTTGCAGGAGAGTGTCCTGCTGGTTTTCCTCGAGTCCCTGTGACATTTGCAGCCTCTCCCATGCAGAGGTCCCCAAGCTGGCACCAAGGGGAACAGGGTTTTTCCCTGATGGATATTGGGATCATCCCAGCTCAGGACACAGCCCCTGCTCACTGCCAGATGTGACTTCACTCACAGGGATGAGATAAACAATCAAACTAAGCAGGACCTGCTCTCCTTTCTCCCAGCCCCAACCACTGAACCTCTGTACAGCAGATGGGCAGCATAACCATCATCACATTTAAAAGGAAAGGACTGGGCTTGTGTGGAATTTTGTGTTGGGGCAGGCTAGCCATGCTTCAGGAGAATTAAAGATGCAACATGCAGGCTGTGAGTCCCCAGACAGTTTTAGACTGCAAGGTATGTCTTTAATGGTGCACACTAAGAGAAATGCAGCTGCCCAAATACATTGTGTGGATCTAAAGTGGATTAGCATTTAAGTAAGATTTTCCTACTGGCATTTTTAAAAGCATCTAGACTTAAAAGTTCATGCCTACTGAGACTATATCCCTTGAGGACAGAGCAGACCTGCAGGTTTGGAAGTTTTAAGCTTAAAATTTTCCATTTTTGTCTATAGGCACTTATCAGGCTTAATTGCAATTCTGAGCACATTTTTCTTTCACTTACAAATCTATTCCAGTAAATTGCATTCATAGCACCTTATTAAGATTGGTTTAAAAAGCCCCACACACCTCACTGAAAATGAATTTTAAACAAGCCCCCACTCCAAGTGTTTTGCTGAAAAAAAAAAGGGGGGGGGGGGGAAGATTGAGGTCATCAGCCAGAATAAAAATCAGTTGTAGGTGTAGAAAATGATATGCTCTTGTGGCTAAGTGAAATAAAAAGTAATATATCTGAATATCTGAAAAAGACGACTCTGAGCTTTTCCTGAGCTGCCTAATATTCAGACTTTCCGTGCTAACAATACCTTCTTTTTACAGGGATTAAAACGTTATTTAAACAATTATATGCTATTAAGTAAAAGATGAATTACAGAGAAAATTGCACCATTAGTAAAATTTAAGTTCTTAACTTCATGTAATAAAAGATGGTAACCTTTTTGTAATGGCATTTCAATTTACCATTTATTATAAAAGTCTAATTTAGAAGGTAAAATGAATTCTGGTTCCAGACTTATTACTCGGGCTGTTACATTTCTATGCAAGATGCAATTCATAACACAACTCCAGAAGAAAATAATGAAGAACATTTTAAAATAACGTAAAATCTTGGCTTGTATATTAGAGATGATACCCCTGTTTAAAAAGGTAAGGAAATATATTTATACATTTAAAAAACCACCGAAAAAACCCACAGATCAATTCAGATATTTAAAATATATCATCTATCAGCCTTGTTTTTCTAGAATCCTGGAATGGTATGGTTCCCCTGAACTTGTTCTGATGGGTCCATGTTTTATGTTGGGGACCCAGAGCTGGATGCAGCATTCCAGGTGGGGTCTCAGGAGAGCAGAGAGGCCAGATTACCTCCCTTGACCTGCTGCCCACAGAGCTCTGATAAAGATATTAAACAGCTGAAGGCCCAGTCCTGACCCCTGAGAAATGCCACTCATCACTGGCCTTTCAAAACATGCAAATGTTTCAGTTAATTGTTATATTAACTGCTCACAATTTGCTTCCCTCATTCCTTCTATGGAATGCAGTTTCTAGTTAATTTGGTATTGTAAGTAATCTACATTTTATCTTAAAGCAGAGAAAATGAACTTTAGATTAAATTTTGGAGAAATCTTAGCAAGTAATTGTTTTTTATTTTGACATTGTTGTTACTACTAGCAGCTTGAAAATTTCCTATGGCAAAGAGCACACCAGACCTGTCTTGCACCCAATTCTCTATCCCTGGCTCACATTTCTTGCTTCCTGCTGTCATTAAGACAGTGCAAAGGGGAAAAAAAATCTTTAAACTGACCTAAAATAACTACTTTTTTAGAGTTCTATCAGAACAGGTTATTTCTGAATCCAGTGTGTTACTGTATTTCAATGGGTTTTCAGAAATGGATATATATATTGACTCACACTTGTCTTTATTTCCCCTGTTGCTACCCTGTCTTGATGGTGCCCTTCCTGCATGCTTTAGAATTGTCATGTCAACAACACTGCATTAATAAGAATACACCCTTAATTTTAAAAAAAGCTGAAATTTCCAAGGAAAAAAAAATCTTTCTCAGTCAAAGAGAAGGGACAATGCCTGATACACCTCAGTCCAGCAGTCATTTCTCCATGAAGCTGTCACCATTAAAAAGCTAACATGAGCACACAGAGGTACCTGAGGCAGCCCAGCATGTTACAGGAGTTCTGGTACTAGAGCAGGTAATGACCTTTGGTATTTCAAAGCTATTTGATGGAGGGAGAGCACACTCCTACATGCTGCACCATCTTAAAAGGCTGAATTCTTAGTGCTGACAGGTATTCCTTAGTGAGATCTCACAAAACAAGACATGGTATTTTAAAATCCAGCCAAAGAGCATTTTGGAATGAAAGACAGAAATGTGGTTTCTCTCTGCTGGGGAACCCTCTGTTTCTCACATTCTGCTTTGCTTCAGGGTTCATAGGAGCTCAAATTGTAACAGAAACTAAATGTTGCTTATTTCTTTGTAATATTTTAAGCTGAATGGAGTTGAGCTCTCATCCCTATCCCAACCATTACTGAAGAGAGGTTAGCAACTGTCATCTCCTCTTCCTGCTTAGGTATTTACAATACCTAACGAATATAAACTTACAATTCTGCAAAAATATACCAAAATTATTTGGGTGGGGTTTTGTGTTTTTTGGTTTTTTTGGTTGTCTGGTTTAGGGCCCGTGGGGATTTTTTGGGTTTTGTTTTGTTTTAGGTTTTTATCGTGTGTGTTTTGTTGATGGTTTCTTTATTTGTTAAACACCTTGGACCAGTGCCTTGGGAATTAAAATGTGTGCTAGACAGGAGAATTCGATCCTCTGGTTCTACAGGTTATATGGTTACAGGCCAACAACTGTACAGGATCTCCTTTAACGATCTCTGAAAGTGAAGGGAATGATATTCAGTTTTGCGCAATGAAAAGCAATGATCTCTGCAATCAGAGGTTATACAATCAATAGCTACATTTTACAGAATAATTTTCCCTTCCATGAACAGAAAGGAATTCCTGATATCAGTGCATCTATGTTGGGTGGTTTTTTTCTTTCACAAGATACATATTCATCAGGCATCACCCTGATATTACTCTCATTTGTTTATAGGGGCAAATGAATAGCACTAGCACCATTATTCCTTTCTGGACAATCCTCACACGTGCTCTGTTCTTGTGCAAGTCATGATTAGAAACAATAAAACTAACTTTGTCCTCAGAGTAACAGAAGATATGTAAGAATGTAAAATAGAATTTGTCTCATCAATTATTTAAGACTTGTTTTTTTGGGGGTGCTTTTTAATCTTATGTCTGTATTTAATGTGGATACTCTGGAATCTTTTATGCAGAAAATGTGATAGACTTCCTCATCAATTCTTCTCAACTTTATTGTAAACCAAAAATTTCTCTTATACAGATGTTAGTAGAAGAGTCACATTCTGAAAGAAAACACTATTAATGAAAACCTGAAAAATACTGCTAGCTTAAACCATGGCCTGTTTATCATCTTTCAGTGTGTGATGAACTCCTGTGTTTTCAAGCCTTTACTTCTTTACCCTTGTAAAACTGCTGACAAATTGTTATTAACAAGCATTTGACTGCAAAGAGAGAAAGGATATTCACCTCTCAAAGGATATTTTAATAATTTTATGGATTTAATATGCTTAATATTAATAGAGTTGGCAACATTAGGCAGAGATATAAGCATGTTTATCTGGTTAGTTATAAGTGAACAGAGAGATTAAGAATTATTGAAATGTTTTATAACAGCTGTGTGTCTTTACAAAAGAAAGCAAAATCCGATTGTACAAATATTCTGTCATACTTGAAGATAATCTGATTTCTAGACATTTAAGGAACACAGATGATGTAAAGAAATTATAGTCTGGCTGGAGTATTTTTAGCCATGTATGTACTTGGGTTCTCAGGACAGGTTACAAAATGATAGTTTTGGAAAAGATGCCAGTTTCTTCACTGCTGGTACCACTCTAGATTAGGAGTACACAGTACAGTGCAGTCACACTCCAGTGACCAGATGCTCTGTTGATACCAGACATCTCAGACCACCTGTTTTCACATCCCTACACACACTTTAGTCTGTCATTCAAAATAGGTTTGTGCCTCAGTTTGGCACTGGAAATCACTATTGCTCTGGCACTGAGCCAGACCAAAGCACAACACACACTTATCTGTCAGTAAAATCCAACCAAAACCATGAAAAGCAGCTAATCCTACACTTCCATTTTTATAAGGAAATGTTTGGAGACAGACAGAGAGAAAAAGGAGGAAAATAGTGGAAAATTAGTGAAATGGTTAAAAATTTGCATAAGTTCATGTTAACATTTTAAATGTTCCAGTTCCTAAACATCTCAGCCACTCTGTCTCTCATAATTCTCCAGATGATCCACAGAACACATGCACATCACAATGCCATGAACATGCTACTAAACTGGGACGATCCCAAGGGAGAGACCAGCAGTCTCACTCTTTCCTAATACAATTCCTAGAGACAAGAAAATATATTACCACCACCCCCTTCATCTTTTATACCAGATACATATTAAGGAAAATCTTTGTAATATTCTAACTTCCTGCAATATGGTCAAAATTTGGGCTTCTGCATTCCTATCTTTGAAATTTCAGATGGATGGATGGATGGATGGATGGATGGATGGATGGATGGATGGATGGATGGATGGATGGATGGATAATACAGAAGGCAGGGTTCATGTATCTAGGACTTCTGCATCTCAGCAGAGGAGAAATTCCCTTAACCCAGCAGCTCAGTCACAACAGGGACATGGTGCACCTAGAAATCCTGGAGAAATGGAGAATTTATTCTTTTCTGTTTCTAAGCTACCCAACTCTATACTGCTTCTAAGAAAATAAAGTCTTAACACTGTCTTAACACTTTCCTTAGGCAGAACAATGGGGTTAGCTGAAGGCACTGGCAAATCCAGACATGGCCTAATCGGTCTGGCTTTAAATTCTCTTATGAAGTTGTAACATAAATGTCAGAGCTGTGCAGAACAGTTGCACTTGCTGAAAATTCACGAGCTACTATAAGCAGACAATTTTTAGCAGACACATCTACACCCAGAAGAGGATATATAACCTTTCACAAAACCTTATTTCTCGTGGCATCTTCTGCTCTCATGTGTTGTGACACTGAGGTCACTGCCTGGCGTGGTGTCCTCATGTTCCTGGCATTTCCCTCACTGGAGCTGTGTGGTCCAGCTGGACAGCAAGCACTGTCCCTGTGACTTGCCTGAAGCTGAGTGACCTGGCTCTGGCTGCCAGAGGACACCAACACGTTCACAGAAAGGATCTCCTGGGACAGGAAAGTCAGTGGATGTGTGCCTGGACAAGCCCCCAGAAGCAGCGGGCACAGGGAGTAAAGGACAGTGGGTTTCCTGTAAGCTGATGGGCCCCCTTTCATGTCCTGAATGTTCAATCCTTGCCTTGTGAAAACCCTTTACTCGTTTCCTCTGAGAGATGAACTCCTGAGAATTTCTGCCTTTAAAACACAACTTCCTTAGCCCGGGAGTACTGAAACCACTGCTTGTCCATTTTATTTTTTTTTTTTTTACCCTGTAGATCTCTGTTTATCCAGTAGATCAGTAAGCAGAAGAAACACTGGAAGAAAAATTTGAATACATTATTATAGGAAATTGCTGCAATAATTGTTTCCCCCTTGTTCCTTTTGATTTATGTATTGAATTTACCAACTCTAAACTGTAATGGGGCTGTACCCCCATTTCTACCTCCTTATGCTGCTGGTGGGAAGGAGGTAGAGCAGGGAGGGAATGAGAGGTGAGTGGGGAGTAAAAGTGTTTATGAGGTCTTATTTTTATCCTCCTCTGATTTTGTTAGCACTAAATTCAATTAATATCTCTAATTTGAGTCTGGTTTGGTCACGACAGTATTTAGTGAATGATCTCTCTGTGTCCTTATCTCAACCTGTGCACATTTTGTTATAATTTCTTTCCCTTGTCCAGCTGTGGAGGGGAGTGGATGCCTGGCATCCAGACATGGTCAACCCACTACAATTTGCATTTAACAGGTTTAACTACAACATTAAATATGCCTTTTGTGGAGTCTGGGAGCTTTCTGCTTCCTCTCTTCACAGAAATAACTATTGCTTTCTTTAAGGTATCATGGGTATTTTCCTCAGAAATAATTAATCATGAAAGAATATGGGGGGAAAAAATTACATAAATAATGTAATTTTATTCAACAAAACCTCTGCTTACTTTTGGCAACAGTTTGAAAAATACATTATGAAGAATACTTTACAGAGCTAACTTAAGACAGCCACTAAGGTTACTGTAGAACTTGTTCTCATATATCCTCACTTCTCCAGAAGGAACTGGCAGTCCCCTGAGGGAATGTCACCTGGAACACAAGGCTTTGAATCTTCCTCTGTGAATTCCTGTGAATCCTCTTACTGTGCCTCATACACAGAAATGCTGAACATACTCCTAAGATATATTGACTCCTTGGTTGTGGTTTGTTTTGGGTTTTTTTTTTTGTTTTTTTTTTTTTTTGTTTGTTTGGTTTGGTTTTGGTTTTGTTTTTTTTGTTGTTGTTGTTGTTTGGTTTGGTTTTTTCTTTTTTTGTTGTTGTGGGGTTTTTTTGTTGTTTTTGTTTTGGTTTTTTGTTTGTTTTTCTTGAGTTGTTTTTTTTTTTCTCAAAGGAATCAGTTACCATTTTAACAAATGCTTTGCTTTACTCTAGTCTACATTGTAGCATCTTATTAAAGACACCATTTTATACGAAAATTTAAGATATTTTTAAATGGACAAATTATCATGTATACTGCTCAGGAACAAAATAGTAATGAAGTTTTTGGATAATTTTTTCTCTCTTGGTTTTGTGAGTGAGAAGAAATCTACCATGTGTATCCCCCTGTTCATTAGTTTATCATCAGGCTCTAGTACATCAAATTTTGCTCAGAGACACTCTGTGCAAGACTTGCAGGGAGTTCAGTCTTTTGTTGCTTGCAGCTGCCTAAGTGTACGTGCTCAAATTGTAATCCATCCACAGCTTTATGTTGGAGAAATCTCTATTAAGTCATTTAAGCATCCAATATTTTTTGTTACTTAATATTTTCTCAGGTGCTGTTTCCACACCTAAGCCTCAGCAAGCCTTGAAGATTTGCTTCCGAATCAATCAATGGCAAAACTGAAGCAAAACAAAGAGAAAAAGATAAAAAGACTTTCAAGCTTAGAGCTTCGAGGGACTGCTTTCATTTCTCTCTTCCCTTTCCATTAAGGGGATGGACTTGAGGCTTGCTGCAGGAGTGAGGCCAGCCAGCAGGTGAGTGTTGCTCTGTGTATAAAACAATTGCTCTTGTATAAAACAATTGCTGTTTGCTGGGGGAGCACAGGCTCTGATCTGGTAGCTCTCAGCAGGTAGAAGTGAGAGATTAAGGGATCCCAGCCCCTGCTCTCACCCATCTCTCTTCAACATTCATATTGCTGAAGAGACAGATTCACCTTCTGAATTTAAATTCAGACCTGTATTCTGAAACCAGACCCTCCCAGACATTCACATATTGATCAGTGGTCACACCACTCAGCTTTAGGGGCCACAGCTCCTTAATCTCCATGGTTTTCCTTAATTTCTGTCATTCAAATCTTTATTCCATACAAAAGAGAGGGGGAACATACTTGTCCTTTTTCTCATATTTTCCTCATCTTGCCAAAAATTGTGGGGAAAAGAGTGTTTCAATAATATTTTTATACATCCTAATATTTTAAATTTTTTTTTGCTATCATAGTTTTAATTTTATTATGTTTTTAATATACTTATAATTATATTTTATTATGATATAGCATTGTATTATATATTATATTATATTATATTATATTATATTATATTATATTATATTATATTATATTATATTATATTATATTATATTATATTATATTATATTATATTATATTATATTATATTAATTCTATTATAATAATATTTTAATTACTTTATACAAACTTTAGTCTTATGAAAAAAGTTTGTTTTACAATACTTTTAATTTCTTTTTTTTTTTTTTCACAAACAAAGCTTTTGTAGGATTTTAGAGGTAGATTAGCAGCTTTTCTAAGAAGAGCTGAACGTTCCTGCATCCTGGTCAATGCCATTCACATTAATCAAAGCTGTATTCAATAATGGGGGAAATAGAAACACTAAAATTGGTATCACACTCCCAAGCTGAGGCAATCACGACATCAAACAGGCAGCTGAGAGTCAGGATTTTGAAGGCTGTATGCTGCCAATACTTAAACAATTACAGTTGCCATCACAAGTAAATAGCGTTATTCAATTTCATCTTAATGCTTGTTTTGCAATTTCTTATGCTGTAATTCCCATGAAGCGGTCACAGATCATAAAATTAATAGGTGGGGAGGAAAATGTTGTGGATTTTCTAATAGGACTGGCTATCAAACTAATTATGAGTCGTTAGACAAGCTCTCTCAAGGCTTGTGCACAACATGCTAAACTGTAATCAGGGGTAATAAAGTTCAGAAGCATTTCTATCAAAAAAGATGGTCTTCAAAATAGAGATGTGGGAGATTCTATTGAATGCTTTAAATTAGATATAGATTAGTCACAAATCACTGGGAGGGCTTAACAAGAAATCAAAATCAACACCTTGAGTATGGAAGCTGCTTGTCAATATGCAGCTCGCTAATGTGTGGCATGATCAACATTTCAATATATTCCACCCCACTCATCCAACGATGCTTTAGAAGAGCTGATGCAATATGATGACTCTCTAATGCAGCACTGAAACATCATTAAATACTCCAGCAAACATTACGGTACTAGAATTATTTTTTTAATCACTTCTGTCACTCTGGACTACTACCAGTTAAAATATTTGCAGTAGGACTGTTTACATTTTCTCCTGTCAGAGAAAAACAAATCACAAAAGTTGTCTGATCTAAGGCTTATTTTAATCACCCTGAGATTTCCAATTCTCTTGAGAGAACTTTGGATGAAATGGCTCCTGCAGCTAAATATGTATTGTCATTTAGACGGCATCATCACTCAAAATAAATTTTCCCCTCAGTTGACTTTAGCCAACTTTCCTATATTTCTTTTGCTCTCCAGCTGGGTGATAAAATCATTTAGACTTTCTAAAGATGGAATAATTACCTCCATTTCTTTAAGTTTGCAGGACAAGTTTCATTTGTAGTAGAGTCTTTCTCTGATGGGTTGAACTTATATGGCATCTTACATCTTATTCTGTAGTTTTTGTTTGTTTTTTTTTTTCTTCATTTGGAGTGAAAAATAGAAAAAAAATCACATCTTATGAAACCTGAATCTCCAATGCCAGATTTTTATGTCTTCCTGCCTTCAAAAGGAGCAAGCAATATAGGCTGTGTTTCAGCAAAGCATTTGAATACATATTTTACACAAAATAGCCAAAAGGAACCATTTAATATTGATGGAGTTAAGGTGAGTTTGTTGACAAAAGCTTTGCCTTATGTCATCCTGGGTCCTCCACCTTCTCCTTCCATGTAACAGATCTTCCAGAAAGTTTTCCAGCAGCAGGTGCAGCCCTGACTGAGCCCAGCTTCACAAAAAGAGCAAGAGTGCTCAGCAGGTGGGTCACTGCTGCATCAATCACATTTGATTACATAACATCCCACACAGTTTTCTCAGAGCTAATGTCCACTTTTTCCTTGAACACTCACCTAAACTCTTGTGGACTGCACCCTCTACAGGATAGAGTACACAGCATGTCAGAGGGAAGGGGGGAAAAAGAGGAAATCTCATATGGATATTAGAGATTATTTTCTGCCACTGAATATCTAATTGCTGACTTAGGCAGTTAATTTTCAATGATGTATTTCTTAAAGAATAAGGTAGGTTAGTTCCACTGGAACAGAAAATGTCAGATTGCTGAATGAATGGATTTGAGCTTTATGCTGTGCAATAAGCAGGAGTCAGGCTGGCTGGGTGCTGAAGCAAAAATGAAAGCTCTTCCTTGGTATGTAATCAGGGTGCTGTCAATATATCACTAATGCAAACTGCAAAATGCTTATTAAACTTTTGCCTTACATAGAAAGCAAGTGACAAGTGTATTTCAAAAAGGCTCGCTGTCTTTTGCTCTTATTCTGACAGTTTTTAAGTGCTTCATGATTGACAGATTTCTGTAAGTATAAAGTTGTGTATCAAAGGGAAATAGCAAGTAAAAGTAGAATTTAAAAGTGAATAAAACGTTCTTAACTGCCATTCGGTTAGGGAACAGAGTAACACAACCCTTTATCTGAATTTTTAGACCTTTCTTATGCAAAGTATTTGTAATCAATAAAAGCAGGCTTGATTTAGAGATGCACACATATGTCACAAATGTGACATAGACCTATATTAATTCTACTAAAGAATTAATTTATTATTAGCACTTTGTCTTACACTTCAGAGCAGTCTTTTCCTCTCTGTCTTTTTATTTTCCAGTGTTATTATTAAGAACAAGGTAAATAGGAACAAATTGCCTTTCTTCTACTCACCACCAAATATTTCTCCCTGAGTTTAGCTTCTGGCTAACTTTGCTTGTGCAAGGAATGAAAAACTCTCTTATAACTTGCCCTTTCCAAGATGACGAGCAAACTATCCAAAACATAATTCAAGAACTGCATCATTTTTGGCAAATACTTTTCTTTTAAGTGGGATGATTAGATGACTATCGCAGCTTGCAGTGTTCATCAAGCCTGTTAACAAATTAGTGGAAGAGGAACAGTAATTTTCCCTCACTGACAGTGACATTTTGAGGAACAGTTATTTACGAGCCCTTCATCCACATGAAAAACAGAACTGCTGCGTAAACGTAGTTTCTATTAAATGGGTGGAAGCACTTTCCTAAACTAATATTTTTGTAAGGTTTTGTTTTCATTCCCTTATCCCACAGTCTCTGAGGGGAAGTTTAGATTTTGTCTCACGAGTCAATTAGAGCAAAATGCTCTGGGCTATATTCCTTTCCATAAGATCTTCTCCATAAATGAAGTGTCAAATATTCAACTTCATCTTTACGATTCACTTTACCTGACTGAAATATATAAGTAGGAGAGCAACAAAGAGGAAAATAACTTTTATGAAAGGCATCCTTCTGTAGAGTAATGGATAAATGGAGTGGGACATTTTTTTTTTTTCCTAAGACAGTTCCAATAAAGTTGGATGATTTACAGCAGGGATGAATTTGGTTCACTGTCTTCCATGCACTGATGAATTCTTTCATTGAGAGCTCCTCTTAGTGACTGTAGCCAGTCTCATGGCAGTGAATTGAATCTATGATAAACTTACTGTAGAATATAGTTGAAATGAAGCATTATACCTCTCCATACTAGTCTGTTATTATGGAGGTGCTTATCTGAAATCATCATGATGAGGCAGAGAGTTTTAAAAAAAACCAATCTCATCTTTGGATGAGGAGAAGAAATCAATGAGGTAGTGCTTTTCATTTCTATTTCCATTAAGAGGCATCTGACCTTACTTGCCAAGGCTTTAAAGGGAGATGCTTAAAAAGGAAAATATTCACTATATAATGTGGAAATATGGTATTGCATAATGGTATCAGTTTTCTATAATTAAAAAATGGCAATGGCATTTCATTCTGAGAACATACCTGCAACTTATTTAGCAATCTTTTCTTGTGGAAAAATCAAAAAAATCTCCCAATGACATATTTTTAAGTGTACCATTGATCACTGAAATTTACATAGGAACAAAGCTATAGCAATCACATCCTAATCACATCCTGTCTTTATCCTCCTATCCAGTTCAGCTTTGGAATTTTATTTTGCTTTATTTTGGTTTAAAGATCTCTCTGTTCTTCATCTTTTGTTAATCTTACCACGTTTCCTTAGGAGTTGGGATTTTCCCTCTCAATGTTATAGTCTGTCACAGTGTCCTGACAAAGTGTCACTGTGATGAACAGCTTTGTAAGCAAGTAAGGAGTGGGATAGCAGGGAAATACAATGTGTCTGTAGTAATTGATATTGTATTCATAAGAGACCTCAAATATTTAAATATTTGAAGACATTACTAATGAACTAACTAGTGTGTGTGTGTGTGCGCACGCCTATATGTTTAGCAACATACAATATGAAAAGAATCCAAACATTCAAAAGATTATTTGACGTTTCAGAGGAATTATTCAGTGGAGGGGATGAAAAATAAGGGAGCAATATTCCCACCACTATTATCCATAAAATCCTGATCAAGAGGGGAAAAACCCCAAACCATCACAACACCATCTGCAGGAGAGTGCCTAGAAGGTTTTGACTCTCTTTAGTGAGTATAGAAAGCCTGAGGAAAACTGGACAGCTATTTCGTTTACATTTAAGCATTCCTTCTGAAATGACAAAAATTCAAAGTAGATTCATAATATAAATGAGCATAATATAGAAGCAAACAATAAAGCATTATTTGTGCATACAAACTATTCTGAAAAAAAATCAATTGTCAAAAAGTAAAGTTAGTTACAACCATAGTGGCTCTATCTTCACTGTAACAATTACTTGGCACTCAGCTTCATGCCTAAACCATATGAATATCTGTGCGTTTGTGTATGCATAACTACGTATGTGAATTTGTTGAGGCAGAAGATTTGATGTAACTGCAAAACCATATTGTAACTTTCTTCAGGTGTTCCAGGCAGTCAGCTTTCATGATCCTGTCACACAATTTCAGGTGCAAAATTCATACCTCCTGTGATATTTAGATTATAAAAATGGGCTGTGGAGGTCCAGGATGCCCTCACACATTCTTTTCAACAAAGCAGGACAGGAACGCCCCAAGCAGCTCTCAGATAAAAATATCATCCAAGGGGTGCATAGATCATTTGTATAATCTAGGATGGCTGAATAATGGAGGATGTTACCCCTCTAAGGAGCAGTATTCTTATTCCAGAATTTTCTCATGTGTGAAGTGAGGGTCATGTGTGTCAATTCTTCATTTAGCAGCTCAAGTAGCTGAGCATTTGCCTGCACTCATTTTTTCCCATACTCATTTAACACTTTAAACCATAAGAAAATGTAAACCTCTTTCATATTGCCTAGCATCTTCCTAAAACTTGGCCCAGTTAAAAGCCAAGCTCTTTCTAGAATAATCACCATTACTCACACATTTTTTACTTTTGCCATATCTGTCACAACAAAATGGAAAGAATGTCCAGACCTTCCCAGATACTCTTTAGCATGGCAGAGGTAAGGGAAATGATAAGACGGCTGTGATTTTTTTTCTTCCTTTCCTTTCTCCCCATACTAAAGTTTGGTCATTGATGTTTCACATCATTGTAACATTTTACTGTTTTATAAGAAATAGATTTAAACCAATGGTTGTCAAATTACACTCACTGCCAAGTAATCTGCAGTTGATTTGTCTAGATTGTGGCTCCTACAAGAACCAGGTAAGGTCTAATAAAGCCAAGGCTAAGGTAAAGCAAACTAGTCCTGCTGAAGCTCTGCTTGAAGAATTTGGCATAAGTTGTGTCTCTTCTACAGTGGAGTCCTTTACAATACATATTTTGCAAAATCCCTTTCCTGCAAGCTCAGATGGTCTGTCCAGACAACTTTTCACAGTTTCATCAAGCCAGCACACATTAATTCTCCATCCAACATTTGGCAAAGTGCTTTTGGTCATTTTTATGCCAATGTTACTATTCCACAGCCATTAAATGTTTTGATTAATAACGAGAGAGGAAAGAAGCCTACCAACAAGCCTACCAGCACCACCACTGAATGAAAAGTCCAACATTGTGCCATGCATACATTTTCAATAGTGAATGACATAATAAGTCTAAGATAACACCATATAGATGCAGCCCTAATGTGATGCTCACAAAGGTTACTGTAGGGACTCCCAACAGATTTGAACAGATCACGATTATGAGACATTGTTGGGAACCCTCAAAGGGAAATAAAATAACTCTTCCTCACTACCCATGACTAAAGGATGCTAAAAGGCCACTAAGGAAAACAGCTGCTTGTGTAAATTCACCAAAAATGGCAGCACAAGATGAGGTTATCTGAACTGTGTGCATTTCACACAGGTTTGCTCAGCAGCAGATCTGTTCTCAGGACGTTAAGTGTCAAACACAATGTGCTGTGGGTTATTTCTCAATGTCGAAACAGAATTTCAGAGATATCACTATCATTATATCTGGATTTAGAGCTCAGGTTGTTCTAGTACGATTTAAGAATATCAGTTTTAACCATTCACCTCCTTCTACAGGTCAGTAAAGAAAAAAAGACAAGTTTCACATGGAAAAAAACTAACTGAAGGTCTTTAAAACAGATAATTTTCTGTGTTTTCAGCTTTTGAACCAAAGCAGATTGTAAGCCTATTTTGTAAAAAAATACTCCAAAATCCTTTCCCTGTTATCAGCTACAATAATTTAGAATACTTTCCTTTTTTTGCCTACATGAAAGTTTGTACTTACAAAAAAAAAAAATTATTGTAAGCCTAGAAGCCTGACGATAGTGTATCTGAAAGCAGATGGATTTTTTTTCTTCTTTTTTTAAGAAAAAAAAAAATTAGGGAGCAGAAAAGCAACACAATACAATTTATTTTTGTACTACATAAACAAAATGTTCCTCACTGGTTCTTGTACCCTTTTAAAACCATGGAAAAGGTGGTCTTGTTAATAATGTTAATGAGCCCCCCCAAAAATCACAGCTAATTCAAATTCAAATTCTAATAGAATAGACCCCTCACTATAGAAAAATCTGGTTTCTGTATCTAAGAAAAATAATGCTCATCATTTAAAAAGTTGGTGATATTTCTAAATTTCATTAACCTTGCAATATGAGTATCCATTTATTTTCAGTCTGTATTAGAGGAAGAGCATAGATTTTGCAAAGTGAAGATGAAGGATAATATTGAAAAATAATTTTTATTAATACATTAAATTAAGATAATGGATAAAAAAATTTCAGTACCTTTGACATAACTTAAAAAAATAATCAAAAGAGTTTTTCATCAACAGCAACAACAAAAAAAGACAAATGAGCAGACAAATGGAATTTAAATGACTCCTCACTCTCAAATACCAGCCTTTCTACTCTTTGACAAAAGCTTAGACTAAAAGAAAGAAATGGGACTAAGAGTCTATTGATTTGAATTACTTTGGAGCAGGGGAGAAAAAGAGATTCCATTCACGAAATTCCCATTCCCAGTAATCTCTTGTCCTCTTTAATGATGAACTCCAGCTTCAGCTTTGGGGAGCAAAGCATTAATGAAGAAGGAAATGAGGCCATCTCTGAGACAAATAAGGCTCAAATCATTTAGGCCCAAAATATTAAAGAATTAAATGGCACAAGGAAACAAACAGACAACCAGAGAAAATTTTGCAACTCTGCCATTATAAACTCTGAAAATACACTGGTAAAGTGTAGTAGTTGTTCAAAATACATTTTATTTCCAGACATGATCCTCGATCCATAAAAGAGGGAGGAGGATTTGGGGTATTCATAGTATTACCTAAAATGTAAGTGTCAGAAAGAAAAACTCACACTCTACCAACAAACTGTTGGAGCTCTTTCTACCAAAATAATAATTAAAAATTGCATCTTCTATCTCTATAAACCAAGCTAGTCAGTACAGTTGCACAATTAGCAAAATATGAAGGTTTATCCCAGCAATTTCAAACTGCTAGATCAAAAGGAAAATTAAGACTACATTGTCAAAATTCATGTAGTTTGTACACTGAAATATTTGAGTTCTTCTCCAGTCCCCTCTATGTCCCCATTTCTGCAGAGCTGTATTCTAATCTTATACTATTATTGATCATATTAGGGGCTTTTTTCCCTTAGACAGTTTTAAAATAAACACATCTTGGTGGCTGAGATGCTAAATTAGGAAATTGGTGCAGGAGACTCTTAGCCCCTCTCCAATTATATCTCGTGAAACAGACTCTCTGGAGATTTTCAATAAAATGTTCTTTCATTATCACTCAAATTACATCTTCACGTTTATTGACAATAATCCTGAAGAGAGTGAGTTTCTGCTGTAAATCAGCTTTCATCATCAGAAACAAAGATTTCAGGAAAACAGGCATTAAAAATGTCCTGCAGAAAGTGTAGGATTCTATTCCTACAGAATGCTATTGGGGAAGTGACTGTTCTATTGCACACTATAACTGTTAGAATATTGGGAAAAAAAGAGCTTCATTTACCACAAAACATCATTCACAAACTGAAATTATAAGGTTGTAGATTTAATGATGGGTTATTAGCTAAGCATCGATTTTGAAATTCATTTAGGGAATAAAAACAAGCAAACAAAAAAAAAAAAACCTGATGTGAGAGATTTCAGCAGGTATTTCTAGTGTTTGCTGTGATGGATGAGTATTCCTGAATTTGCATTGCTTCAGTGATTAGATCCTGTTAAATCCGAGCTCTTGGGAAAAGATACATAGAGACACATTCATTTTAGTTCATTTTGTACAGTGAACGTCTGATTTTCACCCCCTACTTCCAAACTCAGAATACTTTTAGAATGTGGTTGACAAGCTTCTACAATCTGTACAGCTTCACCCAAACTTAGAGTAATTCGAATTTGTGAAGTTAAAAATTCACAACTCAGTTGAAATTTAGGGGATTTTTAGCTGTCCCTTGGCATTTAAATAAAAAAGTTTAGCATGAGTGACTTATTTTCCTCTCAACAGTATATAAAGAATAATGAGAAATCTTCTACGATTTTACTTGAGTGATTTTTATACTATTAATGAAGATTTACAAGTTCAGAATTTGCAGTCAGCAAAAGTCTTGGATTATGTTTTGAGCTCTTTTCCTTTTGTAAAAATGAGCTGGATGCGTGCTAGAAGACCAGGAAAAAAACTAAGAGGCAACAAAATCCATTTAATTAATAATTTAAATAATCATCAATAAATTTAATAATTTGAGCTTTCAGGACAGTCGCACTTGGCTATACTGCTCAAGTCCAGAATTCCAGAGTCCTGAGACTGGAAAAAGAAGATTAGAAAGTTGCAACCCCTTTTTATCCTCAGGCCTAGTATTAAGCAGACAATAGCTGTGAACAGGCTGCCTGTCATTTATGTTAGTTCACAAAGCACACATGTGTCCTAGTCTTTTTATAATGTCTTAAGGTTTACCAGCACTCAACTTGCTGGAATATTTAAAAAATATACACAAGTGTAATAAAGATGCCCCTCCCTTTTCTCTTAGCTAGATTTTCTCTAAACATATTTTATGCTATTTTCAGCCCGATTTACAGTGAGTTTCTCTCTCTTTTACTCTTTCCACTCACAGTGGTACATGAATCCCTAAATTTAAAGGAGAAAGAGAAGAAAAACGGGAGAATTTATGTTAACAGGGAGGTAGATGTTCACTTACTGTTATGAAAATTATCACCACGGTTTGGCCAGGCTCTCAAATTCCAGCCCCCCACTCTGCTAGGAAAAAAACTGTAGAGGAACCCACCTGGACTGGTCATGACAGTGTTTATCACGACAGAATCCAAAAAATCTGTGGCCTAAACAGGGGTTGGTACAACATCATTTACACTTTTCTGAACACATGAAGAGGAACCAGCAGGAGGAGAAAGAATATTGGATGAGTCTCTCATCTCATGAATATGTGTACTGAAAAGATGGGATTGTCCTTAGGTAACATCTGGCTGCCTTTTTGTAGTTCAACAAGGCTATGAGGTTCCAAATCCAGGGAGAACATCTGGCCCCAGAGGGCAGAGCACTCATGAAAACTAAAATAACTTTATGTTCCATAAAATAAGTCAATGAATAGGCCAGAGGCAATAACACCCATCAGCAGGAAGATGAGGTGATAAGCTGTTGGGAGGATTTGGAGACAAAGAATCCAGGAGAGGAATCAATCCTCAGGTTTGAAACAGTAACCACCAGGTCCTTCACACTGCTGTTTGACACTTAAATATTTTGAATATTGAGTAGTGAACACAAACTGATTCTATTATTTCATGTCCCCTCTTCAAAATATGCATGTGATCCAGGCCATCAGGTTTCCAAGAGCAGTTATTCACCTGTCTGAGGAAACCAGGTTTTAGGAAGTTCCTAGTGGATGTATTGAAGCATAACTTTTTCTTTCATTGGCTTTTCTTAAAGGAGACCTTTGGAATATCTGAGCAGGTTGTGATGTATGTGATCCAGAGACCATGAACTCACAAAGTGGCAATAAATTGTTTCTTTGGATCGGCCTAAACAATCTGGTTTTGCTGCAATCTACTCTGCACAGAATAATTCTCAGCTCTGCCTGAAGCCTAAAAAGATCAGCCCTTAGCATACAGACTTTAAGTCTCCATTCTCATTCCAAGGTAATTTCTAATGTAAAAATCAGCTCACACTGACTAAAACCAAAGATATATGCAAGCAAAAAAATGATGCTCAATTTATTTCTCTTTAAAAGACTTTACTGAGGAAAAGAAAATGAGATGAAGGAGGGTAACATTGGAGCAGCAAGATGATAAGCTTCTGACACCTCTTTTTGTTGACATAATGGGATAATGTGGTAATTACATTAGTTCAAACACATGATACCTGAGTTGGGCTGGCATAATCTGACCTCTCAGGCTGAGCTACACAAATGTTGCTGACTCCTTCCCACACATTTCAGTGCCCCTGGATATATGCTAAAAAATCCAAGAGAGAAACAGAGCTGTGCTGAGACACAGTTTCTTAATCAGATGTTATTCCACATAGAACTGGGCTGGAAAAGACATGCAATTGATAAAATAACTAGATTTTCAGCACTCAAACCACTAGAGATTTGAAGCTGGATGTTAAAAGCACTCTCAGCTGATGAATTTATTATGGCTTGCTGGTTAGTTTCTTAATTAACTGGGTATTAAAATCCATTTTACTAAACTTTTAGACGCAGGGGGGGAAGCAACAAAAAACCCCAAAGCAGACTGCTCCATGTGCAAGAAGCAAATAAGGGTCCTGATGTAACTGAGAATGCACTCACATTATCATAAACATTTATTCAATGCGATTCACAAAGTATGTAAAAAATAAATCAAAAGTGGGTAAAGCACTGTACTATGGGTGTAATATTATTTCATTGGATTGTGCTACATGCACCAGTTGCAACACGCTTTTTTATAATGCTGTAAAGTATTTCAATCTATGTTAGAGAGCTTCATTAATAAAACACCTACATAAATTTAATTGGAAAATACCAAAATATTCAGAGTTATAGTGTATAGTTCCTAGAAGCTGTAATTTTAAAAGGCTTTGCATAAATTGATCTGAGGGGTTGCTACACTACTGTGACTGTGACTAAACAAAGTACCCTAATTTTGTGTTGAGATTTAAGTGTGATTCTAATTTAATGCCCAGTTTTAAGAATATATTAAATTATTCCATATATGTATATATGGAATTATGCTATTGTTCAGCTCCTTTTTCTATAATCTACTTGTTTTGTAACCTTGTGAGTTAGAAGACACAAACATTTATTTAGATTAACTCTGGATAGGCTAGACTGGCTGTGTGAGGCTAGAAATAACACACAGATTTGCTAAGCCAATCAGAAAGCAACTGATCGATAATGATATATTGATCAATTTTCATTCTCTTGCAACAACATCAGATTGAATGATTACATCAACCATTTAGTAGATCAGAAACAAAGTAGTAGTAAAAGGGAATCATTGCAGAATCAATTTTTTCCTACTTTGAGGCCAGTTTTCTCAGAAAATGCTGCACTTTCCTGAAGCAAATTTCAAGATTAACATTCCAGGTTGTTTCATACAAAGTTAAAGTTTTAACAGCATTAAAGTTAAGCTTCCTAAGGGTCTCCCTTAAAATAAATTTTTCATACACTCTCTACAGAAAGAACAGAATTAAATTCTATCACTTTTCAAACAAAGGATGTAAAGTAGTCATATACAGGAACATTCTATAATTGAGGATGCTGAATACTGCTATTATTTTTCATCTTTTCTTGCTTTTTGTTGCAGGTTTTTCTAAAATGAGTTTACATTTTCCTGCTATTCAGAGAACAAAGGAAAGATTAGAATTTGAAAGAAAACCCCACAAACTTCCTAATGGATTTTTATTTTTCATAGTGTCTCCTAAGCCATAAAACCTTAAATCCATCGGTTGATGTTAGGATTTACTACTTCCTTTTCAGTTTGGATATATGTTAGGAAATTAGTGACCAGAATTATCAGACACAACTATTTGCTTCATTGTTCCCACATTTTTATGCAGCCCTTTCTTTCCTCTTTTTTCTCTTCTTTTGTATGTTTTCCTCCTGTGTGTATCAATTGAAAGCATCCACATTTTCTTTTCAAAGTCAGAGGCTGCAAGGAATGGAGTGATGCTCTGCACTGATAGTTATCAGCACAGTCATTAAGAGGTCACCAGGCAAGTGAATGACTAATCATGCTTTGTTTAATTCAGACTATAATTTTCAAATCAATTTGAGAATATTCCTAGTCTATAGTTTTATACATCTACCTAATGCAACGTCATTTTAATGGCACAGCTACTCTGTTATAAAAAAAATTATAGCATTAAAAAATTATAAATGTTAAATACGGAGAACAAAATCTTCAGATGTTTCTGGAGAATGATCTTTTTTCTGTTCTCCTTCATGCCTTTATATAATGAAAAGCTTAGTTCAATTTACTTAAAAATCAGAGAAGGCTACTAATCCTGAAGATTGGACTCCAGCAACTAAAATCATTCATGGAGATAGTAAAAGACCTACAAATAAAGAAAGAGTGACAGTTAAGGATTTATCTAGGTAAAAGCAGAATAAAGTAATAAAATTTCCTTAATTTTCACAAGATATTAGGTATGCTATTATTTGATGATGGCTGATAGTTAAGATGCTTTATATTGTCTAGCAAAATGAATTATTTTTTGTTAAGATGCTTTATATTGCTTAGCAGAATGGATTATTTTTTCCTTATTTATAAAAAACAATATAAAGCTGTAGTAAGAATCTCTCCTTGTCTTTCAGAAGTGTTCCCCAGGAAAGATAGAGCAATATATTTTTCAGCCAAAAATATTTTTGCAAAGAAACAGGTCAAAAATCTAGAAAACCATGCAGTGCCCTTGTGCCATAGTGTGCTTTTGTGTCCTGATCCCAGCCTCTGCTGTTGCAACCAGCAACATTTTGTGGATGTGCCTTTGACCAAAAAAAAAAATCATGCTATCATGCTTGTTCTCCAATTTAATATTGTTCTCTTTTTCCCCAATTTTAGAATTTGTTCTGGGCTGGCTGGCTCCACTGCAGCCTGTATGGATGCAGCAATCCAGACATATGCAGAGCACTGCAGAGCTGGAGCCAAACAGGGCATGGCACAACTCCGTGCAAAATAAAATGTGAAAGTCAATGTCTCTGTGCATCAGAGCAATTGCTCTCCACTTCTAAGGGCTAGAATTCAGCTATACCTGCTGAATACTAACAGATTTTTTTTTCCCTCCTGTACCTCTGCTGTCCTAAATGTAACAGTTTGGTCTTTGGGGACATTGTACTTGTTTTATTTCCTTGGCAGTATATGCAGAACACAATGTACTATTGAGTAGAAAATACAGATTGCACTTGTGAATCATATATATTCTAATTAAAAAATATTTTTTCTACTTTTCTTCTAAAAAACCCAGCATGAATCTGTGTTCTGCCAAAAGATTTGTAGAAACAAGTGTTTTTATTCAATGTTGGTTTCCACTGATGGCCCTGAACACAGCTCTCTCTTCCTCTTTGTTTAAATCTCTGCCTTTTCCCATGACAAAAAAAAAAAAAAAAGCAACACCTTACTCTTTATAGCTATGGTTATGTTTTTCTTTCTTTTACTGTGCACATTACCCCTAAAAATTTGCAAGGTTTTGCGACCTCTGTCAGGTGGTAGGAAAGGTGAATAAAACATCTCTGTCACTGTTGGGTTTAGTTGTGCAGCAGGTCCCAAATCCTTCCCTCAATCCTGGTGCATATAAAGCTGTAATGAATTAGTGTTTTCATTCTCAGCAAGGCGACTTTAGTGCCAACACACCCTTGCCCAAGCTGTAATGGAGGAATGATCAAAGACATTTTTTGTTCTTCAAGAATTTTCTTTCTACTTAAGCATGGAGATTAGCTATCACTGCCTTCTGGTACTTTCTGAGATGAGCAAATAGAAGTCACTGCTGTTGTCATTTCATCCCATCCTCCCATGATAGATCAATACTTCTCTCCCAGCCTGTCAGGGGAGGACAGCAGCAATCTGGACTTACATTATAGAGCTCTCAGGAGAGAGATGTTAAAAAAAAACAACAAACCAAAACAAAACAGAAATGCATAGAACTGCTTGTTGTGCCAGTTGTTATTTGAAAAAAATACCAACCCACTTCACAATACCCTAACAATAAGGAATCAAGAAAAATCTTTTTACAGAGGTAGGTCACAGATTCTGCTCACAGATTTGTCGTGCTTTCAAAAAGCCATGATCTGCACATGCAACACTTGTGCTTCTCTACTGTTTTTTCAAATTGAAATCGAAATCAGCTAAAAAAATTGCCTGGAAACTTCTTTGGATTTTAACCCTTGCTCAGCTACAGAATATGAGAGTTTGAGTATGTCCTGTGACAGAGTTACATTTTTTTTATTTCCCCCAAGAATCCAAGTTACTTTTAGGTTCCTCCCAGAGTCTAGACAGTCTTCTGCATTCATAAAATAACTGGAAGCACCTAGGCCTTTTTGTGGATTCTGGGTACTGAGGTACAGCAGGAAATTTGCCAGCAGCAGGTTACAGAAACAAAAGATATCTAGAAACCATAACCTACCCACATACTTAATGTCAGCTAAGAAATGAGTAGAGCAGATCCACTGAGGTGTCCCTCCTTCAAAACTCAGTGTTCTCACCTCCACAGCAGGATGGTCTGGCTGTCTTGAAAAAGAATCCTTCTTAAATTACAGTCTGAAAATGGGCAGATTACGCTTTTTTGTCTGCATGTTGTACCTAGGTATTAAAATAACAAAAAATAAAATAATAAATAAATTCTATTCAAACACACATTTTCCCTTTAATTCCTGATACACCCATCAGTTTCCATATTTAAGGATCTGGCTTTGATTTTTTAGAATCTACCAGTTTCAAGTATTTATAAGTTTTACTCATTTGTGAAAAACCCCCTATCAAAAATATATAGGTTCTCTTGTATTAAACTAAGTATGGATTTACAAGTTAGGAAATACTCCTGGAAAAATAAAATTTAGTAAATTTAATCTTCTCCTGGCTATAATTTATTTTTCATCTCCAGGCAATGGATATGAAACATCATAATTTTCATTAATGATACATTTAAGCTCTTTAGGGTCTATGAGTTGTCACAGGTATCAAAAGTTCACAGTTTTAGATTTTTGCATGTTGTATTTTATAGCTCTATTTGTTACTGTAAAAACTCATTAAAATTCTCTGCACATCTCATGTACTGCATGTAGACAGTGTAAAAAAGAATAAATACATCTATGAGAATTGAATAAGATGTGAGAAAGGAAAGCACCGTTATTCTGTAGTTGTAGAAAATTTATAAGTACTTCATATACAAATCTTTTCTATATTACTTTAAAAAAACCCTCAAAAACCCATAAAGACTGGTGCTCATATTTGCTGGTAAGTCAATCTTTCTTTCAGACATCAAGAGATGACCTCTTAAGACCCAAAGATTTATCAAGTCAGCAGTTTATTCCCTTAGGCCACCATCTTCAGCCTCTTCCTCTTCCAGTCACGTCTATTGAAGGACTTTGCAAAGCCCCATGAGGAAATGGACTAATCTACTGCTTTCTAAAGGACAGGAATGATGCCTGTCCTGACTGCACTTTATGGGATGAGAAAGCTAATAAAGGGAAGGAGACTACATCTATTTGTGAAAGATTCAGTGTGATGTTTGTATTATAACAGACAGAGTTGGAGTGCTCCAGCTGTCAATCAGAAAAGGAGCATTGTTGCCCAGCTTCAGCAGACACTACTCAGAAATTTTTGAGAAAATTTATTCATTGTTTTACCTTATGGGCACAAAATATCTTTGAATCAATATGAAAAATACAGGCTTTGATCTTTCTCCTCTTTTTTCTCTCTTTTATCAGTTGATTGTTAACAGATATATATGCATGTAAATTTAAAGTGAAACAAAAAATACAAACCCCAAATATTTTTAAATAAAATAACTTATTCATTTGCATTGTAGAATTGTCCATGAGCTTTTTTTTTTGCTGTCTACTTTGAAAAATTTACATATTCAATACACATTGTTATTCATAAATGTTTCCACTGCAAAAAGGAAATGACAACACATGCACTGCAATACCTTCGTCACTGTATATGCAAAATAATTTGTTACCCACTCAGACATCTTTTTGAGGGAATTATAAGAAAGGAAAAAGAGAGACTCAGGTGTAAAAGTCTGTGTGACTCTTTTCAGGCAATTGAATAGGTAGATCTGTTGGTGGTGTTACCTAAGTTCATGCAGATACCTCTCAAATAAGTTCTGTATCCCTCTATTTTTCCTTATGCCATTAAAAAAAATCCAAATAAAAATTAACTTCATTCCCCTTTGTGGTGGGTTTAGTGCTGGCCAAATGGGACTACTGAAGGGTGAGTGGGTTTTGCTGACCACCCACCCCTTGTCTCTCCAGCTCTCCATATTCTTCCACTCTGAGATTTTTCTTTTTTAGTCATGGCAGAGAGCATCTAATTTTCAGGTTCAGAAGTGCCCCATTATCTACTCTGCTGGCTGCTACTGTGCTGAAAAAGTGTTACCATGGGAAAGGGTAGAGATCAACCTGCAGGGCTCTGATAAGCACTCCTTTCTGTTTATTTTTGAAAACTCTGTACGCTGTCACTTTAGGAATCTTAAATGTGAAAATACATAAATCCAACCAATTGGAATTTAAGAAAAGAAAAAGGAAGGGTGGTAATATTTGTCTCACCCATTTCAGATTAATAAATAGAGGCTCTTGAAATAAATAATAGTAATAATAAAAAATAACCTACTTAATTGTCTATTGGCCAGTCTAGAAATAAGCTATAAGATTAGCTGTAAAATAGCTTAAACTGATGAGTTTTGGGATGTGTTCTAGGGAGATCAGATTCTCCACTGCCAAGGGTGGACATCTTCAGTGCACCAATTGAAATAAAGTGTCAGTGATAGGCAAAAACATGAAATGTGGCAGAGAAATAATTTTCTAAGGGTACAGCAATACTTCAGCAACTGAATTGTTGCATGAATCATAAGGGGATAAACTAGCGATGGTGCTGTGTAAATATCCACAACATTTTCTTTCTCTTCTGGGACCTTTCACCCTTTAAAATCACAGGTGCTTGGTAAACTGTGTGGCAGGAAGCAACCATTCCTGAAAGTTTCCATGAATCCAGGATATTTTAAAAGTCCCAGTACAACCCAGCAGACACTTCATGGACCTCACAGCAGCTTTTTGCATCCCCCAGAGGTGCTGAGGAAATCCAAAGGCTTCACAAGCAATGACAGCACCTTAAACACAACTTAAACTCTCTCTCTAACAGCCTCTCTGTAAAACACTCAAGTTCCTGCCCTGGAAAACACATTCACAGCTTTGTCAATTAAAGACAAGAAGCTTAAATTAGAATGGTCGAAATGAAGTCTTACCAGACTGCTAAAAGCAGCATTGTAGCTTGATGGGAAGCGGTAAAAATATCTGAGCAATATGAAAAGCATTCCTAAAGGCTGTGTTCCAATTTCCCTACTGAAGTACTAGACATAGCAGAAGATGCTTATAAAAATACTATATGCATATTAAAATCATAAAAGCCATCTGTAAGTGATTATAATTAATTTGCTGGATACATGGAGAATATGGAAATCTGAAAGAAGTGCTTGGGTCAAGTTAAAATTCAAGATTCTCTCACAGACACCTGAAATAGAATTACTTGATAATAGGAATATGAGGTTTATTTGCAATTTTGCTTTGCTTGCTGAGGAGTTTTTAATGAAAATTACTGTATATGAAGTTCATTAAGTCATGAATTCTGGTTTTGTTTGCTGTCTCAGACACTAGTACAAAATATATATTTTAGTTTAAATATTTGACCAAAGCACCTGTTACCTGTTATATTTTGGACCTTGAAATCTGCCTCTTTTCCAACATATTCCCACTATGTGTTTTATAGTCTGTAAGTAGCTTAAAAGTGCATAGCACATACTACTTAGTATTGGACTGCATGAGCTCCCATTGTCCAAGACAGCAAATACTTATCTAAATTCATCACAGAACATAAGGATGCTCCCATAATCCAGCCTTTAACACAACTAAACCTTCTAAAGAGACAGTCATGCCTTACAAATGACTTACAAAAATCCTCTTTTCTGTGTTTTGTTCCATGAGAACAACAGTCAATAAAAGAGCTGTCTCTGCAATCCTCCCACTAAATAACTCTCCCAAGCCCATTTCTGCATATCCACTATTGACTATAATGAAATTGGCTGGATTAACATTTTGAGTGCATTTTTGTCTTCACCTTTGAAAGAACTGTGGTTTTACTCTGGTTTGCTGTAATGTGTGTTCTCAGCACAAGGTAGAATGAAAAGCTGCCATTATCATTGATAAAATTCTGCCATTTTATGCTGATTTCGCAAAGGAAACTAAAATTGGTATTTAGATAATGAAATCCTTGTGTCTTATTAGGAAACCAAGAAAAATATTTCAAGTCTTACACTGGTCCAGGAAGGTTAAATAAACATTCCCATAGTCACTTTCTGGGCTTTTCAAAGGACTGACAACCACTGGCTGAGAGGTAAGAGGAAGCAGTCTCCTAAATCACGTGTTAGCTGTTTCTTCCCATGTTCTGGTGTATTTATGTTAAAATTGCTGGTTTTCAGACTCATTTCTACTCTGCTTACAATACCTACTAACATGAAGTCTTTTTTATTTTAATGGTGACAGAGAAACAGTTGAGAATATTGAAAAGCAACTGAAACGTCCCATAATTGTACTGGTAACATAAAAAACCCAAACCACTGGAAACCAGGTTCCAAGTAATGCAGTGAAGGATTTGTTCTCACCAATGAGTTTTGTCTGAGGAGTCCCTCCAAGCCCCACCAGTGTCTCACTCTTGACCCATAGTCACACCAAGGTCTCACTCTCTCCATTGACTTCATCGTATCTTGAGAACAGAAATTTTAAATCCAGCTAAATAGCTCTGCAGAGGGTTCTGCCACTGACTTCAGGAATTCTGTTCCAGAAGGCCAAAGGAAAATAATACATGCAACAAAGCTACAATTCTTGTGCTTCATTTGCATTACACTTCCCACTGAGCATTTGACTTAAGGGCTGAGTCTGGAAGGAAATTTTTTAGTAAAATATACGTGTTACCCACTTTTGAAAGAAAAGATGGCAAAAGATGAAAAAAAACCATGACAATCCACCTGAATGCTAGAAATTGCTCTCAACTGTTTTTTTCTTTGTAAATTGTTCATATAATTTAGAATGAAAATTAGTTCTGACTCTTTTAATGTGAATATGTAGACATTCAAAGGCCTATAAGCTGGTCAATTCTCAGAATTTCAGACTTTAAATTCTTGCTGTCACATTCTTAACAGCTTTCTACAGTCTTTTTCAGCTAAAACAGGCCAAGATTAGATATCTGTCTGTCACTAAGATGAGCAAAGCTGGTTTAGAACCAGAATTTGAAATTGAAGCCACTGTACTTCTTTCACCAAAATTGTGTCTGACCAAATGACTCTTCCTCTTCTACTCTGTCCTAGTGTACAATTAAATAAATAGCTTATCCTGTCAACTTAGGCAGAAGATAAGAGCACTGAAAAACTGCAAAATAGTGGGAAAATGAAAGAGTTCCTGTTTCTAATGCATGACTGGTAACTGCTGATGTTTTCTAATGTTAAGCTGGACTGACTAGTTTAAACCACTGGTAGTTTGCACCGTAGAGATCAGGAGGATGACTTAAAAAAAAATTAATATTTTTTTGTTTGGTTGGTAAGGGTTTGTTTTTTTGTTGGTTTTTTGTTGTTGTTGTTTGTTTGTTTTGTTTTGTTTTGTTTTGTTTTGCTTTGGTTTGTTTGTTGGTTGGTTCTTTTAATTTTACTCCTGTAAACACAGCATGTCTTTCCAAATGCCAACCACTGCATCAATCTGGTTTGCTTCCCCATTTCCACATTGCTTCCATTTTCATCTTGCTAATTCTTCTTTTGCAGTTGCTTTCAGGATTGGGCCTGCTCCTGTGTTTCTTGTGAATTACTGATCCTCTGTAACAAGGTCTTCATTTCCAGTGAAAATATAATATCTGGCGTCATTTTTTTGCAACCTCATAAGCAGAAACTCTTTTTTTCTACACTTAAGATCACATTGGAAGCAGGATTCTCAGCTTTGGTTCATTCCTGACTGCAGCCTCACAGAAGAGTTTTCAGAAAGGTTCTGGAATTCCACACCTGTTGCAAGTCACCTTAAAAGTTCATAATTAGCAGTTCAGAGGTTTGAGTTTTTGTGTGGAACAGATAAATCTCAGTGTTTGCATTTCTTACAAGTATGTACCAGCCTCCCAAAATTTTTCTGTCTTTCAGCTGTAGGTTGTCAGACAAATGGCTCAATGTATCATCACCAGGGTAAAGAGAAGCTAATTTCTATCCTACTTAATACCATTTCCACTTGTTTTTGTGAGGGTTTTCTTTTGGGAGGGATCCTTCCATCACCTCACCCCATCTCCTCCTAAGTACTGTACATTCCAGAGAGTTTTTCTTCTATTCTGCAGACCTTTCCTCTAAGTTCTCCACTCTTTTCATTTGTAAAACCTCTGCTCCTCTAAACAGCAAGTTATCATTTATTGGTGCGTGGCTGGTTTCTTTTAGACTCCACCTAGGAAATGGAGTGGCCTCTCTGTCTCAATTGAGGGCAAGCGTTCAAGACAAACTCTTCAGCTTTGGTTGGAACACAGCTGCACAGAAGCAGCTCTTGTACAACTGGAAACACCCAAGAGATGGTGTAGGAAGCAATTTCTCCCTATTATTTGCTGTCTTTCAAGTGAGATGAATGTCTAGTCCTAAAAGTGAATTGACGACATAAGTGAATACACCTATGGTGTGCACACTCAGGGTCTTGGCAGATGGATTTTGAAAGAGTTAAGGAGTTAAATCACATTACTGCACACTGTCTTATACAAAGGACACAAATATTTATAAGAATACTGCAAATTTTTAGCAAGTTATAAGTGATTTAAGATAAAAACCCCATTGTCTATTCATATGATTTGCATTCTTTGTGGCTTCACATTTTCAGGCATTCAGGTCCCCCGACCCAAGTAAAATCAAGAGATCATTTCAAGTTTTGAAAAAGACATGATTTAAACGTTAAGTAAGTACATATCACTAATTTTAGATGTTTTAATTTTTAATGTATATGTGTCTACATTTTCTGCACAAATAATGATTACTTTAGAAATAAAAAACCTCTTTTCATCCAAAGTACTCTGATAATGCCAATTAATCAATGAAATGCCAGTATAATAGGAATTCCCAAAACACTTTTGTTCTAAAATACAGAGGATGCTGTCATATTTCCCTGCTACCTGAAATTAGATTGTTCTACTTTGGGAAGACAGTTTTTCAACATCTAAATCTACTTTATAGCTGAGTTGAAATTGTCCTGAATACTTTTCTAAGGAAAGTATTACTTTCACATCAGTGTGTTTGAGTTTCAGGTTCCAATATCTTATCATGGGATCGTAGCTCTCTGACTAAAATAGCTTTTTATGAAAGCTTTTCCTTTAAATTGTAAGCAGGAAAAAAATTCCTTCTATATCCAACCTTTCATTTTTATTTGACTATGTGATTGACTTTTTCTTCTTAAAACTAACAACTTTTACGATTTGATAAAACCAGTCAGAAATCCAAGGTCTTTAGGCATTCCTGACCATTTGCATTAGTTAACTGACAAAACATTAAGCTTTTCTTCAGGCTTCCAAAATGCCAATAAAGATGTCCTACACCAAAAGGAGTACTGCTGAAATGGGATGCAGCTGGCATTCTGGTCAGAGACAGTTTTCCTTGGGGGCCTTTTCATTGCTTTAACACTAATCTGTGACAAAAAGGCCTTGTCAGATTCTTATTGCATTTAAGAAGCTTTTGGTGAGATTTGTATTGATTTGAAATAAGGCAACTGACAACATTGCAATAAATTTTTACTACTTAGTACTGATCAATATGGATTTTTTCAACCTTTCTCAAGAAAATTGCTTTCTATTGCTTCAGATATGGCCAAGCTGCTCCTAACTTAATTATATCTCATGCAACAGGTCATGCACTTTTTCTAGTTCTAGTTTCTGACATGAAACAATTTTTAACAGTCCAGCAACATTTTTGTGTCTACTACTAAAAAAACCTGAAAGCATGCTTCCCTAACAGGACAGTGCCAGTAGAAATATCTCATTAACAAAGGTAACTAAGGTAAATTGCCTTTGCTGTATCAAACAGGGAACACTTCCACCCCTACACCTTAAAATTCTAAGATCTTGAGAACAAACTGAAGACATTTTGGTCTGGATAGTGGATAGTCTCATCTGTCCATGTTCCAGATGCCTCACACAGCTCTCAAATTTAAGCCATCCATTGTGAAAATTATCTAAATAGATATTTTTTTTTATTCCTGAATTCTACTTTAAATACAGTTATGTTCTTTGGGGACAAAAGGGAGTGTAAAAATTATGCAACCAAATTAGAAGCCATTAGCAGGAGCTTTTGTAAGGCGTTCATCCAGTACAGCAAAATAAATATGATTTCTTCTCATCATCTGTGAAGAAAACAGGAAAAATAATTATAAACTAACTCAGGGCTTTGATATGCTCAGCAGGAATTGCCAACATTGCAGAAAAGCATTGGAAAATCCATTCACATTCAACATTTCAGCAAAACTCATATTTGTCAATTAATGGAATATGTATTTTTATTTGCCCTTCTTCAGTCACCTATTCTTATGTCTGACTAGACTGATTTTGGAGAGTAAATTGAGCTTCTTGCCTTGTCTGAGCATCAGAGTATCTGATCAGAGAATTAATTCAATACTGGAGTTAATAAAAACATGCAGCAAGCACTTTACAGTATGTCTTGGGGCTTATAGGCATACATTTATCAATTCCTATTTAGAAAAAGCCATGTACATTATTCCTTTAGAAACTTTTGATTGAACACATTCTTAAAATATCTCCCTTGCATGGGAAATAACTGTCAAACATACCAATTCCAATTATTAAAGTTACAGTGGCTGTGGTTGTGTCACTGGGTTCTTATCCTACTGTTTTATGAAATATCCAGTTGCATCTAATATTACAATTTTAACTCAGATTGAAATTGTACCCTCCAGACCTACTTTCTCATGAGACAGATGTGGATGTTTGCTATGGCATGAATGTAACCAATCCGCTAGTGAAATAAATGCATTATTTATATTACTTTTGTTAGATTTAAATAATCACAGTGGTATTTGTAGCAAGTGTCACTCTAGCTACAACTCAGAAACTTTTAAAGTGTCTGTCACTTGCAGAGTAGAGCATGGCAGAGTTACCAGGCTGTCATGATGACCTTTTCTCTTGTTAACCTAAGAAAATCTATGAGAAATCAAACAAAAATTAGTGCTTGAGATATAGCTTGCACATATACTCTATTATAGCTCTATTTCACTGAAGACAAATAATTGAATTCTTAAAAGGAGTTTCATTTCAGTGGTAAATGAGATTGCAATTAAAATTGACTTTTAGGCAGCTCTTGGTGAAAAAGAGTAGCCTTTACTGAAATCACAAAAGATATCCATGTTATTTTCATTTCTATATGCAAATAATCTCAATTCCTGAAAAAAATTTATTATATTTTTCTTCACCTAAAAACTATAACACATCTTGTAGGGGTACATGTAACAGCATGCACGTGACAGGTCACATAATTTTGATAAAAATCAATATCCATGCAAACCCGAATTCATGTGCATAATAAAGCACACAAAAGATCATACCAAGTGAAATGTGCCTGAAATGTGTGAAATGGACTGAAAGCATTCGTGAGCAAAGAGTGAGGATTGGATTCATTATGTTGCTACTGTGTTAGCCATGAATTAAATATGAAATTTAGATATCAAGGGAAACAGAAAGAGAAAAAAAGAGATGGGAAATAGAAGATGGTAAATGAGAGCAGTGTTTTAATCTCCCCCCATCTCTGTATATTACTGAATAAAACAGGCAGACAAGCCAGGTCCATCACAATGAGATGCTGTCCCTGAAATTCAGCCCTTTTGCTATTAAAGAAAAAACCTGACTGTTGTTGCTGTAATTAGGAAAGATGAGGAAGTTAGAACTTCCACAGCCAACAGGGATTTTTCCAAATTATTCGGATTGTTATAAACAACAACCTGGTGTCTTCTGATGGCATTTACCAGCTCCAAAGGAGCGTGGATGAAGGAAAAGCAGAAAGACAATTAAAAACCATAATCACAAAGATACAAGTTCTCAAGCACAACCATTTCTCCCTGCCAGAACAATCTCTGGTTGAATGTCTATTTGTAGTATTTTTCTTCTACAAAGAATAAAGAAGAATTTAATTTTAAATAATTTTTAAATCTATGAAAATGAAAACATTGTGACTTGAAAATATTTTTTCTTCAATGTTTTGGTTCATTCCCAGGTTTCTTGGAATTAAGGGTTTTTTTCTCTCAGACTTTTATACCAAGAAAGGTATCTTGAGTTAGCTTGTGTTGTCGAGCAACACCTGACTTGATTTAGAAATACAACCTAATGTAACGTAGGTAAAATTTTAAAATATTTCCAAATAATTTTTCGTGGTGATCCGAAAAGGTCAAAAACCAAGAAGAAAAGGTTTTGAGGTTCTTCCAAGTTCCAGGAGAGGTTTTTTTTTTTTTTTTTTCAATAGAAGTCTCTCAACAGTAGATATTACATGTGATTAAGAGGTTAAACAGAATAAACAACACTTGGAACACTATAATCAGAAACTGGATTTATCAAGTCTCTATAATATAAATGTGTGTCAAACAAAATGAGATACCATCCCAAAGATATAAATGTAAGCCTATATTTCTTCATATAAGTTGTTAAATAACTCTCTAACACTCTAATCATAATGAAAAGAAAATATATTAACAGTCTGCCATTTTACCCACAGGCAAATCATAATGATACCCCCACTAATTAAACTAAGACTTCATTAAAGTGTTTCTCATTATCATTTGCAATATTTTATGATAATTATCTGCCTTTTACATAACAAATTAAATTAATGTTTTTTAATAACACCTTTAACCTTAGCTGAGGTAATTTTGAATGACAATGTAAGGAGTACACTTAAATGCACATTTTAATTGCCCATCACATTTATTATTTTATAATGAAATAATTTGGGTAACTTATTCTCATTATTTGTTCCTCTTGCATTGCAATTAAACACTCGATATGCTTCGTGAGCAATGTTAACACAGGCTTAAATTAGTTCAGCTGCATTAGTGTATTTATAAAATACCAGCACTGAAGGATTTTGCAGTCACACTTAGTATTTCTCTTTCCCTTTGTGCTGTTCTGATTAAATCAGATAATGTTAGTGGAGTAAAACAAAGCTTTTATGATCACAATATAAATCATGACATTATCATCATCGCAGATTAATGATATTGAAAACCACCAGATTTGAGCAAAAGAGAATGACCTGGTGGTGCCAAGCAATGGGACCAGACACAGTGGGCAGAAGCTGATGTGCAAGAAGTTCCACCTGAACGTGAGGAAGAATTTCTTTACTCTGGGAGTGACACTGCACTGGAACAGATTTCCCAGAGAGGATGTGGATTCTCCCTCTTTGGAGATATTTAAAATCTGTCTGGGCACAATCCTGAGGAATATGCTCTGGGATGGGTCTGCTTGAGCAGGGGGGCAGGACCAGCTGCCTTCCAACCTGACCCATTCTGTGATTCCGAGGCCCTTTGCTTTACTGGTAAAATATCTGGCACATCTTTGGATCATCTACAGCCAAATAATTGCATTTCAAACCTCAAAAGCTCCTGTGCCAAACTGAGGTTTGCTGAGCTCACAGGTCACAAACTGGCAATAATAGGCTGATAAAGTCAAGTTCCTTCATTTCACCCAAGCAAATATCTATTTGTTAATAGTCAAATGAGAAATAATGCATTTTGTAGAATGACATTTACATCTTCACTTTTTAAAGAATTGTTAAGAATGGAAATGAAAGAGAGAGTAAAGGAAATCCTTTTCCTCCTGACGGGTAACACAGTAGCTGTCACTTTGGCAGAAGTAGAGCAAGGCTCACAGGATGGCAGCTGGAAACAGATGCACTGAGATGTGGAACCACACGGGGCAAAGAAGCTTTATTGGAATTTGCATATAGCAACAAAATAATAATAACATAATAACATCATAACACAATAAGATAATAACCATAACAATGATAATAATAAAAAAATAATAATAATCTACTTATCAAAAGCGCATTTCATTATTTGTTTTATGATCCCAGTTGAGTTGCTTAGAACTGCAGAACTGATCTTATACTAATACACACATTTTCTGATTACAAATCAAAATAATCCTCATTTGAACTGGCTTTAAAAAAAACCAAACCTGATGATTTTACAAAGTCATTTAGGTTGAGTGTCAGATGTTTCACTTACTAATTTTAGAAGTGAAAAAATCAATAAATTTCCATAGGCATGATACATGCTGAATTTCAAAGGAGTTGTGTAACTCAAATACAAAATTCTCAGCAGACACAGTTATTTCACTTTACACTACACTAAAAGGCTATCCCTTGCTGGACCAACACTTTTATTGGATGGTTGTTCCACTAATACAGAAGCAGTGTAGATAAAGTTTGCTTTGACTTTGCCTCCTCAATATGGGTAGGTGGCAAATGGCTTCTGTTTGACAGTATTCATAATGCACCTGCTGAGGCAAGTGTCACCAAGCTATTTCCTATTTTCACAGCAGTTTCAAATCCCAAAATATTTGTTTCAGAATGTTCTCAAAGCTGATTTATGGCACACACAGCGCATAATATCACATAAAAAGGAATTTCAGAAGAAATGCAGCTCTCAGTGGATATTGCTCAGGTGATCAAAGGACTGTACTTGCTGGAGGTACAATAGTTTCTCAATCACTGTAAAATGCATTTTGCAGCATTTCCAGAGTCTTACACCACGGCCAAACATTTGACTGATGTTGGTATCTAAATGTGTCTAGATATAAGCTGTAAGTATCTGGATAGACTTGACCATAACATATACTGATCTTCAATTCACATAAAACTGTCAGTTTTATGAAAAAAACCCATCCCCTTGTTCATAACAAAGAACAGAGACAGAAATAGGAGAGATCTTACAGAGAGCCTAGATAATATACCTACAATCACTGTACAGAAAAGAAAAATGTATTCCCTTTTCTCCTTCATGGAATTAGACAGAATGGCACATTGATAGAGCATTTCCTAAGTGAGGGATTGCTTCACCACGATCTAGACTGAAATGGGATCTTTTTTTAGAGCTTTTTCTGGGTTGTGGATACCTTACAATTCAGGAGTGTCCTGCCACCTGGAAGGAGATGCAGCAGAGGCAGCTAAAATACACCTATGAGCACTGAAGCAAGATTTTTGCCTGCAGTCAGAGACAATTCCACACTGGACAGACTGGGAAATCACTTGGGAGGGATATTATACAATTTGATAACACACAAAGGATGGGATTTATCTCACACATCTTCCAGCACCTTTGCAGGACAACTACACTTGAACTTAGGAACAGGATCCCTTTTAAAGGAAATGGAAAAAAGAATGCTTTCAGACATGATTCTTTTTGTCTACTTAAGATACTTATTCTAGTGTCAAAGGTCACAAGCTTTCTGTGATCCCACCATGTCCTTTCACCTCCCATTTTACATTCCTCTCTGTATCATTAAAAATGTCAGACTTGAGACTTCTTCTATTCTTTCTCCTTTGGCATAAAAAAAAATGGGATAAATTTCTCACCAAAAAAAAAAAAAAATCAGCAGGTAAAACTATCAGTATAATTTTCCTCTCACTTTTTGTAAATGAAACCTGAAGCAACATTTTGAAAGGGATGTATAAATTCATTCAAGTTCATTTAAACTCGTAATATGTAAAAACAACTCACTTGACATCTTAATAATCTTTTAAAACTCTGAGAATCCTGGTGTTTCTTGAAAGAGAAAAATGTTAAAATCAGCATTGGAATTATTCCTTTAGGTTAGAGCTAGCTTTAGTTAGGTATTGTTATAAATCAGTATGATATTGAGTGTTGTTTATGATTCTAAGCATTGCTGTATTTTCAGAAAAAAATATATAAGCTTATGTTTTAAATTGACATTTTCAGCATCTAAATTAAGATACTGGAAGAGGACATGACACATAAGGACCTGTCAGAAACATGCCATATATTATGGCCTGATAAGGACATCCATAACTTCATTTCAAATACAGTATTTTTTCCCAAATGGAAATAAAAGTGAGTACATGTATTTTCATCTCTATATGTGTGTATATCAATATATAGATGTTGTCATAAATTTCAGAATGATAATATTTTACTAAAATCAGAAATAAACTCCATTTCCTTCATGGAGAGAAAATGAGAATATTGACATTTTTGAAGTATGATTAAAGCATAAACTGATGTTGCTCTATATGGATGAATAAATAAACCTAATTGCTATATGTACATCAAATGCAAAAGAACTTTACATAAAATGTAAATGAACTTTCAATAAAATAGAGAAAGCTAAACCCATTATATATATTTGCACATATATAAATATCAAAAATAAAAGAATAAAACAAAAATAGAATAAAGAATAAAACAAAAAAAAAGAATAAAACAAAGCATCTTGCCTGAAAACCAAACTAATATTACATGGACAGTTAAAATTTTTATCCGGAAATTACTTTTTACTGCTTGTGTTCAGATTTCAGCATTTGTCAAATGATGTGTCATAGATAGTTGTACTTCAAGCTGAATAAGGTACAGATTATGTACCTTTTGCTGCTCTCAGGGTGCCTTTGATGCAAGATTGTTGGATGCTGACATAAAAGTGATGTATTCACCTGCAAGGTGATCTGGTCATAAGTATAAACTTTCTTGTAAATCATTCAGTGAAATCATTAAATATTTGAAAACAGTGAATCAATGCACCTAGATCCTGATTCTTACTCTTCAGGAACTGCCCACCACTACAGACAGAACACTGAGTTTTGGTAGAATCCAGAATTATTCATCTGTTTTTAGGCACAGCCACCTGGGAGACGTATGGACCCCCTAATGGAGTAAGCCTTCCCCATGCCAAATGACAAAGAAAGCTGAATTTTGGCTACATTTTATTCAGCTTCCTGTCACCTTTTCCTCTACTAGAAAATTAAAGTTGGACTATTTATGAAAAATTATGGAAAAAAACCGAAAGCTGAAGCATTTAAAGCTGACTGATGATACACCTCCACGGAAATGACAAGCATCATGGTGCCAAAAGGGCAGGGACAGTAGGAAGCTCTGATCACTTGGACCTGAGAATCCACGGGTTTTTTCCACAACTCAAACCTAATATCAATGTCTCCAGCACTGCACCAGCACGTTTGATTGCAACATTGTAAGCTGATATATGACAGACACTCATGGAATGTGCCAAATTCAAACATATTGTAACACCTTGTAACATTTGCTGATAGGCAGCAACTGGTACTGGTTCAAGTGCATTGAGAAATTTATTTTAAAATCATTTCCATGTACTCCGTCAGCTGAATCTGAAAAAAAAACTTTTTGGATAATCTAAGTGGACTCAGTTAAATCAGAGACATAATTTCAGTTCTATTTTTGTGGTAGTGTTTGTAATAAACACTTGATAAACATGATGATCTAAGGAAATGTCCTGTATAAAATAACTTTCAAATTTACATTTTATCTGAAATTCTCGAAAAATTATGGTTTTCTATAAGACTAAGCTATTGTCTCTGTATTCCACCAAGAGTTACCACCAGGAGAATTGAGTGGTACCTTTGGAATACAACCTCCAGTTTGTAGATAATAAAACCAAAACAAAACTAATATAGATATAAAGACTGAGATCTCCTGTGAAAATATTTATCCCTCTGAAAATATAGTCTTAACTTTCTTGACTTTCTGTTGTTATCATGATGATACATTTTGTTGACACCCATGAACAGTAAATAAAAACAAGCCTTTTTTTACTCCTGGAATAGTTTATACTATTTAACTGGTTTGCAAAAGGATTATAAGACTGAACAGAAAGTTGAGCTGCTTATAGGAATTAATGTAAAATATTATTTATATTATATAATTAGATTATTTATTGAATTATTTATTTATTGTTGTTGTTGTTTTCTATGACTTGCACATTGATTGAAATACTCCCAAAACTCAACCCAGACGTTATGAGAATCTCCACATAAAATTATTGAGGTACACTGACATACAATTCTTGTTTTGTTGGGTTTTTTTAAAATCTCAGATGTACAGTAAGCTCTGCTGTCTTTTCAGGCAATTGATCACCTCTAATGCATTGTGACATCTAATAAAAAAGCCTAATGAAGATATTCAACCTGGTAGATGTGATTGTATCCACGGTTTGGAAAAAGGGTAAAGCCAGTACTGGACTTCAGTGGTGGAAGGAGAAAAATACTGACACAGAAAATAATCAAAGGAAAAGCTTATCTGTGAATATTATATATTATTTTCAAGTATCATGGGAAGACATATTATCTACCGAGTATATCTACTTATATACCAATACTTATATACTTATATCTATCTTATATACCCAGTCCATTTTATGCTGGCCTGTGAGCCTTGCCTTCTGAAAAGTGAGTGGCAAAATTCTGATTTAAGGGCCTGAAGTAGGGCATTAGAAACATCCTACAAGCTATAAGTCATACTGCTTCTTGCATTCTGCTCCACAAAAATCTGATCTACCTTGACTCCTTTCCTCTTAGATTATTACTTCAAAGAATGTGAACCTGGTTCACTTTTCTTGCATATATGATATTTCCCAGGGACGTGGTGAAACTTCATTACAAAAGCAGCAGTATGGAACACTCACCAAACATCTGCAGGCGTGCTGCATCTGAAGCTGAAGACCTCAAGGATCTATTTGTTTTTCTCCTTCTGCAGGAGTCATGACATCCACAATCCTACTATCACGTATGCAGAAATTTAGGAATAAAGATATGTATATAACCTTGGTCACAGTTCACCCAGAAAAAAAAAAGTTTTCTTGCATCATTCCCAGAGGAAGAAAGATTGCACTTTTGAACTACATCAGGATAAAAAGATTTAATCTAATTAACATTTTCCTTTAATCCTAAATCTCCTTTCTTGTGGAGATTTCATCAAGAGCTATTTTTACTTCTTAGAACAGATTTATTACTTGACTCTAGTAACATTTTCTTTTCAAGTTTGTATGTTTGAACCATAAACAAAAAGCACAGAGGATTTTTTTTCCTGTGTTTCAAACACTGGGATGCCATTTGAGAGGTTGCAATATACCCATGGATTCTCATTTTGCTACTCCAGGTTTTGCTGCAATATATGCAAAACTAATATTAGCTATAAGTGTCCCAAGCTCAAATTTCACTGATTTGTGACTCCTCCATTTACAAAAAAAAACCCGAAGAACCAAACCAAACCAAACTCCCAAAGCGTCATACACAGACCTTTATGTACCATTAATGGATCCTTCCCAAAAATTCTGAGAGTGGATAGTTCTTCATACTTTTGGAGCATGTTCTCTTATAAAACAGCAACATTTAAAAATATTTGCATAGTTTATGGGGTTTCTTCAGAGGGTCTGTTCCCCAGTGTCCAGATCTCCCTCTAGTCTGAATTGGTTCTTTAGTCCCAATTTTTATATTGTCCAATCTCTCTGAAGTTTTGAAACACTCCTAACAACTCTATTTGATTATCTGTATATAAATAAGATCCATTATCCTCAGGTTGCTCAGTCTGGGGACATTTCTAACTACATTTAAAATTCTCGGTGGGAATTACTGGGAGTTGTCTTTCTTATATTTCTTCCTTAAGAAAAATATATTTCCTGTAGGAAGAAAAAATATTTTACACCCAATATATAAATAAATTCCCCGTGTTTAAATGTAAAAGCATTATTTTTAGTTTAAAATTCGGATTTAAATGCTGGGGACTCTTACTTTGAGCAGAGAAGTCTCACAATGTGATCCATGTGTATAAATATCTAATAGGGGAAGCAAAGAAGAGGCAGTCAGGCTCTTGCCAGTGGTGTCCAGTGGCAGGAGAATTGGCAATGAGCATGATCTGCAGTCCTGGAACCTGCGGAACATCACTTAAACATTTGAAAATAACTTTCTGCTGTGAGGGTGGTTGAACACTGAAACAGAAAAGGTTTTGGGTGTCTATCTCTAGAGATATTCAAAACCCCAGTGGGCACAACCCTGAAAAATCTGCTCTGGCTGACCCCTGAGCAGGGTCTTGGACCATATCGTCTTCAGAGGTACCTTCCAAACTCATTTATTCTGTGGTTTTGTAATTATTGCAAAATAAAGGAGGGAGGGAAGGTGAAAAAAATAGTTTTACCTCTTTCATTTTACCAGAGGAAGCAGGAGCAGTCACAGCTAGGGTGGGTAAAACCTAAGCCTCACATGAGCTAATGTATGTGTTTGAAAGCACTGCATTTTGATCTCAAAATTGTTTACCCTGCAATATTTTCCACAAGATATTTTAATTTACTTTTAAACTGAGGTTCTGCAGCAGATGCATGTATTCGATTTAGATGTCATGAAAATATATTCCCCTTAATCTTAAAAAATATTCTTTGATGCTGTTTTCCAGAGTTTACCCCACTGAATCCATTCTATTGAGGTGACCTGGTCAGGCTGGTAAGGAAAGAACATCAGTATATTCCATTTCTGTTCTGTGCATCATTTGCAGGTGTTGATTTATTAAAATGTTACTGTAAAACATGAATAGTTATGTGAGGAGATTTTAGTAGAAGCTGTAAGTTTCCAAAATTCCTTTCTGTGACCAATACCATTCTGTATTCTAATCACAATAAGAAAAAATTCAAGCTGAGTAGGGAAAAGCAGATGCAGCATCACCTTTGGTAGTTTTACACTTTAAAAATTCCTTAGGCATACTGCATTTTTCATGAAGCAGATACTTTTATTAATAACAGTAATCTTCTATTACTATTTGAAGAGACCCAATTTAAAGCACTTGTTATTTCTGACAGCAAGACTTTCAAGCAGCAGCTCTACCTGCTGAAAATGACTAGCCATGCCACATATAAGAAAGAATTGTCATTAGAAGTGTCCTTTGGAGGAAAAAAAAAAAAAAGGAAAAAGAAAGGGAAAAAAAAAGCAAGCAAGCCTTTCATTCTCAATAACTAAGTTAAATACAGCAATTAACTTGTTATCTGGCAGAACTGCAATCATCATCATCTTTTTCAAATAGGTAAACTCACCACTGTGCATTTTAAGCTCCAAGATTAATGTATTCCAAGAATGTGCTGAAGAATAAAGGTGCTTTGTGGCTGTCTGATTTTAGGCATCCTCCCATCATCCTAAAGTGTAATCCCCTGGAGTGATTATGTGTGAATAATTTTGAAAAGTGCACAATGCCTGACGATTATGGGCATAATGTAATCCAATATTTGTTCAGTGGCATGTCCATAGCAGATAGACTGTAATGATCTTGCTGAGGGCATGGCAGATAGTTCATGTGTATATGGACCAATTTTTCACCCCAGAGACTTGTCTTTTCTTCCTCAAAACAAGGACCACCCTTTAGTGGCTATCAAACTTCTTTCCTAGCATGCATAAAAAAACCCCAAAACAACAAAATATAGTCTGGTTTAAAAATTATGAACTGCAAAAGAGAAACTGAAACAGCTCCACTAATAAGAAACCATGTAATGTCTGAATTTTAGTGCCTTTAGGACTTAGAAGCTTAAATATCATTGACTTTTAGGAAGAGGGTTCAAGTGCTCAAGTCTCTTTTGAAAATTGTGTGACCTCTTGTGTCACATAGGTGATGCATCATGTATTTTTTATTGCTCATTCTGAATCGAACTTTGCACAATGATGTTGTATTATCACTGTGCTACTAAAAATAGCTCGATTCTTATTCTTTCTCTCCTAGATCCCTCTTTCTTGAAATAGGATCTTTTTCCCTATGAAATACATTTCCATTAGAAACGCCACTGAGAATTTAATCTATACAGATGTTGGAAACATTAAATTAAATCTGAGTTGTTTATGGATGTTTGGGAAATTAACATTAAATGGGGACAGAAAAATCAAAAAGAAATTTTAGACTTGTAAGGTTACAATCCAGAATGTTTGTGAGGATTGATATTTTTCCAGCTCTTTTAAATGTCTACACCAAATTTTCTTCATGTGAAATATTTTTGGTATTGTTAAAACAAATTTTTTGCCAAGACTTCCTTTTAAAATAAATCCCTATGTCAAAATGCTTTACAGATGTTTAATGGTTTTGTTTTGCTTTTCCTGTTGCTTCACTGTACTCACTCCTCATGACATTCTCATCCTTTAGTTGAGCTGGAATAATAATTTTTTCTTATAAATCTAAAGAAAAATAATTAAATTTAAAATTTTGCAATCAAGGTTAATGCTGAGGAAGGAGGAAGAGAGATAAATCTCTTATAATAAGTGTCTATAGTCCTGGCTTATCAGACATGAAAATTACCTCCATAATGGTAAAAGTGTTCTCCTGTTATGGTCAGGGAGTCTGATTTCATCACATGGAAGAAACTCTAACGAAAGTAAGTGAAATACATAAGAGAAAGCCAGAAGTCACATCCATGGTCATCATGTGCTGAAGTAAATTTAGATCTGAGTCTTGTTTCTAAGTAGCACTGGCAATTTCAGTCTAGGTTGGCTATTGTTCATTTGTATTTGAGGTTTAGGATCATGTACCTTCCAGAGTCAGCTTCCATACTCCAAGGTACAACAATATTCAAAGAAATTGAATTATTAATTTAATTATTTTGGAATTTTATTTATTTATGAAACTCCATTGTGACAACGTGCTTAAATTTAGGTTTTCAGCATTGCTGCATATATTCTGCATTCACCTTAATAAAACTTTAGAAATGTTAATAGAGGCTAATGCATTTATAGATGTTCCCAAGTTGCCATTTACTTGCTAACAATAAGATATTGACTGTGCTGGTTTATTCCTATGTATACAGTACATATTGATCACAGTAAAATATTTATACTATATCAAAGACATTATTTGACTTAAAATATTTCGTGTTAGCATGACAGTAGTGACTTGCATTGCAGCCTGAAGTGAGGTGTTAAGCTGTTCTATTTATCTGCTCTAAATTGGAAATGTGTATTTCTTCTATTATAGATGTAATTTACCAAGCTACTATAACTATTATGGAATATTCTGTATTTTTCATCCAGTGGAAAAAAAGAATAATATCCCACACACAGAAAAAAGATAGCAAATCCATGTTGTTTAGGGAAATACACCATCATATTTCAAGTAATTATTTTAAAATAAGTAACTTTTACCTTCATAATTTTGTATTTTACTTATGTATATTTTTACACATTCATATTTTGCATTTATTCGATTTCTGTAAAAGATGAGTGACTAAAAGAAATGAAAAATATGTTATTTTTGAAAAATAAAAATTTATTATTATGAAATGCATTCTCTAAGTTTTGCAATTCCACTTCACCTATGTTCAAATATATTATTTATAACATTTAAAGCCTATCTGTATGATTTTTTTTTTCTTTTTGCCTTATTTGTCTAAGCAAACAGATGATAACATATTCCCTTTTCTCCTGCACATCAATTTAGTTTTTCCTTCTTTTTCTTTGATGGCCTTAAGCCATATTCTATTGAAAAAATAATTTTTGAACTGTCATCAGCTCATTTCCCTTCTCTTCTGTTAAGAGATTTTAATCAATGCATGCAATTCCTTGTGCAACAATGGCACAACTTGCAGTTATAAAGGGAATCTCATGCTGGATTATCTATTTTTTTTTTTTGCTCTAGAATCTGACTAGGGTGGAATAATTCCAGCCAAACAATATTGGCTGCTGAATCTTTTATTAACTTTGTGCACTCTGCTCAGGAGAGTCACCAAGTTCAACCCAGCATGCAGCTGAGCCTTGTGCAGCACAAAGAGAGCCAGGACCACCCCATTCCCCTGCCTTGGCTCCATTTCCAAGCCCCACATCAGCTCCCAAAAGCTGCCAGCAGCCCAAAGGGGCAGACTCCCGAGGCAGAGGGGCTTTCATCCACAGCTCCTCTCTAGCCAGGAGAGTGAAGGAGGGCTCCAAACACTGGCCCTGCACCACCAAGGCAGCTGCAGGTCAAACTGGCAATTTTCCCTGGCTCTCACGTGCCATTCTGTTCTCCCCCAGGAGCAGAGCACACTTAGAAGAGGACAGAGCTCCAGAGATTTACCCCAGCCCATTATTTCTCAGTGGTGCTGAATCCAAAGCTCAGATCCCAGTTTGACTTTCTGACTGTGGAGATGAGTGAGTTGCAGGTTTGTTGGGTTTGTAGGGGCTCTTTTAACATCCCACTGCCTTCAAAATGAAGCTGTGACCCTGAAAACCAGATACACTGAAATGTCAGTACGTTAAGAAGGAAGTAGATATGAGGTATAAAAATACCTTGGAATATACTTCCAAGCCTGCTGACAAAGTCCACCCTGGAGCAGCTGTAAATGGACTGGATAAGATTTATAAAGACAAGAACTGTGCATCCCAGTCCTTTTGGATGCAGCTCCTAAGAGTGTCCAGCAATAATCCCTCCTTTTTCCAAGTTTTTTACAGTTTTGAGCATGAATTTATGAAAATATAGGTTGATCCTTCCCCTGAAGAATGTTTGCTTAAGAAAGAGGTTTGAAAGATCATATGGCAACACTTCAATCATTGTTTTATGCAAACTACCTTGAGTTCAGAAAGCTAATAACCCCATTGTTTGGGTTATTTTTTAAAGCTCCTGCTATGTTCTAAATACAAAAACTTGGATTCAAGCCAATTTACACCTTCTGGGCATTGATTTACAAAGCATCAAACTCTAGCTTCCCTCAGAGGTCAGCTTATAACTCTGATTTTCAAGCAATGCAGAAGAACACAGTACACTTCAGAAAGATGAAATTTAAAAAAAAAAAAAAAAGGGAAAAAAAGACACAAAAAAGTATCAAAACAGAACAGAAGAAAAGAACCACAACAAACAAGCGACACAACCCTTTGATTGATACCAAACAGAAACAACTTTGTAATATTTTGCCATACAACTTAACATTTAGAGAACCAGCAGTGTATTTTGAATTTTCTTTTTCTCTCGCCCCTTTTCTTTAAAGCTGCTTTATCTGTATGTTACAGTAGCAGACACAGCTCTTAAAAGTGTCATCTCATCACTCTCAGGGAAGCGAAACCCTGGAAAAAATTTCCGAAAGTTTTGTTGTCTCAGATGTAGGAAACACAAATCCATTAGCTATGATGTGATTTGAGTAACACACAGTAGGATAACACTTTGTGTGCTTGTGGTTAAATCTGTGAATGACTGAAATGCATTTCTGTGTCTGCTTGTGTGTCTACATGAACACTCTATCTCACAAACGTAAGAAATAGAAGGGGGAAGCTATATATGACAAGAGAAACTCAGAAACTCCTTTTTTTTTTCCTTCCCCTGGAGGCTTTCAGTAATATCTCAAATCTGTTTAGATAAAGTAATTAATTAATGACATTTTTTAGCTTCAAAGTAAAATTGAGAATTAAATTGGTTTCAAGAGAAGTGCAGTAATTATCATTACAACCACAAGGAGTGCTAAGATGAGCACTTACTATTCTGTGCACCTACACAACTTCTTCCTTTGTACAACACATTTTATTAAATCCTTGATTCAACCTTCTGATCTTTAGCATTATAAATCTTGCAACAAGCTACAGAAGAAACTCAGGGAGAATTTAATTAGCCAAGATGTTTAAGCACAAAACACAGTAACATAGCTCAGAATGTGTAGCAGCTCCAAACTGAAAGGGTAGAGCTCAGCAAAAACTGATTCTCAGTTTTCATCGCTTTTGACAGAAAGCTAGCTGGGGTGTTGTTTATTTTATTCAATGAAAACATAATATAATTTCTCTTTTTTTAAGAAAAGAGCATCTGAAATCAACAAAATATGAAGTTGTAACAAAAGAGAATTAAAGACAGATCAGTCTGAAGAGGACCCGGGACAATTTTTATCTTGTGCATAGAGTAAATGAGCTGTAAACACCCACACCCACACAAAGTACTCCCAGGTGAATGAACTTGGTGATTTCTCAGTGTCCAGCCCTTTCAGAAACGTTCTTTGTTCTCATTCTCCCAGCATGGGTCTCATTTCTCACAGCCCAACACACTCAGTCCTGCACAGGGACAGGGCTCAGTGCCATCTGGGAATTGCCAGCACTGGAGCCCCAGGATGTCACCTGCAGCACAGACACCCTGCCCTCCCCAGGCATCCCAGTGCCAGACTGGGCACAGGTGAGGAGGAAGAGTTTGGGTCACCTACCACATCAGCAGACATAAAACAGGCTTTGATACCTTTTCTCCCTTGTCCCAATTGTTTTTGTTGAAAGCTGTCTTAAACCCCACAGCACAGGTTTTATTTTTTGAGAAGATGAGGGATGTAGGAAGTGGTAAGCGTCATATTTACCACCCTACTCCCACCAATTAAAAAATAGATTTTATGGTATGCTGTCTTATCACATAACTTATTTTTTTTATTTTTATTTTCTTTTTTTTTTGGAGGGGGGATAAAAAAAAAACTGAAGAAAAAAATAGAGATAATGACAATAGAAACAGAGGCAGATATAAAACCAGAATCTTTGACACACACATACTAGACCCCATGGAGCTCTGTAATAGCAATTTTCTCATTTCTGATTGTTCCCCTTTCCCTTGGTACTCAATCTGAAAGTCCAATTTGCCAGAATAATGTATCTGGTGTGAGAGACAATTTCTACGACTGAAGTAACTGTTCCTTAGCAACCAGAAATGCTCTAGGAACAGGTTTCATTTTCCCCCATACCCACTGAGATGCAGAATAATTGTTGAGATAATTATATCACACTTATGAGGATTTACATATCTTTTATATACTTATTTATAGTACTAGTCAATAAGATGAAAGAATTAATTGACCACAGCCAGGACCCACACTGAATTTATAGATAGCCACTAGAAATCTGAATGAATTATAGTTAGCCAGGTTTACAGATTTCAATCCCAATAAATAGATTGTTATTTTTTCATTTGTATCACTGTAATAGTGAGAGACATCCCTGACTTCTGCCTCTCCCCTGCTTGCCTGAGTTCACAGTGCTGCTGTACCAGGCACTCCAGAAGGACATCACTCCACCTGAATACCTGGCTGTCCAAAACCATACAATGCACAAGAAAAGGAGAGTGTGATCCTTCTCAGGTTACAGAGGGGGAAATCAAGCAAATAGAGCTGAAATGCCAGGAATCGGGAGTTCTTGGACACAGGTTTAACAGATAGTTCCAGTTCTCACTGTTGAAAGCATCCCTTGATATATCCTCAGTCCCTTGCTATAGCCAGGGTCATGCAGGTGAGGCTGTGTCTCCAAGACATTGTAAGGTTGTTTTAGCCAGGCTGGAATCCTCTACTTTGCTTGTGGAAGGTATTTCCTCCCCCATCCCTTCCAACCCAGTAGCTGCCTGGCAAACTGGTTTGGAGGTCTGATCTGTCAGGAAATTGCAGCCAAAGAGAGCAAACACACTGTCAGACTGGCAAGGGGATCTAATGCACTGCATAACTAATGCTGACACAGAGGTGAGCCTGGAATGTCTCATGGGAAGGGAAGGGGAAGGTCCATCCCTTTGAATAACATCCCAATTTCATCATTTAGGCAGGTTATGAAGCAGTAGCTTGAGCCTTGCTGAGTTTTGAAATGGCAAATATGGAAAATCTCCTGAGCAAAGTCACAAAATTTGCAAGGTGCATCAACAGCCATTAGCAATAGCCACAGAGAAGCTGCTATTAACAGATGAGATAAAAAAAATTTTTCCTATTATTGAAACACTGAAGAGATGTTTTGCATTGTTAACTCACAGTAGTGGAGAGTTGTTAAAATCCAGGAAATGTAGCCACACAAAGCTCATAGAGTGGGATGTCCTTAGCCTGACAGGAATTGCTCCTGATGCCAATGTTTGCCTTCTTTTTTTTAGCCAGTGCAAATCTCCAAGCTTAAACCAACATAAAGAATGCTCACCCTCATTCTGCAGGATATTTGCTTTTTCAGGTGGATGTGACAGCTTGTCATTCCACTGTCTGTGGAAGAGAAAAACCTCTGACAGTGTCATTCCATCAGTGTTATTTACTTAAAATTAGCTGACTTGCACATGTTGACCATTTTTGCCACCTTGTTCCTTCCGAGCACCTCTGTTATGATTGGATCCCGAAACACTGCATTACTGCATTACAGCTTCCCACCAGTCTGTGTGCCAAAATGGCCCTAGGCTCTGGTCTCCCAGGTAGCTGTAATATCCTTTTGTAAACCTTCCATGAATGATTATGGTAAATCTTGCTTGCAGCGATTTCTGTTCCCTCTAGCATTTTTCCACCCACCTGTCTGTGGTTTTTTTTTTCTTTTCTCTTCTTTCTGATTTTCAATTCCCTATTTTACCCTATACCCTACAGCCTAACAGGCTGTCATAATACACTTCTTTTTCCCCTGCTGTCTCTTTCTCTGTGTCAGTAAAAGTGTCATTTTCAAACCTCTCAAGATAAGTGATTTTTGTACTAAAAATACAGATACTAAGCATCTACGAAAATCAAAATTGCATATGTAAAATCATTTTGGAAACACCTTAGGTGTTGCTCTTCATCTGAATTGCACTTACAAAATGTAACTATTGTTCTTCCTTTCTTTGAACTGCTACAACAAAAACAGTGTCTCAAATGCTGAAATAAAAGTTGATGCCCAATACCAAGCTGTAAAGACATCATACTTTGAGGCTTAAAGTACTTTATAATACTAATAATATTAGCTTATAATTGCTTGTTTTAAATTGACAAAATCTAAATTATTTCACTCAGCATAAGTAGGTACAAACCTAACACAATTTTGCCAGCGGAAAGCTGTCATGCAACTTTCAGTTCTAAAAGCAAATATCCAAGAGTTTGGGAGAAGATCAGGGAGAGATAGTAGACCTGTGTGTCTTGAGTAGCTGCTCATGAAGTATAGAATATTTCTGAGCTCAGTCAGACTTGTAAGAAGAGCAGACAAATCTCCATGCCACAGACAGGGATACTGTTCTCACTCCTAAGAGAACAGCTGCAAAAATTGGTCCCAAATCTTAAAATACCTCAAACTTTTAGTGTGCAGGTTCAGTAAAGTAATAAAGGACACTGACTGCTTATTCAGTCACTGGCTGAATATTGTCTTCTGTATCCTCAAGGCATTTTACATAAGTCATAAATGTACTGGAATTCTTTTAATTACATGTGAAAGCCATAATTTCTAGAATAAAACCTAACAACTCTTTAGCACCAAGCCTGGTGTTGCTCCAAAACATTTTTCATTGAAAAAGTGAAAATTATTATCCACACTAAAAGAAATTGTATGGATTTTTTGGGAGGGCAGTGACTGGATTTTAGTTGGGAGTCCCAGATTAAATTTTGTCTTCTAAAACCACACACAGGAAAACAAGAATGATTCTCCAACTCAAGGTGAGAATTTAAGTAGTAAACAAATAAGGGTATGTAGCTATTAGCTACATATCTTAGAAATCAAAAATAATATTGACAGATTTTTTGACTTTTGAAATCAGGACTTAATCTGATTCACCCTCCATTTCAAAACCTAGTTCTATCATACATATATGAAACTGTAACATAAGTAGCTGGATTGTTGCTTCTTAGGCTTCTGAGGCCTATTTTAGTTAGTCAAATTGACTGCTGGCTTCTCTTAATTTCCTCTAGTGACATGTACTGCATGCTGTTATTATAAGCAAGGGAACCATCATTGAAAACCTCATCTAAACAAAACTCCACTTTAAACCAACCATATTTTTCCTTTCTAAAATAATTTTTTCCCAATGGAACTAGTTCTGCCAACTTGCCAATTCTTCCAAAAATTTAATTGCTAAAGATTTTCTGTGGTCTTTTAAAATGTGAGTGATAGCAGTCAACTAAGTTCACTTCACTGGAAATTTCATTTATGTATACACTTCAGAACTGGGTTTTGCTTCCTTCCATTGGGCAAACATCCATTTGCCTTTCAAGAAAAACAATTTGAATTCTGAAATATCAGTATAAAACAATATTTCTCTTTCTTCAACTTTCTACGGAAGCAATAAGAGAATTATTTTAACTACTGTTCTATCAGGGAATAAAATTTGTAAAACTTATTCTTGAACTTTTTCCTCCTGTGCAATATGTGGGTACATTTATTATCCTATCCACTGCATTAGGAGCACACTGGTGAAATATCATCAGGTAAAACCTTTTCCACCAAGTTTTTACTCCTGAGTCTTGATCTCCTGAATATTATTAGGAAGGTGGTTTGTTTGGGTTGATTTTTCTCCCTGTCCCTAGAAAGAATAGATTTTGAATGATTTATCCTGAGCTGCACTTTGCTTTCCCCCCCCCTTTTTTTTTCTTTTTAGGTTTGCAATAACAATTCATTCTTGTTCTTTAAGAGTGCTGCATGTGGGTCTTTGGGCTTTTTGGTTGGCCTTTGGGAGTTTTTTCTCTCCCACAAGAAGCCATTCTCCTGGCTTCTGAAAGTCTCTTCCTGCCTCTGCATCCCTATATCAACAAAATTGCACTGTGGAAAGACTTATTTGCTTGTTTCAGTATTTATTGCCCAACCACAGAAAAGTTTTATCCCATGAATCTAAGTATTATTAAAATACGAGACACTAGTAGGTTAGTGTAGAGTGAAACATGCCATTCAGCACTGCCACCAGCCAACATACAACTACTGACTTTCATAGAAGTGAGACAAAAACTGCTATTTTTCCTCTTCTTTCTAATTTTTTTTTTTTTTTGAAAGCAGTACCAAATCCGGTCTTATGAACCTACAAGTTTAACCTCCCTGGGAAAAAAACAAAACAGAAACAAAAAATTACCCACAAGCTTAAAAGCGCAAAGTTAAATGTCTGAAAAATCAGTGCATTAAAGTTCTCATGCTTCAGCTGGAAATGATAAGTCATAACAAGAAAAATTTAAACACACGTGCTTGCTTGTTTTCCATTCTCCTGTAAGCTTCATGGTTTCTAGGGCTAGTGGGACTTACCTTGATGAGATTATGTTTGGTGTTGCTGTATTCAAACAAGTATTTTGAGAAATCAGCCTGAAACTGAAATCACAATAATCCTAAAGCTGTAGTACAATTGGCTTTTTATACCATTTATTTTTACAGTAATAATGAAAAGATTCTCGATCTTTAAGTAGTTTTTCTACTTCATGACTTTATGTAAATTACCATTTCCTTCTGTTAGTGGTAGTACATGCTCAAAAGGCTCCTTACAGAGACCCAAGTTTGTAAAGTTTAAATTGAAATAATCCTATGAGTAGTTTAACTCCTTGAGCATCTCCAAGAAAAAAACCCCAAAACTGCAAAGTATCCACAGGTATGAAAAAAATGAGCAGCAGAATGTTACAGAAATCTTTCATAAGACTACTCCAAGTATCAAGAAAAGCCATATTTCTGAAAATACATAATTCTGACCAGATAACTTATCTTCCAGTTGGAACAGAAATATGAGGTTATGAAAGGGTTACAGCTTGTTACTCCAAAGCAGCTGAAAATTTCCAGTCTCCAGATGTCAAACACTACTCATGAGTACCAGTGATATGAAAATACCATGAATCTATGTTTCTTTTTTTTTTTTTTTTTTTTTCCTGGTAAGATATACTGCATTTTTCTGCCTAGTAGGTAGATGGTAGCAGGACATGCCCTGAAGGAACTGTGCCCAGTTAAAAGCCCATGCAGGAGCAGGTTTATCCTGAAGGATTGTAGCCCATGGGAAGTCCAGTCCACATGGGAGCAGGAGAAAACTTTGAGGAAGAAAAAGCAATAGAGACGGGATATTATGGGCTGGTCACAACCTCTATTACCCATCCCCCTGTGCCAGTCATGAGGGAGAGAAGAGAAAGAAGAGCTGAGGATCAAGGAGTGAAGTTGTCCCTGGAAAGAAAGGAAAGTGAGAGAAGGTGCTGGTTTAATCTTCCTTTGTTTCTCACTATCTAATTCTGACAATAAATTGAAGTAATTTTTTCCCAAGTCTTTCTATGACAACAACTGGTAAGTGGCCTCCTTGCCTTTATCTCGACATGAGCTTTTTCTTCTTATTTTCTTCCCCTGCCTGTTCAGGAAGAGTCCAGCTGGAAGAGCAGCTGGCACCCAGACATGATCAATTCAACACAGCTCCATAACTGTCTAGGTACTTGTTTCGTGGGCCAACTTTAATTCCATTTTCTAAAGTAAGCTATTTCTGTAAGCTTACTGTCTTTCCCTAGGTTAAATCACTGCCCTGGCTGTGTGCAAGTCAGAGCTTTATGCAACTGAGTTTCCTCCTCATTTTCACACTGCATGCTGTTACCATCAGGAAAATCTGGGATTTCGTGTGCTTCTTAAAAAGCATGCAGAAGATTGATGTTGAAATGAGAAGAGCAGTTCAACAGAATTATTGAATCATAAGCTAGATTTAATAAAATGACAATTTCATTTAGTTGCAGTATTGGTTTCAAGTGTTTCACTTATAAAGGCAGAAGAAAAGCCATCCATTTATGTGATGGAGACTTAATTTAGCACTTCTTCTATAAATCTGCAGTTTATAAAGTTAGCTACATAAATCATTAGTGCTGGAAATCTGCTGAAATATCACATTGAAAATTGTCAGTACCTTAAAAGGTCTGCATCATGTATTCCTATCCAGGGTAATACCAAATTGGATGGGATATAAATTTTTCTTCCATGCGTCAAACTTAAGCCTGAGAACATGAACTATATATTCTACAGGTGCAAGCTGCTCCCAACAGTGTGCATTAAGGAAATAATTAAGGAAATGTCTCATAAGACTGGGATGCCAAAGCCAGGGGAGCTGAGTTTATGCAATGAAGACTCAGATAACTCAGCAGAAACAAAAAGTAAAATCTCTGAGAATACTTTCCAAGTTACCAAACTTGGCTACTCAGACTATTCCTAAACATTGGCACTTCATAGCTATATGATTTAATGTCTACATTAATTGGTCTAAGTGCATTCTCCCCTGCCAAAGATAAGCCACTTCTCTTTTACAAAAAGCTTTGATTTTCCTCTGTTACCACTCTGCCAACAACTATCCACTTTCTATAAACATTGAGGCACTCACCAGTATGCTATGGCAATTTTTATTTTTCACTCAATAATTTCCATTGACATAAATATTCAGTTAGGGTTTCTTTCATTCAATCCAGCGTTTGTAATGAGGTTTTATTATTCTTTCAGCTACTAATTAATAGAGAAAAAAAGAAAACATTCACTTCTTTTCTATGACAGAATATTTTTTTAAACATAAAAGACATAATTTAACTTTAATTTCGTGTAATTCAATTATACTGACTGCTGATATGCTATCCTACTGCTGGTTGACTCCTAAGAACTGGGACAGATGTGTGATTCATGGCTTCCCTTTACAGAAGCTGCGTTGACTCAAGCAATATTACTCACCCTTACTGGCCCCTTCTCAAAGTCTGAGCTGGTGCTGTAAAAGCTCTGACTCCTTCCTTGCAAGCCCCTCCACAGAGTCTAAGCCTGGCTGCTTTCTTTAAGCCTGGTTCAGTGTGCCCATTCCAGAAATGGTGCTGCTCACTGGTGTTCTGGTGGGGCTGCTGTGATCAGAACGTCCCAGGGACAGCTCTCAGAGCTTTGCCTTCCCATCCTCTCTCTCCAAGACAGGACTTCCAAGCTCACTGTTTGACCCAGCAGCATTCATTCTGCACACCTTCCCTTCCCCTTTGTAACTTACCACGCAAGAATTCAAGAATCCATAACTCTATTTGAAGCAATGACAGCAATGATGTTTTATATCAAATACTAAAATAAGATGTTTTAGAGGCACCATGGGAGAGTGTGAATGAGTGACACGACCTCTCATGTCCCAGGGCTGCAAGGACCTTCAAGCAGGCTAAGAGCTCCCAGTACAAATCCCACCTGGCATTCAGAAAATACTGACTCTTTCTAAAATGTTTTAAACCATGTTGGATATCACTGGATTTCTCCTATTGATACAGAGCTGCCTGCTACATGAATAAACGGTGTTCATGAACATGAATAAATTTAAATAACAAGAAGAAAAACAGGCGTCCTTTTTAAAAAATTCAAATTAATACGGTAAAATTAGTGGTTCAGACAAATTTAAAGAAAGCATTTGAATTATTACCAAAACCTGCTCTTAAAATTGAGACCAGTTTTTTTTCTCTCTGGTGTTCTGTTCTTGTTTTCTTTATAAACTAACTTTTATTACTTTAATGTCTTTAGTTAGTAAATGCCTCCTAGGAGTTGTGCTTCTTTTTATTCTGATATACTCTGGTTGTCTTTTATTCATAAACATGCATAAGGATATGTGCAATTAGCAGAACAATTAGCATTGAATCTATTTCATGCCTCTGTAAATAATGAGTAGAAAATAACATTGATTTTGTTTCATAAGTACGTTTGCATATAATTATCGCTATATTCCTCTTAGAATGCTCACCAGTAAATATTGCATATTCCACAATTATACCATTATATGCTTCTGAAAACTGTAGTCTTTGAATTTCTGTCAGAACAGAATATATTAATTGATTCACACCACACCCTGGAAGCAATTTGGAAGTGATGCTCATCAGATTTCAAATGCACTGTGGTTTCCAAATGTCACCAGTGGTAAGAAAGAATTCATGCGTGAAAAATGCTCACAGAAAACTCTACATGAAACATGAAGCTATAATTATATGTGCTGCATTCTGCAAAAAGCTCCTGTCTATCCGTACAGCAGATATTGCACTAATATTTTCCAATTATTCTTGTAATTTTCTTACTACTTGCACGCTGGTTTTGCATCAGCCAAGCTGTATTTAAATGATGATGCATCAAATCTGTTCTTAGCAAACTATTTTCTGATTTCAATTCAGAGTTAGTGCTTCTGCAAGAAGTGATATCGAGACGTAAATTTTGTCTTTTTCTTGATGGCCATTACAAGTTCACTGCAGCTCCTAAAGGTCCGTTGGAGAATGTGGTATAATAAAGTATAAAATTCCCATGCCTGTTGGATTTTTTTTTTTTGTCTTTCTGATCAACACTTTGCTCTATTCCATGTAAGTCCACTCAGGTTTCCATAGCCAACAAGACTACAGATGGGCTGGACTGTGAGAGACTGAGAAGGACTCCCAGACATCCTCCAGTTATCCTTAGCCTTAAGAGAAATATACAGACTTGTCAACTGCTACTCTGGTTTAGGCAAGACAATTAATTCCAGGTAGAAATGATTGAAAAAATAAGTTAGAAAATAATTAAGGCTTTGGGGTTTGTTTGTTTGTTTGTTTGAATGCAGTTCAGAAGAGGGGAGGATTCCTTCTTTTACCTGTGCATTAATTCTTGAGCATAGTAACTCATACAAGCCAGGGTTTGACATTCCTGAATGTTCTCCAGACCTAGAGCATTCATCAGAGTTCACTGAGAGATATGCAACTCCAGTATCAGTATTTTGCTGGATTAGAGTTTTTTCTATCTCTCTTATTAGCAGTAATCCTGCTATTCCTCTTCACTTTCTCCCATCTTCATGAAGTTATTCACACATCCCAAGGTCGTAAGGTGGCATATAACATGTTGCAATTAAATAATTCTAAATTTGCTGCTGTTATGTCACGGGAGTGGATTGCCCTTTATTCTTTAAAATCCAAATGATGTGCTATGTAGCAGATATCTGGCTGGACCTAAAACTGTAACAGGATTTGACAATTTTTTGAGGAGTTTTCTGCTCAACAACTGCATTCACATTGGAAAAATGAGGCAACTTGAATAAATGAGATAATGACACTCCTTTCCCTCGCCATAGCCAAAACTCCAACTATGCTGATTAAATTAAGTCCACGGTTAAAAATAGACCACTCTCATTGTATTAAAAGAGATGGCAGCCAGTCAACACATTTCTGGAGTCAACTGCACAGAATTTAGATTCAGCCTGCTGTGGAGCTGGAAAGTCCCAACACCATTATCTCGAGGTTTAAGATATCAAGCATTTCCAATACTAGTATTTTCTGATGATTGCTTGTAGGGAACAGCAACATTCTGAGGCTGACCTTTTCCAGAACTGTGAAGGACAACATATCTGCTTAATGAATCCCAAAGCTGGAAACCATGATTTTATGAAGTCCACCCAGGATAAGATAAAAAGGTAAAGGCCTGAGGTTATAACAAAGGCACCTTAATAGCTGTAGATGTGAATCACACAGTCCCCTTGCTATGGTCATAAAGGTATAATTGAAAGATGTATCACCACTATCATCCTCCCTCAAATCATAAAATGTTGTGAATTTATAATTGTTTTAAATGAGGCAGTTTAAGTGTGTATTAAAAAAGCCTAACAATCATTTAGCTAAAGAGATTTTGGTTTTGTTGTGCACCGCAGATCTAATGGTGACTCTGCATAGGAATCCGGATAGCTTGTTGCATTTGAGGTTTGTGAAATAGCAACTAATTCAGAAGCAAACTTTTAAATCATGTGGTTGTACATTTCTTCAACAAATCTGAGACTGAGTTTAATATTTCTGATCACTTTCTGTGAATAAGATTTAGCAAACAACCTGTTGAAAATGTGTTTTTATGCTATTTAACACTGACATAATAACACGTCTGAAGTTTATGATTTATAGGAGTTATCAGGTGCTGGGTCATACTGCTCTAAGAAAGACAAAATTGTGCTTCTTTCCACTGATAAAACGACAGCAGAAATAACCTTCTGTGCTACAGGGTAGTTTAAACTCTATTTGTTGACACGGGAGGAATTAGTCAGTCATGAATGAGTAACTCTGCTGCTTCTGATGGGATTTTTATTATATCGTTGACCATAGCATGGCGTTATTAATATGAAATAAAAGAAACATTTAGGTGATAAGAGATGGCCTGATGTGTCCCCAGGAACATTCTGCAATGTCTGCTCTTGTCCTCTGAGCTCCCAAGTCAGTGTCTGGAAGAACAGCTGCCATCAGCATCCATTTCCCTCCCCTCATCTCTTTAGGGCAGTTTTATTTTTTCCTTTTAATGTCTTTGCAAACACAACAACAATTCTGCTGGTGAGGATGCTAAAGAGTGAAATATGATTGATAAATCTTACCTTTTGTGCTGCTGTCAGCACATTCCCTTATATTTTATCAATATATTCAGAGAATAAAAAACTGCAAGGAGAATTTTGAATAGTAAATCAAATCTAAGGAAGGATCACTCTGGAAAAAAGACTGTACCTGAAAAATGAGTTTTTAAATACAGGGAGGACAAGCAAGGTAGTGAGAAAGTCAGGAGACAAACAACCTCATTCTGCTTCTGCCTTGTCTTATAACTAAATTCCCTGGAAACCTCAGGAAAAGCAGTGACAATTTAATATGTAGCAGATAAGATGCAAAAGATAAGTACAAATCAGACATCACCTAAAAGGAGGAAGGAAAAAAGGCAGGGACAAAAATCCAGCCAGCTTGTGTTTCAAAATCTTAGAGACATTTCCAAGCCAGTGTTTAAGATATTTTATGTTAAACACTGGTTATTCCCCTCATACTTTATTTTCTTATAGCACAAGGAGGAAGACAGGATGGGCCAAGGAGGGATAATCAAGATATCTGTTTGAACAAGTTATCTGTTGCCTTTTTCACTCCTGTTTTACTACTTTCATGTGCATGACTTGTTGACTATATTGCACAAACAATAAACGCTGTAGAAGTACCTTGCTGCATCCTTGATCTATTTTTCAAAAATTATTTTAATTGCTTTTTTTCTTTTGTACACTGAAAATTTCAGAAGCTAGAATGGGATCCATCAAAACAATGGGTTTATGATTTGCTAATGTAGGCACAGGTAGCTGAGGCAGCCACTTCAGCTCTCCTCAGTAGGTAAAAGCTGCTGTTTAAGGGGGGCTTTTTAATAGGTATTACCTTGTATATATAGGTCCATATCTTCCCTGTTATTCTCTTGGTTTTGTTGTAGCTCCATTAAGCACAATCTTCATCCATAGGTACTCCTACAAGCTTTGGAAAAATTACTCTAGAAATATATGAATTTACAGTGTGAGAAAAATTAGCAAGACTAGGTCATAGTTAAGGAATCGATTTTTTATGGACTTCATTCAGCTGAACTTCATACTGATTGCATGTATTTTGCAGCTGTCAATATGAATATCCACACTAATTAAAAATAGGCAAGTAAAGATGTAAAATTTTTAAAATTTTGGATTGTTTCCTTCCTATCTTAACAGGGTTAAGAAAACATTGTAAACTGGAATGACCTTCTGATTTCTAAATAAATACACTTAAGAGTCTCTCTAAATATGGGGAGATTTTTTTTGACCTGGTGTTTTACCATTTTATAATTACCTCCATTAAAAAAATAATAATTAGAGCAGGTAAAAGCACAAAAACTGGAAGCCAGAATTCAACTACTATATAATGAATGCCAGCCCTTAATTTATAGTTAACTAGCTAAACTGTCCCAATTCACATATTAATATTTCATACAAATTTTGAGCATGTATGAAATTACTGGATAGTAATATCAAAGCTGAGTATTTTATGCATAAATAAATCAATTTCCTTTTCCAGCTTTTCTGTCAACACACTACACCCTAACATTTCCAAAAGACTTTCAAAACAGAGATTTGTAGGTGGGTATTAGTGCAGGCTTGGATTATAAAGGGATTTCCAAAGAAGTGGATTTCAAGGTGAATGACAGCAACAGAGATGTGTTTCTGGATGGGGATACAAGAAACAGCAGAAAACCAGCACAAGATCTGGTGATGTACAAATAGCACGTGTTGAGAACAAACTGGGTGAAAAATGAGCCCACAGTGGTCAGTTCCCACAGCAGATCTTCCTGGCAAGGAGGCTGTAAGAGTGGAGAGTGCTGCAACTTCTGCTTCTGTTCTGAGGGTGTGGGGTGTGCAAGGCATGGGAAGGAGACAGGACAAGGAGAAAGGCACTGTAGAAGGAGCCACAAGCCATTCTCTATCCTGACAGCTGTGCTGGTGGCCTCTGCATGCAGCTATAATCAAGAATCCAGATGGTATGAATATCCACAGCAAAAGCTACATTTTCAAAACTCTTCCACTGCTCATGCATAGCTTTGAGTAGTGACCTAGAGTTTGGAGCAAATGAAAGAATTATGCTGATTTTTCAACCCTTAATAACTGAACTCAAAGCCAAAGAGAAAAACAGCTTTGTTTATCCATCTGTCTCCTTAATGGCTTCTGCATTTAATAGGTTTGATTTTCACTTTTGTTTCTGCTAATTATCTAAATCTTTCCAAATTGTTTGCTACCGTCCCCAAAAACATGAGCAACCTTTGCCTTACTGAAACAAACTATTACACTTTGAAGCTGAGAAAACTTATCAACCTGGCTGTTTATATGGTGGATGCAATTTGGACTTTTTCTCTAAAATACGACTGAAGTTATGTTACACTTCTATATTCTGTTTTTTTCTGCATGTCACTAAGTATTCTGAAATGCAAAATCTGAATTTAGTGACTTAAAAAAAAGCATAAATGACAACAATATGCCAATATCAGCTGGGTTGCCAAATCATCTACACAAAGGATGAATGACTGATATTAGAAAAAGAAATCACTTTTGATTCTGTTGGGGCATATGGAAGCAGGAAATCCTGAGCTTGAATTTTTAGGTGCCTTGTAAAGAAAAGATTGAACACAATATAATCAGCCAGTAACCACAGTTACATTATTAAAACAGAAAGATGTCACATGTAAACAGTAATATTAGCAAGATAGAAGGAAGAGCAGTCATTACCACATAAAAAACACTGGTGAGAGGTGAAGACACCTGACTACAGATCTATCTTTCCTCTCTTCCTGCACACAGAAGATAGATGCAAAACAAACCAAGAACCCAGTGAGCTCTTCTGGGGGTTCTTAAATCTCACTCTGAAGTTTCACTGATAATTTGTGTATCTCTGTCAAAGTGATCTACTCCAGAGCTGGGTGGAGTCTCAGTTCTCCTGGTGCTGTTTATACCTGGACAATATCACAGGATTATTGTAGGACATTTTATTCATCTTCTCACATCTGCTCTAGCATGATCATAAACTTAAGAAGGCAGAAATCCCCTTAAATTCTTACTAAAAATCATCAAACTCTCCATACTTATTAGGTAGTGTGTGGGAGAGCTTAGGTAAAGCAAAAATCTAGTGACAAGAAAATGGCTTACAGGCTTTCAATGAGGAGTGGTTAAAGGCCCTGAATAAGCTTCTGAAAAATAAAAGGTAAAGCATATTATAATTTCACTCCCACTTTTTTTTCTAGGGTAACGTTCCTTCTTCAGTATCTTCAGAAAATCATATAAATACCATAAACAGAATGTAACTCAAAAGGCCGTGATCCATGTTATCCCCCTGAAACATTCCCTAGTAGAAGGAAAACAATGGCTACTCCATAGACCTATTAATGTCACTTATCTTTCGGCATAATGTCTAACTTACACATATTTTTAGTTATAGTTACAGTTATAGTTATAATTTTATAGTTATTTAGCTTCTGAAAATCTGATAAAGCCTCGCATAAATGCAAATTTTGCTTTGCCATTTTTATGTGGACTAAGGTCTCCAGTCATACTAAAAATATATTGGATGCATACATCTTCTCTTTGGGGAAAAAAATCTAAGTACATCCTCAAGTTGTGCCTTTCTCCTGAGCTCCAGATTCCTTTTCTTTCATTTTAATTATTTTCACTTAACATTTAACCATTTACAAGACTAATAGGTATGTAGATCTGTAGATCTGCATATTATAACCTCAGTATTACATTTCTCATATTCCATTATGCTTCACCCTCCCTGGCTGAGCCTCCAGGACTGGAATGAGCTGGATGCCACCCCAGCTGCTGCAATTGTCTCTACCAAGAGTTCTCAGCATCACAAAGAAACACTTGGATCCAAACAGAATTCCTGTTAGACAAGCCAAACCTATCTGTCATCCACTTGGAACTCTCTCTCCTGGCTAAAATGGAGTTTTTAATTCCAGTGGAAGCACTCCATGTATGCTGCAGATTTCATCCTCCTCTAACCATCCAATCTTCTCTTTTTCAGCCTTTTTCAATCCTGTCTTTAGCTGTGAAAAACAGAAGTCGTTTGGGTCTCCCAAGAGGTTCTTCTGCCTAATTAAAGGTCTACATCAAAAGTGTTTCTGCTCACCGCCCAAAATAATTTAGCAATTGTCATTATCACCCCACACACTCACAAATACATTCCAGTTGATCAGCCTTATAACAGTTTTTATAATATTTCACATCTAATCATTTAAATACTAAGCTGACAAAGTAGCTTCATTAGTAACTGTTCAGAGTAAAGGTCTTTCCAAAAAAAGGTAGGAGAGAAGAATATACCCCACAAAATATTTATGCCTACTAATTCAAAATTCTGAATGCCACATTTCAAAGAATAGTTATGGCTGCAGTTTGTGAATTGTGAGATACTTGTGATAATGACATTATAAAGTTAAATTTTCTTGCATATTTTCATGTGCTCAAAATGAGAATTCTTGTCAATTTATTCAGGCTTTAAAAATACCCTACTTTTAATTTGTGTTGCATAAAGGATGCCACTCAAAAGAGAACTTTCTTATCATGGCTCAAACTATCATAAATAAAAAGAATTCTATAACAAATATGAATGTCATTATGTGTGAGCTTTTTCATCTTTATTTGTTCCCAAGCCTAAAGTAAGACAATGATTGATGGATATGTGGAAACAGTATTCCCACTACCAGTCTTGCCCTTTAGCAATCTCTTTGTACTCTTGTGCTATTTCAAATAATCACAGACTCTGGTGAGATACTAATGAAGATGTTTATGGTTGCCTTAAACCAAATGCAATACTTTAATTTAAATCCAATACTGATCCTCAGTGCAATGGATGCATTGACAATAATTTATAGTCAATGCATCTCTTAATCCACAGAACCAGTTTTGTTGGATTAGGGAAACTTCTAATGTCTCATGTGATCCATTTTGTTTTCTTTGCCCTAAGCAGAGACCGTGATGAGCTTGGAAAAACACAAAAGAGGAAGCAGACCTTTCTCTTTTCCAAGAAAAATTGTCTAGCATGAATTATGGCTCTTTAGACTCTCCACGTGGCCACATGAAAAATATTTTTAAATTTCTCTTTACTCATTTCATCTAGAAACAATGCTTTACAGGGAACCTTAATCATAACAGCAGGGTTGTATCAATGAAATAATTTGCCCTCCTAAAGACAGCATCAGGTTTTGATTACCCTGTAAGATCCATTGTCAACATTTACTGCAAAAGAAAATGTACATTGATGGAATTTTCTTTTTAAATTATCTAGATTGATATTAAAAAGCCAAATATTGTATTTCTCATTCAACTTCGTGTCAAACTGACAGGTGACATAAGTTAAATTGTTAGAAAAACTAAAATTATTTTTTTTCAGATAAGAAAAAATTAAATTTACATTATTACTAACTTTGTAATTACCTGCCTAGTACTTATAAAATGCAGCCAAAAAGTAAGAAGGGCTACATGTAAGTGCTGGTGACTTAAAGCCTATTTTTTTCCCCATCATGTATTGCATGGTAAAGGTCTTTCATATATTGTAAGTTTTGCTGCCTGCAGCACAGGCAGCAGTTAATGACCCCTCTGTGTTACAAACCATCCCGGATTATAAAATCTTCAAAGGGAAAAGAAAATAAACTAGACAAACAACAAGGAAAAAAAAAAATCAATCAATCAATATTAGCAGGTCAACATCCATTTACATTTCTTGGAATGGCATCAAGCAATTGGAGAGGCAATCAGGGACTGCAAGTGAGAAATATATAAAGTTTAATAGACAAAAGACCAAAGAATGCAATATGTAACAATGAAACATGTGAGTAGTAAAACAAACATTCTGAAGTGATATTCTTAGTTCTTCAAGCATTCTGTAGCATAGCTTTTGTAATCTGTTCTACATTTGGTGGGCTTTTTCTCACTTATAAATTTATAAGGAAAGGACACACTGAAAAAAAAACCAAACAGAACAAATAAAAATATCCTGAAGGGCAAAATACACAGAGATGGAAAGAAACCAAGCAGATCTGCAAGACTGAGTGTTTTATACATTTCACCTTGGCCGAGTTCATGGTTTCCAAGTGAATTGATCCAAAGTTTTCTTCCTTAATAGTATTAGAAGAGAAATGTAAAACACACACAGTAAATAAAACTGCTAGTCTGAAATGACTGGGACAGTTGCAAACAAAGGATGTTATGCTCTATCTATTACACTCTTGGTTTAGATTCTCTTACTAAATTTAACACCCTATCTATTTACAAGAGGTACAGCTTACATTCTCAAGGACGGTGTGTTGGAAATCTGAAGGGTCTTCTTTCTTTTCTGCTACTCTGCTGCCAGGCAATTAGGAGGAGAAACAGAGAATGAGATTCTCCTTGAGTCACACCAAGATTCACACTGGCAAGAAGCAATTTCCCAGTCCTGAATTATGAACTGATCACATGGCCTTGAAGCTGCCTGAGTGAGGGGGCAGCTCCCATTAAGAGATGACAAAATGTCATCTTTGTCTCCGAGGGGCCAGATGTGAATGTCCCTTTGCAGCAGACAGCCAAATCATCAGAGCTGAGTCATGGGCCACACTCTGCCCAGTGCTGACAGACACTGCAGATGTGCTGCTCGCTCAAAATGCATCCCCTGCACCTGTGAGAAGGCTTGGACACCTTTTCCCAGCAAACAGGGCTCCCAGTGTCACTGTCCCAGCATACCAAGATGTGAGGTCAATGCTAAACTCAACAATAGGAATAATTTCGGGTCTGGTTCCAGGGCTCAGCATGTTTGCATGGGTTTTCAAAATCAAGAGTTATATATGAAAGTGAGATTTCAAAAGAGAAAAGTACTCAGTGAACAATATGAGTTTTATTAAAAATAAAGGACCTAATTCCTTAGTTCATCACTCTAGGATTAAATTAATGAATTTCCATGGAGTTATATCCAAGTCTGAGCCATCATAAACCTACAGCAATGGAGTTTTTGCCCATTATGTGTGGAGAGTAAGTGTGTAGTAGGGCATTTTCAGTAGTGAAAGGCAAGGTTGGGTGGGAGCAAGCCCTTCCTTCTTGACTTTTCCACTATCCATTTTTGTACATTACAAAAACCATTCATTTTCCTCTTAACACATGTATATATTATAAGCACTGTGTGCAATTAATTTACTGAACAAGTGTCTGATACTAATACAATTTTTATTAGTCTTTGGTTTAAGTTACCTACTTGAATAAATATTTTTCCCCAAATGAAAGAATGCAGAAATGGATAGAGAGTATATTAATATCCACACATGAATATCACTGATAAGATTGACATTCACAGAAATTTTAGACTTTATGACTCAACTGTCTTAACAAGAAAATGTTAATGCAAGGCAGTTGATGTTTTGTTTGAGGACTTAAAAAAACCTGCTGTCTTGCAAATCAGTTCTTCGCTTTGTGACTGAATATAACTTTTATATAACACTTTACTCTTCATCTACAGTGTGGAAAGAAACATTATGTATTTACCATCTTCAATGGTTTTATTCTTACCACTAAATCAAATATTTCTGAAATTGAGCCATAACACACGATCCTACCACCAAGACAGAAACAGCAGGGGACAGAGAGAAAAGGTAGCACCAAACAAACCTCCAGCAGTAACTTCTCTGAGCAGTGGCATTTATGTCCAGATGTACTTGTGAGCAGCTTTGCAGACACATTGCTTTTGCTTTTCATTATAGCCACACGCCAAATAAAATTAAACTACTCCTGGAGTTGGTCAGACCAGGAAATGAAAAATGTTTCCATTAGATGCAAGAGAAGAAAGGATTGAGATAAAAGGTTTCATCCATTTTTGGCAGATGAAAGCGTGTCAGTGAAAGTACAACTTTTATGTTGCCCTCATATATGGAGACTTCTAAAGGCTGAACCTGGAGCTGTTATTGCATGTTGCTGACAAGACATATGACTATAATGAGGTTAAGGGTAAAGGAAACCCTCAGAAATGCTAGAAGTGCACTCAGGGAATTTCTCAAAAGGATGTAGCTCTTACTGTAAATCTTCTGAAGGAGTCTTTCTTGTGCCTCTTTTCCATCCCTATGCAGCCAGACAGGAGCAGTTTAGGAGCAGTGAATGCTGGCTTGTGTCACTGCTGGCTCTCCTGAGAGCAGCCCCTAAGATGCTGAGAAATGTTTTGGCTCCTAATTGCTCTAGAATTAGCCAAATAATATCTGATAACATTTTCTTCCAGATGTACAAATGACGTGAAAGTGTAATCCCATACCTGGGTACTTAGGAGACAATGGATCTGGAAAGGAAAAGAGTCTCCTGACTTCATCACACTTAAGCAACAGTGATATTTCTCTAAGTGGCAGGGATGGATTTTCATTTATCCTGCTGCAATCAAAACTTGATGCAAACTCAAAGAACTCATCTAGGTCTTATCACTCGGGTCGCCAATTCCAAAAGCCTAAAAAAATACATTTTTTAAGATTGTTTATGCACTAGAGGCATGAAAATTTGAAGTACCAGGTTTCTCTGACACCATATAGAGAAGCAGAGTGATAGACATGAGAGACAGACATAGAAACTTACACAAAAACATTCATTAGGGAGGTTTTAATAGATTTTCATGTTGATCAATTTAAATTATCTAATAGAGTCAAATTACTTCCAGTGACATTTTGGTGCTGGTCTACACTCAATTTTGTCAGGACTTGTGGAATAAAGAAAAATAGCCAGAAGAAAACTTAATTAAATAAAAAATTAATAAAAGGACGACATTCTAACCAGAAAATTGAGATAGAGAAACGATATATTTAATGTAGCTCAACCAGGAATTCAATATTGCAAGAAACCATATATTTCTATCAAGTTGCAAGTGCTCAGAACTTTTCAGGTTTAAACTACTGACGGGATGGAAATCAACACCTTGCAGAAGCAAACCACCAAGAAAAATGTCTTGAAAGACATTTAAAGAAAAGGATTAGTGACTTGACAAAGAAAATTGTAGCATGGTTTGATCTGTGCAGACAATAAAATACCACCAGCAGAAGGTAGTGTCCAGATCCTGTTGTGGTTGTGGGTGTGTGTAGATGTTGCTAAAAAAGCAAAATATTGGAAGTTTAAAAAGTATTAAAAACAATGGGCAAGTATCACCTTGAGCCTGCTATTTAGTAATAAGGAGCATAAACACTTATTTCATATTAGTAGATGTAGTCAAGGCTAAGTATGTGCATTAAAAAGAAGAAAGTTTCCAGTGAAACCAGGGAGGTGGGAGATGTTGTAAAACCTTAATACTACAGACAAACAGAATCCCAAGCATTTCTCATTGGTGAAATTATCGGCAGCTATAAAAAATAACAGAGCATGGATTAATTTTGTTTGTTGAAAAGATAATTCATAATGTTTTCTTATTGAGACATAAGAGCTCAGAGGAACTGCTGGAATACTGTAAGCGAAAGAAAAGAATAAAGGTTCATAAATCATGGAAAACAACAAGTTATAATCACTTTAAAGCAGCTGAGGTACTGACTGTGCCTAGGAATACAGAGAAATTTGTATAAGAACCATGTCCAGCATCATGCCTGTGACATTCACAGAGCATTTTGTGGCCTGCTTTGAAAGCTGGGCCTCATAAGGATTTGTGGGTGACAAAAAACATTCTGAGAGAAATGAGGAGTTCTGTTGACTTTGAGGAGCGTTTTTCAGAGTTTTTCACAAATCATGCAGTATGAGAAATGGGGAGGAAACTCGAGCAAGGGTGAGCACGTGTGGCTGTCATCAGGGAACAGGAGGCTGGAAAGGTCACCAGTGAGTGATCCCTAATGGAAATGTCCCTACTTCTCAAAACATCTCTGAAAGTCTTTAACAGGCAGGGCTCTTAGCCAAAAATAACATCTAGTGAATAAAAACATGGAAAATAATATAAAAACATCATAAATGGAGAAAATCAGCTCTTCAGAGCAGTATTTTCTGCAGCATTTTCACTTTGCAGCATGCTGCAGCACAGGCCATGTAGTGTTGTCTACAGAGAATAAACAATCAGCCTGGGGGAATGAATACAGGTAACACACAGAGTGTAAAATATGACAAAGTAGAAAGCTCTCATTACTCTAGAAGACACTAGCAAGGGGATAAATATCAGGGCTGTTTTCGTTCCAATAAAAGCACCTAAACTGTATTTTGACAGCTTTTCTATCTATAGCTTGCAGAAGCATTATCACTCTCATACGAATGAGGTACATAAACTTTTCCCATTAGAGGAATATTAAAGGAAAATATTTTATTTATTGTAGTTTACAGGAACAGGATTTACTTGTAACATAAAAATCTCTTACCAACAGGTGCAGACAAACCAATTTTATGTTGTTTCTCTGCTCAGGCACCACCTCACATGACAATAACCAAACCTCAGCTCTGTTCTCCTTCCCTGATCAATGCTTTTCAAATATCATGTGAATAAACATATAAAGGTGTCATTTTCTTTGGATTGTCTGTGGGATTTCAAAGTCTGTTTGATCAACATTAAGAAAATCTAACAGAAGTATGGCTGAAGTTAATTAAATTAAGCTTATTTTTGCATTGGAATAAAAATATGAAGTACAATCAAAGGCAATGCCTTTAAAATGTGAATGATTTTCCTGTTTCACTTGTATAGAATGAGATGTAAAACTTTATTTTCCCATGTAGTATAAGTACTAAATTATAGCTAAATTTTTATTACTATCTATTACTAAAAAATTATCAAAATAAGCACATGAAACAGAATAATGAAGAATAATGAAGGTCACAGCCTTCAGAGAACCCCTTCCTAAAGCCCTATTCAACTTCAGCAAAAGTGTTTCTGGCCATCCATAACAAGTGAGCATGAAACAAAATTGCATCTGTCTCAATATAAATAAATGTTTACTTTTATACCACTTTTATACCTCTATTACATAAAGTTAAGGGAAAAAAAAATTAAAAGTCAGAGAGTTATTTGCTGCAATAAGAATTTTCGGAGATTTCTCCAGGATGAAAAAAGAATAGTCCAAGAATGAGTTTTCCTATTTGCCCATGTGTCTGCAAAACCAGAACCTTTGAATGTCACAAGCAAACATTTTAAGTGGGTATCATAAGAGATTTTGAAGTAATTTCTGGTATTACTACATGTGATGTGTTTCCATTCAGCCTAAGAATCATATCCTGAGCTGGAAGGAACCCAGCAGGATCAACAAAACTTTTTGATGTGTTTATATTTGTGACAAATAACAAAGATTTTTATTGGAGATGTGGGTGAAAATTCAAACTTTTGTCATTAGTTTTCCTAAGCAATCCCTGGTGAAGCACTTCAAGGCTCTCTCTTCACTCTGCAATATGAATTTGTAAAACATTCTGCCTGGAGCAAGTAAAAATTTGTTTGAAAAACAAAACAAAATAAAACGAAACATGCAAAAGGAATAACTGTATTAAGAATTCCCTAAATCTCCTTCCTTTATAAACAATCAATCAAAACAAAAATAAAGAGAAAAATAAAAAGCAGCATTCCACTAGACCTTATCTTTAATATTTGTTTTCTTTTCCCAGGGAAGAAAACAGTAATAGAAAGAAGAAATATTCAAGCAGGGTATTGAAAGATGAGGGAAACAAAAGCCTATATGAAAAATGGCCTGGAAAATAAAATAAAATAAAATAAGACTAAAAAATAAATAAAATAAAATAAAATAAAATAAAATAATATAAAATAAAATAAGACTAAAAAATAAATAAAATAAAATAAAATAAAATAAAATAAAATAAAATAAAATAAAAATAAAACTCTGGGTTTAAATATAAAAAATAAATAAATGTTTCCAGAAGTACTCAAAAAGGCATATGTTGCCAAAATAAACACAGAGGTTACATACCTTTTCTGCTAACATAGAAGGAAAGTAAATGGAGTTAAACCAATGGGAAGAATTTAAATCTGATAGAAACTGCCTTGTTGTACCATATATAATCAGCTTTCATTCATTACACCTCTTTCCATCTTTTTTCCACAAAAATAATAAATAAATTCAAACCTCAGCACAGAAAGGGTCTGAAGTGTTACAATCTTTTTTATTAATTAACATGTCGCCTTTACTAGAGAAAAAAAAGATTTACATGACTGAAGGGAGTTCTCACAGGGAAGAATCATCATTGTCCACTTTGAGACTTCTGCTATTAACCTTGAAAACCAGAACTGTTGCTCTCTACCCATGAAAATATAGACCTGAACTGGTGTGAATTCGCTGAAAAATGTCTCTATCCTAAATGCAGCCTTGTGAAAAAGAATCTTCCCTATCAAACTCAATGGAAACAATACCATAGAGTTTGTTTAGAGTTGAACAGGAATTTAAATATGGATTTTCTTAATGGCCACGAATGTTCACTCTGGAGCTACATGAGTTTCAGAAGCAGGATGAGTCAGTAGAGTTATTTAATTGTTTTCAAGGCAAAAACCAGGACTGTATGGAAGCACAATGTTGAAACAAGAGTTATTTGGACAGCAATATTAGTGGAGCAAAAGGTCAAACTAATGAGCTAACAATTTTTTTCTTTTATAAGTTGAGCTGCCTAGACACTGAAAATAATATTTTTAGTTGCAATAAAACTGTAACCTAATGGTAAGATAAGGAGGAAGCACGGTGCTTGTTATTTAAATCTAAGAAAAGTTCAAAAACATAGAATGCCTGCATGGGTCTGTGTGCCTTGGGCTCTGGGAGAGCTGATCCCTGTGTGCATTTTGATGGAGTCGTCCTGTGCACTTCAGACTAGCACTTGCTTTTGATGCCTTCTAAATACTGAAGTGGTTTTTGGAATACTTGGAAATTTTAAAATCCTCTGCAGCAGTGAGGGAAAAAAGAAAATGTTTTATCACTGTGAGGAGAAAATGCCTTTTCTATAGTAATTGAAAGGAGAATTTGAGGTGCTGAGAAGAGGGGGAGAAAAAACCCCTTTTGTTTCATAGTTTTTCCTATCTATTTTCAAACAACTTACAAAGATGGTAAGGCTTTTATCTTTTTTTTCTTTTTTTTTTAAAAAGGATTTTAGACTCTGAAATACAATTATTTGATGAGATAACAGCATGGATCTAACTTAGTGGTTATCTCTTGACTAATAAGCCATGTTGAATTTTTATCTACAAAACCACTTAATAGTATAATTATGAACTGAGTTAAAGCTCGTGGCTGTAAATGGTTTCCTTCACCATACACATATGCACAGGACAAGCAAATACAGAAAATTACTTGCTGGGCAGAATTTTAAAAAATTATATGACTAGTGGTGCTGTACTTCAAATTCCTGAACTGCTACTGGCATCATACAGGAATCAGAACAATCCTGTTTTTAGGGGCACAGTAAACTACAATCTCAAATTCTGATAGGCACATTCTCCCCAAATTTTTCCCCCTAATTTCATTGTCCTTCCTTCATTTTGTCTTCATCTGACTTATTCATGGATCCAAAATACAATCTCCATCCCATTTTCCAGCTGTGATATTATATTTTATTGTTCTCTACTTCCTTTGGGGCTCTTTCTTTTCTAATTATCACACTAAGTAGATCTGGCTTTCTTGCTCACAGCTTGATCACTTTTTTCATGTGTGATACCATCTGCCTAATAGGCTTTCTTATCTGGCTTGGGGGGGAGGAGGGGCTGCCATTGCTGTGTATCCCCAGAGATTTCAATCCATGTTTTCTCATCATTAAAAAAAGGAAAAAAAACCCCACAACCTTCTCATTTTATAGCTGATTTCAGCAACAAGTTTTTTAGCCACATGTAACAGAAGATGTTTTTTCTGCAGCATGTTCATGCAAAGCTCATGGCCAGATACAATAGAATAATTTCTCTTCAAATGTTTACATCCAAATAGAAACAGTCATCATAGGCATGCCCTGAAAGAAGCTTATTTCCTTTATTCTGTCCACTGGCAGAGTAAAATCTCACCTAGCACAGATCAGAATTGATCTGATTGATTTTACAGGTACTAATAATGTAATCCTGATTACCAGAGCAGACCTGATCATTTTAGGATGATTGCTTCTGTTAGACAAATTAGTTATAGAAATGCTCCAATAAATTAAATACTCAGCTCCCAGTAGGGAGCGTGGGTGCCTGGGGCTGAATTGAGATGAGCTTGAACAATTCCATATCCCTTCTGGAAAAGGGATCCTGCTCTTTGTGTGCAAAGAATGCCCGTGGCATGAGTGCCAGAATATCACCTTCTAATTTATTTACTGTGTGATTCATTGATTAATCATTTCTTTGCATTCCATGACACAGAGTACTGCACAGAAACACCTCCTCCCTTGTAGGACTGGGTTTGTGAATTGAGAGAGCTGTGTGTAAACTAGAGAGGCAATAGCAGCAGAACAAACTTGTTCTGCAAATTTTAGTTTCACAAGGGATTGTCTTAGTGTTTGACTTTGAGAAGGAAGTTATAATTGATACTTGGAGGTAAAGCACAATATAATTCAATCTGTGCCAGAAAACAGGGAAATCATGAAGTAGCATCCTCATTTGTTGAGGCTTACATTAAAAACTGACACTGGGAAAGTGTTGTCATAGTTTTTTCATACTTTATGGAATCCTGGCCATCTCAGATTTCATGGCAAAGTCCCTCTTGATTTCTAGAGGACTGAAAATTTATTTGTATTGAAACCATTATTTGACATGTTGAAACTTTTGCATAAATGGCATCACGTTTATATAAAATCTGTATTAAGAACATGACTGTGACCAACTAGCTTCAAACTGAGTCCTCACTTTTTCCACTTGAGTGTTCTATGTATTGTTACACTATAAATCCTGCTAGATAAAACACCACATTTACATGTAACTTGATGAAATGTCAGTGACTTCACTGACAAGAAGTTAGGCCTGAATTTTTGGGACATATCAAAACACATCTTCAAGGCAATAGCACTTAGAATAATGCCAATTTATCACATTAATGGACAAGAAGCACAGGATTTATGGAAGCCTTCCCAGCAGGTCTGATAGATGGGATAAGACACCCATAATTGTTCAAATATCAGCTGTGTGGCATTCTCCTCACAGACAAGTGCTTTGATTAGGGTCATATCACAGGTCAAGATTAATTCCTTACCTCTGACTGTGTGTAGAGCCATCATTTCCTGTTTCAAGTGGTGTTTCCACTGCAGAGCACAGGGCTGGTGCAGCGACCACACCAGAAGTTTGTGAAGCTTTTTTGTTGGAGGTAACTCCAATAAAAACGTGGATGATCGTGGCTTAAGGCCATGGGAAGACCCTTTACATAGAGGTGAGTAAAAAAATCACCCCCAGCATCCTCCAGTTCCATATGTTGATCATTGCCAGAAAGTTCTTTGTTTCCCTTATTAACATTGGTTCCTTTTTGCTGCAATAATGTAGTAATGTATCTGAACAGTCTAGGCCATGATCTGTATCAAGTGCACCAGCCAAACTATGTTTAGCTATTTTTCTACATATTTAGCATTTTTCCACATTTCTTAGTTTGGACCATTGTTTATAACAAGTGCACAGGGTGAGCCATTTTTAAGAGTTTTCTGCAGTCTATCAAACTTTCTGGAACTCTTCAAAGCTACTAAAACATAAACTGTGCTAAACTGGGAGAAAAGAAGCTAAAAACCAAAATACAAAGATTAGAAGACCCAAAATAAAAGTAAGCGGTAATGCTCTGGACTGCAACCAATCATTTTACCTGCAAGGCTTGTGCAGGGTAAATAATAATAATAATAAATAATAAAAAAAAATGCGAGATTGCATGAACAGTAGTTTTAGAATGCATAAGGTTAAAAGTAAACAATAAATCAGCTTCTGCATAACCATATTAATTTGCTGTCCAGAAGTCCTTTGTTCCTGCACAATAATTTTAATATTCCTAATCGCCCTTCCCTATTGGATCCACTCCCTAAACTCTGCCCTGTTTCCTCCCCTCCTCCAAGTTTATAAATACCCTGCCATGCCCTAACACTTGCTTTTTGCCATTGTCCTGGTGCATGGGGTTAGTCACCCTGTACCATCTTTCCTGGTTCGTTCAGTACAGACTGTTCAGCTTACAGTTTTGTTGTTTTCTGTTATTAAAGCTTTTTTGTCCCCATACAATCAGGTCAGATTTGTTTTCTGCACAAAGTCACCGAGCTCAGTGAAGCCACCAACCCTAATAGCCAGGCTAGGATCAGCTGGAGGCTTCACTATTCCTTCCCCAGGAGTGGGAATGCAGCTGTGTTCCAGTCACCTGGGTGCACTGCCCTTTCAGCTGAAATATGCTTCAGTGCACTGCATACTGCCACCTGCACAGGGCCAGCCCAGCTAATACACAGGGAACCTGGATATAGCCACAAATACATTAATTGTACTGGTAAACCTTTTTCACAGATCAATACTGCTCCTCTACACTAACCTGGTTGCAATGCCACAGAAGCCAGTAAATCTCAGCTATTCATTAATTCTGTCATCAGAGGTGCTGTACATAGCTCCATTTTCATTATTGTTGCTTTATTTGATATCTCTGTGGATACTGAATAGACTCTCATGAGTATTCTGCCACACTCAGCTGAATTGTTTGACTTTTCACCCATTTTTCTTGAGAGACTACAACTCAATACCTATTGCCTGTGGGGTAGCCTGAGTACCTGTGAAAGACATTCCTTCCTTTAGCTTTGACTGAGAGGAGTCTGATAATTTTGGAATTGCAGTGGGAATAAAACATCTGGTAGGATATGCAGCAGATGTTCAAAAGACTGGACACTCAGATTTATACAAATTTATGGTTAGGTCCACACCATTCTTGAATTTATTCAACATCAAGCAAAAAATATTCCACTGTGTGAAGAAAAGAAAAAAAAAAAAAATAAAGCAACACTTTTCTGTCTCATCAGGAAAAGTAGGCAGGGATAAAATAAAGTTATAATGAAAGCATATGAGATAAAAAGAGCACAAGTAGCTTAAAAATAATATTTTAAAAATATAAACAATGGAGAAAAGAAATGCAAGAGCTACATTATAAGAATCTATAAAGACAATGTGGCTAAAATAACATTGAAATTTTTAACAAGAAAGTAACTGCAGAGCAATTACATAGAGTTCTAAGATCTTGGTGGAATATCAGCAGGAAAGCTAAAATCAGCATCCTCAGAGCCTACATTTCAGAATATTTTTCTTAGATTCTTTTCTAGACAAAGGTGGTGAACTTTATAATTCAGACTTAGAGAGATGAAGTATTTGAGACAGTATTATTAACTCCACATCATCCATTTAAACATTTCTAATTTTCTAAATGACGATGAATGGAAAAGAAAAAATAATCAAAGACATTATAACTTAATAATATCTCTTTGGAACATATTCAAAAGTAAAAACATGCTTGATCCTTAACACTTTGATTTGGTAGAAAAAAAATATTTGCTTTCTTTTTTTAATTTCATTTTTTGTGATTTCAATCTTTACTCTTGTAAGTTAATGAACTTTCCAGTCTAAGAGTCCCAGAATCAGGTCTCAACCAGCACTAGAAACTAAAAAGCATTATTGACTGCCGAGTGAAACAGCACACAGCTAAGAGGTGCACACTCGAGCATTTTTGGGGCAGAACTATAAGAATCATCATATCTGTACCAAGAACAAGTTGCAGGTTTTAAAATCTGTTGTAGAGTCTGGAACACAGACTCCAATTTTCATTCTGGCATTAGTTGTGAACAGGGTGATGTTTGGACTCCATTATTTTAGAGGTCTTTTGGTCTTTTCCAAACCTAATGATTCTCTGATAACATCAGATTCCCCTTTCCAGGGGAGGTTTTGCATTACAAGGTGGACAGGCTTTCGAAAAGATTTCTCTAGTGAGCACAGAAGTGCTGTCATTGAAGAATTTTCCTGAGGAAAAAATTATTATTATTTAAAGTAGAAAGAATGAATATAAAATGTGTTTATTCTGTTCTTTGACCACATTTAAGCAGATTGTTAAAAAAAAAAAAAAGGCTATAAAAATCTGTTTAAATGCCTTTCAGTTGATGGACTAAATGGAAGAATTACTGCTGTTTAGTTTCTTCAAACATTCTATATATTAAAGGTATTTTGATCTGCTAAAGGCCCCCACCTGCCAGAATCTCCATCACACACAAATGGCAGATATGCAGTGTTACCATAGAAATGGGGCAGCACCGCAGAAAAAGACATATAATCGTGTATATCCTGCATGAAGGCACACTGACTATGCATGGGAAACCAGCATGCTGGGATCACTTCCTGAAATGATGATGGGATTGCCTGGAAAATTGCTGTTCACGGTATCTGCAGTGTTTACAGTGACTGACTCCAAGGCAGAGTGCAAACAGGAAAAAAAAAGAGAAAAAGCCTTGACTAAGATTCCCTGCAGAGGATGCAATGGATAAGGCGGGGAAAAGCAGTCTATGTAAAAGAAGCAAATAACAAGAGTAGAAGAAAAGAGGAGACTAATATAAAAACGAGAAACTGAAAAATTGCGAGTGAAGTAGAAGCAAGACTTGAAGGGAGAGTGGAGGATGAGAAACTTAACTACAGAAAATGGAGAAAAACCAGACTCAAATGGGAAAGAGAAAAATGAGAAGCAGTGCAGGAACGTGAACGGGAAGAGGAAAAGCAGAGATGAGGGTAACAAGGAAAAAATCCCTAGGAGAAAATGATGGCAAATGAAGTAGTGAGAAAGAAAACAGAGGAGCAAATTTAAGAGGACTTGGAGAACCAGCTGACACTGAAGAAGCTACATATCCTATAATTTGAAGTATAAACCCCAGATATGTTTTATTTTTAAAATATGAATAACAAAGCAATATTGCAACTCACAGTATAATTTTTTTTAAGTCCCTTGATATTAATAACATAGTAACAGGAACTTGCAAGATTGAACCACGTGTTTTATTTCTGGAAAATGATCATCCATTTTTCATGAAGTATTTGCCCGTGTCTCTCACTGTTATTGAGTTTGCTCATGGATGTTTCATCACCAAGAAAAAAAACAAAAACATAAGCAAAATCTAGGCCTGAGATTAAAACACTGAACCCATGTTCAGATATCAGTGATAGCAGGAACAGCATTTTTAAAATTTTATTTGCTTATTTAAATGTTCAAATGAAGCATATAGACTGTTTAGGGAGTTTTTTTTCTTTTTTCCTACATTCAGGTTTAAACCTTATGTGGCTCTAAGTGACAATAAAAGAACACTGATAATTTTTACATGCACAAACAAATATATTACCTTAGCTTTTTTGTTATTAAAGCTTAAGATCTTTTTAACTTTTATCTTTAATAATGGCATCTATTCTTATACTTTGGAAAATGATGTAACAATGAAAACATGTTTTAGATTTTCTTTTAGAAGTTTCCTATAATTTATTGAGGGGAAAGGAAGGGTTACAATGACTTTAATTTTTAGCTTGCAAGATTCAGTTCTTCTGTCAGACTAGAGATTTTATCAGCTCTTTTCAGAACTTTTGTAGCTTTCTAAGGTGTTTCATTATCAAATAAAAGATCATAAGAAGACTTTTTAAAAAGATTTTAAATAATCTGAAATTGCAGTTAGCACAAATTTATAAACACAGTAGCAAGAAAAGAAAATCAGTAATCAATTTACATGATTTTATTCAATACAGCTCATTTACTTAGAAAATTAAAACGATGTACGAGATTAAACAGCCCCAGCTGCCCAAATTAACAAAATAATAAAAGGCACACTCTCCTCCATTATTTCTGCAAACAGATATTTCTGCAAAAAGATATTTCTGCTCCCAGCAATGATTTATTCTTGTTTTGACGCTACACAGTGCGAAAATTAAGTCCAGAATACCCAACACTGAAAAATTCAAGATTAAAGCATAGGTACCTGAAGGCCTGACAAATGATAAATTAGGAAGGGAACCGATCTGTTACCTTTCCCCACGTTCCACTCAGGGACAAGTCTCTGAAGGCACTTGCAGTGCTGTCAGAGTTTCATTAGGGCACAGAACCCTTCCCAGGCTTCTCCAGGTGCCACTTTGATGGATGTGCACCACGAGATCTGTTCCTGGGCACTGCAGAGGGCTGCAGCTCACACCTACAGCTGGCAGGTGTTTGGTGACTTGAGCAGCTCAGCAGCAAAGACCACGTAAATGCAGAGTAAACAAAGGCATAGAGCTGTGCGAGAAAAACAACACCTGTGAGAAGTCTGTAAGTCTGGAGGACTGAGATTGCTGCAGGGAAAAATTAACTTCTCTGTTCTTCTTTCACTACACATATAAGACTTCCAAAATCAGCGTTTCAGCAATGAATTTTTGCAATTTTTTGCACAGTTGTCAGTAAACTGAATCTGTTTGTAGTCTGGACTGAATACTCAAAAGGATGAATTTACTATTGTTCCACTCTTCCATTTTTATCTTGTCATAGTCTCAAAAAAAAAAAAAAATAGGCCTAAGCAACAAGTAATTTTCCATATATATGAAAATAAATTGCTAGAAGAAAAATCAGCCTAAAAATATAGAAATCTTTTATAATGTTAATTATCTTACTAGTAACATCACCTCTGTCAAATTACCAAAGAGTATATAGTGATAATGAAGGTCTGACCTTCTGCTTGTATAAGCAAATACGCAATAACGATATTCCTTTTCTCCCATACCTATCACTTTAATGTTTATAATTGAAAATACATTTGCCCATTTAAAGAATGTGGCTACATAATTAAAAGCCTTATATAAAGACAGTGCATCAGTGATATATTTGTCATTGCAATTCCCAGAGTAAAATTCATTGCAAAGCATAAATTGATTTGTAACCACTGTAATCACCAGCATCACAATGAAATCACAAATATACTGGGCAGAATCAACAAATTTGGAAGACAGAGTAATTATGTTAGTACCCTTGTCATTCAATTAGCTTGTCTGCAGAAAAAAAAATCTGTGATTATCTAAAAAGGCCTTAGTGATCTCAATTTTTATTACTAATATGGTATGAGAATAGGATTTACTGAAAGTTGACATTCGAACAACAGATTGTTTTGAAAAATGATAATTCTACTTAAAATAGCCTTTAAACTTTTAAACACCCAGTAAATATCTTGAAAATCTGCTTACAGAATCTGCTTGTGTTCCATGCAAAGAAAATACATTTGTAAGTGTCGCATTAGCTATGTTTAAAGTATTGATCTGTTTACATGAAAGTACACACTTACTTAAACACAAACATGCATTTTAGCTTTTGGGAAAGGCAAACACAGACACTTTTCCTGAGAGATGAAACACTGATTTCCAAAGTATTTACCTGAAAAATACTCTGATCCAAGTTCAAACTGGCAAGAAAATGGGAATCAAGCTGAGATTGACCTTCTCCTAGCTTAAGGAAGTACACCAAACATTTTCTTCTACAGTCCTGTGGCAGAACTAATATTGCAACCAGCTAAATTCCCAGCACCTATATGTTCCTCTTTCATTGCTCTGAGAATCTGAAATCTGCTTTTAATTTTCCTCATAAATTCATAAATGATGAGGTTATCCCTATTTGTCTTTTGACAAATGTTATCTGTTAGCTGAGACGATTTCCCCCCTGCTCCATGCTTGTCTCTTCTACATTTAAACATCGTTTTTATTTTGCTAGACCGTTCCTTTGTCCCTATAAGTAGGTTCCCACTTCCTCAATCGTTCAGTTACACTTTCATTTAATCTTCCAGAACACAAGCAATAAGAATTGCACATGGTGTTGCAAGTGATATCTCTTTTGTCTCCTGCATAAAAGAGCAAAAAGGCTCTATTTATGCTGGAAATAGCTCACTCAGTACAACTTCCATGACATTAATACTGCCAGGAAAAACAACCTCCCCTTGCTGCCAGGGGCTTCAATCCAGAGACTGGGATTGCTGGGCAAAACAATACCAGTGACCTTAGAAGGTTTTGGGGAGAAACCCCTCAGTCCTATGCTGTTTTCTTCCTCTCTACTTTTTTTTTCCTGTCTTCTTAAACTGTAGAAAAAAAACCCCATTCATCTCTTTCTTTTAAGTACAGGGTTTTTTTGTTTTTTTTCTACCACTCTATACTCAGCTGCTGATGAAGCTTCCCTGAACTTGGAAAATGTCTGTGTGCTTCTTCTATGCCTTGTCCATGCCATATATCTCATATCATGATAATTCCTGTGATTACATACGATTTCCTATGTATTTTTCTCCCAAGAGATTAAAATTAAAATTAGTTCTACAAAAGATTGCCTTGTTTTCTTATTTCTTATTTATTTCTATACTCTGATGCCACTCCAAATCTTCCTACTGTAGTATGAAAGCAGAAAGTCTGAAGGGACATTGGAATGCATTTCATTTTCTCCTAATTTGGAGTAATTTTTTGCTTCATCTTGAAAGCCTTCTGTTTTAATATCAGGAAAGTTGATGTTACCTGCAATAACTCTGTTCTTAAAGAATTGCACTGAGAGATTGCAGTTCCTTCAAATGTCTCCACTGGATGCAGACATCTAAGAATTCTGAGCTGAACACATGGCACCATGAAATTCATATGAGATAATATAAAATGTTATGAGCTAAGGATCCATATTTTCCTCAATTTATATACATATGTGTATAGGTCTGTAAATACATATATAAATATATGGAATACTTGAACCTATATGAATTTTCATTCAGAAGATTTTGGAATGCTATTTCTTCACAGTGATATCAGCTAAGGGAGGCTTTTCTGTCTGGCACACTGAATTTATTATATAATGTTTATTTATATCTTGAGAGTCAAAAAGGGTTATGCTATTAACTGCCTATGGATCCATATTTGTCTCATATTAGTTAATGAAAAATAAAACCTAAAGCTTACAAAAGTCTTCAGAATCCACTATAATCATTCACTAGAAAATATTTACTGGAAGAAATCCTATTTCCTCCCAACGAATAAGTATGCAACACTTGTACTTGAGTTTCTGTAAGACAAAAAGATGTTTCATGGTGTGGTGGGAAAATTTCATTAATCAGAGTAAAGCAGGTGTTTTATAGCCACTGGCTACCAAAACTCCTTTTCCTCCCCAAGTATGCTGTGCACTGGCTGGAAAATGTATTGGAATTGATAGATCTCTTCCTGCCCCATTCCTCCTGCCTGATTTGTGCCCTGCTTGTTGGAATATTTTGAAATGAGAAAAAGGGCAGGGAAATTCTAGAATAGAGAAGATTTTTCATTTCCTGAGCAAATAGTCTAAACATCATGAAATATGATAAAGACTAGTTTACATGTATGATCTCTGTATATGTATAAACATAACCACCACATTTTCTTAGCCATGGTCTCATTTTAAAGGAAATGTGTTACATGGTTATAGCTGTGAATATCCCATGGAGAAGGCTGGGATCAGTTTTGGCTCAGGTATCCACAAGAGAGGGTAAAGTGCACAATTAAAAAAAATAAATTGTATTTTAATTTCTCAGTTTATGGGGGTTGCAGGGCCATATATGTAAACCCACACCTTTGATCATGGATGGTGACCCTGGCCAAGCATTTACACTCCCTAAGATCCTGTTTCCAGCTGTGAGCAGCAGATGTTGCTGAAGGTGCCACCTGACCCAAGGCCTGTAGACAAGCAGATCCATCATGAACCTGCCTGGACTAAACCTCTTAGTTGTTTAATCCTCAGCTTCAGATACCTTTAAGGTCAGCAGCACTCACCAGCAGATGTGTGAAGCTTTCAGTGCCTAGCACTGGGATGTAGGTATTGAAGATATCTTACCTTTAGCAGGTTTTTGCACACAAAAATGATCTATGCTTCATGAAATAGTCTCTTTCTCATGGGAGAGAAAAAGCTACAGGGCACGAAATGTTCTGCTTCTTTGAGAACTTACAAAGAGTGGTTTCCTGCAGGTGATCATTTTTGGCTGAGTTGTGGCCACTGCATGAACAGTAGAAATATTTTCCTAGCCAAAGCTCAGCCTTTTTATTGTATGAATCAATCTCTCTTTGGCCTTCTTTATATTTTACTGCAAATGTGTATTTAAATGTACTTTATCCATATCTCTAGCATTCCCCAGCATTATGATTTTTAGAGAGCCTCATTAGGAAATAGTATGAAAATAGTAGGAAAATAAGTGCCATACACCCCCATCATACTTTAGAGGAGACTTAAATTTCCTTTGTAATTTACCCTGAGAGAAGAATGGATAACAGCAGTGGTATGAAAATTATGGCTGCCTATTTTTACTAATGATTAGCCACCACAAAAATTGCTTATAGGCTGAACCATATCTGGCCTTTTCCTTCTCTATTCCCATTCCAGTGTAAGTGTTAGCATAATGGTTCTGATATGTAAAACACCAGTGTCATTCATCCGTGCCTTTCCTACTCTTTATTTTCAAGCTTTTACATATTTACTGTAAAATAATAAGATTAAATATCTTAACACCTGCTTTGAAAGACCATTCTCACAGCAGTCTGAATAAATGATCCGAATCGCACGCAGCATTTCATATTTCAGCAAGAGATGAAAAACAATAAAACTGATAAGCAAGCCAGACATCCTAGGAACATTTTGTTCAATTACAGTCCATCATGGTGGAATTTTGCACACTGATGTTACTCAGTTTTAAAGGAGTGACATTTTTATCTAGGCAGTAAGGTTCAGTCAGTTTATGCCAGCAGGTTTTTCTGCCTTTTGAAAGAGGGACAAAAATTTGAATTTAAGCTGTGACTCAAGTATGTCAAACGTAACACACTGCAGACTGAGTCTGCTGCAGGGCACTAGAAATCTAAATTGGGATAAAATGGTATCAATTTCACTGATTATAAAGAAGAAAAGTAACTTTCTGAAACAAAAATGAGAAGAAAAAAGAGAGAGAAGAAATCACACTGAGAATTACTTCCTTTCTGAAATGATCACTGGAATCTTGAAAAAAAGAGAAGCAGCTCTATCCAAAGGACAGTCCATGATGGATCTGAGTTTCACAGGCACTTCTTGTTCTACAATACCATATAAGGAAATCAAAGAAAAAGAAAAGAAAAAGAATGCAATAAAAATTCTGTACAGCTGCAAACATCCTAGGAAAAAAATTTAGAAAGCCATGGTAAGTTGCTCTGAAAAGTTGTCGTTACTTCATTCTTCAGGATAATAACAATTGTGTCTTGGAGGCCTTTTAAATAGACAACTGTTAATAACACTGGATTTGAAAGAGAATGGAAACATGCTGTTCCCTACATTCCCCTATAAGTGACCCCTTCACCAAGACCGATTCTCAGCATCTGTAAACTACTGGCAATTTGCTTAAAATACTTTGCAAGTAATAAGGAGTGAATGCAATTAATACATTAGATTAATTTTAATACATTATTCCGCAAACCAAGAAAGTCAGGAAATTAGTGGCAGAAAACTGAATGTTTCGTTTTGTTGTTAGGTTTTGCCTCAGTTTTTATCTGAAACCAAAAAGTCCTTTAAATATGTATTTACTCAATTACAGATTTGGCTCTTGACAATAGCGTATTGAAAACTTACTGGAAAAATGTGTATTATGGAAATAGAAAGAAAACAAACTTATTCTGTGTTTACATTCTTGCAGCTGATGATGAATGTACACACAAAAAGATTAAGGGCAAGTGGGAATTTCTTTTACATATAATACATAAATAAACTTGCAATTACTAAAAAAAGTAGGCATTATAGCCAAATATGCAAATACAGAGACATTTCTGACTCTAAGGCTTAGAGCTATTCTTGCATGTCTATAAATTCATCACTATAATGAGGTTTGCTCACAAACTATTAAGTGTTTGAGGGTAAACACACAGGAGTGTTCATGGTGAAAATAAACTTTTAGGTCCTTTTACATGCATCTGCATCAGATTATATAGAAATTTGTATATAAATAAAGGCAGATATTGCTATGGCACTCAATGGCCTGTTAAAAACAAGTCTGGTTTAAGTGTTGTCTCTAGAGTAATTTCTTAATATTCCTGATCCTACTGTTTGAGGTGTGCAACTTAATTTCTACTGTGGCCAGGGAAAGTGTCAGCCACTCTGGAAGGTTGGTCCAAGCCTCACTTTGTAAGGTGCTGCTGTAACCCACAAAAACGGGGTCCTGATGTTTTTCTTGTATTATTATTACTTGTAAAAGTATAGCACATATTAGACAAAGATGGTAGATGTTAGCACTAAAATGTCTGATAGTTCTATAAACCTGTTCATAAATAAGTTAGCAATTATAAATAAAACAGCTTAAACCAAAAGAACAATAATAATAATGGTAGCCATACCCATTTAAAAAACCTGGTCTGAAATAGATTTCTTAGAAGTATGTTTTGGAGCTAGCAGACAAAACCTATTGGTTGTATACTAGAAAAAGCATAATCTAGGAAATGACAAGCAAATTCTTGTTTACAGAAAAAAATGTCATGACTTCTTGCAATTACCTAATCATTTTAAAATATCATATAATAAAATATAATTTACACATAATTTTAAAATATAATTTTAAAAATGTTCTAAAAACATGAAATAACTAAGAATAAATGTTCAACAGATAAAAGAAGCAACCATTAGTAGAATACTGGCATAGGAACCCCAGGAAGCTACAGTAGGTGTCTGAAGCAGTTGATGATTTTCCAAAGAACAAAGAGAATGTGAGGGGTTGTTAATAAGTCTTTCAAGAGAGCTGGACTTGAGCCACATAGTGCTTGGTCTGCAAATACTATGTTTAAAAATCAATCCTTTGCTTCACAGGAAGCCAATGTACTTTTGTCAAAATTAGAGCAACATGAACATCTGTCCTGGAGCCAGTTAACCATCTCACTGCTTGCACATTTCTGATACTCCCTTTCCTCCCACAAGCAGTGGAGAGTAAAATTATAAACATCCACAGAAACCTGAGGGTTAATACATTTGCAGCAGTATGAGGGTATCAACACACTTTAGGATTAGTGAGAAAATTCAGGCAGTCAGCAGTGCAAGACAGAACTTGAGGATACAGGTCTCAAAGCAGAAACTGAAGCCTGAAGTTACAAGCATTGAAAACTGCTGAGGATAAATAAGACAAGAGCAACACGAGATGTCATTTCATATCTTCAAGGTTACCTTTCAAAATAATTCAAATATGCTTTAAGGAAGGACTAACTGAAAGGTGTTGATGATACCATTTAATTTGCCATCTCTGCTTTCAATTAGATCTCTTTTTTTTTTTTTTTTTTTTGCCAGACACAGATTTTGAAAGAAAAGGTTTTGTTTTGTTTTTTTCTAGTCACAGAAATATTAATATTGTAGGGTTGGAAAAAAAGGAAACATACCAAGAGGATGTTTGACTTTCAATATATTTCTATACAGAGCCATCATTATCCAAAAAAAAAATTAAACACTCTCTGCTACAACCATTGTTCAATGAGTGACTCTTCTCCCTTTCTGGAGGAACTCACGTGTGGATGCAGGTGGCTTGATCAGATCCATCTCTTTCTTCTGATTGTTTTCCCCAGAGACCACCTGCCCAGATACTTGCATTTGATTGTAATTCCCTCCAACAGCACTGCTACTTACTTCCCCAGGGCAGGATTTTGCCTTAGCTATTTACAGGACCATTTTGATGCCATGTAAAAAATCTCATTACCATGTCACTTAAGAGAGAAAGAGAGATGCAAGTGAAATATTCCTACAGCAAAGCTGTCACGCTTGGGACTGGAATAGAAGGGAAAGCTGCTCCCTGCCTGAACCTCACCCTATTAACAGGTCTCAAAATCCTGCAGCAAGCTACAGATTAAATACCTCAGCCTCAGTGGAGCAGACCCATCATGAATATTGTGTAATGCTGGGCATCCAAGCAGAAGAGATGAGACATTTCAACTCAAAAATGCATCAAATTCTTATGCAGCACTGCTTGGCACAAATTAAAGCTTGCAACAGGCACTGCCACATCTACCAAAGGATACCTGGTTAGCATTGCCCAAGCCTTTGTAAACCACGACCACTCACACACCTGGAGTTTCACCTGTTCTCAGGAAAATGTCAGTGCAGTGCAATGGGGCAAGTTTCATCTTGGATTAAAATAAAGGATTGAAAGCTCTTAGGAGAAAATAAACACATTGTAAGAATAAAATCCCTGTATGAGAAAAAGCCCAAAACAAACAAAACCATAAAACAAACAAAACAAAATCTCCAATGAACAGAACTCAAAACAAAATTTTTAAAAAAGCCATAAGAAATAAGAATTATAGATACTGGCTTACACATCTGCCCCTTGAAGCTAAAAACAGCCAGATAAAAGAAATTCATGGAGGTGCAAGCTCAAAAGTAATCTAATGATAATTTTCAATTTCATTTCCTGTTTGCTGCTTAAGTAGCTGGGCTCTTTTTCCTCTTCAAGAGCATGAAGAGAATAACGAAGCTCAATGTGGATTTTGGAAGTTTGCACCATACTTTTTCCTTACTGGAGGAACAGAATTGCAATTAGAGCACTAAAAACCATCAAACCCCATTTCCTCCCATGCACACCTGCAAATAAACATTTACAGGACACTGATTACTACTTTGTCACGTGGAAAGTAGTTTCTGCTCTCTTTCCTATGCAACTCTTTTTGAGTAACAAAGAAAGCCCATGAAACAAGATGAAAATATAGATCCCTTGACTGCTTTAATATAATTATGTTTTCTTATGGTAAGACACAGTATTTTCATTTCTTCCCTGGGTGGTGGCTCATTAATCATTTTAGAGTACTCTTCCCAAGCTAAAATTCATCCTTATAACACACCTTGTGAGAGAGTCTCAGAACTCTAAATCTTGGTGCATTAGGGGTCAATAATAAATGATATTAATTTTTCCTCTACACACAACTAAAGGGTACTTTAATAAGAAGGCAATAAACAAGACTGAAAGGAATGTGATTATGACAACTTGTCATAGAATATTAAATAATGTAGCGTTGATATAATTAAGGATCTGAGGCAGGGATGCATCAAAATAACTTATGCTAATTATTTCATTTGAGAGTTAAGAAATATTGCATACGTAGCTAGACCTATATTTGTGTCCTTATTTACATATTTATAGCATTTTAACCATAGTAGGACAATGGCTATTTCCATTTTGCTTCTTACAGAGCCTCCCTGCAGTGCTAATCAAATCCTGACATCTGACTCTAACACTAAGAGTTTTAAGATAATTAAGCACTTTAACCTAATGAACTTGCATTTTAATCTACTGTATTTGTTTAGAGAAAGCCCAGGAGACTAGTAATGAGATATGGAGTTTTACACATTTATAGTGATCACTCAGATTAAGCTCAGCTCATGAACAGAACAGATCTGAAGCTTCATCTGCAGCTGTAGCACAGCAAAGTGATGGCAGAGTACATCACTCGAGATTAGATTTGTCTTGCTTTAATGAAATGCAGTGGTTATTTCAATACAATGGCTACATGGAGCTCCCCAAACTAAAATCTCCACTGTGACTGACTTTAACTGGTGTTTGCAGCAGGCCAAATGCTGAGTGGAAATGGAATTTTATGGCTGTGGCTGTGCCAGAAAAAGGGTAAAACATTTCCAGTTGAAACGGGGAAAGGAAGGTTACAAGTGCCATGGCTGTGCCTGTGGCCATCAGTCCCAAAGGCTGTTTTAGCAGCACTGCATTCCTCTACACAAAGCAATCATGCCAAGAGCCAGAGGCACGCCTCTGGCACGCTCAAATCCGAGTTAGTGGGCAGTGATCAGGTGAGGATCTCCACAGGGAAATGCATTATCTGCCTATTCACAGCAAGCCTCACCCAGGGAAGGGGCTACAAGCTGGTTATGTTTCCTCAGCTTCATACAGATTTACCTCTCCAAAAGGCAAAACACTTACAGGAAAGAGTTGCCTTGCCACCCATGCCTAGCTTTTCTCTCTTTTTTCTTTTTTTCTGCATCCCACAAAAAGAAAAAGTTAAGAATTTATATATTCTTCTTCACCATTGAAGTAAGTTAAGACTGTTGAAGAGGAAGGCAAGAACTACCTGCTTTCCAAATTGCTGTTCTGCATATGACTCAGAGAGATGAATTAAACCTTAATCTTACACCTCATGGGAGTATCTCCTAGCCAAGAGGATTTGTTTATTCCTGTATGGAGCTTTTCTTTATTTGTTTTTAAACAATAAAACACTTTTCACCATCATGACTCTGTAGCCCCTTAACTCAGCAATGCCTCAGAGACTGAGGTTGATGGCCTTGCAGCTATGGGGTGGGATGACTTTTGAGGAACAGACTTCTACACTGCTGAACTCCCAACAGCCTGACAGCTGGAGCATTTCCCCGGCTGGTTTGAGTTTTTCTGTACTCTTTCTTTCAGCTTTGTGGCTGCAGATGTACCCCTGATAATATGGAAACAAAGACCCAAGTTACAATGCATTGCACAGCTCTTAAACATTTACAAATTACGAACTGTTCCCCTCTCCGTAAGCATCATAGCCCTTCTCATGTTACTTCCCTTGGTTTTCTGGTTTCTTTTCTTAATGGTTTTCAAAATTTTGAGAATTTTTCAAAATTTTCACTGCACCCAAGAAGAACGAAAGACTTTGGAATTACTACATTTGTGAGCAAAAACCATAAATTTCCTGATTTTCTTTGATAGATTAAAAAAAGGAAAACTAACAAACAAACAAAGAAAACCACTAAGAAATGTTGTAGAGCCTGTAAAGAAGAAAATTATTCAAATATGAGCTCTCAACCTGAATGCCAGATTTTTCCTGGCACAATACATGGTCAAAGGTAGATCCAGTGGGAAGTAGAAGAGACCTTGCCACCATGCAATAATCACCCCAAATCATCAGGGACAGGGCTCTGCTTGCCTTCAAATCCAGTAGGCTGGTGGCACAATCTGATCTTCATTTCCCACAATACACTTTCCTATGAGAATTCTGGAGAAAAAATTATCTGCACTAGAAATGGCTTCAGTGAAATAATAATCAAAAGGATTGACTTCATTCTGCTTGATAGATCAGAGCAAAAACTGTAATGAATCCTTATCCTTGTTCTAGTATCAAATAAAAGTTCTGAGAGGAGACTCATCTTTTGCTCTTCGTTTTGCAATGTTCTTTATTTTTCTAAAAGATACACTACAGCCCTTCCATATATTTGTGCTCAATACTTTATATGAGAACAGTTTGATTTGTTTATCTGTGTATCTTCTCCAGCTAAGCCCGGGAACAAGTTTCCTGTTAAAACTCCCTATTTAGGTTTTGAAAATAACCAACAGAAAGATCTACAAAATTATTCCAAAATTAACCAAAACAGGGGAAAAACAGATTTTTTTTTAACATATAACTTAAAAATCCAGTGTTAACTGGGTTTTTTAAGTTATTAATGTGATCACTGAGGTTTTGGTAGAAGAATTGTATCCTACTGAGATCACTCCATAGAGTCAAAGCCTTCTGATAAGAGCACTTATGTGGATTATCCACTTATACTCCAGCTCAAACAGGTTATCTGGTAGAAATATAATCAAAGAGCCCTCCAGCCTGAGTTTCTTGCAGATTTAGCTAAGCTGATTATATTCCCCCACTTTTAAGTCCTGTTTTATTCTTGTGTAATCCTGGCATTCTGGTCCCTCCATGGGCTGCCACCCACCATCACCGTTGTCACTATTTTGCAAGGCTACCCCAAGTCTGCAATCTGATGTGCATGTGAAAAACTGATGTCAAAAATCACACACCAACACCTGCAAAGCATAAGTTAATCTTAGAAAGAAATGAAATTACAATTTCTCTATCATATAATCATCCTGTGTTTCCAATAAAATACATCAGGGAAAAAATATGTTGTTTCTTCCTGATGTTTTTTAATAAAAACACAAGATGATTTCAAGGTAAACATGAAAAATTGCATCCAATTTAACTTATGAAAACAAATATATTTTCTAGAGGAAGTGGTTGTGTTGCAAGCATCTGGTATTTATGTATATACATGTGTGTACACACATACATTTTTTATTTTAGAGTTTTAAAATTGCAAAAATTTGAAATACATTTCCTCATGTCTTCTCTAGTAGAAATATACAAATAAACATTGTTTTTCATAAAATTTTGTAACCCTTTTTTTGCAACAGACCACTTTACTAATAAAATTGTGCTACTGTACATTGAATTTTTAATTAAACATTGAATTAAGCCAGGGGTATACATTATCAGAATAATTTATGACATTCTGTAGAGAAGGTAGCATTTAAAATGCAGATGAAAATACGTAATGAACTTCTTATAGATTAATGATGTGGCAAACAGTTGTTTGTTTCTATTTGATGGTGATCCCATGAAGCCATTAGAGGTCCAGTTCCACCTATTAGTTACAATTCAGTGGCAACAGAGCTCCAGAAAAGTCAAATGCAACACATCCTTGTGACATTCTGCACTAAAGAACTGATGAAATATTAATCACTCGGGCTCCACATGCAAAATGCAACAAAAAAAGAAAGTCAGAATAAGAAAAAATAGCCCAGCAGGGGTGCTGTATATTAACATCAACAAGCCATTTTGAAAGGCTAAGGCAAAATGCAGCAGCCCCAGACCCACATGTTTGTAATTTTAAAACTCTTGTCATAGCTAAGTAATAGCATGGCCACAGCAGGATGCACCAAAATTAAAGGTAAAAGCTCTCCTAAGGGGTGAAGAGAAAACTTAATAGTGCCAAAACAGTCACTGGAAAAGGCATTTAGCTTTTTTTTTTTTTTTTAAGAGAAAGAGCATAAAGCAAAAGAACTAGATTCATTACAAAGATTCATTTGGCACAATTATCTTTTCCTTTGTGACTCCTGAAAGCCTTTGACTGTCATCTGCTATTGCAGAAATTTTCTGTGGTCTAGACAGCTGGTCACTCATACAAATATCACCTCTTACCAGAGCAGCTCTGTGAGTATCACTCATCTTCCCAGCTCAGGCCTCTTTTGCATGAAATATTTCAGGAATCTACAATGACTCACTAGAAAAAAAGAAAAAGAAAAAGAAAAAGAAAAAGAAAAAGAAAAAGAAAAAGAAAAAGAAAAAGAAAAAGAAAAAGAAAAAGAAAAAGAAAAAGAAAAAGAATGAAAAAGAAAAAGAATGAAAAAGAAAAAGAAAAAGAAAAAGAAAAAGAAAAAGAAAAAAAGAAAAAGAAAAAGAAAAAGTTATAAAAATGTTTGTGTACAAGAGAAATTTTGCAAGTCTTCAAGTTTCCTACTCCTTCAAAAAACTCTCTTGTTACAAAAAAAAAAAAAAAAAAAGCAGGATAAGAAAATTTGTACCTTGGATCTCTACCCCCAATGTACTTCTAATAAAAAGCACTTCAAGATCAGGGTAGCACCAATCTCAATTTGATTTCACTGATTATGTAATGCAGCAATTACGTTATCTTGAATTCTCTGGAGCCTTGATTGTTAGGAATAACCTTAATTTTTTACCAAATACCAGCCTTACTGTCTCATCAGTAGTCAGGATAGAGTAAGTAAAGATTGCCCCATTGAGGCCATTAACTTGCTTCATGTGACCACTACAATTTACTCCACAGGCCTGCTTCTCATATTGTCTGGATTGCATATTTGGATTAGATACACGATATTGTTCTCAAATTGTACTTATAAGATTTCAGCCATTCTACATCATCAGGCTTTCCAGTAACCAATATTACCCATTATTAAATGAATCTGCACTCCTAACAAAATGCTTTGGTATATTTTTCTGTTTGTGATCATCAACCAGTGAATTAAATGAGCTAGTGTGTCTTTTTCCAGCTACAAAGTTTATATGAGAATATTTGTACATTCCTCCCTCCCTTAAACTTTGATCCCAGTTGCACAAAACACCATTGAGAATTTCAAAATCACAACATTTGTCATCAGTTCTCATCTTTGCATCTTTACATAGAGAACCAATAAGAAGAAAGAATTTCAGTCTAGGATTATTGCTGGTGCTCATTGCTGCTTGGAAGGTCTTGTAAAATTCCAGTCAAGCTAGAAAGAGTGACACAAAGACAACTTTTCACACAAAACACAGATTATTAATTGAACTTGTGGATTCTAAAAATTGCTACCGGGCTGCAGATTAAACCAACTCACTGCTAATGAAATTTAAAACATACACATTATAATTAATATGAGGGAAGGAGAAAGCAAACATGGGTGGCACTTTTGTCTTTGTTAAATTCTGCATTGGTTGAATCAAAATCCAGAAGGAAATAAGTAGAAAGAAATAAGAGTTATATCATAAAGTTTATATTTTTTCTGTTGTCTGACTTCATATTGGCAGCTAGAGTGTAACATAGGAAGGATGAGAGAAAAGGGGCACCAGAGCTGGACAATTAATATTTGAGCATCTTGGAGTTTCCAGTTACATTGCACACAACAGTGAAATTCCACTTCTTCTCTGATGCCAGGCTCAATCTGTTTTGCAATAGCTGATTATGAAGCCTTGCTGCATCTCTACTAGATTGGTTTCTGTGCCAAACACATGAATGAAATGGGAGCTTTCAAAAGAGGGAAAGGACATCAACCTAGGGATCAGCAAAAATCATTAAAATTCCCTTTTTCTCTAAATTGAAACTCTCCTATAAATGGCACACCAAAGGCCATCTGACCTCCACCCTGTCAATACTAAAAGGGAGCATTTGAAGGCCCAGAAGTTGTGGTGTTTTGCACTTCCTAATGAGAGAACACAGATTTTTTTATTTTATTCCCTGACAGCACAGAGCTACAGGACTTGAAGGGCTCATCCAGGTGTGCTTGGGATGTGATGCCTAAAGGGTACCACATCCCTGGAGGTGAAACCCCTTATGCCCTGTCTGGCTGAACCTCTGGGGCCAGAAGGGGAGTTCCAGGGTGGTCATAGCAGCAGAAGAAAAGGGCGAGGATTAGAAAAATTTTGCATAAAAAATTTAAACTTTGTTATCGAAGAGGTTTTTCTGCACTAATTAGATTTTTTTGGCTGCAGGCTTCAGCATGATTGCAACAGGACTGAAAGGGTTTGCAATTTTTTTGATCTATTACAGTTTTAATTACATTTACAATGAATTCTTATCTCTGCATACAAAGTGTTCTTTTTTGCCAAAGTTCCCAGTTTAACATCTTTTCCCACCTTTCAGCTTTGTGTGGTAGGGCTACTTACCACCCTTTATTACAGTACTGCTCTACAGTCCTTTTCCCTTTTGCAAATCTCAGTTCTTTCCAGTTTAGAAAACTGAAAAAAATACATTTTTCAATCAGCTCATACAAGACAATCATACTGGTAGTGCTTGTAAAAATAGCAGTGGCTGGGAGTAATTTTTAAAAATAATTCTAAAAATAAACATTATTACATGCTTTCATGACATAAATTTTTTCAAGTTTTCATTTTGATTTTACATTTTTAAAAGGAAACTGCCCATACTGCAAATCCCATGCCATAAGGAAAAACATAGATATCTAAGAGAAATTTACTGAGAGATTCACTGCAATGATACCTATTTTATATGCATAGAAAAAGATAACAAATGCGCTAATGCTGAAAACTAAAGCTCACAAGAAAGAACTTTTTCAATTTGTTTGCAGTGCCTAATATGCTTACCAGTAAAAAGAAAAATACAAAAAATAAATGCCAGCAAAGTAATCCAGTTTTAGAATTGAACCAGATTTTGACTCACTACTTCTGTGGTAAAAATTAGCAAGCAAAATCATAATCCAATATAAAGTTATCACAGCCCAAGTCTAGATAGTGAATGGGAATTTGTGATGCTTTATTCCTGTAGATTATGCAGATTTCTCCACAATGAGTCTGAGTCCTCTGAAATGGAGCAAGTTCAATGAAATTAAAGATTGGCTAATTTACTTTGGCAAAGATTCTAGATTTTTTCCTCAAAATGTGTCATAAAATTGCAAGAGTAATTTGCAAAGTAAACCCCCCATGTTTATAATAAAATATTACCCATATCCTTTTCTTTTTCTTAAAAAGCACTAAATTAATCCATTGTGCTTCTCATATTAAAATCACATATATTCCTAAGAACATCTGCAAAGAAATAATGATTTTCATAGAAAGCTCTGTGAAAGAACATAATACATAAACTCTTACAGGTGTTTCTTCATGCACTGAATTAAAAAAATATTTAAGTGCAAGTTTCTTACAGAATGTGCACAACAACACTGTATTTCTACCATCTAGAATTGGACATTTCAGTAGATGAAGTACATTTTATTATGTAAACTGACCAAAGGTTATGAATCTAAGTAGTTATTTACGAATTTATTAACCATCACATGTTCATGTAATTAGTTTCTAGGTACCAATCTTCTGGTAAAGACTAAATAATGAACACACCACCTGAAGATCCCTGAATTTAAAAAGGGATAAAATGGAGCCTTCTCCACTAGGGATATGGGAAATTTCACAATCAGTTTAGATTGATCAAGGTTATAGAGCTGGGCAATGGCAATTAAACAATAAGACAGATAAGAGAGATATTACTATGAGATGACAAATGTTTCATAGGTATTGGCAAATTCTGAAATAAACAAAACAAAACCAAAAAATAATATATTATCATTGCTACATGTCATAAATGCAGGTTTATATTTTAAAAAACAGTAACATAGCACAGAATTTTTTACTTAAAGTAAATACTTAGTGGTTTTCATTCAAAGACACCTGAAAACACTAACAAGTTATACTTTTCCTAAAACCACCAAAATGAGTAGTCAAATGAGGAGTATACAAAGCATTTTCTTTGTTTTAATCTATAAAAGCTATCAAATATTTGGTTTTGTCTAATATCCATCTGTTAAAATTTAAATTTTCAGCCTGGAGTAAGTCACTGGGCTTCAGAGCAACCAAGACAATATTATTTTAGCCAGGATTTGTCACAGTGGGGAATCATAAGAATATTTTTGAAGTCAACAGGAGGTTTTTTTATCCTAATTTCTTCATAAATCAAGAATGCAATATTTTCTCAGTTTCAGTTACTCTCTACAATTGGACATTTCAATAGATGAAATACATTTTATTATGTAAACTGAGCAAAGGGATATTCCATAGCACATGGAATCGTGGTCAGCATACAAAGTTGAATTGTCTGAACGACTGTCTGCCCATGGGAACTGGTGAATGAATTCTTTGTTTTGTTTTGCTTTTGCATAGCCTTTTCTTTCCCTATGAAACTGTCTCTAACAACCTACAGGTTTCTGCACTTTTATCTTCATGATTTTTTCCCCCCAAATCAATGCAGAGTGTGTGGTTGGATGTTGCTTTGTTGTTTTCTGGGGTGAAACCACAAGCAGAGGGTGTGATGACAAAACCATTTATTGGCCACATCAAGGTTGCATGAGTAGAAAACAGCTTAATTTGTCTCTTGGAACTCCTGTCTGTACAACAAAGAGGGTGCCAGCTTGTTCTTCTCTTTTTTCCTTTTTTTTTTTCCGTAATTTGCATTTTCTCCGAAATCAAAGCAGCTTCTCCTTCTCATGTCACAATACAAAAAGGCTGATCATCTTGAGACAATATACACGTGAGACAGAATATGTGGTTCACAAAGTGTTGTTTTAATAATTCATTCTCAGGTCGTCAAAGGGAAGCCAGGCTTTAGAAGTTCCTTTTGTTGTCACTGTAAAACAGGTAACATCATACAGCAGAGCAGCAACCACTGGGTAGCCTCTCCCGAGTACTGAACTCGGGTTTTTTTCCTGTTTTCTTCTTTATATCAGGAATTTACCTGCAGTCCAGCAGGTCAAAAATTGTAAGGGGCAGCCCAGGGAGATGGTGGAGTCACTATTCCTGGGAGTGTTGGAGGAATGGCTCAGTGTAGCACTTGGTGTTATGATTTAGTTCAAATGTTGGTGCTCAAAGGTTGGACTTGGTGACTTTGGAGGTTTTTTTCAACTGTGATGATTCTTGGATTCTCACCAGAACCTGATGAACAGCAGCACAAACAGACACCAGTGGCTGGTGTCCTCCCAGTGCCAAACCACAGCCAGCAACTCTGGAAGGTTCTGTGCCAGAAAACGCCCAGTGAGAGCCAACACCTCTGTCCCCTTCCAGCCCATGCAGCAGAACATCTTGGGGAGACTCCTCAGGACCTCTTGGCTCAACAGCAACTCTATAAAAGAGGTGGGAAAAGGGCAGACATCTTCCCACAGGGATGCTGGGTCAACTGGTGCTGCTGGCACTGGAGACTGGAGCCACCCCAGAGAGCTTCTGGGGTGAGAGATTAATTAATTAATGAGAGATTCTGGCCCAGAGTCTTCCTCACAAGTGCTGCTAACAGTGCCACAGATGCCATAAAAGCTGCTGCTCTTGGGGCAGCAAAGGAGGAATGTCCTAAAACAAAAGACTTTTGATGCTGGTTCCCTGGGCAGACAGACCATTGTTGGCTGTATTTGGGACATAGTTAGCAGAAGGCAAAAGGAGAAAGAAAAAAGCAGAAACAGCTGCAGCTTTTATTGCAGGAGCTCAGTCCTGCTGCATGTGGTAAATAAGGAATTCTAAAAGACTAATAAGGAGAAAGGCTGGTGACATAAAATAGAACAGTCAACTGGCACAGCTTCCTCTTTTGAGCCATGGCTTTATCTTGATAATAAAAAGAAACTGCAAAATAAAATAGGCATTTTAGCCTAGAACATGTGAGATCACATTCTAAAACATTTATAGAGAAATACTTAATTTTTAAACATATAGGTCCTAGGTTACTGAAAAAAAGGCAACATTCAAAATGAGCAGATAAAGTATAAAAATGGCTGTTTCAGTGAATAGCTCTCTGGAAAATACTGTATAGTGGTGACTAAGAAGTAGTTTTCCACACCAGTACTTTAACAGCTCATCAGAGAGCTTTATTATCAGTTATAAAAAAAAAAAAGAAAAATTTAATTTTTTTAATGTAATGATATATTCACATAAACTTAACAGTCAAATTTTTATTCCCCATTAAACTCATGCCTTTTCTTATGAATATCTTATATTCCTGGGACCACTTAAAAGGCAATCAGAAATAAAAATGCTACAGAGGCAAGGAAATTAATATTAGTGGCAATGTATGAGAGAAAGTAAAGCAACAATAAACCAGTAAAAAACTCAACCTAAAACTGTGACATCAAGTTACACTGGGGCATGCAAAAAGTAGGGGAAAACAGCACACAAAAAATAATTTGGGATGTGGGCTAAAGCACACTGTGTTCTACAGAAAGACTTCCTTCAAGTTAAGTGGTCATTTATTCATATCCTAATAGCATATTAAGAGTATAGTGGGGATCTTAACCTGCATGTATCATTCCAATTTCACTAAACTGAAGTTGAGTAAAATCACAAGGAATTATCAAAAAGCAAACATTAATTTAAGATGGACAACTAAAACTTTTTTGAAATTCAGTAATGCATTAGCCATTAAAAATATATATGCTGAAATGTATTTAGTAGTAGGGACCAATTAAGCTGGCTGACCTCTTATAGGAAACAGATTGTTTCTAATATCTGCAAGTATAGTTTAGCCCTTTTATTTGGTTTGTTTTTGTCAACTATGTGAGGAAAAATTCAAACAGACCAACTAAAGTCATTTAAGTAATTTACTTTTACGTTTTTTGTATATTTGCTTCTGATTTTTTAGGAAACCTATGTACACAGCTGGAAGAGATTTTTTGCCTGTTTAAGGAATTGCAAGCTACAGAAAACATAGTTTTAAGTTTTGCAGTGCATACAGATTAAACCTGAAATTGTCTGTTATTTTAGAAACCTGTATCAGTGGAGAAAAGGCTGGCCATATACGTTTGACTTATTTGCAAGCCACCAAGACTTGATGAATTTTCATGCTGAACAGGGGGAGCAAAACTAGGCATGAATATTCAGCAGGAAGCAAAATCTTCAACCAAGACCAACGATCCAAGATCTGTTCTGTAGGGAATGATGCCTTGACCTGTACAGCTTCAGTAACTAAAGTAGAAAAGTCTCATCCAGTTGTAACAAAATACTGAACTGAAAAGGCAAAAGTCTGTTATCAGTTTTTTTTCTGTTGGGAAGTTTATTTGTTTCCACACCTAAATGATTCCTACTCTAATTTCACTGTTAAAATTCAGATCTGAATGCTTCTCATCAGTCACACCTAACCTAAGCTCCTGAAGATCCTGCAAGCTGGGAATAAGTGCTTTGAAAGTCAATGTGTTGCATTCAGGTTTCCAAGGATATTGTGATACAAGACTTCAGATCCAAGGTAGATATAACACTTCAAAGAGTGAGATTAGATTTATGCTTAGCACCTAGGGACTTCCTCTTTAGGTAAAAATCAATTGCTCCTAATCAAATATCCTTATGTACTGCATAATTTAAATAAAGACATAAATAAGTATATCTATTTTTTGGTAATGAAAAGCACTCTAAAATTAATGGTTCTTTTTACCATTGAAATATGGAAATGAACAGAGAATTAAGCACCACAGAGGATGAAATTATGTCAGCAGTGTGGAAGTATTTTCCCTTACTAATATCAATTCACAAGACAACAATTTGCTTCGGTACATTCAACATCGACATTCACAGGGACTGCAGCACATACTGCAAGGCCAGACTCCACTTCTGGTACAATTTTTTGCCTTTTGTAATGAGACTGTGTTGTCTGGAACCCCTAAATTCTATGTTCCAGAGCATGGCTCACTCATCATGAACTGTCGTAACACCTAAGAAACTATAACTTTCTGGATCTAGAATATATATTATAGCCTTAAAATTGTGGTAGGTTGCAAATTTGTGTACTATTCAAATAGTTTTAGTGCCATTTTTTTTATTATGCAAATGGATTTTGTAAAAATACATAGACATCTACCTTCTATAGATAGGTAAAACAAATGCATTTTAACAATTCTAGTTTAGCTATAATGAGATATATAAAAATAGGCTTTCCAAGTTATGTATCATGGCTTTGAGAAAAATGTTGTGGGTTTTTCTGTGGCAGCTCAGCCCCATGCAGATTCTCACTTATTTCTTCACAGAGGGATGGGGGAGGGAATTGGGTGTGCAGAGGTCAGAAAACTCCTGGGTTGATACAAAGACAGGTTAATAGGTAAAGCAAAAGCTGCACAGGCAAGTGAGGCAAAGCAAAGGAGTCATTCACTGCTCCCCATCAGCAGGCAGGGGTTCAGTCACCCCCAGAAAAGTGGGGCTCCATCACAAAAAGCAGTGACTTCTGAAAGGCAAATACCATTACTGCCAGCATCTCCTCTGCCTTCTTCTTCACCAGATTTTATTGCTGACCATGGTGTGGGATTTTCCTTGGCTCTGCTGGGGTCCTGACTCTGTGCCTCCAAACTCTTTGTGCATCCCCAGTCCATTCACTGGTGGGTGGCTTAAAAGGCAGTAAAAGGCTGAAAAGGCTTGACTGTGCAAGCTCTGCTCAGCAAAAAATAAAACATCCCTGTGTTATCTACACTGCCCCCAGCACAAATTGAAAAACACAGCCCCATACCAGCTATTGTGAGGGAAAAGTAACTCCTTCCCAGTCAAAACCAGCATAACTTAAAAAGGAAAGAAAAAAAAAAAAAAAAAAAAAGAAAAACCATTCTGGAAAATAACATACCTTCTTAATTGTAATGAAATTTTTTTTCCCTCTGTAACAACAACAGCAACAAGAAGAAGTTACAGAAAAACAGACAAGGAAATGAAATCCAAAAGTTATGTTAAATATAATTAACGTTGTGACATAAACTGACAAAAGCCAGGAAATTGAAACCTAAGTCTGACACTCTATCTATAATGCTCTCTGTTTTTCCATGACATGACTTAAAACCAGAGTTATAGCCTTAACTTTAAATTTCCTGTCTGTTGTCAGTTTGTGTCACAACCTTCATGTTCTTTAAACATGGGGTGAGTTTAATCGTATATTACCCTTTTATTGAAACGAGAATCAACAGTAAAATCAGAATCTTTTGAAAATAGTTCTGAAAAAAACCTCCATGAGTTTGAAGTGGTCCATGTCTTTAATTTGACCTTCACATGTCTTCTTCAAATGAAAGCCAGCAGTAAATTTTAATTTCCTACTAAATTGTGAAAGCAAACATTTTCTGTTTTCAGTACACAAGTATTTCATTTATAAACTACATTTTATCAAAATAAATCTCTTGGAGAAAACAGCAAAGTCTATTTCTGTTGCAGAAATTGTTTTTCTTTATCATAATTGTTATTTATTGGATATGTAGATCTACCTCATTTTATAATTTTATTTTTTGATTCAGGGCAGATAGCTGATAGTAAATATCTCTTTGGAGTTTGACATATGACTGTAAATGCTTTGCTTGGGCCTCAGTTTCCTTGTACAAATAAGATCGTAACTTACAAACAAAAATTATTACTGTTGTAACAAATCAAAGCTGCAGAAGTAGAAGCAGCATGTTTCTAAACAACATCAGCAGTTTCAAGTCCCCAAAAAATTCAAGAATGTGTTTATAATATAACCTATTTCCTTCAGAGAACTAGAAAAAGAAAGATCAAATTAATTCCTAACATATATCTTAACATCCTGTTTTGTCCCAAAGGCTTATAGTTTTCCCATCTCTTTGTAGATATTAGGTTAACACACAGAAATGATAATTTAAAAGATAAAAAACATAACTTTATTGAGCTACACTACAAACTGCATTTACAACTCTTTGCTACAGCTATATATATATATATTTTTTAATGAAATCTTGTAAAGATTTTAAGTATGCTGAGGCAACCTAATCTTTATTTACTGTCAAGATATTTAATTTCCATTTTAAAAGTAGCATAAAGTAACAAAGTAATGATATTGTCTGTGTAAGGGAAGGAAATCAGCTGAAGGGATGTTATTAGTTTCAATTCAGCCAGTGAACAGATAGGAAATAGCATATTAGAGATCTCTTTCTGCAAGCCAGTGACATTGTATATGAGGAAGCAGGATTATTTCATATATGATTAAAGGGACACATTTATTCAGTGAATTCATTGGAATTACACCAAGAATCTTCCTTTGGGAATAATTTTACCTGGTGGTGCAGATCATTCTCTGGTATAAATCCCTCAGGCTACTTTGACTTGATTTATGACCCCTAGGAATGAGGCCCATTGTTCCAAAAGAGCAAAAATTTTGTTTCGCAGGAGGAACTGCCAAGAAAAGCAAAGAAACCTTAATTGTAGCATTTGATAAATTCATATTTTCTCTTAATTTATTTATACAGTCAATCCTTCTAAAAATAAACATTTTCTGAATGCCTAACGAATGTTATACATATTTTAAACAGTGTCCTACTACATACAGTATGGTGTAATAAATTAATATATTTCCTGAGGGAAAAAAAAAATCTCTTTGACCTTAAGGCAAATTCATTCATATCAAATCTCTGCACATCCAAAGGACTCCTCCACACGAGGTGTGTCGAATAAGCAGGAAAGTTTAACAAGATGGTCCAGGGTTCACCCACCCCAAGAGCACCTAGAGCCAAAGATGAGCCTCTGTAAATCACCTCATTACCCAAATGAAACACACTGAAACCTATTGAGAAGGAAGCCTGCCAGTGCTAACCTACCACTGATAGAAAGCAATAAAATGTTTTGGGGTTGTTTTTTTTTTCATTTTTATTCATTAAAAATGAATAAAATTCTGTGTGTTAACCTAATATCTACAAAGAGATGGGAAAACTATAAGCCTTTGGGACAAAATAAGATGCTAAGATATATGTTAGGAATTAATTTGGTCTTGATTTTCCTACTACTCTGAAGGAAATATTATAAACACATTCTTGAATTTTTGGGGGGCTTGAAACTGCTGATGTTGTTTAGAAATATGCTTCTTCTACTTCTGCAGCTTTGAATTGTTACAGCAGTAATAACATGCAAATATACATGTCATTTGGCCTGGGCCTGGCTCCTTGCTGCTGAATTCCAGGACAATTTACAATCTCAGAAGAGCATCATGAGCAGAGTAAATGAAGAAATAAATGAAGAAAACAGTGAGGTGTGCTGTTCCTGGTTGTCGTTTGTGTTCACAGTGTAAACTCTGCACTGTGGCCATGGGGGAAGGATGATTCTGCCCAATGTAAACACTGAACCTGCCTCTCGGGTTGCCTGGAGCATCAGTGGGAAAATAGAAACATTAGCAGCTCTCCTCATGCACAGAAATCATCAAAACAAGTTATCTGCCTTACTAAAGGTGGCAGCTCATCTCTTTTGTCTTAAAGGCAGGTCAAGGTGCCAAGCTCAGATGCAGATGATACAAATCCCACTTTAGGTTACTGAAAATATACTTTTCCCCCTCTCCAAATGTAAGTAACTTAAAATCAAAAGTACAGAATTTTTGACTGTTTATCTCTTCCTGGTTTTATATTTCAAAGTCCTATGCTTTGATACATATCATAAGAAGATTCTTTATCTAAGTACTACCTTTGTGGAAACTGATCTGGGCACAGATTAAGCAAATGGCTCATTTCAAATAGAAGCTGCAGTGTATGAGAACAGGCTTTCTCTACTCTGAAACAGAGTTAACTTTGATTTTGCATTAAGGCCATAACTGATTTATATGTAAAACCTATGCTTTTTCTCCCTACAGGCTGCTGGTTGGTTGGATAACCTGCTCTTTCATCATTTTTGCAAATCTTGCATGTGCAGTAAAGATTTTTTGGCAATAGTTTAGAGGCTTCCTCCCCCACATCTTCTTATGAACTCCATCTGGCCAGAATGAAGGAATCTAAGTTGAACAGTACATCAAATCCCCAAGTGATATACTCCTAAATCCATTGTTTCTCGTAATGTTTCAAAGAATTATGTTTGAGTAAGGAAATTGAGGGCTTAGTAATATATTGATAATTAACACAGCAGATGTTGTATAAGTGTAGGCTGCAATAGCATTTTTGTCTGAAAAGAAGATAAGTATATTAAGCAAGAATAGAAACGTTTTAGTGGCACTATTTTAGAGATTTTAAAAATAGTTGAGTCTTATAAATAGCTGATTTCATGTCTGAAAGGAAAATGTCCAACAGTCTTCACAGTCTACTCTTTGGTTTGGGTTTTTTTTTTCCCCTGTCTTATTTCATTTAAGTTCAAAATGAATCCATATTTTCTGTGATTTATTGGGTAACATTGTAAGAAAGGCAAGACAGTAACCTCAGGCAAACCATATGTAGTGAACAGGTTCCAGAGACATTTTATTGCTTTCTACCAGTGGTAGGTTAGCACTGGCAGGCTTCCTTCTGAATAGGTTACAACTGCTATCAGATACATCTGTTCAGCATTTTACTGCAAAGGGAATGTAATGCCAAAACAATGCTGAACTCAGATTGCCCATTTCCTGAGATTACCGCTCTCAAAAAAGTTCACATAAAGTCTTTGTCTCTGTAATTTTAACATCTGACAAACAAAACCTGAAACAATGTTTTAATTTCATGCATTATTCGTAAGCTTCTGCAGAAAATATAACTGCAATTAGTATAATCACTATCATCTGCCAGCAGAGAAAAGAGATTCTAGAAATCATTTATGCTGGTTAATTTGCAGGATTTTTGTTGGTGTTATTTTATTCTAATAAGGAAGGCCTACTTTACTATGTTCTAACCTTGCCAGTTAGATCTTTCTTGTCAATTTTTTAGCCTCTTCTAATGGAGAAGCCACTTATATTTTATACCATAAAGTTTAGCTACTTTCAATAATGTTTTTACAGGGATTTTATTTTGCAACTGACAGTCTTAATAGAGATTTTCTACTCTGTTTCCAAAATACAGGCCTGTGCAGCCTTATCATATTCACCCAGACAGTTCTCAGGTGATGAGACAACAACAAAAACAATTGACTGTACAGAAAATCATCACATTAAAAAAGTCAGTCTCACTACATTTGTCTTCCTGAATGTTAATGTTGTTCAGTATCTATAGCTGAGCACAACAAGAAGAGACTATTCTGAGATGTGATGGAGGTGAAGCCTGCAACATATCAGCATGATAAATGTCAGCTCTGGAACACATCTTCCCACTGCCTTTTGCTTGTTTCCTTTCTGCAGACTCCGTGGTGCAACAGAAAAGTGTTGGCTCCTGTGTTCATGGCTCAAATAATTAATGTAATAATTTCTAGTGCCCATATGAATTTTTCCAAAATTAGCTTTGCAAAGCACAGTAAATCTTCGGGTTTTGACTGAGTGGGTGCTCACTGCTGTGAGTTCTGCAGTCCAGATGGTCAGGTAAATGTGTATTCAGTCATACATGCTCAGCCTTGTCACTGACCATGGTTGGGGACACGGAGCTGTGGAACTCTGTACCTACCAGAGCTCTGCTACTGGCAATGCCCTGCACATGGAAAATGACCAAATCCCTTCCTTCTCTTGTTCCTACTGCACTTCCCAGCCTGGAGTCACCTGCCAGCTTGCTGAGGCTGCACTGGATATCACTGTGCCATTGATAAGGACACCAAGGAACCCTGAGGGACACCACTCCTCACCTGCCTCAGCCTGGACACAGACACACTGACCACAGTCCCTGGCTGCATCCATCCAGCCAATGTGCAAAATGCTCAGAAAATGAGATAGAAAACACATGAAGAATGATCACAGCAACAACCTTGCTTTCATATTTCTGCCTTAATCCTATAACCAAACAGAAGCGAACTGGTGACTGAAATAGATGAACAAGTATTTGTAAGTAAGGCTGAGTTATTTTTTAAGGCACAATACACTTGTTTCAGCAGAATTTTCAATGTTAAATTTAACACTGGAGAACAAGCAACTCCACTCACTTTTATAGAGATGAGAGAAGATTTTTATATTCCTGTCTCCATCGGAGATTGAGCATGGCACTTACACTTTTTATCTCTTGTTATTCCTCTGTACTAGGTTTTCCTGGAAGAGTGGGAAATACATGACATGGCAAGAAATATCAAATTTATATATTATTAGATATATTTCTTATTAATGCCACTTTTAATAGTCAAGACTGTGAGGTTTGATGAAGACAGTTCTTACTGGGCTTTCAGAGATGCAAGACTATAATTCTTGTTCTTGTAAGTATAACATCCTTTATTCCTATGAATAAAAATAGAAATAGAAATGAAAATTTCTAGCTTTAAAGGGATTTTTTGTGATCCAAAAATTCAACAGTTCCATAATAACTCCAATTAAGCATCAACTCTTCTTAAAAATGTTCTGCTAGCCCACATGTGTGTGATGTGTATCTGCTGGAACAGCTGACAGTTTCCATCATGCTTGGAAGTTTAGCCTGACCTTTACAGCCCCTCAAACTCTCAAAAGCCAGGCACAAGCTATTTTACTTATATCCTGAAGCAGCAAAAGGAATTGAACAACCTACTTTTCCAATTTCACCTAGATAATGTAAACAGGAAGTCAAGCCAGTTTTATCTGAATTCTACACTAAATGTATAACTTGCCACTTGCCTCTTCTTATTATATAAAATTTCTCAAGATTACACCCAGAACTAATGTATGGAGAAGACTCACTTTTAAATATATTTTTCTTTGTTCTTTTCAGAGCTAATAGCATTTTTGTGCTAAATAATTTTTAATTTTCATAGGCCCCTAGAGAATCAAACTAGAAAAATGCTACATGATGTACTTAGTGTGCTGTTCCAATTATAACAATAGTTGATTAAACAAAGGACAGGGTGCAGACAGTTATTAAGATTATGGTGACAGGAACATCCAATTGTTTTGTTTATGGAAATAAATATGCCTGAAACTAGTATGTAGTATCCTAGTCTTATGAAGTAGCTGAGATGATAATTTAACTTATGTCTATCTCTGTTATGTATTTAAAAGGTGTTTTGCTTGAAAAATAGAATTCTTAAAACTGATTTAATTGTCACAGCATTTGGCAGAACCACTGCAGCTGATCCATGTGAAAATAAGGGGTTAGAACACATTTCTTAGATTTTCAATGAACTCCCATGTGTTGAATGATATCTGGGCAAACTCAGAAGTACTTGAATTTCCTTACCACCGTAAGGAAATATTTACTATATTTGACCTCTGATTCCACATCCAGCAGAGTCTAAGCTGGAACTATCTTTTTTTCGACCAGGTATATAAATATCACTCTCTGAATCAGAGAAGTCAATACCTGTTTAATCACAGCCCACGAAAAGCTGAAGTTCAGTCTTCTATTGCAGCTGAAGAAACATCCAGGAAAGAGATTGTTTTTTGCTTTCCTGTAAGAAAATATCCATAAATTGTCCTATAATTACTGACAAAAATCACACAAAGCAATTAACACCTTCAGCTTCTTTCTAAATCAGTGAAACTCGAAGCTGATATTGAGGGAATTGCATTAAGCAGACATTTAAATCATAAAGAAATCAGTTGTGTTTAAGCACATACTTTCAATGTTTTTCTGAATGCTTGATTTCTGCACATCTTAGCCTCAGATTTTCGCTAGGTCAAGACCTGAAAATATTTCACAGTCAGTTTTGCACTGCTCAATACAGCTCCTAATCACTGGCACTCACCTATATTCTAGTCCAGAGCAGCTCTCACTCATAAAGCTGGGATGAAATCCAGACCATGCTCCACTCTGAGCTATGCAATTGTTCATAAGTGAAGGGACAGTGACACTTTCCTGCAACCACAAATTTAATGGGAGTAGTGAAACAGAGAGGTTACCCTGAAGCCAAACCACTCAATACTGTAAGTACTGAGCAAAGCCTAAAATAAACTTACCCCAAAAGCCTCAAAATGCAACAAAAAATGGTATTAGAATGGCTGAACTTACATAAGTAACACATGTGTTACTGTACGTTGATTCATACTGAAAAATACATAGGTGTTCTACCCAGGCTGCAAATTCTGGGAAATGTACCTTTTTGTTTGTTTGTTTTGTGGGAAATTTAGAAGTGGTTTTATCTTTTGCATCATAGGCTGAAATGTTTTCCACAGCAGCAAAAGACTTTTCGGCAATAGCACACTCTAAATTTTAGGTTTAAATGCCAGATCTATTGAAAGTTCAATCTTGTGTGTGTTGAGGAAGGAAGTAATAAATTCTATATACAGCCAGGCACGGACCCAGTATCCTATAGGGCAGTGTGATTTATTGTATATATTTTTGATTTTTGTCTTTTCATAAACAGTGATTATCTTAATGTTAAGCAGAACACTTTGTGAGTGAAACACATCAACTGACAGGAGACTGCTCTAATCTCAGCCACTGGACAAGCTGTTAATAGATGTTCAAATCTCAGTGCAGCTACACTTACTTTCCCCTGCTAAGTATAAACCTGTTTGGTATTCACTGCAGCTAGTGTTACTAGAATGATGCTAATGATAGTTTATCTGCTTCCCACTCTTGCATAACTCTATTCGTATATTTAAATCAATGATGCCAGAAAGAAAATGATACAATATATCCCTGGTCAAAAGTTAATCTTCAGTTCTAGCATCACCCACCTGAACATGGACAAATATTTCACCCTTTGGCAGATGCAACTGCTGTCATAAACTCTCATATAGATGCCTTCGTTATTTTCTCAGTCACTGACTTTTATTCCACAACAAGAGTGTTTTCTGTTTGTGCAAATAAGAGGTTGGTTTTGTTGCTTTTCTTTCCCGTCCTCTTTAATAGCAAACTAGCTTGTTGCCTTATAGAGTGTATTACTTACAGTGATTAGATTTTCATTATTAGTTTCAACCTTGAACATTCTCATGAACTCCAGGACCACTAAGTATGTGTTGAAAACTGTCCTCTGTTTCCTCCAGGTTAGTTTTCCTACTTTCCCTCTCTTAAGAAACCAGAAGTTTCCCACCCACTTCAATATCCTGTCACTGACAGGGATCTTCCCACAACAGAATCCCTCTCCAGCACCTGAATCAGCTCTACACCACTGAATGACAAATCAATAAAAAAGATTTGTTTGGCATTAAACTGGATTTTCATGTTAATTTTGGTGAGATACAGAATTCTTTCAACAATGTAGTTGTGTCATCATTACTGGATAAACAGAAGGAATGAATAGAGACCAAATTTTCTAGGTTTCTGATTCTTTGCAGTGCCACTCCATGTCCAGGACATCACAGAGCTGAACCACCTAAGTGCACAGAAGTGCTTGATGAGGGCTGAGCTTCATAACCAGAAACTTCCTCCATTTCAGATTGTGCTGAACTCAGTACAGAACCCAAAATCTTCCACAAAACACCACTGCTTTGACACCCAGCTTGAATCACGAGGCCAATATCCAAATAAATGAAACAATGGGAAAAGAGATAGGTTCATATTCTCAGTTCCAATTGTTAGACCAGTGAGATCATTGTCAATCCTCATCCCAGTGAAATCCAGACCCACCTGTTGGTCCCACACCTCCTGTGCAAGCTTCCACAGAGAGAGATGAGTGACTCATCAGCACTGCACCACTGATAGGACCTGGAGCTCAAATATCTTCATTTATTCATGAGAAAAATGCTACAAATTTGTTATTAAAGCACTAAAGGTATTTCTCTACAATATAAACCTAGCGAATGTAACATGCCTTATCATATAGTTAATATTAATCCTATGCCTGTATGGTTCCTAAAATTCAAAAATTAAACGAACTGAAAAAGTTTGTGCTATTTACAATTGTCATTTTTATGTAAAGTTACTGCATTCTATTTCAATTTCAATGTTGATTACATCTCCAACACACAAGAAAGCTACAGAGCTACAACACATAATTTATTTACAAAAGATGAGTATATGGAAATATGTATTTGTAGTATAGCAGTTTAGCAAATTTTGGCTCATGCAGCTTGCTGAAATGAATAATATTACGCAATGCAGTGTAAAAAAAATTATTAATTCACCACCACGATTGATTACTGAGAAAAAAAGGCAAATAAATAAATAGTTGCATCCTTAGCGGTAAATTTCATAACTATTTTGCAAGGCTGTGTTATGCAGCAATATTAAAACAATTTGTAGTAAATCAATTTCCTACTCTTCCCATTAAATTAATGCTGCCTGAAGCCAAATATTTTCTTGACTTACATGCAATGTCATAGTGGATGACAAGGATTTAATAACTTTTTATATATATGCACCACTATGTATCTTCACTATTTATCCACAGTATGTGTTCCACTATTGCAAAAGAAATTTGATTTGCCTTCAACTGTAAAATTTGTGCTAGAAGACAATTAGATGTGGATAATAAGCCATAAAGAGAAAAGGAAATGAAAATCTGTTTTTTGGTTTTGTGTCTCTACTCAAGCAATCTTGAGCAAGATAGTTTTTCTAATACTAATTCCTAACATTTCTTCCCTTCTTTCTCTCAAATATCCATCTCTATTCTCAAATATAGTATAGTAGCACATGCTTAATTCAAAATTATTTGGTTTCATCTAACAATGGAGAAAGATCAATTTGTCTCCACCTTAAATTACACCTTCTCTAAGTTCTGGTATTTATTTTTGGAAAAAAAAAAAATTATTTAAAATATCCAATCTTGTATAGCTCTAATTAAATAATTTAAGTTGAATTTGAGAAAGCTCATGATAAACGTTAATATAACAAACAAAATACAAAAATACAAATTTATACAAGGATGTAGAGTATCAAATAGTTTATCATGAAAATGTATCCTTTGAATGACATTTGGAGTCTGGGATTCCAGCCAAAAGAAAAAGGCTTTTAGGTTACATTGCTTCAAGATCAAAAGTTTTTTATAATTTATCAAGTAAGAGCCAACAGATTTACAGCATGGTTTTTCTTGTCCTTTCAACCTTCAAGAAAATATTAAGGCAAAAGACAACAGGAACAGTCTGGAAAAAAAAGAAAAGTATAATTTAATAAATATATTAGAGATATCAGAAAACTTCATAATACTTATTTTACTGAATCATTTTGTAAATTATTAGCACATAGGTAGCTCAAGCACACAGTGGTGCCTTGATAATTTATTATATTTCTATTCAGAGAGGCACCTTTAGGAGTGCTAATGTAGCTAAGTATATGGGGATAATTAATTTTATGTCATACAACTTTTTTTTCATCTTGAAAATGGCAACATGAAAAATAAAATAAAAAGTGCAGATGCATAAAACCCAGGTCTACTTCTGTGGCTTGACTGGGCTGGGCTTATGTATCCTTTTCACTTTCATATATTAATCCAAGTGGTTATATGCTTAATGCAAATGAAACACAAATGGAATTTAAGACCCCTTATTCTGTCATATGCTTCCAAGATAACTCAGAAATCCATGCTAGCATAGGTGAATGTGTATATTATTATTTTTTGAGGGTCTGTTTTCACACATTTGTTCCCTAGTAGACTGAGGAGTGCTCTGTTTAAGGTTTATATTCCTCCACCCAAAATTTATATATATGTACCTGTGCAAGGTTTAACCTTCTCTCTTGAAGGTTAGAGTTTCTTGACAGTAAAGAAATCATCAGCCAACAAGATCCAACTTCCTTTTAGACACAAGAGCAAAGTCAAGAGAAGTCTTTGCCTTAACACAAAAAAAACCAACAGTTAGTGTAGTACCATTATTGATAATAAAAAGAGCTTTCAAAGAGGTAACTAGGCTAGAAAGAAAAAACAAGTAACTTTTCCACATCAGCACATGTGCTACAGTAGTTTTAAAATGTCTTGTTTTGCTAGTTACCACCATTTTACTCCGTAAAAACTAAAGATGAATTTGTCAGTCAAGAAATGTGCTGGTTTCCTTGGTACCTGGTGTACCTTGATGAAGGCTCAAGGCTAAAGCTGAGAATCTGCAATGGGAAGTGATACAAAGGCTGGACCTTGAACAAAGGGGAGCCTGCTGTGGCCATTTGGCCATTTCCTGTGAGCACAGGTGATCATGTAAACTGCATGGAGAGTGTTGGAGTCAATAAGTCAGGAGTTTCTCTGGATTCTTCAGAGAGAAATCAGAGTACAGGGATTGAATTAAAGCGTTTTAATGGATTGAAGTATGTTAAATTACTTACTTATAAGGCAGAGGTATAGGTTTAAGTTTTAGAATAAGCAGGCAAGTCATTAAGTAAGTAGAACGAGTTTTAAGTGCTTTCAGTAAGCAAAAGGTCTTAAATGCCAGTGTAGAAGTGCAAGTTCCTAGTGAAGGTTGGAAAACACAGTCTTAGACACCAGGGCTTCCATGAAGGCTCCCAGAACTTAGTCTTAGACGTAATAAAGCTATAGTAAGAATATTATTTACATTTGTTTTAAGACATTTTTTAAATAGAGCAAGATAGACCATATATATATTTTATACATAGCCTAATGTGCTAAGAAACTAAAATTCTAATAGCTTAAGAAGTAGTGGTCCGAGTTTTCATCTCAGCTAGTTGAGACATTTCTATATAAGAACATGCATTAGGAAGAGCTGGTGCTTTTACTTTTTGCTCTTTGCCATTGCTTTTGCCATTTGCTTTTGCTTCTATTTGGGACGTTATACCAAAACTTAACATGGACTTTAGTGCCTGTGACTTTTACTTTTGAGACTGATGTGCTTCTGCAATAAACAACTTTATATCAACTATTAGCTGCTTGGCTTATTGAAGAAAACAACCCACCAAGTTGGGTGCCTCAGAGCACCCCGAAGTACCAACCTCACAGAGAGCACATGTACAATATACCATTTCCATACAGGATTGGAGGGTTTCAAATGAACAGCTCAGGAGCAAGAGGTGTGATCTGACCCTGTCTTGGTGGGTTGTGCAAATTTCACACCCGTGGTGAAGCAACACAAAACACAAATTTTCTTACATATTAAGGTTTTAAGCTCTCAGGTTTAAAGTATTAATGATGGTCCATAGGAGTGATCAAGGAAATGCTGAGTCTTTCACAGACTACTCTTTTTCTACTTTCTCTTTCCTGCCCAAAATCCTTTTGGATCTCAGAAGCAGGATGATGGCAGTCTGTATGCAGAATGAGCATCAAGCACTAATAAGACATAATAATATATATTTCGCATAGTTTACTTGGGTTTATTTTTTATGTATGCCTGTATATTTTAAAACAAGATGCTGATCTGAAAAGCAAGTTCACAGAGAAGATAATTACAATAGATTTTTAAACATTAATCCTATACAGGTAGGTTTGAAAAAGATTTCTGCCTGCAATACTGTCTTTATCTTGACAGCAGGCTCTAATTCTTCATGTGTCATTGTCATTTATCTTAATGAAATCCCTACCAGTACTTTTCTGCCTTAAATATATGCGTGCAGAAGAAAACACCAGCATATCTGGAATTTTAATTTAGAGATAGAGATTAGCCCATTTATGCTAGATGATGACATCAAAGTAGCCTACTAAAAGCACAAAATTTACTGACTCTAAGTCTAGGATGTCAGAAAATATATCTCATGTATTAGGCTACACTCATTTAAGTCCTAGTTCAGTAATTTTAAAATGGCATGGCCATTTAATCATGCCTTAAGCTGGCAAAACCAAGGTTTGAAAAATTCAATTCTGTGTTAAAAGATGTTGCAGAGATAGCAGAACTTTGGCTACTGTTCTTACAGTTCTATTGGAGCAAGAGTAGTCTTTGCTAGAAAATACCAATATGGTTTTGGCTGTACATTCACAGTTTGGATATCTGAGAGTGAAAGGAAATGAGTTGCAGTGCTGGAGTGCAACTGAGGAGTACTAAAATACTTGGATTTTGCTCAAAACCTCTCTGCATTCTTTTATATGTGCATGGGAGACCCCATGTCATGCTGGAATATAGAGAATAAATATCTGGTCTTAAAATATATCTCCTGCCATATAACAGAAAAAAAAAAAAGTGTATATATACCAGTTGATCTATTTAGCCAAGGAGGAGAACCTTAAAGGAAAAGAACTTCACTTAAAAAGAATCACATCCTGCCTTCTCATATTTCATTTAAACTTGGTTATCTGACACTTCTATGCTTTACTCAAAAAAAAAAAACAACCAACCCAACCAAACAGAATTGCTAAAGCTCTTTTAGACCTTGTTAGGAGTTTTTAAATGTCATTCTAAAAGCTAAAAGGCAAACAGGGCTATTGACTAGTGAATGTAGTGCTCTGTGTCTTTGTTGCATCATTTTTAGTATTTTAGTTATCCCTATCTGGTATAAAGTCAGAATAAGTGATATATACACTCATTGGACTTAAAAAAAGCCACAGCCTGAATCAGAGAATCATTTTGTGCTCACTCTTTTCATGTACAAGTGGATGAATCAAACCTAGTAGCAAAATAGACTGGTGGCAGACAGACAGCAAAGGAACTATCTATTCTACCTGTAAATGTAGAAAATACCTGCTCATACTAAAATTTAAAAAATTTGCCATCTTAAAGAATAATTACATTCCATAATGCTAAAAAAGAAACACTCTTCTTCCACAGGTAATTCTTTGTTCTTTTTTACACTTTTTTCCTAATAGTGGAATGTATATTTTGAGAATGTAGAAGAATTTTTTAAAAATTAAAAATAGGACCAGTTGAGTTGCTTGCAATTTCCTTTCCATCTAAAAGACATTAACATGCACACACAAACAAAGAAACAAATCAAAACAGGCCACCACTTGATGTTTGGCATGGGAAGTCTATGAAAATAGTGAGAAGCCTAGTGGGTCTTCTAACTTTCTCTTTTACTAAAATAATGTTCTATTTTTTACTCCTATGTTTTGATCCTTTTTTTTCTCTCCAAGATTCAATTTATCCAAAATATTAACAGTGCCTCTGTGTGTCTGAACTTCTCAGGAGGGGCCAGAGATGGATGATGCCTTCTCTGCCATGTCTGTGATATGTTTATGTCTAGATCTAAAACCCCATCAAATAGATTGTAATAGCCAGGTATCTGAAATTCTAACAGAAACATATATGTACATACATATACACATATATATATATATGTGTACATACATATACATATGTGTATATATATATGTGTACATACATATACATATATATATATATATATGAAGCATCTGTGCAGCGTTGCAGTGTTTGAGGTTAGCTAGAGACATAATTTAATTAGAAATTCCTCCTATAAGAGCAAATCTTATAGAGAATAAGCAACAAGTAAGGAACTTTCACCAAGTTAGAACCTGGCTCCATTTGCCAGGTACTTACATTTTTGAATAAAGTGAGGAAAAACATCCATAAAGGAGCTCTGAGACATCTCATCTAGACAAAGAATGTTGCCTAGAGAGCAGGGAAACACATGCCATGGATTACAGAGGAAGCTCTTGCAGACTTTAGATCTCGAGGTATAGGTCCAACCTTAGAAAGTGAAGGTCTGTACAAAAAACACATGAAAGCTACTTTTATTTGTACAGATTCTGGACTTAATCCTGCTGAGCTGGCAGCTTAAGTTATGATATCCTCCTTACCAAACTAGCTGCTCATTTTCTTCACTTTTCCCTTTCCTGATAAACAAGGTAGATTTCTTTCCCAAAACCAAAACCCAGCATTGTGGAGGATGATATGGATTGACTCAGACAATTCAGCCAGCCTTTGCTCAGTTAGGGAAATGGAGGTAAGTCCTTAACATCTTACCCTAATTTTTGCATCTATTGGATGACATATAGTTTCATGTACCAGTCGATATTACACTTCACTGGCTTGAACACCTAGGCAATAGTTTTCTTATCTATGTTTTTTTATTTGGTTGGTTTGGTTTTGTACAGCTGCTAAAGCCTGGCCTAAAATCTTTGTCTAAGGTGATAAAGAGTGAAAGGACAAGTTTTAAAATATACTTAAATAAGATCAGAGGAGATACTTACTTTGAAACATGAATATATCAGCTCATAACCATTTACTGAGATTCTTATGGTATTTTTAATCTCTACAGTCTAATAAAATTGAACCTTGCATTTCTGTTGGCACAAGATCCAGCAGTAAAAATAACACTGTACATTGAAGTGTCCTTCCTCCTTTTTACAGATTATAAAGGGGGAAGGGAGGGAGCACTAGCTCTTTAAAGGGAATTACAGAGTTTAAAAACCTAACTCAAACAAACCAGATCTCCAGAGCAGCAACTTCCTCTGGCTCTTTGTCAAAAAGCCTGAACAGCTATACAAGGTCAAAATAGTGTGGTAGGAAGGGATTTACTTTTTTTTTGTGTATATAGGATTGGATGTTTAAGTTCAAGGTCCAGACTTTTTCATTACATCTGCACTACTTCTGGCAAAGAAAACAACGTGGTCTTTTTCACAGTTTATATGACCATGTAGATACATTTCAATAAACTAGTGTTTACAAGCAGATAGTAAAATACTAGGAAAACAATGTTAATAACTGTCCAGATATCAGATATTGTATTGTATTAAATCCTTAGTTATTACAGCTTGCTGTGGAAACACAGCAGTTTAACTGTTGAGTATTAAACAGTACGTGGCAAGCTATAAATTTCAGATGCATTTATATTATACAGTACTGTGCAAATCATAATCTGAAAGTCAGTTTCATTTGTGCATTGTGAGCTTTAGTAGCAGAAAAACAGTTCAAGCATGTGTGTCTTCCGATTTTAGAAGGATTTTAAGGGATTATTTAACTTGAATAAAAAGCAGCTTCTAATGAAATTTGAGCTATAGCATGAAGCAAAGATCACAAGCAATAGCTGAGCTGGCTAAGCACTTAGTAAAACTCTTTCTCAGGTTTATAATAAATTTAAATGCTTTTTTTTAACATTCCATTTGGGAGGGCATAATATTAAATTGCCTTATGAAGTATATGGAGCAATACTATTGCATAAATCAGTTAACCTGGTTCTGTGTTAAGGGATTTGAATTCACTCAGTTCTCAACTAGTGATGATTTCAATTCACAAATACTCCAGCCAGCAATGTGGCCTTGTTTCTTTTGGCCTTAGGGAAGGAGCTTCAAGACAAAAGAGAGGGGATCCATAAAAATATCTAGTTTCTATAGGAAGCACAGGGAGGACTAAGCACTATGCTGATATGGCTAGATGTTACCTTTAAAAAAGTAAGCTCAAAAGAAAAACAATCCAGAAATTGTTCTGCTTGTTGCAGAGATAGATAGTGTCAGAGTACTTTTCTCTGGCAAGTATAGAGCATTCCATCTTTTCCTCTGACAAAATCTGCCACCTTTTAAGTTCTAGAGCAGAAAAAAAAAATAATAATAACAACAAAAATAAAGAAAATAATAAGAATAAAGAAAGAAAAAAAAAGAAAAAGCAAGAAGGTAAACAGGGAGAAAAAAAAATAAGAAAACCCCAAAATAACAAGGGGAAAAAGGGAAAACACAAAAGAAAACCCATCAGGATTTTTTTCTCCTTGAAGTATCATGAACCACAGATAGAGGAAATTAAAATATTGCACCAAGATAAATCAGAAACCAAATTACCAGCTCCACACAAATACATTTAACCTTTTCTGTGACAACAACTAAACAAACTGCTGACTGAAATAATCAGGCAATAACTAATTTGTTCACTTAATTTAAACATATTTAGCAAAACAGTGATTCAATGTTTGCCAAGGCATAAAGAATGGCAAGGCTAGAATTTTAGCCACCAAGAGATCTGAGGGGACAAAGAGATAACTCCACAGCTAAGGGTGGCACCAAACAGAGATGAGCTGTGTTTGGAGACTCCAGCAATTTAAAAGTGATTTCTGGAAGGATGTTCTCCCTTCTCCTTCAGTCCACACCCCCAGCACAGCTGGGGCAGTCTTACCTTGCAAGGCTTTTGCCATTAAAGGAGCACTGACAAAGGATGTGTTTTGTGATGGACAAAGATCCTGAATATTGCCTTATGTACTATATGGCCAAAAAAAGATGATCTTAAATAAAATATAAGTTGTCACACTTTAGAAGTAGGCTGGTTTATTTATTTTGAAATAGTATCCAGGGCTCTTTGCAAGAAAGAATAGTACAGCACTCAGTAGAGAATTCAGCCTGAGTGTTACATCTGAAACAGACCACAGAAATATTTTTTTTTAATCCTGTACAAGGCTTCTGACCTTTTGGGAGTAGCAGATGATTCTATGATGTAGAAATTAGCATCCTTGTACTCTGCCACAGATTACCAGTATAGCAAGAGAGTCAGGAGAGTATTTGAGGTAAAAAGATATTTTTCTCCAGCTAACGCTGCTGGGAGGCAGAAAACTCTTGGGACAGAATGCAGACCTGGAGTTAAAAACCTAAACTGCAACAGCAAGTTTTAACAGTGCTTGTACAAAGCCGTAGATAAACACATTGGTTCAAGAGGCATTTTGAAATAAGGTAATAGTATTAAAAGTGATGAATGTAAGTGAATATAAAGCATTAACTTAACAAAGGGCTGGTTCCTGTGAGTGGAGAAGAATGCAACCCCTTCAGATGACTTCCCATCTAGCAACACTTGAGAGGCAACACAAGGGCTGACCCCTGCTTGAACTCACCCGACCAGGTTGTCAAAGAGGAAAGGCATCGAGAAAATGAGAAGGCAAGGGATTTTAAACTAGTTTGAAGAGCAACTCCTTCTCTGGACAACAAAAACTGTTAAGAAATTCCTTGAGAAATCGAACTCAGGTAAAGATCACTCTTACAGTTTATAAAAATCCCCAACAAATTCCTAAATTCCACAGCAGGGTGTGGACAGATCCAAGTTAAATCAAATCATAAACGTGGATATTTTGGTTCTGCAAACAACACATAGACAGTGCATTGTGTTCCCACCATTAAACAATAGTTTGAGACACCTGTCTGGTCACCATTTTAGCCACCAGCCATGAACTCCAAAAGCAGCAGGAGGATTTTAAACTGATCCAGGAATTTGACACAGCAAATGACTACAGGAATTACAAGTGGAATTGCACTGTCTGTCAGGCTTAGTGACAATCCAGACCTTATCCCACTGAGGTATGATCAAAATAGAAACAAAGATAAGAGTAGCCAGAAATGCAATGCAATTAATACTGTTTAGATAGTACTTCTGTTTATGAAGGACCACCTTTAATAATATTACAGGTCCTATTCATATGGCAGCCTAATCTATTTGAGGCTTGCTTATTTACCTTATTCAATTTCATCAAGAAAAAATTACATGTCAGAATAGCCTACACTACTCACAGCAAAATTCTTCTTCAGCGCCCCTTTACTTTTTTTGTCATCTTAGTAAGACATTTTCTCCAAGAAGTCTGCTTTAGCCTGAAGATTAGGGCTGGTGATGCTCTTCATGCTGAAATTGTCATCATTTTGTGTACTTTGGGCAATACAGAAAGTATCACATATTTCTACTGTGCACTCGACACATAAGTCTTTGAAAAGCATCTACAAAGTGTAAAATGATTCCCGTGTTCTTAAGCAGGTTTATCACTCCAGCAGTGGTAGATAACACAACAAGAGGTTAAGGAGTCCAGTTTTAAAATTCAATGTTTTAGTCTCACTTGTTTTGTGTTCTTGATGGACAACCTAAACTTCAAAAGCTTTGTAGTAAATTCCATGGTCACAGGCCTTCCATGATAGTTTCTGGGATTCTTTGGGAAGAAAAACACCACAAAATAAAAACCAGACCTCATATCAGTCGACCAAAGATTTTTGGATTCAGCAATAAATTCGCCAAATCCCAAGCAGTATTGTCTGTATAGACCCATAAGAGATCCTACTCTTATCTCCCTTAGAGTCTCTATTTAGCAGCCCTTTATTTTAGATTGGTGTTATATAGGTAAAAGAGAATTAAAAGCAGTCACTCCCTTGCAATATATTTGTTTCCGACTAAATCATACTTTCACTTCCCTGTTATAGTAGATCACACTTAGTTATTACACCAAGGAATATGTGTCTAAACTGAATATCAGATACAACTGATTCTCACGTCATATAATTAAAATATGGCTCCATTCTCAGAGTAATTTCTTTACAGGGTAGAGGAATTTGTGCAGGAGAGATCATTTGCCTTTGTTTTAGAGTATTTCTGGTAGCAACATGCTGAGACAGGCCAGGGAAACAAGGAAAAAGTCAGAGATTAAAAATTAAACATCCTCCAAAGGCTTGGTGTTTCAAAAGGCTAGGCCAGACAGGAAAAAGGCTCCTCACCAGACTACAAAAAAACAAGAACAGGCTGTTGGAAGTGCTTTTGTCTCTACTCCTGTCCAAGGGCAATCTGATTCCCAGAATTCTCTGTACCCAGCAGAGAACCTCAAAACCTCATTTTCTTGGGGAGTGCCTGGTTGAATGCCCATGAAATTCAGTGAAGATGTTGTCACTGACACTTTTATGCATGGTTTATGCATTCATTTAACGTCATTTTGGTGGAGTTTCTTAGGGGATGGATCTCTGGAAGCTGCATCTCCTTCCTGCAGGAGGCAAGGCAGCACCAGATAGAATGAACTGCTGGCTGACTAATTCTCCTGGGTCTACAAAATTAATTTCACAGGAGAAAAAGACAGCTTTAAAAGAGGAAAAAAATCTCTTTTAAGTCCTTTTCAGTGACAGTTGGCTTAGTAGGAAAACGAGGCAGCACCCATAACAGAGCTATAAAAATCTCCATAGTTAACACCTACAGGGTAGGTTGCAGTCATTTCTCAGTCCCATCCTTATTTTTTTCCATCTAGTGAGAGTTTCATGTCAAACACAACAACAATCAAAAGACAAGGACACAGATATCCTCCTTTTCTGTCTGAATTTCCCTCTCCCTGGGACAGGACACAAAATCCTGCACTTGACCTAGAGTCATTTCATGGAAAGCAAACAAAAGGAAATTAAATCCTTTGAGAATAAGGAGACCACTGAACCTGTCTTCTACTATATAAAAAGACAGATTATAGTGGTATAATATTTCTATGACTTTTTTTTGTGAAGAACCCAGCCATAGAGACAAACATTTATTATGCCTTGAGTAGGTCTGTCAGGTAGGTCCTGTTGACAGTCTTCAGAACTGATAAGTTTGCTTTCTGAATAATCCCCAATGCCCAGATCTGCTACCTGATCAGGCTGAGCAAAAAGACCAATGGCACCGAGGAAACTCCCCAGTGTTGTGAAAAAAGAAAGTAAAAAGATTTGGCATAAGCTGGCAACAGGGCACAGAAAGTCCTGTTGTGCTTTTGCCATTCACTGTGATAGTCCTTCACTTACAAATAAAAGGATGAGATACTTCAAATTAATAGCAGTTCATTATAGATATTGACTCTTAGCACTATGTTGATGGTTATGCAGTTTTTATAAAATAAAGGCTAAAATCTAGCCTGTGGATATTGTGAGCTTAGGCTTGGATCTCAGCCATATTACTGAAGTCCCACCTGTATATTTTTCCAGGAAATTAAAAGAAAAAAATAGAGACTCAACCATAAATTTAACCTCACCTTTGGCAGCAGATGTATGGGATAAGTTTACAGTTCAAATTCGTAAAATTTAAAAAACACTCCATCTCCTTTCTCTGAAAGTTTTATCAGTTGTTAACTACTCTGTACATAAATCTCTGGTGTTTAGTACCTGGATCATATTTTTTTAAAATCATTTGGGACTGAAGACACTGCTGATGTAGACGTCCCTGGCTCACCCCATATAAAAACAATACCAAGGGTTCTGGCAAGTCTTTTGTAGCAACTTACAGTGGTCATTACAATATAAAAGTGAGCAACTGACTAAACACAGAAGCCACGTGCTGACAGATGATAGGAATAATTTTTCAAGCAAATCTTTGAATAGTGAGTCTTAGAATATAAACTGTCGAGCCTGATTTCATTGACTGACAGTTTTTAGTATTTAAGTAGGTAAAGAGCTGTGAAAATTCTCCACTTCAGAAGCATTTTCAAAGTGGTTTCTGACATATAAACTTTTGGCAGCAATTTTCAAGGGGGTCATCTAAAATGACTGATATAGTAGTTAGTGTGATGCAGGCATAGCACATTTAACAGTCACTGAGCTTCGAATATGACACAGTGTGATACTAATTGCAGCACTGCCAGCAAGGCATAAAGGAGTTGCTCAGAGTGCTTGACATATTCTTTATGACTTTGGAAAAAGAAAGAGGCTTCAACTGGTAAAATCAGGACATGGTACAATACCTTCACTTCATTTTACACATGAGAAAATGCCATTTACTAGCATGACCAAGATCATTAAAAAAGAAAAATATGATAAATCCCAACTTATTTTAGGTTTTTCTAGATCCCACGTCACATTTATTCTATTCTCAAATGTCACAAAATTATTACAGCATATTGTAGTTTAAGTTTTCTGACACATTATGAAATATGGAAGCTGGAACAGTAAGGCTTGGATTCTGGGACCAACTCCCATGCCAAAAACTCAGTGGTGTGAAGAATTGCTTCTGTTGTATGTTGTTTTATTATAGCAATGTACATGATTTATACCAGGAGAGACCTTGGCTCTATGGTTTTAATTCAGTTCCATTGACAGATTTTCACTTGAACTGTTCGATGTACATGAACTTAGGGAGCTGGTTTTGTGAGGAGTTTTGCAGCTACAGGAAGGCTAATTGGATTGCACCAAGAAATTATTTCTGGAAATATTTTTTCTAAAGGGAACCTGGTAAACACCTTCCAAACAGCATTTCTGTAGTTTTAAAACCTTGTATTGCAATTTATGAAAAATAATTTTTAAAAATAAATCAAATATTTGTCTAGAGCATTTGTTCAGGTTTGGTTTTTTTCCTGACTACTAACAAATTTTGTATTCAAGCCTTTGAGTTCTATTCTGATTTTATATTTTCTTCAATACTTCACATCCTAGATTTTTAAATCCTTTTGAGGCATGATGTTGATTTAGAGTCAAGCTGGCAGACCTGGAGGAAGCCATAGTCATAGACAAAGTACAGACTTTGTATCTCTGTTTTCTTTCTAATATTTTTTCTTAATTCTTCATGCTTGTGTTTACACTTACTAGTTTGAGCTTTAATAAAACTGTGAGCATTTATCTTTTCTGTCTATCCTTCGGGTTTTTTTTAAGCTACCCTTTCTTTCTGTGCTAAAATCACTCTTCAGTTGACCCAATCATTTAATGTATATAAAATATATTATTATCTTTCAAGCAGAAGCACTAATGCTCAAACCTGTGAAGCAGGAGCTCCAGCCCTTGTTCTTTGCTTCACGTGGACACTTCTATTTGCTCTGCTGGAAATCTCAGGGGTGGTGCCTGGTGCTGGCTGCTGTGTGTGACCTGCATGTTGGTGGCACATGTACAGCCCTGCAGTGCAGCTCCAGAGCCTGGCCCCAGGGTCAGGGAGCGAGCACTTCTCACATTGATAAAGTGGCTGCACATCACAGCAGCATTTGAGTGCTGATATCACCTCAATTTGATGTTAGGGGATTAAATCCTTGACCAGAGATAAGCCAAACACAGCAAAAAAAGCAAGGTTGAATAGGAACTGCATCAAATGGCAAAGAGCAGTGGGACAGGCAACAAAACTGGTTTAAAATATCTGCTGCAGCTGGTAATTTATAGAGAATCTTTAGGGTCTTTTGAAAGATTCATTAATTTTCTGCTTGAAATGCACATTTAACAGTGCCCTAATCATCCATGATGGCACTTCTTCCTAGAATTACCCCATCTCTGACCACATTCTTACCTCTGTTCTGGTCAGTCCTCCCCAGAACAAGTCCTTGACATTTAAGTTAGCCCAGGGACACATCTTCATTCCCAGGTTTGGAGACGTGGCCCTGCCAGGCAGAGAGCCAGTTTGGCACCAGTCACTCTGCATACACACCAATTACTACAAAATAAAAATAAAGACAGAAGCCAATAAAACATGCACAGACTGAATGCAAGACTAGGTCCTGGGCCAGAGAGTGAAGAACCAGGACCTAAAAAAATGCCCTTGTGAGCTCTTGCATCCAAGTCCAAACTTACCCTTGGTGGTCAAAGTGAGCCTTCAGCCCTATTTTCCATCAGAAATGAGGAAGCTGTGCACTGCCTTTGTTCTGGACAGGTGATATTTAAGTCCTCTCAGGCTGACAAGGGATGTCACCATCCACATCAACAAGCAGGTTTAGTGTCTAAACTGGGAGCATCCCAGGAGGTGTAGGGGGTGCTGAGCTCTGGGGCAGAGCAGCTCTGCAGTGCCCAGAGAGATGCTTGCTGTCCAGGCACAAATGAACTTTGATATTATTTCAACTGCTAGACAAAGCATGAGTATTAAATTATTTCTCACAAAGCACAGACATTTCTGTTTCATTCTTTAATACATTTAGATCCATGACCAAGGCCTTGGCATATATAAACCTGATTAGACTGGAATACTGCATAATAAACCATTTTTAATGATGTTTCTGATTTAAAACTGAGCCTATTTGTGCAACAAGGAGCACCCAACCATATGTCAAATCACTGTGTAAACAAAATAGAAAGAAATGGCCCTTCCCTCAAATGAAATCCCAAAGGAAGATGTGGACAGAGGAGTAAAACCTGAGCTTTAGGGAATTATAAGTCAAACATAGTGTTTCATGCTGTTCTTCCTCATACACTTTAATAGTTATTTTCCAGTCTGTGGAAGATGGTAAAAAATCACAATTCTGTTCATTTTAATATAGAGAAGGATTTATTTTACACTCCAGGGTGATCCATTAGGTTAAGCTGTATTTTAATGATCTGATTTACTCAGAGTATTTGAAACACCACGAAGACTTGCCATCCATCCTATTAAGCCCAGTATCCAACATTAGTAGCAGAAGCACATGGATAAGCAAATCAAATGAAAGCTGTGAAGAAAGTTGCACAGAAGCTGCATAAATGAGATCTGTGTATCTGCAAGGCTCGTGGGAAGGATAAATTATTTCAAGATTGATTTAATGCAAAGACACAAGCTGAACAAGCTGACTGATTTTTCTCATTTATCAGTTCTCTAGAACTGGTACAATGTTGACTCATTAATTTTCCTGAAGTGATAGGCACATGGAGAAAAGTGAAAAAATCAGCTAAGATGAATAAAAAACCTGGCCATTAATTCAATGCAGAGGAAGGGTAGATGGATGATGTTACTCTTGCTACCAAAGTTAACAACCTAGTCATAATATTTGAACTTAAATAATAAGAATGTTTTAGTCATTTGGGTTTATATTCCTTTTTTAAAAAAGACAAATTTTATGGAAACTGAGGGAGAGAAAGTTAATCATAGTAGTTCTGGAGCTGGAAACAATGATAAAATATACCATGGGATACATTGAACAAATATGTCCATCAACCAGTTTCTCTTAGAGATCTGAGTGAGATTTGCAGTGTAGAGAACTTGAAGGATTGTTCAGGACGCAGACTGGGGAGCTGTTATAGGTACATAATAGAAAGACCACAATGTTGTGGCAAACAATCAAATCCTTGGACTAACTCAGAAGTTAAGTCTGAGCCTACATGGATCACTGTGTATCTGCTTGTGATCACCAAAAAGCCTCATATGTCACATACTGTAGAACAACTCAGTGATAAAATCATTAATATTTTCAGTTATTTTTCCAATCCATCTTTTGGTTCATAACACAGAACTGGAAGACATAAGTATCAGCCTCTTGCAGCTTCTGGGAGAAACAACAAAACTTGATTGCAGCAGCAGAATCTACCAGGTACAAATGAAAAGAAACGTTTTTCCAATGCAGATTGATTTAGTCACAATCAATCATTATTACAGATGCTCAAATGTTACACAGAAATGTCTCCAGCTTCTTTTAGTACTCAGAGTCAAAAAAACAATTTGATCACGAGCATTCACTCCAAATATCCAGAAACTTATCCTTGAAACTCAATACATGCATTTGACATATATTTTTGAATGCTTTTACAATACTATTGTTGGTTATTTCTTAATGAAATTTTCTGTGTTCTCTTCTGACCCTTTTTTTTTTAAAGATACAGTCTTTTCTGACCTTAATTTATCTCAATCTCGGAAAGCATCAGTAAGCAATCACTAAGTAATGTCATCTGCAAAAACATCATTTTAAGGCTATATTTATGCTTGTTTCCACTGATAGTTGTATATTAATGAGAGTTACCCAACTGCATTTACCCAGCTGAGGGTAATTTATTGATACAAATTTACAGTGTTGACTTACACAGATTGTAAATTAGTATTTTAAGAATAGTAGGAATTCTAGGAAAATATCTAAAGACATAGGTTTCAAAGTTTCACCTACTCTTTTTCTCACTGTAGTATAATTTGTTGCAATTTTATGCCTACGGAACAAAGTAAATTCTATTTTAAAATCACATTATCTACCATTTTTAAGAGATAAAATGGTTTAAAATATTTTCCTTAAAAATGAACCAATTGTTTTCATGTAGCTGGAGAAATCACAATTAATGCTAACCGTCCTTGGAAGCAGAGATTAAGAAATCCAAGCTACCAAAGGGAACCAAAAGATCTCTTCCAAAACTGGTGGCCAGAACTCCAGGCTAGTCTAGGATTCCTCTTATATGATCAAAGTTGTGCAAATTATTTGGTGCCTGCCCCACTATCAAGCTTTCCATGGGCAGAAGATGAGCATCTGAAGTGAGCCCCAAAGTGTGTTTTACCCTGTTAATTTTGGGCTGATGAGAGATGCAGTCTTTGTAGCAAGAGCTTTCTCAAAGGTCCTAATCTGAAGCAATGGCCTGAAAACCATTAGGTTTAAAAATGGATGAAATAATAAAGGAAAAATTAACATCTTTTTTCCCCCATGCTCTTAGGAAGAACATGCTTGCTTTTCCTGTTCAACACAAGTGCTTAACAAACCACAATATATCTTAATTGACCAGCTAGACCTGATCCAGCCAAACTGTTCAGGACACAGAAAAGAAAAAACTATATAAAAAGGTCTCTGGTAATGGAGCTTCCTTTTAATTATTTACAATAACCAAATAATTTAAGTACTTAATATTAAGAGTTGGTCTTTAGGTAATGTACCAATAAAGCAAAATCAATTCCATTGATAGCTTCATTATTTTTAATAAAACTAAAGGTAATGACAAAGAGTACAGCTTTAGCCTCACTTCAATTGATAAACAGTGAGAAAAAAATGACAACATCATGAATTTGTCTTTGCTTTGAGGGGAGAGAGAGAGGGCAGACAGCCTGTTCCATATCTGACTCTTTTTCTTGTTTGCCTGGCAACAGATCAGTGTAAAGGCTGGTGGGACCAGCTCTCCCTGCTACTGCCTAAGCTGCCAAAGAAAGAAGCAATGTCACATCGCATCAATAGGTCAGTAACAATTTCTTTATGGAAAAGCAGGTTTCCAATCCCACAAAATTACCCCCGGAGAATTCACCAACCAGATGTCACGTAAAGAGTTGCCACAAATGCTGTGAAACAGTCCTTAACCCAAAGCACTTAATCAATTTCAAAATCGGTATTGATTTATTAGATTTCTTTTTTTCATAATATAGAAATATTTCATAAAAGAATTTACACTGCCTAGGTAACTAGTTTAATGCTATATTAGGAGCTGTATCTCTGGTGACCTGAAGTGTTGTTTTGTTTAGTTTGGTTTTTTCTGAGTGTTTTATTTCTTCTTGTATTGTGACTGCAGGCAAGTAGATACAGGCATAGACACACAATAATTATGTAGCATTTCATTGGGCTATTGATCTCTGCTGAAAACTCCTATTGATATGCAGGATCAGGTACATCTTTGCCAGATGGGATTTTTCCAGACTTACCCCTCAAAATTTCACAGTGCTCTGTGATGGCAATGCTTACTACCTTAATTGAAAAGTTAACAGTGAAATGTCATTGTAAGCTCAGATTTGTTGATCAAATCCTCAATAAGAGAGTCCAGGAGGGAAAACTGCAAGATTCTTGTGTGCCATTATACACAACACCCTCTCCCTATCCTAGCACAGCTAGAAGGATTACAGAGCATTGTCTACCCACATGACATTGGCCTGACTCACCAAAACAAAGGAATATTTTATTTTCATGCTTATTTACTTTGTCTGCCTGTCAAACAGCGACCATCTGTGACTATAAGGAAAACCAGTCCCCTGATCAAAGCACTGAGCAAAAGAGTTGAAACATCAAAATGATGACCATGAAGGTCCCATAATCTAACATAAACCACCTGTGAATTTTCTGGATTGAAATGAGAGTAGGAATAGTTCAGCAGGTGCCTTCAGACTGAGACCAACATAGTTGGAAAAAATAATTGTTTCCTTTAAGTTCGCATGACTGCAATAGTCTGTTTAAACAATGATGTCTTTTTCAGCATGTAGGTACTGAAATTAGCCTTTTTCTAGGTTGTTGTGATACTGGACTGTTGTGGTGACTGCACTCCTCTCTTGTCCTCAACACTATTTTCTATTAAATACCAAAGAAAGATGCCAGGAAATCTGAACTTTTTTACCTTCCCATAGGTTTCTGTTGTGTCCAGAATGTGATTTGTGCTGCAACAAAAAACATTGGTTCCCATAGCAATGAACCAAATTACCATTCCTTTTATATTGATATTTTTCATTAGTAACACAAGAAGAGGTATTTTGTAAATCAGCTCTGCTTACATTTTCTTCTGTAGCCTTTCTCTTGGTCTTTTGAAAGTGATACCCTTTCCAGATTCCCTCTTAGAGTCCTTTGCTTTCTGTCACCTGTGATTGGCGATGAAAAACCCAATCACTTCTTTCAGTGGATTATGATAAATTTAAGTATGACCAGTGATAACAAAGGACAATGTACAAGCCAGTGATATTCTCCAGTCCAGCAAAGAGAGGAAGAGGCACTCCAGGGTATAGTTCCCTGTCATCCCATCCCTTTTGACTGCAATGCAGTTGTTATATTGTCTGCACAGTACCAGACACAAAAACTGCAGACTCTGAACTCCTCCCTGTGCCCTGATCTACCTCAAGGGAGCAGCCAGGCCACAGAAAAACCAAACAAATGATGAGAGTCCCAAGGCCAGGATCACCTTCTGCCTAGGCAGGATGAATGACTTGAATGCTTCTGAGGCACAGTCTCCAGCATCTTGAGGGAACCAATTCCTCCTTCCCATCACTTCCTAAGGCCCAGCAAGAAAACAGCTTTTCATATCTCAAGGGCCTATAGGGCACCACTGCATTAATGCCATGTGTTTATTGGACAGTGATTTCTGTGTCTAGCTAATAAATAATAATTGAAATAATCTGTTTAATCATAATTCCTCAGCAGATCTGAGGCTTCCTCTACTTCACTATATTCATACCACTCCTGCCAGACCTAAAGATATTTGGGATCTGTGCAATGGGGGAGCACAAATAAAGGAGTTACTCGCATTGGAGGAGACCTGGGTATAGTGAAAACATGGGTCCGATGAAGACTCACAGCCATGAATTTGGAAACAGCACGTCATACAGCACCACAGAATTGGCTACAGATCTCACAGACCTAGACCAACCTATACAGAAATAGCACTTATTGTACATTCAGTTTTCAGGATCTCTGAATGGACACAAAGTCCTTCTCTCCAGAGTAAAATAAAAACTTGGTAACAGTGCCTTGGTAATTTCCAAAGTGTTTGAAGTCGTATTATTTAGCCTTTTTCTCAGCTGTAACCAACTGTTCTCAAGCCCACAGGACTAAGCACAACCTCATTGACACCAGCACAATGAGACTCATGCACAGCCACTAATGATGGTTGGTTCAACAAATAAACAGGGACTGGCTGAATAGATACCCTTATGCCACTTTATACTTTATTTACTTGTGTGTCTAAGCCCAACAATAACAGTTTTCTGGTAAAGTGCGAGCCAATCAATGCTTTTTCCAGACAAAATAAACCAAATAAAGCAAACTTCTGCACAGATTTGTGACCAACACTAAGTGGCACCTTGAGAAATATAATATGTGGAGAATAAACATATACAGGGATTTTATTTTTTCCCTGAGCAAATAACCTGGAAAATAAACATTGGCATATTTTTCTTGAATTCTCTAAACTGCAAATTTAGACCCTTCTCTTATCACCCTACCTGCTTCCTAATTTTCATCTGCACAGAGTTAGAAATGTTTTCCTGATTTTTTCTTTGAAACTGAGAACCTGTTTTGCAGAAATCCCTAGGATAATGATTTTTCAGAGATTGAATTGTCTTCCATATCTAAAGAAGTGTTCATTTTGAAGCTGGGATTAAAGTCTCAGGCAGAACAGGATTTAAAGGATTCAGTGGTTGTGTATCAGTCTGGGGTGGTTTTGTGCTGCTGACCAGAGTTTAGTTGCCATTAAGACAGCAGATTTTTCCAGCTGGAATTCACAACTGGAATAGCAGAGAAGTCAAAGGGGAAATGGAATTTCTTAAACGGGATTGCTAGGTTAAAAGGAAGATTGGCTTGATTAAACTCAGATGGAATTATGGATAGGGTATTTATAGTGAAAATACATTTATTACTAACAACACATCTTTACAAATCTTAAAAATCTTCAGTGAGGTTTGGTTTTTGGTTTTTTTTATTAATTATCATATAAATTCTCAAAGTCAAAAAAGTATTCATAGAAGTGAGACATTCTCACCCTCGTCTAAAAACCATTGTCTTTCACCTTTCTGAGCACCTTTTTAACTAGCACGGATCACATCTGCACTCAGCAGTGACACGGAAAGAGAGGCTAAAAGCTCTGGAATAAGAGCTTTATATAACACACACAGCCTGGGTTAGCAAATGGCACAGGAACTTGCGTGGCTGGAGAGTGCTCAAAAAACTCCATGAGAATTGTGAGCTGTGCTATGAACAGCCCAGGTCACTGCCAGCTCCAAGGTGTAAACCTCACAAAGCCAGACCAACAACACCCCAAAAGCCCTGGAACACTGAGAGGTCAACCGGGCAGCAAAGCCATCAAGGGCTTCTACTAATTTAGGAGCTCACAGAAGGATTTTAGAAACAGGATTGTGCATCTTTTCCTCATACCTGTATTTTAGTGGAACACCGCTGCTAATGGAAAGGCAATTGAAGGATAAAATAATTTAGGGATCACCCTAATAATCCTGAGAGAATACCAGTTTCTGATTGCTCTCCTTTGAGCAAATAGAGGCAGAGGGAGGAGGTTTCTTGTCCAAGGTTTCTTTCCTGTTTATTGCAGCCCCCTGGACAAGGCAGCTATGGCAGAAGAATAGAGCAGCAGACAAAAACTGCAAACTGAAAAAGGACCAAGCTGACATTCCTGATGAGCTGCCTTGGATGCCCCTCAGCTGCAAGCTGCAATTACAGCCCTGCAGTCTAATCTTTGTTGATTACTGCTAATTAATTTTCTTTATTCTTTTTCCCCTCCCTCATACTTTTTTCACTCCACTTTAATAACACACTCAGCATACTTATCTCTTCCGAGTTTCTGGATGGTTGTGAAGCATGGGCCTCTGTCCCACTGCAGCTTCTACAGCTTTATAAAGCCTCATAACTTCTGATTCTTAAACATTATTATGCTTCTGTTGCCATATTCTTTCTATCCAGCACATGCACGTGCAGTATTGCTCATTCTCATCTACTTCTGCAGGACCTCTGAAAACCATTAATGAAATGGGGGAAAATAAAAACCAAAAAAACCCCAAACAAACAAAAAAACAACAACAACAAAAAACCAAAACAGACAAACAGAAAAACAAAACCAAAAACAAACCAAAAAAACCACCCACAAAATCGTCTGATTAAAAATTTAGAAAATTTGCTTTTTAATCAAATACTATTTATTCAGTGGGCAACTACATTATGCAAGACACTATTTAAAAAAAAAAAGTTTATCTCAATATTTAATGTGTGTCCTCACCCCATCCTAATTTCCAAATTACAAAGCTGAAGACTTCTGCTGCTGGTAATTAATTCTTTGCCTGTTATTGACTCAAATACTGATGCCCCATTCATTAGGTTACATAGGTGCAACTTCAGTGGCAGTTTGTCTGCATAAATAAATAAATTATATGTTTTGACTTTACTGTGTATTTGGCCTTGATATCCACAGCAGAATGAAAGGCAGGAAAGGGCCCTGATCTCTGCCTGTCTGGAGAATACAAACAGATTGAGAAGTGCATCACCTGCACATGTTACTGCAGCAGCCTTCCCTTTGTTGTCAAACCCGACTCAGATTCATTTCAAAATATCCAAGTCCAAACCTAATTTCTGGCAGGACCTACAGGATCAAATATGTCTCCTTGGCATTCATTTGCTGCCAGGAAGCCTCAAAAGGACAATGAATGACAGCCAAACTGATTATCAGTTTCAGTGAGTGAAGGTCGGTAAGTGTAACATCTGCCTGGCTGGTACATATTCATGTGCAGCGTTCTGCTCATCCAGAGGTCACAAAAACTCACAGAATGAACAAGATCCCACTGGAGCCCTCTGCTTCCACAGGCTTACAGGCACATCACTTTTTACTCATTCAGTGGGATTTTTTTAAAAAGAAATGACTGACTGGAGGAGCTACATAGGTCAAAATTACTCTGGTTTCGGTTTTTCTTTTTGGTGGTTTTTTTTTCCCCCTTTATTTGAAAATGCAAAGATAAAGAGGAGGAGGATGGCAAGCTATCCTCCTGGTATAGGAATATTGCTTCTCTCTATTATAACCCATTCTGATTCACTAAGACAACAAGAATTGGTATAATTTTTAAAGTACCTCTCATATGGGGAAGAAAAAAGAAATGTTGCCTTAAGTTTTTGGACTATCATGAGATATAAATTAATGTTGCTCTGTCACAGATTAATTATGACTATACCTGTCCCTTGTTTATAAACAAACTAAGCTTAAAAATGATAGTTGCAAGACATAAAATTCAATAAGCAATTTCTACCAAAAAAAAATCTCAAATCCTGTTGGAAGTGCACTGGTTCCTCTGTCATAATCTAAGAGAAGGCCCTAGTCCCACCATGAAGGACTTGAACTCATATTCCAAAAGCATATTGGAATTTTACTACTTGAATGAATCCACACCTAAATTTTACAACTTGAAAAGATAATTTTGAATTCAGAGAGACCAAACACAAATGAGCTTCAAAATACATTTCACAAAAGTTAGACTCTTGGGTCTGGAAAATTGGAAATGTGACATTGTAGGCATGGAATGATTTAGAACAAAAACAAGCACTAACAGAACTCTGTTTTTGTTCTGCTGACACCCATTGTGGTTATGTTTCAATCATTTTGGTTCCAAAAATAGTTTTCTTAGTTTGGTACAATATTCCTGAAGTTATATTCCTATTATATTCTTAAGCAATATTAATATTACTATATATTAATATTAAACATATTTTTATAAATTAACACCCTGAAGGGATATTCCTTAATTATAACCCTTTTATTAAAGTTACTGATTCAGTGCATCGGTACATTCAACACACCTCAAGCAAATTTGTTTTCAAGATTCAAAAGCCCAAAGATTTCAGACATAAAAATCAGGCAGTGGAGCCCAAGTGCCTGAGTAAGAACTGCTCTGTGCATTTTCCACCACAACCCTGGGAAGTGGCTGTGCAGTTCCACAACATCCTCAGCACCAACAAGCAGCCCTTCAACTTCGTGAGAGACAATCTCTGTTATAAACAGGGAAAACTCCAGAGTTCTTATTAAGGGTAGTTTTTTTCTAATAACCTCTTCCTCAAGTTATCACCACATGTTGTCAATTCCATTTCATGCTTTCCCAGTAAACATCAAAATTAGGGAAAATTTTGTACCTCAACACAGGATGTGAAATGCTTTAGGCTCTTGATGAAGACTCTTAAAGAGGTAAGACATCATATGTTAATTAAACACGAGTCGTTAACAGCTAGAAATCCCTCAAGCTCAGATTGGGCATAGTGAAACAACAGGTGGAGAATGCCTAGGTACAATTAGAGTGTTACAAAAAAAACCCAAAAAACAAAAAACTGGGAAAGACATCCAGTGGATAGGCTGCAGAAATCAGCTTCACAGGCATGGGAGTAACTTAACTCAAGCTGTGCCTGAGGCAACCACAAAAAAGGTTTAAATCCCTTACTCAGCCCAATTTTCTTTCTTTGCAAGAAGTTAGTATTTTCTATTTTTTTTGTTATATTAGCTAAACACAACAGAACCAAGAGACATCAAGGTGAGACATGGAGATAAGGTCACAGCTCCATTTACTGTAGACAAAGCACAACAGCATGGCAAGAAATATTCTTTCCATGAAGTCAGTGTGCAAAAGAAAATAGCTTTTTTGTTTGCTTAATGTAATTTCACATATACACCATACACAGCTTCTGAGTGCTCTGACTGAGAATTAAATGAGGAAGTTTATTCATTAAACAGCTGTAGCTTTCCACCCACTAGGTCCTTAATGCAAAATTTCATGAAAATTTTAATTCCAAGAGAAGATATTTTGGTTTTCATTTACAGTAAATTACATGAATGTCCTGTTTCTTTAATCTTTATCCTTCAAATAAATTAATGAGATGCTTTAATTAATTAGTAAATACTAAATATTTATTATTAATTATCATTTCCTTGTCATTGTCCTGGATTATATCAACAATTTATTAGAGCAGGAAATAATGAAAGTCATGATTCATGGTTGTGTTTATTGTAGTAAATTCTAATTAGTCTATAGATAGTGTGTTCCACTGTTGTAACTGCTTACATAAACATAGCGTAGGAGAAGGATGTATAACATAAATAAATGGAGGAATGCAATTGCAGGAGTCATCACGGCTCCACAATATTTCAGGAATGCTCTATTTAGCAAGGATTACCCAGCTGGAAAAACAACAAAAGAAGAAACAGTGACTACATCAGGAGAAGGGAGAGGTAGAAGGAGAGAAAAATGTTCTCAAGTAGAGTGAGGAACTGGGTGAAGGACAGGAAGGAGAAACATCTGTAAGGAGCAGGAGAATTTCAAACAGAAGCAGCTCCCTACACCTGGTGATTGCTGATGTCTACATCCCTACAGCCCATTAACTACTCTTCCATCTGAGGAACTCTTCTTGTCCCTGTGCCAAATATTGTGGGGCTTGGTGGTTGGAAGGGAGATTTAAGCATGGCCCATTTTGCTATGCATTTCTCAGTCAGGAAGAGTTGGCTTGTTTCCCCTTTACTCACATCGTTGTGTGCAAAAACACATTCCAGCCTAGGTTGAGAGCTGACCTGCAAGAGGCCAAAAAAGGCTTCAGCTTAATCACAGGCACAGAGAGCACAGCTATCATAGCTAGGCAGAGAGGTGGCTGAACATTTTTTACTGAAAATTTATTAGAGAGAAAATGGTTTCTCTGCCAATTTCACAGTGAAAAATATGGATTTCTACAAGCCTCTAAAAAGACAATAATTTTATATCAGTGATAATCCATTGGAAAAAAAAGGCCTTTTATCTCTTTTCATATAAATCTCCATTTTTCAATATTGCTGAAAAAGTGTAACTTCTGAGTAACATGAGTAAAGGCATGGAAGATGTGTTATTAAGCAATGGTCCATTGAAAAATGAAAAAGTAGACGAGTTCACCACTCTGTTAAATAAAAAAGCCCTCTCCTTCTGCCTGAGAGAAATTGAGGAGTCACAGTCATTTGCCAGCTTTCAAAGAATAGTTCTCTTCCATTATTTGAAATTAGATTATTAAGCATTTCTTTCCAGAACCATAGCTTCAAGGACCAGAATCTAAATATCCAGCTTTAAGCCTTTGAGAAAGACCTACTTTTACTTTAACATAGACAAACTAAAAATGTTTGTTTGGTCACACATTTCTAGGGCTGGAAACTTTATTTCAAAATCCTTGAAATATATATATATATACACTTTTTTTAATGCTCCAGCCATTGCTTTCTATCACTGTAATGCTTTGGGAATGTAATTGAAGGCAGTCAGGGAGGAAATTTTTTTTGTCTCTCCCAGGACTTTTGGGTCAGGTGTTCCTGTCCATGTTTGCCAAACAAAACTCCAAATCTGATTTGAGCACAGTTTTTATTCTAAAACTCAAGACTTTTGATCACGTGCTTACCTTTAATTATTTCCTTGGAGTTGGGGAGATTACTGGCAGCAGGTTCTTACCTGCTAACTCATGACCAGCATAGGAAGGAGGTCATGGATCAGATAAAGTTATGCTGTGTTTGTTTAGGAAATGGATTTGGATTTCAGTGAGTGACATTTTCAGATGTGAGATTTTGCTCTTAAGTTAAAAAACACACTAACTTTCAGCTAAAAATATATATAAGGAAAAATTAATCTAAGCTAAGCATCCTGTTAAATCTAAAAGTCTTTAGTTGAGTCATTTATATGCAGTGCATTAGGTCAAACAACTTATTTTTTTTACGGTTAATTACAACTTTTGAAGGAAATTGTAAGGCCTTCATATTGTGTGTCTGCTAATAATTACCAGTAATGTGATTAAATTCATGTTTAATGCTTATCTAAATTAGCTCATTAGCTTTATAGATGTTTGAAAACCTCCAAAGACTGAAAAATATTCAGTTTTCATTATGGTGCTGATACTGATCTCAAAGACTGGCTACCATATTCATTACTCTCTGTATACCCAGTTCTGTATGGAATATCACTTGTTTCAAACCAATTATTATGCAAATCCCAAGACCTTGCTTGACACTCCCTGGTGACAATGAGACATTGTTTGGCTTAAATAATCATTTGGGAGCCATTTATATTATGAATTAGTATTACAAGTTTTGTATAGCAAGGAACTATATTTTCTTTCATCAGAGAGTAACAGGAAATAGCAAACAACAATCTGAAGAATAATTTTAGTTTCCCTGCAAATAAATTCTGATGCCTCAATGCCTTTTTCTAGAGTACACAATGATAGATGAAAATAACAAACTACTCTAAGTTATGCTTCCTATTTTTCTTATACTGAAAAACTTAACATGGGCTGATTTCAATAGCATTAACTTACCTCGAGTTTGTTGCACTCCACTCCACTAAAAAGAGTATAAGAAAACAATGAGAAATATTTTCTGAATCAATATTTAAAAAAAAATTCATAAAGCAACTTGCATCTTAGAAAATCTAGAAGGTACATAGTTACAAAACAATATTATAAAACTGTTTCTATGAGGATGTGCAATTGAATACATATATAACTAAAATTGTTAGCATTATTAAAAATGTATTAGTTTTATTTTGTTCCTTTTAACGTAACAATTTGGGCTTTATTCTGCCTGACTTTTTGAAGATAATCTGAATTTTTTCTCAAATGACATGTGACCAAAGTTTAATCTGCACATGAAACCCAATCTTTAGACCTTAAATTCCCTAGAGTTTCTTTAGAGCAGTTGTATAAAGCATAGATTTAGGATCACCCTTTATTTATCATCAGTTTTTTAAAAAATAAATTTAATATCATGCATATTTTAACTTGATTTCTTTAGAATATTCTGAGTAATTTCTTATGACAACAACAAAAAAAGCAAGTTCATGGCATTCATTAAAGCTACAAATTAAGATATAATTAAGTAGATTCCTGCTGGCAAAGTACTGTGACAAATTGATAGAGGAAAGCTTTTTCCTCTAACTTCTCCATAGTCAGAAGAACATTAGCTATATTAATACTGCTACATTAAAATATCTAACTGTGTAAAACTGTCACAATTCAGAACTGCTGACACATGAGTTTATTATTAGATAAGCCTCTAAACTTTTATTTGCTCATTCTCTCCTCCAGCCAATTCTACTCATTCAATGAAAAAAATGGGGTAACCTGTTCTGAAACCCTTACTGGAGTAAAAAGAACTGCTAAATCTTTTCCATTTTATTATCACTGGTTTCCACATTTTAATACTTTTTGTTCAGAACAGATGTTTTAGGCTGCATTTATTTAATAGTCTGAATCATTTCAGAGCCAAAATACCAACTCAAAATATCCTGTAGTGAAGTAGAACAGACTGTTGTCTAATAACCCTCCTACTTCCAGTCACTATAATTGAAGTGTGATCCACATAACCATGGGAAAACAAAATCAAATTAATCAAAATTACTCCTCTAGCTGATGAAAGCAATTGGTCTTCAACATCTGCAAATTTCAAAACCAGAACCATATTCCCTCTATGACAATCCTCTTTCTCAAATGAACATTAAACCCAAGGCTTCCTGTTGTTGCTGTGTAGGTCACTAGCACTTCTATTTCAGGATGCCTCACATTTGGCAACCAGGAGTCAAACTAAACTTCAGTTTAGAAGCAGTGATTATTTCAAGAATCAGTATCTTCTAGTCCCTCACTGCAATATGGAATTTTATAAACTCCAAAAACCATGAAGTTGTGATGCTTCCCTGGAAATGATAATTTCTATCTCTAGTAAATTATTCTCAAGCAGTAGAGCATTCATGGGACCCAAACTTCTCCCCAAGGACAAGAGTCCATCTATTTTATTTCTAGGTTCAATTTTCACTGCGAGTGGCTTGGTTTTTGCTATTTGTGCAATGTGATCATTTATGAATTAGAAATAGGGTATATATGGTACCCTTCAAATAAATTATTCCAAGCCATTCCATTTGTATGGTTATGTAGCCAGGAAACACAAACAAAAATAATGTATTCTGCAGAGGATGTAAAGTATATTGCATTCAAGCCTGCATTTGTATTTGGATGGAATCACAGAATATTTTGGGTTTGAAGGGACCTGTAGAGATCACCTCATCCAAGACCCTGCAGTGAGCAGGGACATTTCCTCAGAGCCATGTCTAGCCTGACCTTGAATTTTTCCAAGAACATGGCATCTACCACCTCCTTGGGCAACCTGTGGCAGTTTCCTCACCCTCACCATAATAAATTTCTTCCTTATATCTAGTCTAAATCAACCCTCTATTAGTCTGAAAACATTAGAACTTATCTTTATTACAGTTTATCCTTATTAGTCTCTGCTTAAACACTCATGCCCATCCTTCTTCTAAATCCCCTTTAAATACTTAAAGGCCACAATGCTTTGGAGGTTGAAGAATAATTTCAGCTACAAGACACCTAGTTTTTCACTAATCTACTATACCATTTTTTAGAAAAGAATGTTTGGCTTCCTCTTGGCTTAAGCACATAGATCATGGTGCCGAGGGAAATTCCTTCGTCTGTGTGAGGGGAGGAATAATATACTTCCCAATATATTACATATATTGGGAAATGTACTTGGATTGAGCATAGTACATAAAGATCCTCGATACATGTTGCGAATTACCAGGAAAGTACATGGAGATACAAGTTCAATATTATAGCAAAGAAAACCAAAGTCTTTCAACCCATTTCACAAAGCTGACATAAAAAAAACTGTGCATCTGTTTACTTTATATGCTCTACCCCAAGAACAACACTAATAAAACATTAATAGTTTTAATGAATCTTTAGATTTTTCTGATAAATGTGTCCTACCCTCTCTGAAAACAATATACTTTTTAAAAAATTACTTTCTGGATAGATTACAATTTCACTATTCCAAAACCTCAATCATTTTTGCCTGGAAGATAAATATTTCTTCCCAAGAGATCTTAATAAGATTTTCTGAAAATTATTTATTGTTTATATTGGGAATATAAGTTTAGATTGTCTGACTTATTTCCTTATTTATACTTTTAATGCTATACTTCTATTTCCAAAACAGGATTGTAAGGGGATATGTTCTCAAGGCTGACTCCTCAAGTTAGTTTTCAATTTCATCAGCATTCATGATAGGCCCATTTGTACCAACCTGCCAGAGAACACATCAAAGAGCATTTCCTGCTGTTACCAGCAAGAACATTTATCTTATCACTGTACTGAAGCCTCGAGTTTACCTATTGAATGGAATATCCTGCTCTCACCTCTAAAGCTTAGTCACCTACTGTACACCTTCACTGCAAAATGAGACCTCAGGATCACTTTTCAGTAATGAGTGTGCAGTAATTCACAAAAATAATTGCTTTCTAGCCATGGACAGTAGGCACATATATTTTAATAGCAGAGAAAGGTCTAAATTGTTCTTAACTGTCTGAAAGTAACATTTTTAATTTGCAATAATATTTTAAAAATCTTTCAGAACACCAATATGCTAAGCATCAAGTAGCTTCTTTTTTTTTTCCCCAGGACACAATTACATGTTCTATGCAAATTAGCAGAATTAAGGAGGAAATAGAGGTTTTTTAACTAAATCACAGGCAAGAAAATGGTGAGAAAAGGGTTGAATCTCACATGGGAGAATATATAAATGCATAAAACCCCCTTAATTTTGGATCATTATACGGGTGTAAGATCTTTCTAAACATCATATGAAAACTAGGAAAAAGATTTATGCATTTAAATTAAGAGGGTTTCAGTACAGATGACAAAATCATTAAGAAAAAATGTTTGCTCTATTAACTACTTTCACTTCTGCAAATATGATTGTAGGAGAACTCAAAAATGTCACACTACCTGAATAGCTAGTGGCTATTTGGCTCTGAGCTAGTGTGCTCTAACAGATCCCAAAGATGTGCAACTAATCATTTGAAATTGAAAATATCCGCATAACACTATCACTGTCTAAGAAATAAAACCAGTTGTAATAAAATATCATTCATTAATGACTTTGATAGTTTATTAGGGTTGATTAATAAGCTCTGTCTAAAAAAAACCCCAAAATTATATTGTGATAGTTAATAATTTACAGAAATAAGAGACTGTATGTGCGAGTACAACATTTAGTTCTTCTCTAGCAGTAACAGGAATCAATGCTTTCATTTACTCATCAAAGTAGGGCAGGTACCAGCAATTCTGACACCTCAGTACAATTCATTTGTGTATTTATATGAATAACATCTGCACAGCAAGCATATCAATAATAGATGTGCCAAGCAAAACAGAACCCAGCGTGCTATGGTAACTTCAGAAGCAGTCATTTCATCTGCTTTCACTCTTAAGAACTTGCTCTTTTGCTAGTGTGCACACAGGTTTTCCTTTTCATTTTCAAAATCAGTCATGGGATCTTCAGCTGGGAAAGAGCACCTGCTAGTGCGTGTTGTACATTCAAAATTATTCACAATATATTCGTGGATATAAGACTGTAGGCAAGCTCTGTCTAGCCCTGGGCCTGAAGTGCAGACACAAGTATTCTCGTTCCCATCTGTAGAAGAGAAAGCACCACAATCCTACAGTGCACTTTGTGTGGCATCCTGCCACACAAAGACAACCTGCTGGGATTAATTGGAAATGCATAGGAAAGCTGCCTCAGCCTCCTAGCACTGCTGAGCCTATCCTCCTAATGCCAGCAAATATGGAGCTGCTTCTGGCAATCCTGCACATTTAGCAAAAGGGGGGAAAAAAAGGATAAGAAATACACACACCGTAATATGAAACAGAATAGCAGAAACAAGCCATACATTTATACCAGTTGCTTCAAACTTGTCAAGCTGTTACTTTCTTCACAAGCAGTATCACTTTACCTAGGAGAAATATGATAAATGGGATAAAAAGGAAACAATATCATGCTTACTGGGGATTTTCTTGAATTGTCTGCATCTCCAAGGCATTTGAGGAATTAATATCCTAATGTAAGGGAGAATAACAGCCTCCTTTGGACAAGATGAATTTTGCAAAATTGGCTGATAAAAAGAAGGGGTTGTAGTAAACAAATAGAAAGGAGACTTTGGTGGGAGCAATCAGAAGAAAAATAGGATTGGTAGCTAGTGTGAAAAAATGGAAGCTAACTCAAAAGAGCCATGGATCTGGTAATTACAGAAAATTGGGGGGAGGGGGAAGTAGTAATTGAGAAAGCATAAGAGTAGGTTCATGGATGAAGGTGGAAACAATAATTGAACAAGGCCAGAGGGCAGAAAAGGAAGTAAATGGAAGTACTATCAAGACAAGGAAGCTTTGCAAAAGTATTGAACAAAAACTGAGATGAAGAACCTGAAAGATGTGTACAAACTGAAGAGCACAAAAAAGGCACCTTTTGATGTGCTCCTTGTGAACCTGGAGCTGCAACAGCAATGTTACATAAAAGGGAATAGGAGTATAAAAATTATGAACACACCAATTTTCCAAGCAATACATTTTGGCTTTATTACAGGATTTGAGATGTGCAGCCACCAGAACATCCACTTAAAACTCTTCAAAGTGATGCCTACTGTAGCATTTGCCTAAAGCTATCAGCAAATATTTATGAAATGCTCCAGCTGAGTAAGTCCAGTAACAGTTTGTACACAAAAAGAGTAAGCTGCTCCTCTGATTAGTTCCCCTCTTAGGTCTGGTAGCAAACACCCACATAATGGCTTTAGCATGTTCCAGCCATGCAGTTGACCTATAAAATGTCACTTCTTGGTTTTCATTTGCTTTTTTAATAGGCTCATGAAACTGAACCCTCTTCATAAAACATAGTTTTGTTTTATTTTTTTTTTTAAAAGCCAGCAACCCAGCATCACCCAGCTACTTGCTCACTCCCTCCATGTTGGGATGGGGGAAAGACTTGGAAGAATAAAAGTGAGAACTCTCATAGGCTGAGATAAAGACAGGTTAACAAGTCAAACAAAGGTCAGGCATGCAAGAAAAGTGAAACAAAGAATTCATTCACCACTTCCCATGGGCAGGACAGGTGTTCAGCCACCCGTAGGAAAGCAGGGCTCCATCACACAACTGTGACTTGGGAGTACAAACAACATCATTCCCAACATCCTTCCCTTCCTCCTTCTCTCCCCTGCTTTATATAATGAGCATGATGTCACAGGGTGTGGAACATGGCTTTGGAAAATACCACATCCTTTCTACTCACAAATTCTTGTTCACAAGAACAGCTCTAGGAATGTAATTCACTTAAAACATAGCATTCCAGTGGGACAGGCCTCACGTAGAAATTTATCCATGTTCATATTTTTAGAATCAGGTACTAAAAATGCAGGTGCTTCTGAATAAATTCTTGTAATACCAGAAGAGTTAAAGGTGGCAAACAGAGCTGGCAGTCCAAGAAAGTCTCCCTGTAGTTTGGGGAGGGTGACACTGTCACTGCCACACTGCCTTCATACATGTAACTGGTTAGAGACCAGTTCCCCTACCTTCTGTACAGGAAAAAGTCCAGCACAGTCAGAACCTGATTTCTGTGCTAAATTGGTTTCTTTCACCACTATTTCTTCAGTCAAGACTGTGTGCCTTTATCAAGGAATAAAAATTTTCCCCCTTGTTTTCTCTCCACTTGTTTTATCTTGTTTTTTGGCTAAGAAAGTTCCACTCGAATTTCCCTCATCTTTCCTCATTATTGGTTGCAACTAAAGTGTTCCAACCCTGATAATTTCACCAGGACACCTCCTTCAGCAATTATTTAAAATATCAATTGTCTTTTTTTTATTGTTACAGTAAGGTTTGGGGATTTTTTACTGGATATATTATTCTAAGTACTTATGACTGGTAATAGGCAGAGCATTTGGTATTATGTAGAATCCTTAAAAAACACACAAAACCTACCAGAATCTATCAAATTTAGTTGTAGAGACCTATGATCTGAAGAATTACAAAGCCTAATTTAAGCAAAGCAAAAGCCAGTAATATAAAGAAGGAACAACTGCAATAACTTATCATAAAAGGTGATCTTCCTTATAGCTATCAACAGATATAGCCAAATGTAATAAATAAAATTAACAGAGAAGGCAAAATCTTTTATTGAATAACATTAAAGTATTATATTTTGGTTGTTCATTTTTTTTTTATTTTTAAACCAGGATTTAAAGATGACTTACATTAGGTTTTACATAAAATTATTCGACCATAAGCAGCCCAAGCACTTGTTTCTCATAGTAACATAAAATCAACATCAAGAACTTGGATATTATTAAAATACAATATGCCAATATAAAAATAATTTTTTCCACTTCTCCTCTACTGACTCTTTCATGTCTTCCTCACTTTTTCTATAGGTCTCCATCCAACCACCTCCATGCAAAAGGTTTTGAAATTTTTAGCCTCACCTTTTCATGTGCTTAGGATGAATGTTTTTTGGGGTTTTTTTGGGGTATCGGTTTTAAGGAACTGAGATTCAGGCAAATGGTAATTGAGAATTATTTATATCCTAGGACACAAATAAAAACCAAACTGTTTCCCTATGTTAATCAATCTGTCTGCAAATCTTGTCTTCAGGGTGAAATTTTTGGAGGCAAAAAATAAGTGTTTCCTATCTAACAAAAGCATTTTGTACAGAGAAATACTTCAATTCCTTTATCTCCCATAAATATACTTGCAATACTCAGTAGCACAGCCATTTAGATCAGCAAAATTTGTTTGCACATGTAGTTCCCTTTATGTCATAAAAGTCCTGTGCTGCATAATTTAATAATTGACAAGAAATAGGAAATAGTTCATCACAAATATAATCACAATAAGAGTCACTATATTACCCTACTATGAACACTTGTAAAGTGTAAAGGGTTTGAAAGTATTCAAAATTGGTCATTTGAAAAAGAAAGGCCAGTTGGTTTGAGGAGGAAATTGTCTTGTACTAGACAATATCACAGGTCTATAGAAACACCTCTGCCCCTGAAAATAGAGGAGATAAGGAAAAGAAAATAATTAAATCTCTTTTAACAATGCAGTTTAATGGTTCAGGTAATATATTCCAGTTTCCTGTGGGTATTCACTATTTCAAACCAGGGTTTGTTCCTATTCAGGAAGTGTTGAAGCATAACAATTTCTAGCCTTTTTCTAATGTTTCATTTTGGTATAAGAAGTCAGGATGGATACTTAAAGATTCTGATCAATCTATTTTAAAAGATGCACACTTCATCAAGCTGTTCGTAAAGAAAATAACTTATATATTGCTGATCAGTGAAATTTTACTCTACATTTTCTCCATCTACTTCTATGAAAACTTGTCAAGACAGATTTCTTATTAAATAAGTCTAACCAATTCATTTTCTATTATTATATACTTCTTTATCAATTAAGATTTCTGAGGCTACTTTTCTCCTGACACCATAAATAAATCAACCAATTTCAGAAGAACATGAAAGGTGATTTCACGTCTTAGTGTCTTGAGTGTACACCTTCAAGAAAGGTACTTGACAAGAGTAAAAAGATATCTACATTTAAAAAAATTATTTGCATTGCATCTGAAAAAATGCAACCAGAACCAGCTTTATTCCTTACCAGTGACTGACTTAATTGCTGAATAGACTCCTGATTTCTCTGCTTCATTAAAAGCAGAATATTCACTGTTGTAGAGAACTGTTTCTGTGAATAATCTCATTTAATTCCTTACACAAATTCTATCTTGTCTTCTAACCACAAGAGAAGCTTGGGTCCATTATCTTCATAGGTATTCAAATTAATGAACCAAAAACTTGACTTTATTTATCATTCACTTGGGAAGAAGAAAACAAATGCAGGTCAAGAACTTACATAAAAAAAAAATGCTGGCAGTGATCACAGCTAGTAAACAACTGTTGGAAAGAAGAGACGTCTGAAATTTTCAAAAATTATGAGCATTAATAAAGTAGAGATCCAGAAGGACTATCAGAATACATTGTTGGTCAAGAAAGACTCTGTGAAATTCTGGGTTTTAGCAAACATAAGCTTTTCTAAACCATTTTAATGACAGCAGCAGGTGTATTGAAAGGAGAGGTTTCCTTACAAGTATATTCTGTAATAGTCAGTCTAAAAGGTTGGTCAATGTACTTAAAACTAAGAAATCCTCTAAGTGGCCCAAAATATTTGCTTCCCATGTGTTTACTGCATGCAAAATGTGCTTGCAAAAGGAGTGATCCTGGCACTGAAGAGAAGACACACCAGCAATCACTATTGTGTTATGATATTAATACATTATCTTTAAAATAACCTCCTCATAAAGATGAGTAATTTGAAAACAGTTATCCAAACATTTCTTTCTTAAAAGGTCTCTCAATAACAAAGGTTTCATAATTCTCAGTCTACTTTACTATCCCAAGACAGAGAAGCTATATAATTAAATTAACTGTGACTTTGCAACTAATTTTCAGATTTTAAAAAACCATATGGTACCTTTCATGGGACATTTAATCTGCTCATTCATTAAAACTTTGACCCCACAAGTACTTTCCTCAGTTCAATTAAAAACCTATTAGAATATTAGTTCATGCATCAGTGTCGTGTAATCATTACTACTCAACACAAGACAAATATAAGGAGTGAGAACTGAATAAACCTTAGCAGTAATTTCAATAATACAGTGAGAAGTCTTTGAAGTGAATGTTTTACACTTTTTTCCCAATTTCAAACATTTATCATGATTTTCATCTTTTTGAAAACTCACGTGTTTGTACCCTTACCAGTAAGAACAAAAAAATCAAAAGCCTGAAGACAAACAGGTTAATATTTGGAGCTAGGCATTATGCTGGACTAGAGAGGAAATGTAGATTGTTCCTATATGTGTTTACACCACCATTTTGATTTGGTCCCTGTTTTGCTCTTCTCTACCACTTTCAAAATATTCAAATTCAAAAATGTAGAGGCTGATTAAACCAAGTTTGATACTCTCCCCCTCTCCCATGTCATTGCTCCATGGCCACCATACAAGAACACATATTTAGTTTTATAATCTGTTATAATTAGATTATTTTATAATTAAATTATCTCTTGTAATAAGATAAGGGACTAACAATCTAAAATCCAAAAAATACACTAAACTAGCAAAAATTGACATATTATACCTCACAGTGCCAGACTTCTGCAACCACAGGGCAAAGAAGGACGGAGACAAGGGATTTCTGTCTGGAGCCTCCAGACCAGGACAAATAAAGGCTACACTTCCCAATAAACCTGTAAGGGACAGCAAAAAGAGACCAAAGCTTATGGGAGATGCAGAGTGGGAGAGTAGGAAACCTTGACCTTTTCTTTCTTTCCTCCTTCACCATCATACTTTGAGTTATGTCCTCTCTCTTGTTGTGGCAAATCATTATCAATCTTCACTGCTAATTTATGATTAGTTTTTTAATAACCTTGCTTCCTCTCTTTTTTCTCCTCACTCATCATTACTGCTTTTTGATACCTCCATGCACAGAGGAGGCTTTTCAGAATCATTACCTCCCTGATTCCCTTAAAAAAAAAAAAATCCCATTGCCCTGCTACATGCAAGTTTCAGATCCAATATTCCCCTTTTTGCCACTTATTTTCACTTCGAGGACCAAAACAATCTAACAGCCTTGTATCTTCTCTTTTTGTTTGTACATTTCAAAACTCACCTAGAGAGCCACAAATAAAATTTTACAAGTCAGAGTTTAAAACTCGCATTTTTAATGTCTCAGACTTAATAACCTGAAAGTAAAAGACTTTTGTAAGAAATTAATCTACTGTAAAACTACTTCCCAGATTTACATTTAGACAATGAATATTGCTCAGAGTAAACCATACCATGTCTGATATCTGTACTTCCAATCTGAATAACATTTGGAGTACGTAAATTATTATACCACACAGAAAGGGATTTGAGCACTTAGCAAAAAATCAGTTTAAAAGGTCTCAGAAATAATTAACAGCAACAGCAGTTTCCAGAACTAATATAGCATTGATTTTATGATAATTTCTATGAAGTTAATATGAAATTTAAGACTTTTTTTAGAGTATAGTTGTGCTACTGCTAGTTTGCATGGGACAGTTCCACCATTTTCTGTTTATCTTTTTGTAATAAATTCTGGTGGATTTATCTGAAAAAAAAAAAAAAAAAAAAAAAAAAGAAGACATTTCCACTGATTAAAAAGGTTACAAGAAACATGTTTCAAAGACAAGGTCCAGCACACTGCAGTACTTGTTAATTCCCCACAATATCTATTGAAAATGTCCCTTTATAAGAGCACTATAACAGAAGAAAGAACAATAAGGATTTTTTAATAGAAAATAGTGAGATTTTTCATAGAAACTAATTTCTAATTTTGTTATTTTCAACTGTATACATTTAAGAATGCATAAGAAAGCTAAAGTCCAGCCAAAAAAACCAAACACACAAACAAGCAAATACAGCGAGTTCCTGTACATAACTCTATATGAAGCAAAATGGATGGCAACAGTTTTCTAAAGATGCTCCTCCTAGGGTTTTTTTTTTAATCCTTCTGTATATAAATATTTATGAAGAGACTTATGATAATTAGTATAAGAAAAACGTTAATAAATTAGATTGAAGAAAACTTGAGTGGAAGTTTTCTGAGTATTAGAAGACATTCCACCTGATAACATTTTTATCAGATAGTGCATTGCAAAACAAAAAAAAAACCCCTAATTTGCCAAAATAATAGGCATAATTTATTGCATAATTTTACTTTTAATACAAAATATAACATGCATATGAAGTGCGACTGCATTTTTGTGCATTATGAAGAATTCTTATTTAGTACAACAATGCTATTTAGGCTTTTTTTCATTGAAATAGTTGGAATAATCCCCAACAACTTGCAAAGCTACCCAATGTCAGTCTGTATTAACTAATACTTCCCTTCAAAAGTTGCAAAATTGTAGTTACTAACCATGGCAAAACTCCTGGTTTTTGTGGGTTTTTTACCATAGGGAAAACAAAATGAATGTTTTGAATTGTTTTAAAGTGTTTCATACTTCTTGCTCTAATTAATGCTAGTGGCAGTGTTCAGCATCCTGAAAGATATCATGAGTTCCATAAATTGAATATATATTACACCCCCAAGAATTGTCAAGAGATACATAATGTATTCTAAAATTATCATTAAGACAAACAGAATATTAGTTAGGAAAATAGATAAGCATTCCAGTATAAGCTTCATCACAAAATGCACTGTGAGTTCAATATATAGAAAGTGCAACATTGGGTGTAAAATATGGATTTTTTTCAAATCTTCCAATCTAGTTGAGGAACACCCAGTAATATATATTAAAGAAAAAGGTGGCATGTCCTTATAGCTGCTGTACTAAGGGTCACAGAGTAGATTATCTTGAAACATTAGAAACAAAGGAAATATTAAAATGGAGAGAGCAAAATAGGAAGGCAGGGAGGACAAAACCACATTTAGTTCTGGCAAGTATCTGCAGCCAGCAAGGAGCTACTGCCAGCTGGCCATCAGCTGTGGATGGAAATATGTTCCAGCAACTGTTCCCTGTGGTTTCATCCCAAAACAGTGTCTTCTCTCTTCTGAAAAGGTGCCTGTCTTGGGAAGAACCATATGCACCCATCCACTAAAGTCTAATCATTTAGGGAAGCTTACATTTTAGGGAACCAGATGAAACGAAAAAAAGAGTTGAGAATTCAGGAATTAAAGGCAGCCAGTGAAAACCATGTGCTTGCATCAAACTTATCAGCTCTCACTTGAAAGGTTTCTATGACAATTCAAAAGTTTCCCACAGATTTTTACCATAATAGTATTCAACATGACCAGTTTCTAAACCTAAGCAGAGGAAATACTCCATAGATGATGTGAACAAGGTCAACTACACTTCTCAGTGGGATTTACAGCTAGGAGTGTTTTCAAGAAAAGAGAAACTTAATATTGTCAAGCATGGTACATGCCTGAAAAGAAATGAGAACAACAGTTGGTAGCTACTGAAGAATACTCAGTCAAAAGAAATATATACATCAATAACTATTTTATATCTAGCACTCTAGAATTGTTCATGGACTTCACCTTAGAATTGCATGTGGTACATTGCATAAAATTTATTTATCTGCTCTATACATCTCTTAACAGAAGTATTCAGGAGCAGATTTTCAAAAGCATAGAAATGCCTATAAACATGTCATTTTCTTTGAAATAGTGTTTTTAAATCCTCCAGCAATTTTGATATCTATTGTCCATTGCAAGATGCAGATACCACAAAAATCATCTGACTTAGTGATAAAGCATCCTTAAACCATCAGCAATCAAAGTTATTCAACAATGCATTTTTTTTAACTGGTAGACTTCTAACATATAGAAAAACCAAAACTGAAGATTTCCAGGGCAATCATAATTGTTTCTGCTTCTCAATTGTTCTCAGACCTGTTAATGGGCAACTTCCCTACTATTCTTCTTTATTTCTTTAAGAAACACTGGAACACATCAGGCTGGAGACACCAAGTTCCACTTTTTTGTAGCATTTGAAGTAACTGTGCTGCTAGTGCATGCAAGATAAAGTTGTCCTTACTTTTTGTAAGGGCCTGGCCTTGACTTTTGAGAGGACTCAACTGCTTTAGCTTCAGGGAAAACAGCTATTTTTAAAGAGAATTTGCACATAGAATACTGAGGGCTTACGGAATTCTGGTCAATTGCAAAAGTTGAACACCTTCAACCTGCGTGTAAGATTAAAAAAAAAAAAAAAAAAAAACCACAAAAAACCCACCACTCAGTTAAGGACACCAGTTCTTTATGATTATGAACTGACCAAATGTTCCCTAGGTCACCTCTGCAATCACAGCCTCTGAAGAAGTTCTATTTCTGTCTCTTGCTGAAACCTCTCTGCTTGTCATGTCATTTCAGAAGCACCTTTGATATGACCCACAGGACAATCTTAAATAATTGTTGTTTCTTTTCCATGGCACCTGTTTAAGACTTCCCCAGCTTACTGAATTGAAAGGGGAAAACATCAAGGGGAGGGAATATTGGCTGTTTCCTTGTCCAGTTATGGAATTCCTAGAAAAGTGGAGTAAGAGCTCAATAAGATTTCTCTCGGCATACAAAAATGCTTACTGGCCCCTATAAAAATGAGACTGTTCTAATACAAGGAAAAAAAAGGAGATTTGAAAATTAATGATCTGTTTAGAGCTTTCTTATCATTTTCCCCAAACCTTGATTACCCAAAAGCTTTATTTTCCAACCATACCTGTAAAGCACAGAGAAGGGGAAAAAGATATATTTTTCTTCACTTGTTCAACTCAAGTATTCACCAGAGGTTATACAAAATGGAGCTATAAAGTCTTGGATTTTAAAGCTGCATAGTGTGTGGCTCTTCCCTACTGCAGGAAACATCAAATGTTCTTTGTCTACTTAATAACATCCATTTTTTAGAAAAGGTGGAGAGCAGAATATGATGAAAACATAATAAAATTTGATCTGCTGTGACAAAATATGAAAGATTTTGATATTTGTAAGATAGCCATTTCTGCTGGCTTTGTCTCTAAGCATCTATCACTTTCCAAAGCTTTGTAATCTTCTGTGATGGAATCTAAACCTTCAAACTGCTTCAAACTCTCACTGTGAGTAAAGTGCTTTCTTCTGAATTTATACTTTTAATAAGGGTGCACATGCTTGAAAAATCTTCAAGACACTTCATTGCTAGAAATGCCTCTGCAGGACTAATTCTGTGTGACCTGTAGTTTTGACACACCTCTGCAATGCAATAGCCTGTTTAAATTCCATTTTTCCCCACCACACCCCTCAGCTACTGACTCAGGAAAGCACCACTACTTTAATTACATGCTGGAGATGTTTTCAAGTCTCATCTCTCTCTCTTCACATTGGTAAGAATTAAAGAAAAATAAATAAATAAAAGCAATTTTTTTATTGTAGGTCCAGGATGTTGGCCCTAGATGTATTTATATTTAAAGCATCAGTTTGGGCATGTCCTTCCTTCCCCCCTCCTATGAGATATGTATTAGTTTGCTATATGCTTCATTTGTGAACAGGAAAGAAAATACCAATTCTGCCAATGTGATACTATCCAAGGCATGTAAGATATTTAATTTTTTATATAGCATTCATCCAACTTATCTCTACTTCCCAGCCAGTCCAGGACGCTATCAGCAACCTTCATAAGTCTCTTGTCTTAAAACAAAAATGTCTTTTTCCTCTAGTTTGTCTGGGTATTTTTTATATTTCTCCCTTGGATCATTTCCCAGGTTCATGCATTCTCTCCACATTGCTCCAGTTAATTACTTATATTTGATGGCCACCTCTGCGAGCCCTATTACTTATTGCCACTTGTGAACTGCTGTAATGTGGGGTGTTTGTCACTTCCACCAAGGTCACAGCCAGCCCTGTTATCATGGGGTTGCCCTCCCTATCTGGCAATATTGATGATGGTGGGGTGTGAAGCGTTTTCATCTCGCACTGACCCCATACGAGCGAGCGCCGCGCGTTCACCTCAGGTTACTTCTGCTGAGTAAGCCTTTAGTTCTCAGCAGCCACTGCTGCAAATGTTAACTGTAAGTCATTGTGGGGAGCTGGGAAGCAACATAAAAATTCAGTTGCTGCAGCTTTTGTGGCTTGAAAGGTGACATTGGTCATTTTCCCCCCTCAAGCTTTTGCGTTTTACTGCTAATCTTTTCCATCCACTGGTCCTTGCCAGTGGGAGTAAAAATGATGTGTCATTCTTTAATGACATATGACACTATTTTTAATTTAGAAGGGCATTTCTAACTTTTATATTCTAGACATTAACCTCCTTATATTTTCAGGATCCTGATTACCAGCAAAGTTCCACTTTGCTTTGTCAATAATATTTACAGCTATATTAACAGTTGATAGTAAACAGTTCAGGATATTTGTCTCCAGATAGACTTACATACTTCCACCTGTTTCATTCTATCCTGCTGCTGTATTTTAGCACTCTTATTTACCCTTCGTGTTTTTTCTGCACCCCTCTGTATTGCACCCTATCCCCCTTCCCAAAACTGGCATACTCCAGCAGTCTCTAAACCTTGCTTTTATCAAACACCATGTCTTTCTCAAGAAGGATGATGAGCATATAAGATAATATCTTTTTATTGATCCCTGATATTAGCAAGACAGGAGGCTGAATAAGATCATGAATAACTTCTCTGAACAAAGAATGAGAGGAGTATGTTCTCATTCAAGCTGCAAACCTTTCAGCTCAAAGGCATCCTGGCCAAGCAGACGTCTTGTCTTGAGTACAACACCTCTGACAGTGCTATTATAAGTGACTGACGTGACTGGCGGCAGTGGCAAGTCACCAGGCTTCCTCAAGCCTCAGTCTTCCCATTTGAAAATGGAAAAAAATCCCAAACTCTGAAATTCCTGCTTTGAAATTTTCCACAGCTGCTTAGGCAGAAAGAAAAAAAATTAACAACACACTTCCCCAAATAGTTTCCATTCAAAGTTGTAGCACATAAGTTGTGACCTCAGGCAGCTTCCCTTTTCTCTAAAGTGTGAGAGCCTTTGATCAGGGAAACATTTATTTCAGGAACAGTTCATGCACTAGTAAAAAAGAAATTAAAAAATTAAGAATCCACACTCCTAAGAAAAAGATTTTAAGCTATACAGATGGAAAAAAAAGCACCTCTGTCTTTAAAAAGGGCTACAGGGAAAAAGGCAAAACCAAAGCAAAATAAAAAAATCAGGTTCCTCTAAATTGCAATCTTATGCACAAGTCAGTGCCTTTTGATACATACTCCAGAAGAGATTATGGCACAAGATGTACAAAGTGAACTCAAATCAAGGGTACACATTTTATCTAAAAAGCAATATGGCAAAGTTCACCAGTATAAACAGCCTAAAATAACATTTAATGTGTCTATGGTCATTCAGAAAATATTAGATAGCTCTTCAAAAGTTCTACTAGAAAACCATGATTAAAAGCCAGTTTAAACTTTAGCTGGTACAATGCTTTCCCCAAAATTCAATCACTGTTTAATTTAATACTCCACTTAATGTGAATAGAAGCTGAAAAGCAAAGCTACCTATATTAAAAATATCATTTGCTCATTATCTTGATCACTACAGACAGATATGATTGGATAATTTCATCTGCAGTAGTAAAAAGTATCCATTTAATTAAGAAATAAGGGAGAACAAAAAGACTAGAAAAGATGAGCAAAAGTAGGTCCAGGAATTAATAAATACTCACCATTTAGACTCAGAGTGCTAGCAGGTAGAGAAGATTTAGGATCAAACCCTGAAGGACACTGACTTAGTGTGTACCCCTGTATCTATTCAGATGAAAAGATTAGCCACTGCAGCTGAAATATAAATTAACTTAATAATTAGCAAACAGAAGATATTGGTACATACAGGATATAGGCACATATGTCTCACAAAGAAAATGGTCTTGAAAACCTCGGTCACTTTATTAAGTCAAATCTCAATCTTTTAAATAACTTAGAAAATATATTGAATTCTCTACTATGTTGTTTCCTGCATATACAATAAGTGGGAAAAAGGCAAAGTTTAGACTAATACAGGCTGATTTAGAGCAGCCCTGTCTACCCAAAATTTCAGCTCTGGCAGCACAGTGTACTGAAGAAATACTGTTCCACATAAACCAGTATGTCACATGGGCAAATTTGATAATCCAGAAGAGGTTAAAATTTACATCTACAAGGAAGAACACTAACCACAAAATAGCCAGGTTATAATTCTAAAAATCAGCTAATTTGTGTTTCCTAATAATTACTTCTAATTAAATGTTACTTTTTTATTACAGATGTTAGGCAGAAAGGATAAATACAATGATGTAACTCAGTCCAAAAATCCATATAGCACTGTATCTTACTATAAAATAGAAAAAATGTTGTTTACATATTTGCCTATATCAAGATAATTATCAAAAAAAATCTGATTACATGCTTGAATTTCAACCCTTAATTAATCCTAGTCTTATTCATAAAAGTATTTAGATTTATAAGCTCAAACAATTCAAAGGATCACAAAAGTACATGTCGGTAAATCTCCAGTCCTGCATTACTTTCTCATCATCTGTAATTAGAAAAGGCACGTTCCAGTTCACATTGCTTTTGTAAGATATTAAAGAGTCTATCAATATGGACATATTAAAAGTGACAAGGGTAACCACATCAGCAAAAATTTATAAAAGTTGTTGTATGTGATTATTTGAAGGCCTATTTGTTAATATGAGGAGTTTTTCCTTCGGCTTAGTTGTCTTAGTGCACTCTATTTCATCAAGTGAGGTAAAAATGAAGGCATTCCACAATATCTCCCAAGAGTGAGTTTGAAGGAGTTCTCACACATTTTTGAGGTTATGCTGAACTTGCCCCCTTTGTAACTTGTTTTCCTTTCTTGTCAATTATTCATGCATTCTACCTGTATCTTCAGGCAGAGACAAACTGTCTTAGTTAAATAGAATTATTATTTATTGAACTTTTTATGTTAGCTGCTTTATTTAATGAGAGAAAAGGTGATGAATTTAGTCCTTGTTATTTTCCTTTTACAAGGTGACACAAGCAGAACATAATCGACCAGATCTGGAACTAGTATAAATTAACTCCATTTAATAAAAAACAGTTTACATCATCTACATCAAGGTTCTTAACATGAAAGAAATTTATCTGTATCAATATGACACATTTAATTAGCTATACTATGGTAGTATGTGTATTATCACATAAGATTAAGATTATTGATCTCTCAAGTCAAAGAAAAACTCTATGAACAGTTTTTTGCAGCATTAGAGTTCAACCTATTCCTGATATAGTAGTAATTCCTGTTGGTTAATTGAATGTGTAGACTGCTTCCCAAAGACATGCATGAGTCATTGTCTGGAACTTGTCCTTCCAAAGAAAATCAACACTTGTGGAGAAAACCATCTCTATCAGTGTTTCCTTCCTCAAATCAAAGATAGCTAGCTTGGCAAATACTTAAAGTTGCTGTCAGAATGTTTGAGAGGCTAAATAGAGCTACAAACTGAGTGCCAAAACAAAAATGGATTGGAAGATTACAGCAATCTCACTAACAATAGTAGGACCAGACCAGTCATATATCCTAGAGATACATGAAAATAATTTTAAACAGGTAATTAGAGATAAAGCTATAAACAATATAAGTAATTTAAAAATAACCCCCAAACCCTTCTAACTCTAATCTATTATTCCAGGAAAAGGGAACATAGCTTCCAGTTTTGAACTCAAGCATAAAGCAGAAGGATCTATAATGTCACCCAAAGAGGTTCTGTTGCAGTTTGTTGGGAAGGTTTGAAGGCAAATAAAACACCACAGTAGCAGTAGAGGTTATTGTAAGTGGCCTAAAATACATGGAAAAACAATAAAATTCTCTCTCCTGGTGGATCTCTGTCCTTAACTGCTTGCTCTGCACATTAACTCCTTTGTGATAGCATGAAGGCAAACCCTTGTCAAACTCTTGTCTTCCCACCTGTTTAGCAGCTTTAGTAAATTCATTTCCTTTAATTTGTTCTTGCTTTTACTGTTGTGTTTTCCCTTACTGCCGGTAACAGAGTGGGACTTCCTCTTTCTGCTGCAAAATACTATCAGCAGCAATATCTTAGCTATCTCCTGGAAAATTAGTGTTGATGTCCATCTTGGTGTTCTTCAAATGGTTGCTGTTCCTCCAGATGTCCTAAAGTGTGCTTGCATGTACAATATAAAACTTAGTAATTTTGCATAGGGAGAAGAATTATCAAAATGTATACTTATAGCCCTTGTGGTCCTTATTCTCCCACTCTGTTCTCTGGACTCCAGTTGTAGTGATCATGCCCTCATGAAAGAGCCTGACCTTATTGTAGGGAAAACAACCCACTTCACTTTATTTTCATCATTAAGACATTCATCTTATTGAAATTGGGGAACTCTAATTGCAAACCCACTCTTAAAGACTGGTTTATGCACTTCAACTAATGCATAATCACACAGAAAAGCATAGTACCAACTTCACCTCCATCTCTGCTGCTGCCTGAGAGGCAGATTCCAACTCAAGATTTACAGCAAAAGAGCTTTTATCAGGAAAAGAAAATAGGCTTTCAGGTAAACAAGATCTTCAACATTTAAAGCAGAAGAAATTTCAAAGCTGCATACAAATTACAAATGATTAATTAAGTTTAACTGTATATATTTGTATTCCATCTGAAAGATGTTTTCTGACAGGAGAGGAAAAAATACTGTACAAGAGAAAAAGGTTCTTATCTTTCAGAGGGGAAAATCCATACTGTCCATAACCATCAAATAGCAATTAAAACAGCAAACAAAAGAAAGGAGATAGTAATCATGGAATGGAAAGAATACATCAATGAGGCTGACAAGCAGCTCTGACATTATTCACTACAACAAACTTTGAAAAAGTGTTATATCTCTACCCCTCCTGTGTACCAGTGGTCTATACTCAAACTCTCATTCTAAGGACATTAAAAGAAACTGAGGAATTTTAATTCTCTCTTAGGATTCCTGTCCCCTCTAAATGACAAGATCCAGTAGAAAACAGTCAAGAGTTTTCCCAGACTAATATCTACCTCCAATCTTTCTTACCAGATGGAAAAGAATTCAACATGTGTTGTGAACAAGAATTATTACTTGTTGATACTATCACTGTCCAAGTAGCAGCAGTTCTGATCAGTCACCATAAATTAATTTGTAAGAATATAGATAAACATAAATGAGACACCCCTTTAAACACCAACATATCTTCTGAGGAGAACCCCTGTGATACCACTTAGCTACCTAAACAGATTTTTAACTTGACTAGAGCAGTATTCTTGGAAAACACCTTTTATTGACAATTACTTTTCATAAAAATACAACATTTGAAAACTTAGACTGTGCTAGAAGAGTTTTTAATCTTTTAAAATATTTCCCAGGAACGTGTACATTTCAAACAGCCCTTTTTATCATTAAACTTCCAAAACACACTATATGTGTCAAGCATGACCTGCTCACAACAAGGGAAAAAAAACCCACAAATCTAGACACCCATGTGATATGCCACTCAGTGGGGGGGAAGAAAAAAAAAAAATAAAAAAAAAAAAAAATCACTCCATACCCAGTCTGTACCTTTCCCAAAATGCAGGTTACACCATCCAAGGCACCAAACAGTGCTCCTCAGACAGGTTGTATGGAGCAACAGCCTCACAGTGACCTTGCAAAGACAGTGGATGAAGGGCACAGGCATCCAGGACAGGGCATTCACCCTGAGCCAGCTCTGACTCCCTTCTCCTCCCCACCAGGGAGCCTCCCCAAAAGCCTGGGAAAGACGAACTAATTCACGGAAAAACTAGAGACTGGAATCCATAACACTAAAAGATACCCACAATTAGGAACTCCATAGAAGCACTGCCTTTTTGGAACACTGCAATTTCCCTCTGTTAACCAACAGCATCCCACAGATGATGGGAAAAAAAAAAATTAAAAATCACTATCCCCCTTTTCTAAGTCAGAAAAAAGGTAAAGACATAGTTAACACCTGCTTTTAGGTGCCAATTATCCATTATCGCATGGTCTAAGCAACACAGCTAATTAAGTTAGAATAATTATTTTAACTGATATTTGGTTTTAATGATTGCTGTTTCTCTTTCAGACAGGGGGATCACATATCCCACCAAGCTGCAGATTTCCTTCCAGACTAAACTGGTTGGTAGTAGTGATGCTACTGGCTAAGGATGCTACTTCCAGCTACTGTAGTACTGCTGCTGCAAGCCAAATGCTACATAAATTTCAGAAACCTAATTGACCTAAAGATGCTAAAGTTCCAAACACACAGCAGTAAAAGAGCCATCCTAAAAGCAATTTTAGACCAAAAGGGAAAGAAAGTAAATATAAACTGTGAGTCATAGCTACTATGCCAGTGTGCTAACAAACTTGGAAGAAGCAGATGAAAGTGGATGAGAAGAGAAAACAGAGAGCAAAACTAATTTTTTAAAGCAGAAAAGACATCAGCTAAAAGTAAACTGTCTAAGAAAAGAGGTCTGTCAGAAGTTAGGGGAAAAATAGATAGGAAGAAATAGGAGTGAATTAAAAGATAAAACTCGAGGACACAAAAGCCCATGTAAATAAAATTTATTTCACTATGCCCCTACATTTTGATGCCTCTCTGGTACAAAATTAAAATTAAAATTATTACCTCAACTAAGGAAAATTATTTATTAAGTTTTTCTCTTAGGCCAGAGAGATTTAAAGTCCTGGGTTTTAACAAAAGAAAATTCTGTCTGGTTCCTGAAATTATGCAGGTCCCCTCAAAAAAAAAAACCTCACCAGCAATGCTACATTTGCTAAGATTGCTTTCTCTGTTGCTGTCTTTGCCCCTTTTCTGACCATTGCATACACTGGTAATCTTATCAGTACCAGTTCTGCAGTATCACATGAAAAATTCTCAGGACAGTCAATTTCTAAGCAGGACAGATTCAGCCTAAATGATGAGAGTTATACACTCCCCTCACTCAGACCACTGCATCCATTAAAATCTCATTAGTCAGCCAATTGCCTCATCCTACTTAAGATATTAAAGAAATGAGGAAGCCATAAAATCCTCATCACCATGCATTTGGATCAGTATATCTTTGCAATAGTATAGTTCACACCCTCAGATGAATAACAGCTCAAACTTCACTGCGCCTGTTGAGGAGAACTCCATTAAATCAAGGTCATTTTGGTTCAAAATTATAATTTTGGGGTCCATCTAATTGGATTATATAATATTTCTGGATCTTTCAGGTAAGTGACTGTATCCATGGAAACAAAAACATGGAATAGAAGGACAAGGGCAAAATGTCTCCAAACCTCAGCAATCTACCTTTATGCATAAATAATCATAGAGCAGGCTCAGGACAAATCCCCCTGTATTACTGACAATGAGAAGTCTTAAATAACTCCTAAACTGCCCAAAACTCAAAATATACAAATTTACTATGTCTTGTTTTGCACCCCTTTTCCTTCTTCCCTTGTTTCTTTTCTTATCTCAGGAAAATTTCTAAGCTATAAAGTCAAAACTCTGAATCTCAAACAAAGACCATCCTGTATCTTACACCTTGAGCATTAATGTATTTTTTATAAAGGTGTATATACACCTAAAAACTTGCACACTAATAGAGCAATAACATGCTGAAAAGGACGGAATTTTATGTATTTCAAAGAGCATCACAGATGAAAATTAATTCATGTATTTTAGGCAGAACAGAAATTCACCCACTTTACCAGCCTGACCTTCGCATTAATCTACTCCAGATGCTTCAGAGGATGGAAAAGGGAGTCCTAACACACACAGCGGATTAATGGCACAGCAAAAAAGGCAAAGTAGAGGCAGGATGAAAGAAATAAACAGCAAGATGAATCACATTGAGGAAAAAAAAAATGAAAGAAAAATAAAAATGGAGAGGCAGCTTTTAAAAGCAAAGATAAGTACACTGAAAACCCTACCTTTTTTAGAACTAAAAGGTCCCTTCTGGGAGCTTCTTTATACTTTTCTACAAGTACTTCAAAAAGCCAATTTAGCATAAAAATAGACACTCAACCAAAACAATGCAATGTTAAGATTGCTTTTCATACATAAAACTACACCATTATTAATGTTATAAAATTATTGAAAGGCATTCAATTTTTATCTAAAAAACCCATTCAGACTAAAATGGAAATAGAAAGCCATAGTTACCTGATAGAAACCTTCTATAGCTTCCCTAATAGAAACATTCTAGCCATCAAAACCGAAGCAATGTGGGGAGTCCTTTTAGTCAACAAGGATGTTAAAAAATATCAAATCTTTCAGATCCCTTGTAAGGGTGAGACATGTTTTATTTGTTAGCCTTTTATTTTTACATGCAACAAGGTCAATATCACAATAACCCTTCAGGATAAAAATATTTAAATAACTACTCTAACAGTATGAAATTGTCACTAACATGTGATGGCTCAGCAGCAAAGGGCAGTAACACCTTCCAAAAGTGGCAGCAGCTGCTTCAGAACATTCTGATCACCTGCTGTTCTGCAGGGCAAGAGGTTCTCCAGAACAGAAACAAACCCAATTATCCCACAGAATATGAAGAAACATTCACCTTTCTGGAAGAGCATGCACATCACAAAATTTTCCAGGTTTTAGCCTTAAAAAAACCAAAAAAACACAGAACAATAAAACGAAACCAAAAGAGCAACCTACCCAACTGCATATTCCTAACTTCAGAAATAAATAGTTCAAAATTTAACTTCAAGGCATGTTCTGCTTTCTACTGGTATGGAGTTAATGTCTCCCTGGTAGCTGGTTCAGTGCTGAGTTTTGGATTCAGTGTGAGAATAGTGTAGGTAACACACTGGTGGTCTTGGCTGGTGCTGAGCAGTTCCTGCCCTAAGTCAAGAACTCTTTAGGGTCTCAGGCTTTGCCTGTGAGGAAGAATACAAGGATTTGGGAGGGAGCATGTCTAGGACAGCTGGCCCCAACTGGCCAAAGGGATATTCCATACCAGAGAACATGATGTCCAGGACACAAACTGGGTAGAATTAGCTGTGAGGGGCTAATCCCTGCTCAAGGACAGGCTGGGCATCAGTCAGTGGGTGGTGAGCAGGTGTATTGTGCACCACTTGTCATTATTGCATTTTATCTCTCTCCACCTCTCTTTTTTATTGCTATTATTACCATTAGTACTTCTATTGAACTGTTCTTATCTAAGCCCACAAATACTTCTTTATTTGTGCTTTTTTGTTTGGTTGATTTTCCTGATGCCAGCAATAGGAGGGAAGAAGCAAGTGGCTGCATGGTATTTTGTTGCTAGCTGGGGTTAAACCACAACAAGGCCTTAGCTCCCTCTTCTATGATTTTAACATTTAATTGAATAGGATTCAAAATTATAATTGACCAATAGTCATTTAAAAAGTTGAGAGCAGTACAGAGTTAACAAAGCCCAGTGGCTTTCAGCAAACATAGATTTTTCTGTTAAGAGTCTGTTATAGATCTAAATTGTTTGCAGAGCCTCAGCAAATCAGTTTGAGTTTATCCTTTTTTTTCTGATCAATAGCAATTCAAATTGCATCCTTTCAATAATAAAAATGCCAAGCCTGGTTCTCTATTTATTTCATGAAATAACCAATTTTCTGTTTTAATCTGCAAAACAATCATGTTTGTTTTTCTCAGATTTTAGAATGACACAAAAAACAGAAAGTGTGCAAGAAACTGTGAATCCACTCAAACACAACAAGCCTTACCTGTTTAATGATTTACAATTCAAAACTACAAAAAAAAATTCCACCAACTAGATATATAAAGCTCACTATATTAATAATTCCCTCCCAAATTATTTTAACTGCTAGTAAAAATGTGATAAAACAAAAGGACTACAGCACTTGTAGGATATACGTTAGAGAATACCAGCTCATCCGAATATCCTTTTCCCAGTGTAAATGTAATTCAAATATTTCTATAAACTCTTCCATTTAACATGGTAATGGGAATTTTATCTCAGAATTGAACCATATTTCTGATAATGCTGTGACCTAGTAAGTAAAGGTCAAGATCTCATAAACACAAGTCTATCACTGCCTCTACCTTTGAAGAACTCAAACCATTTAATCACTCTTCCACTCAGATTCTCAATGGAATAAAATAATAACATTTCTATAAGTTTTTCTGAGAGTTCTGGTAAAAGCCAGCTAAAATTTGCTAATTAACACTGCACACACAGGAATGACAAGAGATTGCATTGAATTAATTGAACCAGTCTAAATTTCCATGTTTGCACCTTATTTACACTTAAGTAATTGCTTATTCTTTCCAACTCAACATATGGAGTGACTTATATTCCTGAGCTTCTTGGAGCAGGCAGGCCACAGCCAGAAAGCAACTCAGAGGGAAGATTTTTCAGAAGTGCCCTAAACCACTGATGAGCCCAAAGCAAGGAGAGATCACAAAAGCTTTTTCAAAGCATGGGCTCACCACACCCATGCCCTGGACTCCCTGCAGGTCCCTCAAGCAGGCACCAGCCTTGGTGTTCCCAGGGCTTTTGGTGCCAGGCTTGCCTTGTGCCTACAGAATGAGGGACAAGAAGGAGCCCAATGCTCCTTCAGTGGACATTTATAACTGTGCTGCTCATTTAGAACCATTGAGTTGGAAAAGGCCTTCAAGACCATCTAATTTCAGCCCCTTGCCATGGGCAGGGACAAATTCCACTAAAGCAGATTGCTCAGAGCCACATCAAACCTGTCCTAGCCTTGAGCACTTCAAGCAATGGGACATCCACCAAGTGCTCAGGGAAATGCGCTGCAGTGTCTGACTGTGTTCACAGAAAATGAAGGAGACCTTACTTGCCCTTTAAGCCATCACTCAGTTTTTATTCACCTTATCTATGACCTTCTTGCATAAATTTTGCATTTCTCTGCCTTGGAGCAACAAGAAGAGACCTGGACCTCACACCTTTCTTCTTCCTACCCTCACCTTCACCTTTCAACTCCTCCTTAAAAAAGGACAGACCAGGCACAGCACACTTGTCTGGGTGGTGCTGCACATTCACACTCCTGCCATAAAGATGATCCTTGGCAGTTCTGCTCTGTATTCTGCATCTTCCTCTCAAAGGCTTCACAGTGCCACAGAAATGTGAGAGACCAGTTGCCACCGGGCTGGATGGATGGAGGGACTGCAGGATAAACACAAATTCACATTGACAACTAAACCCACGAAACGGGCAGGCAGAAAGCTTTCTTAAAAACAGTCTCCTCCAGCAGATAATTGCCATTAGCCAAATCTCATTGGGTAAAAACCACAAATTCTTAAGATCAAATCTTCTAGTTTTACAAGTGTATTATGGACAGTTTTGTCACACAGTGCTACAGCTTATTTTGTTTCAACCTTACAGGCCACATTAAAATAACTTATACACAGGAGTTAGAGAAATCTAAAGTCATTACTGCAGCAACACAGAAAAAAAATGGTTTTTGGTGGCCCATTAGATACTCCATTAAAATTTACAAATCCTAACTTCCAAAGCCACCTAAGTACTCTTACACTGAAATAGTATTTCTTCTTTTCAGCCCAAATATATTTGTATTTATTTTGCCTTATAAAAAAAAGTAAAATCAATGTGATAATACACAATAACTATTATATTCAAAGTACAAGGAAATAACCAATATTAAGCTAAAACAAAATGTCTTGACATTTTCATATTAAATATATACTAACTTATTTTTACTCAAGCTTCTATTTTTCTTGCAAAAAAGCAACTGTATATGACCGAAATCCAATTTTCCTTATTGTATTTGCAACACTTATATAAAGGCTATTACAATACAATAAGACAGTGAAAACACTTCAAATCAATAGCTGCAATCAGAGTCTTACTGATCTGTCTCTTCTCCAGACTAGGAAACTATTAACTTCAGTGCATTTTGGCTCCTACTAAGCCTGCAGGTAATGTACATGGAAAACAATATTTCCTGAAATATTTTTAACATGTTTCACCAAGGATGGTAGCATTTACAAACTTGCAGAGAGATGTCTGGACATCAAGAACAGATGTTACCAAGTGAGTCTCAATTCAACTTCTATGCAACATGAAAAAAATTTGCAAGAGATGATAAAAGACTTTTCTCCAGAAAAACCACCAAACCAAAAACATGCAAAATCCTCACAAAATAGCATGTTTTCTAAGTTTAAATGTCACCTTTAAAAAGAAAAATTCATATAGCCTCCAAGATGGTGCAGTGATTTATTAATCATTTTTAGATTTGATTTTTAAGCAGAAGTGAGCAAGAAAATTGAAAATATTTGCATGTCAGTCAAAAGGTTATGCAAAAATTTCCTCTGAAAAATTTCTAAAATAATCAAATGGTCTTTATATTAATTTCCTAATATATCATTCCCATTCAAAACTCTGGCTCACAAGATTTGTTAAGAATTATTTCTGAGGGGAGATTATGGAGGTAACACGATTCAAAGACTCTCCTGACTGAGATGGAATCAAAAAATAATCTTGGCTGAGGAAGAAAATTCGTCCACTAGCCCTGAATTTAAACACTAAGAAATGGAGTTCTAGGTCTTTTTATAATTTCTCACAAATATAAGAGACAAACCAAATGCCTAATTATTGACAAGGAGAATCCCAGCATTCAATTTTAAACCTATATTTTTCAGGAACTAGTAGCCTTTATTAGAATTGGTCAAAAAGGTTATCACAAAATTAAAGCATGCAGTCCACTACAGACTTAGAAAACAACGTGGTCTTTACTAAAGCCTTTTGTTGAAAATTTTATTTTTCATTATAAGAAAAACTCATAGCCAGGATGAAATTGGACCACATTGTTATTTGCACATAGAAGTTAACACATTATACCTGGTGAAATCCAGGAACAGGCTCCAGATGCCCCATCCCTGGACACATTCAAGGTTAGGTTGGATCTCTAAGTGACCTGATCTAATCAAAGAAGTCCTTGCTCATTGCACGGGCAGTTAGACTAAATGACCTTTAAATGTCCCTTCCAACCCAAACAATCCCATGATTCTGTGTTCCATTTTCCTGACAGTATAATCTTAGAGGTAAAATTTAACTGAGACAAGATATTTTTAAAATGGAATTGATAACACCTCCCATTTCTTAACTCTAGAATCTCTACAACTACTAAAACTGAATTTCAGTCATTCTTCAACATTGTTCTGTCTAAACAGCACATATTAATATTCCAAGTTAAATGGAAACAAAACATCTTCTTAACAAGCTAGAGATCCCAAAAACAGCCAACACATTCTGTACACATCTACCTTCATTTATTTTCTCAAAAGTAATATCCTAGGTGATTTGTTCTCTCATTTGTTTTCCTCCCTGCAATGAATTCAATGGATGTTCCCAGTAACAGTGTTAAGCACTGAAGTTGCAGATAGGTAGAAAAACGAGGCATCCCTGTTAAGCCTGTTCCACACTTCTGAAAAGATTTGGAGACCCAACACGTGATACACTTAAAATAAAGGTAGCAAGAAACACTTGTGATTTGTTCCAGCTGACCAAGCACAAGAAGATCACACTTGGTGATTCACTAGAATGGCACTTTCTATGAACTCACTGAGTAAAACATCTGCTGCCACAACACCTGGAATTTGTTCTACTTCACAAACAGAAAACTGATGCAGCACAGCCAACACCATGGCAGTTCTCAAAGAACTAATTGTGCAATAAGACAAATGCCATAGATTTGACAGAAGTGACTAACTCTTCCCAAGCATGTGATTAACACATAGTGAAAATATACCCACACACATTTTGATAGTTGTCATGAAATGCTGCACTCAAGTGTTGCAAAACTTTGCAAAGCTTCCTTTGATTATATCTAAAGAGTTACTCATAATTTCTTGTGAATTGCTTTAGTCGCCCTCTCTCCAAGTTTTCATAAGCACATTATGATAAATGAAAAATATTTCATACTAGTGGAATGGATGCAGCCTTCTGTTGCTTTTATTTTTCTTTGTTATTTCTTGGAAACAGATGTTGTTTTTCCGCAACAATTTAACTTTAAGATGAAAAAAATACCCTCTCTAATAAATCTAGTTGCGTTTTTAAGCATAATTTAAATATTTGTCTCAAGCTGGACAGTATGCTACTCATTCCTGTAAATAAGCTTATGTCAGCAATAAAAAAATCAAGAAAGAAACATAAATGATGGTGTAATGCCTGAGGGAATATTGAGTTCAGTTGTGAAACAATAAAATTTCTTTCCCTTGTGAGTCTGAGATTAAAGGCTTGTGGTTTTTGAACAATAGCCATGAGTAATACATACAAGTGACTTCTTTACTGCATGATATTCTCCTCATGTGCATCTCTTATTTCTTCAAGATAATTCAGATAATCAGCAAGGCAGAGACAATAGATCACATTGTTCTTAGTGTTAAACAGATAATCAATACTCTAAGGCAATAAAATTAAATGTTTGAGCTTTATTAAACTTGGGAGACTGCTGTTGAGTAGCTGGAAAACAAGACAACATTAAAAGTCAATTAGCATAACCATTATAGCAAAATATTTGCTTTTTCTTCCACTACAATACTGAATTATAAAATAAGTGAGCCTGTAAGCTCATTGTTACAGCCATGTGAATATTATGTATCTATTTAACACCGAAAAGAATAAAAATTTGTAACGCAAATGCAGACTGAGGCAATCTACATAAATCCAATAGAAGTTTGGTCATAACAATGAACTGAGTAAAACAAAGCCTAGCTCATTATGTTGCTTTGTTTCAGTTATTCTTTCACATTCTAGAAATTCCTAGGTGATTAGAGGTTGGTGTGTTCCATGCGTTCCTGAGCCATCCAAGTTATTAAGGAATGCAGTACTCTATTAATGTATATGAATTAAAACTACTTAGTGTTCAGAAATAAACTGTGTGATTAAGCATTTTAACGGATTTAAGCAAAACATTTAACACCACAGGCTTGAGTCTAGAAGCCTGTAGATTTCAACTCCCAGATACATTAAGTTTCTTTTTATAGTTGTCTATTTAAAAATGTTTAAATAGACATTAAAGTGAGCAAGTCCTACTAGGTTTAAGATGGAAATTCAGTTTAAATTGAATCAGCTGATGTAAAATTAAAAAAAAAAAAAAAACAGCCAAAAAAAGGGTTCACTGTATATATTTAAAGTATACCAAAGCACACATTAAAGCTTTAGTAAGCTTCAGTCTTTGCAAGTTTATTTCTGGTGGCAGTAAACTCAACAGCTGAAGCCTGAGAGCAACAAAGATTAATCCATTCCAGGCAAAATTAGATGGGAAGCCTCTTTTACCAAATATGCTTTTGTATCTTACGTGCAAATCTAGCTTTTCAAAACGTCTGGCTCTCCAAGGGATACTTTTGTCCACATCCAGCTATTGTGCAAGGCTACATAAATAATAATGCATACAATCCACGTCAAAAATACCTACGGAGGCCTCCAAGGAGCTCCCGTGAAATGGTGGGTGCAGAGGGTGTTACACCCCAGCTGTGAGTCAGCTGGCTTGACAGCAGCTGTGCTGCAGCATTTTCAGCGTGGAAAAACAAATCACAGACTGGGTCAGGTTGGAAGGGACCACAATGGATGGTCTGGGCCAACCTCTCTGCTCGAGGAGGGTCAAGATGCTGCTTTCTCATTCCAGAAGCTGTTGCTGACACTTGGGACAAGATATTAACCTCTCCACTCAATACTGAAGCCATTTTTTCCCCCTAGATCCATTAAAATTTCATTTTATAGACTAAAGTTTCAGGTTTCCATTAGCACAAAGAAAACGTATGTTCCAAGAACCTTAGGACTGACGTAAAAATAGCAAAATAAGTTTTAGTGTTGTTTCACCAAGCAATGGGAATATCAGCATTGATAACAGTCATCTCCAGTTATACATTAAAATAGGACAGCTGTTCCTGTAAAATTCATTGTACAACAGTGAAAATCCAACTTTCTATAAAGGTTTTTCCCTCTCCTGCCAAAATTTCTATTCAAATGGAGATTTCAGGCTCTATTGTAGACTTTTGTTTAACAGTTACTTCAAGGATTTCCCAGCTGCTTTATTCATCAATCATTTCATCACCTCCAGCAACGTTGACTCTACCTAATCTGTCTATCTGAAGCTTTTCAAATAGGCAGATATGGAGTCATTAAAACACATTTACCTCAGTGCTGAAAGCAACAGTAAAACTCAAATTAGAAAAGTTTTTTAAAAGAAGTTTTGTTAATTAAAATGTAAGAATTTTACTATACTTCTTTTGTAATAGTTCATATGCCAATCATTATACGACTAATTTTTCTTTTTCATTTGAATTTTTTTAGTTTTAGCTGCCAAAATGATTTCACACGGGTTTGACTTCAGGCATAAATGCTATAATATTGAGGGCAGTATTAATTATACATACGTACTTTATTTTAGTTGACTTGACTGGATTTGTGCAGGTGAAAGAGGGAAGTGAGATAACTTTACTCTGACTACTCACTGAGCAGATAGCAAAAATCTCATTTTTACATATCTATACAGACAGAAGCTTTAAATTCAGCATGTAGGAACTATATTTACATTACTTACAAAATAAATATAAACTTGATTGAACCAAATATTTCTATTAACATTTTTCTCTGAGGAGGCTCTACTAATGGAAGTATTCAGTCATGGTCCTCCTACACACAACACGGTTGCTGAATATAATCTACTCTTAAGGCACTGCAGTGCTGTGATTATTCCCCATTTACTAACTTGGAGATCTGTCTCAAAACACAGAAAATTGTTATTTTTCCCCTCATGTACAAAACACAACAAATGATGAAAAAGTAATCCTAATGATGGCTTCTGCAGTGAGTATCTTTGGCTTTAAAAAAGAGACTTATTTGTATCTCAAATATCATGCTCCATTTCCCCCCTTGGTCTGGACATCATCATTCCTTACCTCCTCAGACTCTGGGATTCAGCTTGTCAGTGCTCCTCACTGTTCAGTTTTCCTGCTGAAGCCCAGAGAGATCAAGTTTGGCTCCCAGCAGTCATTATTCATCTCCTCAGCCTGCGCTCTCGTCCCTGCTGTAGTGTGACCTCTGTGAGCAGCCAGCCCAGCCGGCTCCCTGCCCACCTCAGATCTCTCTCTTCAGACTCATTTTAGACTAAGTTTTTCCCTCTCTTTTTTATCCCACCCCTTTTTAAAACCCCCCAGATATCCCACAGCTTGGGATGCCTCCATGCCTTTCCTAAAAATCAAGGGCTGCTTTTAGTCATTTTCAAAACCACATTGAAAATCACCACATAGGCAAGCTGGAGTTTCGGTTCTTGATTTCCTAATAGCTCCCTTCACCTTCCCAGGCTATCAAGTCTCTCATCATCAGCTCAAATTGCCAGTAGGACAAGCATAAATCCGGGGTGTTTTTGGTGGTATCAGGGCTTAGAGACTTCTCTTGTAAAGCCTTACTGAAGGAAGAGCTGTGTATTTTTCTGACTCAAGAACAGATGGGCTCATCCTTACTGCTGAAAGGTCTGCATGGGTAACGTGCACTTCACAAAAATAGAGAATGGGAGATACTTCCACAATTACAAAATCTGCTTGGTTCTCAGTTTCAGACAAGTTTATATGATATACTTTTCCAGAAGCCTTCTAGGCAATCTATCTCTTTGCCTTTGGATCTCTGTAGTACTCCACATGATTGTTTTTAAATTTTAAAAAGACTAGAAATGAGAGTAAATGAAAAACAACAGAAAATTGATGATTGATTTTTCACTCAGAGTTGTGCCTCATTTCCATGTTATTTGTCTTCCATTCCCACTGGAAGCAAAAACATAAGGCTCACACTGAGCATAAGAGAGCTTTTTCTAGAGACTACTATGAGAGGAAGGAAGAAAAGAAGACATCAGAATAAGTGACTAGAGTGGTATCTTGTAGAAAAAAGGCATTTTCGCTTTAAAATACCATGTTAATTATGTTCTGCCCAGCCTCAAAATCAGCAAAACAAACCTCATTAGAAAGAAAAATTTGATTATCATTCTTCTACCAAAATCAACTGCTAACAACAGTTTCAAATCTAGGCAAGCTGGTAAAATGTATCCTCTGGACTCAATGACAATCTCTTCACATATAAGGGAAACAGGGAGGCTTAATAAGCAGTATTTAATTAGAGAAAAAGGGGAAAACAGCAGTAGGAGAATAAACACTGTAATGTAGACTTACACATATGTATTTTTTAGTCACCATAAATCATATTTGCTTACAGAATTTAGGAGTTTGTTTCAGCTTGGTATATCACTGAAATAGATACCATGGCTCCACCTTACTACTCCCCAATATTTAGTGAAAACACGAGAAATATTTCTTCTTTAAGATTTATCCCCAAAATTATACAGAACTTTGAGAACACACAGTCCCCATACAAATACAGACTTTTCCATGTATACCAAATGAAGTCTGGGTTGTCTCTCCAGAAACATTAATTATAAGTCATTTAATTATTATCTAATACAGCACCCAATACCAATATCTAATGTTTTATCAACCCTTGTGCACCAAGCACAGCCCAAACATTCCTACACATTTGAGAATATCAGCATCGAAAGAGGAGATTTAGAAAGGAGAACATAACTCCACCTAGCCCAAATCATCTGACAGACATAGATACTATTTACTGATTTCTGGTGCTTTTCTGGTAACCTTAACTGAGAAAAAAAAAAAAACAAAACACAAAACTGTTTTCTTCAGACTGCTTTAATAAAAAGCTGATTTGTAGAAAACATAGCCAAAAATACAATTCCAGGTTTTAAAGAAACAACATGAGACCTTGTAACTGCAGCACAGCATTCCAGTGAGAGGGAAAAAAACCAAAGTCACAAAAGAAAAAAAAAAAAAAATAAAGAAAAGTAAAAATACCTTTCAGAGGTGCAACATAAGACTTTTTGGGATGAAACTTAAGGTTATAGTTTAGGAATGGTTTGGCTGATGATCAGACCATACCAACTTGCTTTAAAACTGCTTCAATGATTAATTTTGAGAAAAAAGTTTTGTTCCCCTGTAGCACAACACTTCAGATCATCATCAGAAAAGCTCCAAATCACAGGTTTTTTACAAGAGAAAAGAACTAATTCTTGGCTTTTATATTTCCTCATTGTTTTGTTGCAAACTGGATTTAATGTTTCCTAAAAAACCATTACTTTCTCCAAGGTACAAGTCAAGGATGAAAATGGAGGGAGCATCACAAAATAAATTGGAAGGCCCCCTCCAAATTATCATTAACAATAGACATAAAAATGAAAAATTTAAATTAAAAAGCCTTAATTGTTATAAAAGACAGTATTTTAGAAAAAAGAAAACATCAAAAACAACGGGAAAAAATCTTCAAGTCTCACAAGGTATAACTTTCAAGTAGTCACTTCACAAACATAAAAACTCTACACAAATATAGAATTGCTCCCTGACAAACACTTATTCAATGATTTTTACAGAATAATCACAAATATGTCAAAATAAGAAACCACTGTCAGGTGCTTAAGTTTTTAAGCTTTTTCCTGTTTTACCATATAATAACCCTAGTTCCTGGGAACCCTTCCAGATATTTTATTGCTCATTTTCATTCTTTAAAACATCTTTGAAGTTTAGCTAAACACATTGGTTTCTTTGTCTTTTTATTTCCAGTTTTTATCCTTGCCTCTCACTGTTTGCACAGTATTTTCATACCTCAGAAACACCTTAGAAAATGAAGTCCAGTTGCCAGCTTAATCAAACTCTTAACATAAATTAGATTGAACGAGCTCAGCTAAGTTAACTTTACCTCAACCAGAATAAGTCATTCCCTCCTCAAAGCTTACAGATTCAACAAACTCTTATATACCAAAACAACAAATTTTAAAAGGCTCATAAATAAGCTATATAATCCACATACTTGCCTGCACATGCTCTCATCTACAGAACCCCTCCACAAGCACTGTCCAACTCTACCCCTTCCCTCCCATGGGTCTCTCTTAAGGTTTCCCAAACAAAAAGGAAACACCTGCACACATCATCAGCAACTTAATCAGCATTTTCCCATGAGTGATTCATTTCAGGAGGTTGATTAAGAACAGGAAGACCCTTTACTATCTTCTAGCTCTGGATTTATTCTTCCTATATGTGATATGGTGCAGCTAAAAATAAATTCCACGTTTTGGAAAAAAAAGGAAGACAGTGTCAGTTAAAGGTAGCTACGACAACCTCCCATCCACACCTGCCTTCCTCTTGACTAAGATAATTTCCTCCTACATGTTAAAGCTTTTAAAGAAAAAACAAAACAAACAAAAAAAACACTACTAAAATATTTTACCTCTCTAATGTGTACAGACCCTGGAAATTTACTTTCCCTTCCAAACATTTTTTTTCTGTACATAAAGAATGTACAAGCCATGATGGAGCATGAATGAGAAACCAAGAATAAAATGATGCAGAAGCATCACAGCTGTACTAGGGAGATGCAAAAGTAGTGCTCCTGAATTTAAGGATTCAGTTAACTTTTCTGGCTTTTCTAGACTTTGTGTGTCTGATAGGAAATTCGTGTTTCCCTTAAAAATATCTACTTTTCTGTTAATTAAATAATATTGCCTTAAAAAACCATTATTGCCCAAAATTGGTGATTCAAAGCACTGCCTTCTAAATTTGTGATAATTTTACTGAAAACCTTCCCATTCTTTCTCTACTTCTGAGCAACAAGGATCTGAAACAAGATAGGAGTTTAATTTATACACAGCAGTAAACTTGCTGACATAATTACTTTGTATTCCAGCCCCTTGATATATCCACACACAAACAAAAAAAACCAAAGCACTTCACTAACTTTTTAAGTGTTGTATTGAGTTCCCGACAAAAATCTCTCCTGCCATACACACTTAAAGACCTTTCAAACAGGATCGAGTGCGGCTGGGGTGAGTCATCCTTTACAAATCATTGATTCGCAGGGTGCACGAGTGCAAACAGCTCAACCTGCTTACCCTCTGTCAGCGAAAAGCAGGCGTAAAAATAACAGAGAGAAAACATCTCGAGTTGCCACCTTTTTCACATCCCTCGCTGCTTCAGCAAGAGCCCAGATTTTGTTGAAGGACCACATTTGTTTGTGAGCAGTGGCAGCAGGAGATTTGTGCACTCCTGTAGAGCATGGAGTGATTGCAATCCTGGTATCCACTGCTCCATGTCCAGCAGCCATACACGCTCCTCGGGGGACACTAATCTGGAGATTCAGATGTCTACCATAGCTCAAAATCTTATGTACACCTGAAGCTTTGTGCTATTATAGTGGATATTGTATATGCTTTCTATACTGTTGTGGTGGTGTCACATAAAGAGGAATTGCACTGTTCGAGTTTTCTATTTCAACTTATTTTGGTACACTTTAAATCTGAGAGAAATTGTCAAGGTTTCCTCTAGTGTTGGAAAGAAGACTTGCTGACTGAGGAAGCACTTTTCCAAGTTCATGCTTCAAACCAAAATGCAAGTTTTCATGTTGCTGAAGCTGTCAAGGTCTATGGATGTGAAGACCATATGTCTACTCACTGCCAGCTGCATCAGTGAGTCTAGTTATTGTATCTTTCTATGTTTACTCTCTTAAAATCAAATGTGATATAGTCTAGAACTGATATCTTCCATAGATCTAATTTTTTTTTAGGCATGCTTTTTAAATTTTTGGTAGAAACCCTGTCAAAACTATTTTCAGAATGACCCTTTGGATTTCTTTATCAGAAGGAAAAAGAATATAGACAAATACACCAGTGTCTTTATTTTCCTGTTCATTTGGCAAATAGGAACAGTTTCTCCCTGACACTTCACTTTTCTCTGATAAACGTTTTTAAAGATTTTTTTTGTCTCCTACAGTTTTTGGAATGCACTAAGTCATTTAGAGTTTTCCTGACACTATCTTTTCCCTGCAGCCCTCAGTAAGTGTATATATGTAGCTTTCCTATTTTTTACATTTACTTCAATCTCACTTTAACCTTCAGACTCTATGCACCACTACAGCTTATGACTTTGTCTTTGTTTTTCCTATGTTGATTTGTTTTTTAAGTTCTGAAAGAACACTAAACCTCCAGCATATAGAACGATATTCCCATGGTCAGGTATCCAATTTCACAATAGATTTCAATAGATCATAACAGAGAACTACTGCAGAAAACATCCAAACTGTTAATTCCTCCTCCACATTAAAACAAAACAACAACAAAAACAAAACAAAACAAACAAACAAACAAACAAAAAAAAAAACCAACAAAAAAAGAAAGCCCTCACTCTCCCAAAATGGAGTAGGCACATGGACTTGTGAGCTTTGGAATAAAAGTATTTATGGGAGGCTACATAGGTGACTCTATAAGGGGATGAGATGCTGAATGTTCCTCTTCAATGACATCCTTCATGCACTGCAACAAAGACAATTCCAGCTGGAGTTCATTAAATCAGTCCTTAGTCCTACTGCTGTCTTTCCTACACTGCTATTGTAAAAAAGTTGGTTATTTTTTATTATTGTCTACTCTTAGCTATAGACCAGTGTTTCTGCTCAATGCACTATAATTTTTGTATATCTATAGGTTTGTGCACGTAGTAATATGACAAGGGGGAGTAGTTTTAAGCTGAGAGTAGGTCTTGATTGGCTATTAGGGAGAAATTCTTCCCTGTGAGGGTGGTGAGGGACTGGCACACGTTGTCCAGAGAAACTGGGGATGCCCCATCCCTGAAAGTGCTCAAGGTCAGGCTGGATGGTCCCTCGAGCAACCCGGGATAATGGAAGGTGTCCTTTTCCATGGCAGAGAGTTAGAAAGAGATCATTTTTATCACCCCTTCCAACCCAAACCATTCTCTGATTCTCTGTTTCTCTGATGCTATTCAATTCCTTTTGGAATCTCACTTCAGTAATTCTAAATTTTCTTTTCTCCATTCTCTTTCTTTCCTTCATTCCTCTATTTTCATCACTAGATGTATTTGATGTTGGGTAGTACGGGATACTTGAAGAAGGTTCAGCCCATAATTCTAGGAGAACTTCAAAGTCCAATTTCCCACTCAAATTGTTGTTCCTCTGAGACCATTCTACAATGTTCCTTGCAAAATTTCTCTACACTGAATTTCTGCCTTCATCAGTAGAATCTTTCTGATAGTCAGAAGAGATCTCTTGCCTTTATGAATAGGAAGGTTAAAAGGAAGGAGCCTCCATTTCTCAAACTGCTTTAGTCAGAAGTGATGAGATGGCAGTCTCCCAGACTTTTCTCCAAATAAACTAGCAAATACAGATAAACAAGACTAAAAATTAACAGCAAGAATAGAAGTGAAAGGATTTTATGTGGATGCCACCTATATTTGGGGCAAAAATAGGACACAAAGGATCTGGTCGGGTCTCTTCTGGCTTTAGGGAGAGCACAAATTCTGCTCTTTCATTAGTACACTCCAGGAATACTTATGTATTTTCAACATATACATTGCTCACTTTAAATGTGTCCCTATGCCCTACATGTTCTCTGATTGTTGTTGCCCTGGGAAAGGCAAAACAAATTTGCTAAATATGCTAAATATTTTTGCATAAGACAAAGCATTAAAATGTTGAAAAGAAACCCCAGATATAGCTCTCTACAACTGGATCTAGGAACTATTTGCCATTTACTTGCAGTTTTATACCTGAGAAGAAGCTTCTCATATATTACTCAACTTCTGATACAATCTGTGTTGCTATTAATCAATAGATATACATATTTCTTCCCCATGCTAAATAATCATTACAAAACGTTTGTTCCCTATGTATTTAAAATATATTATATGAATGTTTCTACGAAGAAATCAAGTATTATATTTGAACAAGGCTTTGGGTCAAGGGGACAATTCTGGTCATTGCTGTTAACTTTGGATCAGGTTATCAGAGGATGCTCATTCTGTACAAGCTATTTACCTTTATACCCTGGGTTTTATTTCATACAAACATACGTGTTACCACTTTCCTCCCTGTAGAGGAATGCACGCTTTGCTGATTACCGGATATAAAAATGTAATGCTGATATACGACAGCCACAGTTTGCTTTACTGCCTCCCCATGTCCACATAAACTCCAGCCATTTTCCAAGGGCAAGCTGGAAACCAACACGTGTCATCACATATGCTGACCTTGGAAACTATTCCAAAGAGAAATTCCCCAAATCACCTTTGGCTGGTCCGTATGTAAACCAAGAAGATTCTTAGAGATCTAGGAAATACTGAGATGTAGCAGTTATCTAAATGTGTGTTGGATATTTACCCACTGCACGCATTATCATGATTATGTATCATTGATGTTTAATCTTATACTACAAAGGAATATTTAAACACATTATATACTGCCTTGCTTATGTCATGTAATATACAATACATGTGTTAGGCATAAATGAATGCAAACAAGGAACATATAAGTGTGCAGGTTTTATTATTATGTTTCAAAGAACTTTGGTTAGCATAATGTTTTATTTATTTGCTTGTCTTCCATCAAGCTATTAGCCAGAGTGATAATTGATCAAGCAATTGCATTTTAATTGTGGTAATAGAGCAGCTTTGTGATTTATTCCTCTTTGTTTTGTTTCACTACAAAGTAATCATCTTCGCTCAGATGTTTAACCACCCACCCAATTTATCTATTAAAACAGTTTCACAGCCATATTCCATTAATCTCTGTAGGCTCTACAATGGGCACAGTAATTTCTCTCCTTCACAAGGCAATTTCTTAATTGTGATAGTGTTGGTTATTGCCTCCTTCATCAGCACTTGTACTAATCCACTCTTTTTATTTCAAATTTGCTGATGATTTCACGTTACTTTTTAAAATGCAATAGCCCAGAGCCTGCTATCTTTTAAACTCGTGTTAATCAGAAACCTCCTTAAGGTGATAATGACAAGTGTAACAGAAGGAATGAACTACAAGAGGCATATCTTGAATTCTCGGGTAAACACAATTTGTTCCAAGAAGAGCTAAAGCGAAACAAAAACAAAACATTGGAACAGTATTTGGTCAAAACTGCAAGCAACTACATCTTACTTTAAAACTCATATTTACTAATGCAATAGGCAGCTGCTTTCAGAGTAACCTAACTGAAACTTAAATTTCTTCTATTAAACAAGAAAATGTATGTGTAGCTACAGTAATTACTGAAGGTGTGTATTCATAGAAGTTGTTTATTTATTGTTTTGGTATACGTTCTCTGACAACAGAAATGCTACTTTTTTTTTTTTTGTAGCATTCATCTAAAAGATTAAATAGCCAAACCAAAACAGCAACGGAGTTCAAAGAACAGAGAGTTAGAGGCCTCTTGCAACACAATGCAAGTTCTTAAAGATGTAAGGTGTGAGGTAGATCTCAATTGCATCACTGAAGAACTGATTTTGATCACTCATCAGCATTTCTCTCATCAGAGCCTACTATTGATGCACAAAATGCTGATTTCCTCCTGCCCTCTCTGTTGCTCTGCTCCGAGGTGTACAGTGTACTTCATTCATAGAGTGATTCTGAGAGTCCAAGAGTGGTTTAAACACTCAGTTTTCCTCCATGATTTATCTTGTCTCTTTCTATGTGTATACCTGGCAAAATGGTAGCAAATAACCTTTTGCTCTATGTATAACTTGTCAATAATATTTGTAATATCTATAGTAACTAGTCTGTAAGCACCTTGCCATGTAAACTACACCTTACACACTGGACCTTTTGTCTCCTGGTTGATTCCCAGTCTTCTATGGAGGATAAGTGGCATATTTAGACTTTCAACAGCACCGTACTTTGCCATATATTGCAGGTTTTATTCCCAGATAACCTTCATACACTATTTAAAAGACTTCATTACATACACAGTTTTAAGCCTATTAATGGTTACTATCTAAATGTATGCTTATTATATAAAGTATATTATCTACAGTCAGTAACAGAAGTTTAGCTATGTGTGATACTCTTGCACATATATAAGTGCTTATGTTGCTTTCATTTCTCATTATGTTGACCTATGCTGTCATTATCTCACATTCACCCTCCATGTAGCAGTTGATACATAAATGTTGCATTTGTTTTTTGTTCTTTTCACTGCCTGGATTTTCAAATAGGGTATTTTCCCCAGCCCAATGATTCCTTCCATCCAAAAATGGACCATTATTTAAATATCGTTAGTCGTCTGCCTTTGTATTCTGTAATGGAGAAAACTTACTCTGATAACTGGGTTTTTTTAACTTTTATTCTATTTTAATTAGGAATAAGTTGCTTAATTTGAAAGAATGTTTGTTTACTCTGTTGGCACAGAGGAGCAGATGTGCCCTTGGAAAGCCATAACTTGAGTAAGAAAAAGCATAGGTAATTCGATGAATAATTAATTACTGAAGTAACTACATAATTATTAGGGAACGTGACAGATAATTGTGACAGCGTAGGAGAAGAAAAAAAAATTAAAAGGCTGCAGACAAATAAAGCCCTGATTAAAAAAAAAATCAGACACATTTCTCAATACTGCACAATAGCCCTGCAAGAGCGGGTAGGGAAGGGGAGATGGCCTGACATCCTCTCAGAATGTGCCTTTCTCCCGCTCGAACATTGCGGCACGGCTCACAATGGGCGAGGTTACGAATCAATTAAGCGGGACTCGCCCCCGCCGCCGTCCCCCAGCCCAGCCCGTGCCGTGCCCGCCCCGGAGCCGCCGCCGCTCGGCTTTGTGGCTGCCGGGGCTGTAGGACCCGGGGGGCTCCGTCGCCGCCAATCGCGGCCACTGCCGGGCTCTATTTGTGTGCAATGCCTCCCGCTGCCCAGCCTGAGAGTAACGCGGAGAACGGGGCCGAAAGAATCCCTTGCCGGAGAAGGATTTGATTTTTTTTTTTTTTTTCCCAGGGTCTTGATACTGGGGAGAATCCGGTTTCATCCCCCTTTTATTCAAAAGTCTGCTGAACAGCTTGTCGACTTCAGCGCGCTTCCTCTCTCTCTCTCTCTCTCTCACCCTCGCTCTCCCTCTCCATATAAATACACGGAGCTCTGTCCTCGCCCTATGCAAGGAAAGTTGGGAAGGACTGCCTGGATGATGGAGCCGCTAGTTTTCTGAGAGCCGCCTGATCCCGCAGGGTGAGTGCCCCGAGTCGCGGGGTCCGGCCGGCAGCAGCAGGGACGGGATGGCCGCTCCCGCTGCCGGGCACCGGCACCGGGCGAGGGAGGCAGCAACAATTCCGCCGAGGCGCCGGGAGAGGTCACCGCGGGAGCGGGGATGCCAAAGTCGCGCTGGCTTAGCGGTCCAACAAGTTTCTGCGCGGGTACCCTTGTCGGGTAAAGTTGCCGGGGGCTCTGCAGATCGCATCCCCGGCTCCTCTCGCCGCTCGGGGGTGATTAACAAAGAAGTTTGCCCGCTGCGCGGCCGGCATTCCCTGCCGTGCCATCTCGGGGCGCCTCTCCGGCTGTCCCGCCGCCGCGGAGGGGGCGGAGCGGGCTGGGGGACCCGCACCGCAACTTCTGTCGGGTCCTGGTGCCAGCAGCACCGGCTTTGTTATCGCCGCGCTCGCAGTAACCTTTTCCCTTCTGCTGGGGATGCCGCCGCCGAGGAGCAGCGCTGGGTGGGAAGCGCCCTCTTCTACCCCCGGCGATTCCCCGCGGGAATTCCGCGGCAGGGGGGAAATGCGTGTATATATTTGTTCTGTGTATATACATATATGTGAGTGCGTGAGTACATTTAGAGATGGAAAGCGCAGCACCGGAGGGGGATGTGACAGCGCCAGCCGTGGGCGGGGGAGCGCCTCTCTCTGTCCGCAGGGGCGCTCGGAGGGGATGCGCATCCCGCGGGTGTGCGGCCGCCTCCCGCACAATGGAGAGCCCCCAGCGCGGCGGGCGAGGGGAGGAGGAGGAGAAGAAGGAGGAGGGAGGTGGTCTCCGGCTCCGCTGCAGCAGCTGCTCCTGCTGCTGCAGTGCCGCAGACCCGCGTCGCCCCCGCCCCGCGGGGCATCGCCCTGGCTGGCGGAGGATGCTCGGCGCGGTGCCCGGCCCGGCAGAACAGGGTACCGCGCCGGGAACAGCACCCTGTCCCGGCTCCCGGCCCGCTCCCCTGCTCCCTGCGCCGCTCTGCCACGCGGGGGATGGACCAAGGAGCGCTCCTCCGGTGCAGGGGTGGCAGCAGGAATGTTGCCGCACCTGAGTGTGAAGGTATAAAAAAATTTAAAAAAAATAAAAAACATACGGAGGCAGAAGTGCAAAACACACTCCAAATTCAGTATGCAATTAACTTTACCTATAACGAGATCCGAATCCAAATTTGTTGTTGTTGTTTCTTTCCTTCATGTCTATTGGGATGCATTAAGGTTAATTAATGATTGCTGACTCAAACATGAATTTAAATGAAGTAAAGATGTTTTTCATTTCAATTCCACATTTTAGTTATAAAAATAATTGTTTTTAAGTTGCTGGTTGTACTGAGTACATTGAAGATCTTTTGAAGATCTTTAGAGGCTTTTTCATTCTTTTGAGGGAAAAATGTTTTGTGTCATATCCGTGTTTCACAGATATGTGGGTAGAAGGGACAGTTCTCTAATAGTAGATCATTGTGTGTAGATATATGTTGGTGTTCAACTCATAGGCAAGAAGTGGCATTTGGGAAGGTTTTCTTACTAAGCCGAAGTTCACCCTCTTCCCTTAAGGAAAAAGCAGCCTTTGTTGTGTGCAGTTTGTAGACAAAACAGTTTACGAATGTCCTGTTGTATTCTGGAGTAGTAAAACTAATCTCCAAACATCACATCTGACTTTTACTACGTGCTGTTTTCCCTAATTCATTTTATATTTGTCTGCATATGTGTATTCTATCTAACATCTTGCACTGCTGTGCATTCCAGGGGCATGAAGAGGTTGTAGGAGAGTGAAAAGAGACTCAGTTTTTGGTTATTAGGGGCGAGGAAAGAAGGCAGAAAGCTAGTAAAATTATTCTAATACTTCTCAGAGTAATTTGTTGCTTTTCAGTCTTCCAGCAAACACAGCCAAACTTCTGCAAAATGTATAGCAATTTTTCCCCAACCTTCTAGAATGCCAGATTTCTGCAAGCATGTTTGGTACCATTGCTGACACTTGCCTAGAAGCTGCACTGATTTCCATAAGAATCTTCATAAAAACAAAGGATGACATTGTGGAAATGTGAAACAGCTTAGCTTGGTGATTGTTGATTGACTTTTTAGTCAGTGAAAGGAAATTTCAACCCTTTCCTCTTGCTTTCCTTAGTGATATTGAATCCTCAGTATTGGGTGTTGACCAGATGAATATTGGAGAAATAAGGAGGACTCAACCAGTTTTACAATGAGGATCTGCAAGATGACGAAGGCATCCCAGTAGGTTTTTAAAAAGAAGGAAGGTTATTTGAGTTCTGTTCCTTTTCTTTATTTCTCTCTTTTTGGAGTTTTTTTCTTTTACTCCACTTTGTGGACTTTTCATATTGCCTGTGTTACAATTGGATTTGGACCACAATAAGCAACATAATCCACATGGACCTTATATATAAAAAGTATTTCCTTCAAGTAACTTTTCAAGGCATATGTTCACAACCCAACTTCAATCTAAGCAACATTGGCAAATATATTATTCCTAGGAGGCTCAGATTTTTATCATTTTTCTAGGAAACCATAAGAAATTTCAATGTATACAGATAAGAAGATGCAATATGCTTTACCCATGTGTAAAGTATTAAGTATAACTGAGACTTGACAAGTCTATCTTCCTCTGTCTGTGATTCCCTGATTTGTTTGCTGTGGCATAGTTTAGCAAAATTGTATGAGACAACAGGTAAATGTGTAAACAAAGGAGAAAGAAAGAAAAAAGAATGATGGGAGAAAGGAAGGGATTTCTATTTTCTAGACCTTTTATTTGAGAGCAATTCCATGGGCTGTGATACTTCTGTGGTGGAAAAAGCTGTCAAGCAAATGAGCCTTTAGGTAAAAACATGAAAATTATTAGGACATTGTGATTTTTGTTTGCTCAGATTTTGCACCTGCCCTTTTGAGTGTGTTCTATGTCCTCAAAAACATGTAGCAATCTCATGTTGCTTTGCTTTAGAGCCAGACCTGGACTCTCAGGTAGCAGGTGAGAGAAGTTTTGTGTACATCGTGTGAATCCATTCAAGGTTACAAACGTGCTTATGAAAGAAAGAGATGGAGATTTAGATAGTGGGCTTAAACTTTACTTTTTCCATTTTTTATGTCTTTTCCAGATGCCCCTTTTTGTGTTTTGAAGTGCAAATTATATTTTTTAACATATATAGTGTATGCCCTTGTACTAATGTGTTTCTGTATTTTCATTGTTAGTTCCTTAACTATGTATTTGTTATCGTACAAGATCAGGAACTTTACATATTTTCATTTCTTCTGTTGAGGAAAATAATGGAATAATTGCATATTGCTACTAAAGTTTCTGGGTAACAGTTTTTGTCAACTCTTTATTTGAAGTTGTATTAGTCAAGTCCTGTGAAAATAGTTCAGCCCTTGGTTCCAGGTTCAGGAAGAAGTTATGGCCTAATGTTTCTTTTACCTCTTTCCATGATTCACAACATGATAACTCAAGCAATCTGAGCGAATTTGCACACATATTTGCCTGTATTATAGGGAAAAGATTCTCTTCAAGGAAAGTTTAGACTATTTCAAATTTCTACGTTCATCAAAATTATCCATCACATAACAGAAATATGAAGAGAATCATCATGTGTCATCCCCGGCAATTACATTATAGACTTAAAAAAAAAAAGCTGTAGAAAGACAGGGGAAATAAATAACCCTAAAGCCCTTGAAAGATCTGTAATACAAGGATCTATACTTAAGTGTGTAGGTTAAAAAGCACATTAGATTTCACAAGACTCAAGTAATCCTTACCTAACATGCAGGGAGATACAATGAAATGTTTCTTCCAATCTACGAGAGACTTAATAGATATCCTATGTTTCACCTGTAATACTCTATCTGTCTAAACTGCTCAGTCCATAAATCTTTCATTCCCTGTCCTTCTTCTAATCATCAGCCCCATCAGTTCTCTCTCACCATTGCCAATTTATAGTCTGTCCAAACACATCAATCCTTTGCTTCAATTAACTCGCTCCTCCAAACTTCTCCATTCATTAATCTGTCCTTGCCCATAGTGAGATCCAAGTGTGGACCATCCTCCTGCCTCCTCTGGCCATCTCTGTGTGACTTCCATAAGGGCATTTTTGTTTGTTTCCAATCCTGTATAATCCATTTTTCTCAGGCATTTCCAGATGTTTTCTCCAGGTCTGCCAAGTCATGTTCTCGTAAATTTGTTTCCCCAGGTGTCCTCTAGCTTTTTCCTTCAGCAGTAGTGAGCACATTGAGTGCATTTATTGTCTTTCCATACTCAGCTCGTCTCTTGCTCCTCAGTCAGAGGAGTAAGTTAGTTTGATCCTTTTACCAACAACATTAATGTGGAAGGAGAAAATGAGTTGGGAGGCAATAGCAGTGTGAATGGGTAACCTACTGGTTGTCCCCAGCTGAGGGGAAACACTGCTAGTTTTGGTCTGACTTTGTAATACAACTGTTTTCAGACAAATATTCTGTGGTTGTAATGTTTAAAATTAATCTAAGGGGAGTAAGAGCCAGAGCCCAGAAAGTCTTGTCTTCAGTTTGCTTAAGTTTCTGAGCCACAGACTTTTCTTATGTCTGTTTGGGCCCTAAATGCCATCTTTTTCTCCTTGAAGCCTGGGATAATAGAGATGGAAGATGTTCCTTTTCCATCTTCCTTTAATCTTCCTTGAACTATAACACTGAATAGTTTGTTAGGGCTAAGGAGGTACCAGAGACCTAAAACAGAGTCATGAAACCTGGCAAGAGCTGGAATTGAGGTGCCTTACTTCCACATGAAGCAATTCCTTTCCAATATATCATTCATTCTCTTTCTCTTCAGTCTCTTGAGGTAAAGCAGCTGCCATGGTTGGCATTGTAGTTCACACTGACTGTATCTTCACCTGGCTCAGAGCACAGGGCTTCCTTCAACCAAGGTGTGGCATTGAGTTCAGAAGTCCTTTCATCCTGATTCTGTGTTGCTGTGAGGTTGATCTAAGTTCCCTACCTGAGCAAGTTCTGCATCATCCCCATCTCTCTGCAGAAATTTTCAGGCTGAGGAAATAAACACCTTAAGTAGTAATTAGAATGTGGCTTCTTCTATATCACTTTCTTCAGTTTAGGAGAAATCATTCTGCATAAACTCTGGATTTCCCTCTCAGAGCTTCTGTGACAGAGAAGAAATGGGGAGACATGAAAAAGAAACTTAAGTGTGTGTCTTTGTTATTCTCCATGACAATTAATTCTGTTCTGCTCCTAAAAGTGGCATAAGTAAGAATTTGACTCATCTGTTAAAATAGGATTCACTTGCCAACAATGGTGACTTTTCGCACTAAGTTTGCTATAATGGTGACTGCATATTCAAAAAGAACCATATCTGACTATGTCATCTAATAAATCACTCCTTGATGCTTCTACCATTTTATGTGCCTGTTTATCTCAGATACAATTGTCAATTAAATACTTTGTTTTATTTATTTTATTTTCTAGCTCTTTTCTTTCTAAAAGTAACTGTAGAAAGGCAAGGGAAGAAATTCTGTCATTGTAAGATACTTGCTGTGAGCATGTTGTGTTGTTTAAATCACACTTTTTATTGTCCTGCAGTACATTCTAAAAACACCCCAAGCTTTAAGGAACTTTTTTCAATTCTTTATTAACACTTCAACATTCAAGACAAATTAGTGATAGAAAGCACTAAAAAAACCCCTGAAGATGAAAGGTAAAGCGATCCTCCAAACCTATATATGTGTAAGAACAAATTCCCTAACTACAGGAGGAGATTCACTGCATATGGTGCTGCCCGGGGCAAATATGGGAATCTAAATGAACTGCAACAGTGTTTGTAACTTGTTTTTGTTCCAGGAATGCAAATACTTTAGGATTTTACTAAGAACAGCTGGACAAAAGAGTTGTAAACTCATTTTGATTCCTTATAAAACTCTCCAACTTACTAAACTTCTAACTGCAATTCCTGCCACACCCAACATAATATGTGAAAGTCAAATTATTTTCTTTCACTCTCCTTTATCACCAGTGGTAGTTGTGACTCAGATCGATTACTCTTCAAGTTTATGTCTCAAATCCACCCTAGCTGGGTAAAGAATTTTATTAGTGATAAATGAATTTAAGGATATGGCTTGACTCTTTGAACCCATTCTTGAGTTTTTGTAGCTGACAACTGAAACAAAAAATCCTTTCTGTGTTAAAAAATTTAACGGGGAAATTAAACAAATTGTCTGCAGGCAGATAGGACTGCAGGCAATTCTAACTGAAATATTTGAACATAATAAAGCCAACTTCAGTCCCCAGATAAGCCCCTGATGCAGCTAAGTATTTTTGGCTAATAACCCTTCTGAATGTTTTTCAAAAGAAGAAAAAAAGCTGTTCTTGAGAACATTGCACCCATAAGGACTTAGGAAATTCAAAAAGTGCCACTATGTCACATATCAGGGTATGGTTATCAAGTTTAACTGCCCATGGCTTAAAAGTGAAGCACTGAAGAAACTGCTTCAAATAACTTTGAGATTGGGTGTGCTGTACATGGATGAAAGCAAGGCATTCTTTCGAACTATCTCAATTCTGTTATGCAAAGATAGGAACACTTCCTCTGGGTGAAATACGAGACGAATGAGAGAATGGAAAGTATGGCAGAAGGAATTATATGGTCCAAATATTCTTCATCTTGCATGGAGATTTGACACTGAAAGTTAAATTTATCTTTGTTTGCTGAAGTGTATTTTGGAGGAACCCAGAGCCTGTGTGTATTAGTAAATCTCATATCAGAAATCAGGCACAGTAAGGAGAGGATCACCAAATAAAGAATATATATCTAAATAATGATAATGACTAGATGGCAAGCAAGACCAAGAAGCAGTTTTCTACTTATCAAAGGGGAAAAGAGTACGTTTTCTGTAATTTTTCAGCCATGGTGGAATGAAGATTATTGCATCATTTGTGTTCAACACATTACCCAAACAAGAATTTTAATTTTCTAGCTCCTCAGCAATGTGCAGGATAAGGAGTGTTTCTCTACCTTGGAGTTTTATCTCAATAGAAAAAGATCAAAACCATACTTTAACCAAATGCAGTATTCTGTCCATAACAGTTCAACTTGGGAAGTACAAAGCTTTCAATATTGAAATGTACATGTAATGTATAAGATACAAGTTTAGCTCTTGGACATGTTTTGAGATAGTGAGGCTTTTCCATCTTAAAACTTCTGGTAATAAATATTAAAATGTAGTAAGCATGAATGGCTAAGAGAAGGATAGGAATTTTCATGTCTTGCCATACCCTAGCTTGATTGCAGAGGAGTTTCTATCAGTAGCTTGTGTAATTAAAGTGGTTTTGCGTGTGTTTGCATGCAAATTGTAATTGCAAATTTCTTTTTTTTTTCTTTTTAGTTCTCACATTATAGCTATACTATGAGCAACTATCCTGACTGTGAACTTCTTTTTTTTTTTCCAAATAAGAAATAAGACTCTCAAAATCTCTGCTAGGAGAAATTTGAAACAGGTGATCTGAACAATTTCTTTATCCTCTCTCAATATCATTCCTTTAATGTATTGTATGACAGAGTCAGTGTGCAAATATGCAATAGCCCATTCACACTGGCAACGTAGCTTACAACTGTATTTCTGTAAATATATATATATATTGAATGTTGTTTATTTAAATATTACAGCCTGTTTTTCAGGAAAGGTTATCCTAAATCTGCTAGAATAGATTTCTACTGACATTAGGGTAAATGTCTGGTTTATTATCTGAGGTCACAGATATTTACACGTGAGGAAAAAAACGCCTATAGGCTCAAAGTGGCTCCCTGAATTTTTTGCTGATGGTTACCCTCCTTGTTTATTTTAGACATTTCTTAATGGGTATGTGTTTGCTTCACTTGATAAATAACTTGAAGTGCAAGTACAATAATTCTTTCATACCTATTTTCATTGATTTGTACCAATGAAACAATTTCATTTTATGCAACTCCCAGCAATAGGCAGCACTTTAAAAGATGAAATCAGGTGCAACCAATCTTGATCTATGCCAAGGCATGCAGAATACTATGAAGCAAAATACATCAATTTTATTGTGATACTTTTGATAAGGCTGCATAGTTCATAATCTGCTGTTGCTAAAGTGCCCTCTGTGCCCAGCATCATCCATCTCTGACTAATGAGACACAAGTTTTGTGCTAATCATCAGAAATCAAAAGAGGCAGTGGCCATAACCTTGCATTGATCCAGAGAGAGCTCAGCCATAGGTGGAAAATATTATTCAGAATGGGGTTTTTCTGACAACAGGAACTGAGTGTGAATCCTACATCTTTCTGCTCATCTGCTTATCATCACAGATCGAGACAGTCAGAAGGGAAATCTATATACCTCGGGAATAGAAAAATAATGCAAATTTCTCCTCACTGACCTCTATATGACTCTGCAATGCATTTCTAATCTCAGACTACACACGTCTTCTTATCCTGCTGTCAGGAATAACCTATAATAAGACAACCACTAGATATTTCTTTCAGTTTAGTACAAGACAGTTCTGCCCTTTTCTGCTGAGATGATCATGGGTGATTCTAAAGCTCTTTCTGGCTTTATTCTGACTATAATATAACATGTTACTTGGGAGAATTGGTTCAAACCCTCACACATCTCTGGGAAGGCAGGAGAATTTCAGATGACCTCAGTTACTCAGATTTTCATTGATTCTTGGCTGAGTTACAGTAATGAGAAGCATGAGAGACTAAATATTTAGAAAACACTAGGCAATACAAAATCATGCAGCACAGTTCCTGCTGGGGCTGCTCGAAGCATGTTGACCATACTCTTTGCATCCCATGAAGTTCAAGGCTTCTGTCTTAATATCCAGGGAATTTAATGTTTTTGATCCAGGATAAACAGAATTTTTCAAGCTCTGTAGATAATGTCTCTTTCTGGCCTGATGGAATGTAAAATGCAGTAAAACCTCTGCAAGAGACAAGATCTTCTAGGGATGTGTGCTAAAGAACTATTCCCTGGGGACTTAAAAATGCATTTAAGGGCACCCTCCTCTCTGAATACTGCACTCCTCCAGGTTGGAGTCGTGTCTGGATTGACTGCACAACACAGAAGGGGTTTGTTTGTTTGTTTGTTTGTTTGTTTGTTTGAAGACTGTCTCTCAGTCATCAGTGAGAGTCAAGCGTGACAGCTGCTGGTCAAACTCACCTAGAAGACAGAAACCTGCTTAGTGTTGTTTATACTGCATGGATGGCATCACAAAGTGCCCTAAAGGAGAAATTGTGCATGACTCTGAGCACTGTGTCAGAGTGGGAGGAGAGGAATGTGTGGCAGGTTCCAGCTCTTCCGTGAATGTCCTCCTGTTCTGGTACAGCTATTCTCTGGCAGGTAAGATGGATAGGCTGGACTACAGCCATGTCTCCTTGTAGCCTTGCTTGTGGCCTCTGCATAAGATACAGCCGTTCCTTTGTCTCCTTGTGCTGCACTAAAGAGTCACAGGACTTGTCCCAACCAGAGTCACTAAAAATAGTTTCTGTAGAGAGTGACTTTCATCTTTTCTCGACAGTGATTTGCCATATGGTGATATGTGCACATGAACAGATAGAAACTCTGACATGGGGGCTTTGCATATCTCGAACTTTCTTTGGGAAAAATTCAACTTTTGAAATCTCTAAGTCTGTTCTATCTCAATCATATTTCAGGGAAAAACACCAGAATTAGAAGTATTAATGTTTTCCTACTTAAAAGGTACAAATAATCTATAAGTTCTTAAATATACCAGTTTTCAGGTGAAGACAATGCCTTGCTACCAAATCTTAGCAGCAAGAAGCAGCAATATGACAGAATACATGAAAATAAACATATACATGAAGCCCTTTACAGGAAAAGAGAAGCTACAAATTGCTGCTCTGCTCCAGGTGCTTTATCTCTATGTCAAAGAAAAGCGTGGTCTAGAAACCTATATATATATTATGAAAGAAATTATTTACAGCTAAAACCACATCCCTTTTTTAGGATAACAATGGACAAAACAAGAAATCAAAAAAAAAATAGCTCAAGTGAGATTCTTCCTTTTTCTTTTTTTCTTCTGTTTTTGTTGTTACAAAACTTGCTATTCCAGTTGTGCCCTTTCAACACTTTCTGACAGCAGACCATCCTTCATGTATGAGTAAATCTGTTATTGTAGGTGGCATTGGAATATTAGTTGGAAATTCAGTTCCTGAGCCTGCTCCTCCCTCTAGTGGAACAGATACTCTTCTCATCAGTAATTCTGGAGAAAAGGGATGGAAATAGATAACCTTGACAGCATATTTTTCTTCTTCTCTATCACTTCTTACACGGGCTCAGAAAACTGAATGGATTGCATAGAACTGCTCCCATAGGAAGCTAAGACAACTTAAATGCTGCTCCACCTGGACCACCTGCTGCTTAGAGCCATTGCTGGGGTGCAGGAGAAAGGAGCCTGTTTTGCTCTGCTTTATTATTTTTCCTTGGTGCTTGGGAATGCCCTGTGGATATGACAGCTAATTATGTGTCTGTCACAGAGATGTGGCACCCCTCTCCAAGAATCTGCTTCAACTGCAGTAGTTTTTTAATTGGTTGGTACCAATCATCTAAAGTAGAATGGCTGTAGTTCAGAAGTAAAATGCCCATATAAATCCTTCTCAGTGTGCTTCCAAAAAACCCCCAAAACCCAAAACAACAACAACACAGCAGCAAAAAAAGCCCCCAAACAAACAAAAACCCCCGAAAAACAATGACACAAACAAAAGAAAAACAAACAAAACCCCAAAATAAAACAACAAGCTGTGTAATTTCTTGTATAATGTTATGTGATTAATAAAAAAAATAAAAGGGGTGGTAAATGAAATATCAAATATTGCACAGCCTATTTTTCTATTCATGTATTTTTGTTCAGATGTAGCATTTCTGTTTGTTTAACAATAAGCTACTGGTGAAGAATAGAGGGGATTCACTATGAGAATGGAGATTACACACCTGATTTGGGTTCGTGTAGGGAATGTAACATGGATGTAAAGAAGCAAAACAAAGCTTGGTGTTCAGCTGAGGTATTAGCTGCCAGCAATTTTCAATGGCTTCAAGGAAAAGTGTTTGAATAATAGAAAAACCATTTGAAGAAGTAGATCTGAGGACCTATTACTTGCCTGGCTCAGCAGTGGCTGGCAAATATTCTTCTGTGACACTGAAGCCTCTTCTCACCCCCTCCATGACTCATATCCATCTACAACTTTCCTTACACTTTTAGGAGACTAAAGGTTATCATGGCATTAAAGACTTGAAAATGTCTATATATATTAATTATTCAGTGATGCACTGTATTTAATTAATACCATTTGGTTTTGAAATGTCTTAGTGCTTTTTTCAGCTGATTACATTTCCAGTTACAATTTCTTGCTACCTTACATAATAGCAACACAGTAAATAAACACCAGCATCACGGTTTCAAGCTGTAACTAAAGAGCCTAATAGAACCTAATTCTGTTTTCACTGGGTCACTAGGAACATATTGGCTATAAATAAATCATCAAGAAACATCAAGACTCTAGATTCTCTAGATCAGCAAAAATAGTACAAGTGGGAACAAAATGCTTGAATTTTCCTGAACTTTGTCCTTGCCTTTAAAGTCTGTTGAAAGCTTTTGAAATACAGAATGACAAGGAATGAATGCATTAAGAACACAAGGATAATAAATAGGAAAGGTACTGCCCATTACATTGTGAATGTTTCCTTAAGTATATTTTTCTTAAAGTGGTATATGATTTATGGAGGCTGCCTGTGTGAATTGTACCTCCCACCAGTAGCTTCTCCACACAGAGAAAGAACAGCTTATTGCAGCTGTCAGCTAATGAAATGACTCCTGCAGTTCAAGTAGTTGCAGCTTTGGGTTGAAAACTGTGGTTCTGACATTTTTGGCAATGCATACTGATGTCCTGTGGCAAAGGGCTTTTGTTTTGCCATGATGTACAACTACTGCAGTGAGAAAACACCATGAAGACTGGAGTATCAGAAACCATTTTATCATTAATCTGCTGTTGTATTTTTTTTTTTTTTGCTGAGCAGAAAAATATCTGCCAAATTTTGTGCAGAACATAATCTTTGAGGTCAATGTAGTTTCAGCGTGTATGATTACTTTCCTAAGATGCAAAGCTTAAACAAAAGAATAAAATAGTAAGGGGCTGAGATTGCCTTTACAGAAGGTAATCACATATCCATGTTGGAGCTTTGGCTGTCTGGGCACAGGAGGAAATATTTTCCATTGGATATTAATAACTTTGTTTGTAAGGCCTTTGGGTCAAGAGATGCATCATCTTAAAGGTACACTGCACTAGATTTTTTTTTTTTTTTAATTAGCAAGTCCAAATATCATGCAAATGAATGAATAAAGCAGCTGGAAATAGTCTGATTCATTACTGTACAGTTTATGGCTGTGCATGTAACTCAAAAGGATGTGATGGCAATTCCAGCACTTATACCTTATTTCTCTGAGTGTAAATGCGCCCGCAGACCTCTTATTACAGTCTAACTGGAGGGCTGGTGAATAATCTCAGCATGGTTGAGCAGCAAATGTTGGAGGATAATTGGATCTGCAGGCTAAAATAGTATGAGCGTGGAAGGTCTGGTAGGGAAGATTGATAGGCAGTTATTTTATATCATGTTTGAAATCCACTCTTTGTTTGTAATTTTATGTGCAAGATAAGTTGCCTTTAAAAGTTTAAAATTATAAGTTTTGATTCAAATGAAAGACTGAGGTTAATGTTCCCTAAATAATGTCTCTGTAATCATAAGCTGGTGAGCAGAGCATGCTGAAGAGTTCATTCAATAAAGCTTATAAGCCTTTAATTAAATTGTGAAGCCATTTATACAATGCTTTAAAAGTGGATCTTTGAACGTAAATTTGAGACACCGAGTTGAGAATACTCAAGCATTATATGTCCTGACAGTGTACTGTACTTGCTTATAGGACAAATTCCCATCTCAAGTGAGACTTCAGTGAATTACTGAATATTAAAAGACAAAGGAAAAAGTACAGCTGAAGCGCTCTAGATAAATTCTGGCCTTTGTCATCTCTTAAAAAAGCTGCTAATGGTTTATTGAGATTTTTTAGCAAGCCTGACTTGGACAAGTGCTGCTTGGAAGCCTTTAAATAACAATATTATTATTATCATTGTCCCTTATCTGTCCATTTTGATAAGAAATCTGTTCTTTCATTGCTATTTATTTTAGGACACTTAACAGCTCAGGGTAGGATACATTCTGCTCACTTCTTTGCAAAGTTATTCTATTTAAAACATATTTGATAAAGCTGTAGACTTTAAGACAAAACTTGTCTGAAAGGAGGGGACTCAGCCACACTGGTTGTCAGGCTGGGTTTCACAGTGGTGCTGGCCAACATAGTTGGGATCTAATACCTGAAACTGGGATGAATTTGCATTGTCCTCTTCTCACATGCTTCAAACAGGTAAAGACAAAGCATGTGAACAATGACAATGACAGCCACTCTGTGTTCATAGCTAATCTTGGAATCTGCTATCTGACTCTGCAGTTCAGTTTGCCTGAGAGGTTGAGGTCTCAAAGATATCTAAGTTCCTACAAGCAGCAGAGAAGAGGGAGACCCAAATTAAGGTCCACATGACCACAGCATTTATCTGTTCTGTGAGTCTCAGTGAGTGACAGAGCAGTGTGTACTTCTTGGCTGGCTAAAGAGAAGAAAGCTGCTCCAGACTGGTCCCAGACCCTTTCCTGGTTTGTCCCTCTGTGTGACTTAAGCATGTGCTGGTGGGAAATTGGGAAATGTGGAGCTGACCTGCTGATGTGTACAATTTTCCACTGTGGCTGGAAGGAAGATAAATGAGCTGTAACCAGCACTGTTGTAACAGAGCTGGAGAAGGGACTGAGGACCTGAATCTTTAGGAAGGGATCCTCCACAGCACAGGCTGTTCATTGCAGGCATCCACAGGGACAACCTATGGCATTCTTTGAGAAGAAGCTGAATGTCACAGCTTGCAAAGGAGGAGGGAAGGGGGAAGAAACAGAGAGAAAATAGGCTGTAGTTGCCATCAGTAGTTCCTGAAAATGTGAGAACATCCGCTAGATTTACTGACAGGAAACAAATCCATAAATTGGCTGTTGCTCTGTCCCTCATAATTGCAGTTATTAAATTCCTCCATTCAAGTAGAAGAAATTATATGACATAATTTTATGTCTGGATTTGACCAACTATATGGAACTGCATAAAATGCAGATTATTTATCCTTTACCACAGCAAGAAAGGAAAATTAATACGTCTTTAGCTTTTATCATACATTGTTAGTATCTTAAATAAGTAGTGTAAATTACATAAAGGTGATTTTTTTTTACTTTAATAGACCTATTTAACAGCTGTCTCTGAATCCTACTCTGTAGCTGCAAGTAAACAGCAAAAACTTTAAACAGTCTAATGTAGAATACTCTATTTCTTTCCCTGCTATAAAACTTTTTTCTTCTACCAGCGTTTAAAAAAATTTTGATAAAGTTTGAGATGGAAGTATCTGCTTCCATTTCTATAATTATGGTCTCCATATTTCAATTCTAACTTCTTATGACAGGAGATTTCAGTATTCTTACTTCCAAGCTTCAAAATGAAAAGCTCAAACTGCTTCAAACTATAGAAATTGTTAATCGTGAATAAGATTTAGAGAATATGAGAGGTAAAATGAGCTTCAGCCTAACTTTGGATTCCTGAAGCAGCAACCTGGGATTCAGTGCTTGGTTTCAGTCTCACACATTACACACTAATTGGCAAACAGGACTTTCTCCTTTCTGGGAATTGAATTAACCTTTGGCTGGAGAACTGTTGAAAAATGCAGAATCCATAACTCCACACTGTTGCACAGCATTGTTGTGGAAAAGGGCCTGAGTCTGATACTGTTTGTCGGTGTTTCACAGATCTCTGCCACATTACTAGTTGAGAGGTAATTTTAAAGGCCTGCAGTGAACTTAGTTGAGTTCACAGAAAATTGCTTTTCCAGTTGGATGTTAATTACTATTTTGCTCTCAGGCTTGTCTAGCAGTAACACCACTCTCACTGTCTACACTTCTAGTACTCACCAATATTCCCAGTTACTTTTTTCTAGCAGAAGTAACATCTGCAGGGTTATGGTATCTTCAGTATAATAAAAGGTAGTAGTTGTGGGTGTTTTCTTTCCTATATTTTTTTTGTTGTGTTGTTTTGTGTTTTTTTCCTCCAAGAATAAGGAGTAATTAGGCTGCACTAGAAAACTTAGAACTGGTATTTTAGAACCAAGTTAAGCAAGAGTTTGGAGACAAATACATGTACTTGGAACTTGCAGCTGGATGGTTCAATTCACTTGCAAGCTGAACACATCTGTGTGGGAAAAATCTGCCAGGTGTGGGCAACCCCTTAATAAGCATCCTGCCCACCAATCAGTGTGGGTTAATTTGTCTTTTTTTTTTTTTTTTTTTTTTCCCTGTATAGCCTCTTTGATGTCTTGCCTGCACCCCTCCAAAACCATGGCAAACAGTGTGAACAATGTTTGCTGAATCAGCTTGCCATCATCAAACCTGATCCAAATCTGTACATCCATGACTTCAGTGAACACAAGGACCACAGTTGCAGATCCATTCTTTGTCTGGAGGTTGAATGGAGCACTATTATGTGGAGTTAATGCCTTTGAGCATGATCAGAAGGAAAGTAATGCTGTTGCAGATTTGGAAGACGCTAGGGCTTTGTTTAGGTTTTTGTTCATTTATGGACAAATTTTCAAAAAACTTAGTGCCACCAAAGACTAATGACAGTGTCTGGCACCATATTTACCACAAAATTAATTCCCATTCCTTGTGCAAAACAGTTATGGATAACAGTGTACTGATTTCCATTGATCTCTCTGGAAACAGGATCAGTAAGTATGAGCAGTTTTTGAGAAAAGAGGGTGATAAATGCAACGTAGGAATGAATGGTCCTATTTATTTTGTTTTTTAGGCACTGTGGTCTTGAGAACTGACTGCAGAAATATTTTAGAAAATAAAACAACAGCAAAAAAAGAATAAAAAAAAGAAAAACCACAGCAACCTACATTAAATTGAATTATATCAGTCAACAATGGACACATAGAATGAATATATTAGAGGAAATTGAACACAAAAAAATAGAAAAATCAAATTGAATTCAAGTTTGTAACTATTAAAATATATAATTGCTTTCATTGTGACAAAAGAATTAGCACTATTTGTAATAACAAAGACATAATTTCTAACTTTTCAGTTCGAAGAAGTCATTCCCATTACATGCAAGTTAACAGCTGCTAATCAGAATACTGAGGTTTGCACGAGGGCTGTTGAAAGACATCATAGTTATCATAATTAGTGCTGAAAGAATAGAAAATAAATAAGCCATCCCATTATCTGTATTGACAGGAATGAAAAATCTTAGACCAAATTATTCCTGTTTTCCAAGTTTAAAATGAGTAAGTGTGCCAATCGATTACTTCTTTTGCATTGCCTCTGTTGTACCACCAGCCTTATTGATTGGTTTCAATTAATGTATGCCAACAAGTAAATTAAGGTAGCACCCGAGGCATAATTCTCTGGTGGTTCGTGTACACTGCCTTCTTAGCATTCTTGCTGTTTTAATTCCTACTGAGCATATTGCTGGGAGCTACAATATTTTTCAGTCTGCACACGGACATTACCCACGGCTCTAATGACAGGTCATTTACAGCAAACCCATGTTTCACTGCAGAGATGTCTCTTTAAGTGACATCTTATCAATGGCAATTCAATTAGTCAGCCCTAAGACTTTGAGATACATCTCACACTGTGTCACACAACGCTGGCTGTTTTGCATTTTAAATGTTAGCTTTTGTCATTGCTCTGCTTCTTTGGTATACATTAAAAATGCATTTTCAGTACAATTCTTCGTTCAGAACTTCATGGAAAACATTTTCCATGTTAAATGCAACTGCCTTCATTCCCAACAGAGCTGTCAGCTGAAGACACTTGTGGACTTGTACTGTGGACAGGAGCTTTTCAAAGCTGGTGCTCACCTATCACCATATCCCACTTGCCATTGACTGATGAAAACATCAAATGATTCTGAGCATCTGAAATATCATAGCATCCAGGTGTCTAAACTCTTCAGCTACTGCCATATAAATGGGGTGCATACAAAAATACTATTGTGGAGTACACAGCCTGTACATACTGGCAGAAACATAAGCTATTTTAAAGTAGCAGAGTAGGAGAGAATTTATGGCCAGGTCCTGATTTTTCTGGGATACTTACTCGATGAAGACATCCTAATAAGATGTGGTCTTACTCTGCATCAGCCAGCTGAGGTCCTTAGGGATAAACAAGAGTTGTTTTCCATAGGGAGTGGTGATGTGCTGAAGAAGGTGCCTTCTGAAGTGCCTACTGTAGCACAGTGCAATTGCACTTTTCTTTTTTACAGTCCTGTGTGTACCGAGCATGTACTGTTCAGGATGCACAAATATAAAGCAAAGGGCATGTATTCCCAAGCTGTGCAGTGGAAAACTCTGAGCAACAGAGCATGCTTAAAAAGAGAACATTTTTTAGTTAGTAAGTTAGTAAGTGCTCTAGATGTTTATTGAAAACTGTTGAAAAATGAGCAATACACCCAAGTTTAAAAAAGAAATCCAAATATTAGCTGGTTGTAACCTTGAGCAAAGGTTCTTCTAAACCAACACAGAAATCTTGCACACCAGACACTTTATATCCCTAAATTCTGTCCTCTAACTCTGTTGCAGTGTGAATGTGAGTGACTAAATACACAACCCCTTCTTACCTTATCCTGATTAATAAAAAGCTATGTTTCTCAATCTTTTCAGTAGTACTTGAATGTTTTGTGAGCCTGCACCTTCATATTTCTAAATGAGTATTTTCATATGTGCATCTTTGAGCTTATTGTTGTAGAATCAGACTCAAAGGTATTTTCCACATTATTGCCTAGAAATAAAAAACTCTTGCTATTTACAAAAAGAAAGTTATTGCCTAGGCAGCTCACCTGGTGTACTTGGAAACAGTGTAAGCTAAATGTACACAGATAGTTTCCCTGATAAGCTGTGTGGTTTTAAAGAACACCAACTTGTTTAGCATGCAACATTTGTTTTACAAGTATGTGCGACAGCAAATCCAGTATTCAAAATTCCATGTTAATGAACAATTTTAACTAGTTTCGAATTACTGGGTCGCTATTCCGAGACCAAATTTTAATGGAGGAAAAGATTGTATGATAAGGCTCATTAAAAGATTTTAAAATTTAATTAGACTAAATTAAAAAAAAAAATAATGGGCAAATTAATCCTGATTGAGAGCTATGCTGCTTTGTAATAAAGAAAATTAACTCATAAGGAAAACAGATAAATTATATCCACTAATTTATGCTAGATTTGTTTTGTTTTGTTTTGTTTTGTTTTATTTTGTTTTGTTTTGTTTTTAAGCTGGCAATACATACATATTTTTATGCATATGTGTGTGGGCTGAGATATGCATATGTATTTTCAGGGCACATCTTTGCTAGTGTGTTAGTTTGAACCAAGAGCATGCTTTTGAAGTGCATATTTTTCTTCCTTTCTTATTGAGCTTTGATTCATGTCATGGGGAGCTTTTGCAGTGCCTCAACTTGATTCCTTTCAGATGAAACTAAGATTCAGATTTGGAAGATTTAGCACACTCCAGGAGTGTAACTAATGCACTCCAGCTGCAAATGGGCATTCAGTCCAGAGAGCCAGACTAGAGTTAATCTGAAATAAAAAGCCTTGAAAGGTGTACATTATGGACACGTGTTGTCAGCATCAACAGTTTCTCTCTACAGGGTTGCCACTATCCATCTATAAACCATCTGCTAACCTAGAAATGGCCTTTGAATTTTTGTATGATCTTTATTTTATTTTATTTTATTTTATTTTATTTTATTTTATTTTATTTTATTTTATATTTTATTTTTATTTTATTTTTGTTTTATTTATGATTCTCTGTGAAAGATTAGACATTGTTCCTACACAACCACAGCAGGTAGTGCAATAGTGCAGCACAAAATAAGTATTTACATGTTTTCAGTGAGATGGCCAGTTATAAGAGCTTCATTACTATATAATATTAGATTGTTGCAAAACCTACATGATCTGTATCCCTCAGTCGAAGATCACTTCTGTAATCAGAGCCATCTCTTGCTGCTGCCACTGTCTTTTAAAACCTTACCCCAACACTTGAACAGGTTATTATTCAATCTGCTGTACAATTCTGCAAAGCTAGTTGGGTGTTGCTGGAGTAAGTATGAAATAGCAGCCCTAAAATTCACCCATATCACTCAATCCCTTGCTCCACAGATTAAATTCCAATATGAATTATATTTTCTATTATTATGGTGAGAAACATTACAGATTTATAAAGTTACTAATGAGTTGCTGTCTGTAGCTACTGCTTTGCAGAGACTTTCTGAGGTGGACAAGAGTTTTTACATTTGCACATGCACAAGTTTTAAAACCCAACTGTACTTCTTCCATATCTCTCTAAAGCGCTTGGTTTTGTTACTGCGCTCTTCAACAATGCTTCACTTTTATGCATTTGATTAAAACCAATACACTGGGGAATATTAGCCCACATGACAAAATCATCACGTAATTTGGCAGAAGCAAGGAACAGTTGACAGACCTTGCCTAGGGAGAGCCCCGGGACAGAGCTAGCAGAGGGAATAATTTCACCTTTGACCAGAAGCAAAAGCATTGCCTTTTGGATTGAGAATTAAAGTCTTGCTGTAAAACATTCCATCTGCTCCAACACCAAACCTTCAAATGCCTGCCACAGGAGCATTGAAATTTGAGCTTTTAAGAAATGTTTAATAAATTATACTGTTGCTTATATCCTTAAAATGAAATTACTCAGCCTCTCTTATATTCTGAAAAAAACTGATCGCATACTTCACTTGATCTGTGTAAAAGGTAACTTAGTAGGCCCCTGCAGTAGAAAAATTTCTCATTACTTTTTCTGATTCTCTAATTAAAGCTGTAAGAGTACATACTCCTCTAGTCGTAGAAGTCCAGTTCAAGATAAGGTAACTGTTTAGAATGGAAATTACACTATATTAAAAAAATATATTTTTTCTAAAAGACACTACTCTTAACCAACTTTCTTAAAATCCACAAATATATTGAACTTTAGTGACTTTTATTTGCCATTCTGTCTCATTTTGTAACTGGTATTTTGGAGTAGTAGAAAAGTAAAATGTTATGACTTTCTATATGGAATTAGTTTTGGTTTATTTTCTGAGCCAATGCATTGATATACTTGTTTAGGGTTTGGTTTTCCCGTTCCTGTTAATAGGGTAAATGAAAACCAGACCAGAAGGATGAAATATTGTTAAAAAGGAGTATGGAGTAAACTATCAATGTATTGGCAGGCAGAATCAGCAACCAGAGGCAGCCTAATGACAATAAACAACTCTGACACAATGGGAGGAAAGAAATTCTTCCTGCTGTATTTTTTTAAATCTCTCATTTTCTTGTTCAAATCATAGATCTTTGGATGACATGAAACCACTTTCCTTCATTACAACTTTCTAGGATGTATTCTGCTTACAAACTTCAGTTTGTGACTTTGAATGGTTTAAATGGAGCCATGGAAACTTCTGGATCTGTCTTCTATTAAGACCATTTAGAAAAGAAAACTTTGGCATGCCAGAATCATAAAGCTGAATATCTGGGGGTTTCTACTGAATGAATTAACCTCAGAATAATCCCCACTTAATCTCTATCTAGTCATGACCTAAGTGGATACATCTCAGGAGAAACATGGTTTATGGAACCAAGACTCAGAACTAGAGTATGTAGATTAAGGACACGTGTGTTGTATTTCATGATTAATTTAATCAAGATGTTCAGTGGTGGTAACACAAGATAAAAATACACCAAGTTTTGTCAGAGAAGTTTCTGGAAGTGATAGCAGACGTATGTCATTGTGTGTTCCAATAATGTATCCCTAAGTTGGTTGTTCAGACCTTATTGAGAGAAATAAGTTTTCCTTTAAAAATTGTGAATGAAATCTGATCATGATTTTTGAAAATCTTTTATATCCATCCATCCATCCATCCATCCATCCATCCATCCATCCATCCACCCACCCACCAGTCTCAAAGACTTAATTTGCTCGAACTACAGAACCACTGCAATATTAAGAAAACCCAACCACAAAAAATCAACCAACTAAACCCAGTTAAGGTAGAAAAGTAAACTTGGCTAATTATTTTTTAAGTCCACTTGTGACCACATATATTACAGGAACTCTTCCATAGTAGGCTTTGTTTTCTAAATGTTCAGCATTCCTGTCTTGCATCAGAAACTTAAGTATGTTTGTTTGTCTTTGTGATATTCAAAAAGATTACAGAACTGTTCTATAAAGTAATCTAAACAAATAGTTACTGAGTAGCTGTAATAAACATTCACTGCAGTTAACCCAATACATCTTCTCATTGAATTTGTGAAATAAACCTGGAAATATTTTCATTTTAGACAGTACCTTCTATCAGAAAAGCAGCTCAATGTTAGATAATACTCACTTTAGAAAATAAAAAATAAAATCACAAATTACATTGAAAGATATTTAGAAATGGCTTATTTGTACTAGAGCATGAAGACTTGTGTTTGTATTCCTGAAAAAGAAAATTTTCATCTAGATAGGAAAACTTCCTAGTAAGTATGCAGCTAAGATGAAGTTGGGTAAAAATTCCTTGAAAAATTCCTCAACATTGATTTTGCAGTTTCTAACTAAAATATAAAATTTTTACCCTAACTATAGGATCTAGCCTTCTTTGTTTTGTTTTGAAAAATAATAACATTTAATTTTTTTCCTGTTTCTTTTCCTAATTTTTCATATTCAGCTAAATTGATAATTTGCTTAATAGAGGAGATCATTTGGAACTTTGTGGTATTTAGATTCTTCTGCTAACTTATATGTTCCATACAGCATTCTTTCTGTTTGAGATGTTGTTCTCTGAACCACAGTGTCTAGCCAAAAAGCTTGCCTAATGGAACAAATATTCTCCAGGTAGGAAGTTTAACATATTGGAAAATGAAGAAACTAAATAATTATTCTTCTAAATTGAATTCTGGTCAAGATTTAAAACATAATGATTAAATAAAGTATCGACAGGACCTGAGTTTCTTGCAATTTCAGTTTTGGGAAGGAGAATGAATCACATTCTTTTCCTAGAGTGCCATGTCATGGGCTGGATAACCTACACCTCTATGACATCAAATAGTGCAGATCTTGTTTCTGGCTGGCATAAACCAGATGTAATTCAAGAGAGAATCAATTCTCTCTTTATTTGGACTCCAAGTGACTGCAAGAACATAAACCTTGTCAAAAACAATTTGATACAAACACATTGACACTTTCACAAATGTCTTAAAGAGGGAAACAGGAGGAGAGAGGTGGAAATAAGTGAATAGAAAGTAATTTTTTCATTAGCATCTTTTTATATGCAGAGCTTGTATATTTGTATAAAAGTTATATGCAAAACAATGCTGTTTCTCGAGAATAATGATTTTGATCTTTAGTGGCTATAACACATAGAAAAATAATAAAACATTGTTTTAGTCACTTAAAAACTTTTTAAATATGAGTTAAATGCTTGTAGAGGAGTCATATATGTAAGAAGAAAAAGAAGTCTTAACTCTGAGTCTAGACAACTATCAATTAGCATTGACCGAGACAACAAATGTTTGGAAATTTTCAAAGTAGGCGTAAAATTTGTCTATGAAATTAATTTATTTTACATTCAGAATGTATTTGACCTGGACAATAAGTAGCAAGGCTGTGATACTACTCTTTAAGATCATGAATGAATTATGAATAAAGTAAAAGACATAATTTTATAGCTAAATAAGACGTTCTATAAATTTGAAAACACAAGAGAGCATCTGATAATAGCCTCTAATCCTGATCTATATGTTTGGTAGATAGAACTAATTTTTCTTTATCATGTTTGTGTGGCTGAAAACTGTTGCTAGTTAAATGGGGACAAAAGAGGATCCTAGAACCATAGATTTAAATTCTTTTCAATCATAGATCTGTACAGTCAGTGTCCAGTTCTTTACAGAGAAAAAACTCTGTGAGAAAAATTTTCAAGATTTAAAAAAAAGATTTTAATATTCAGAAACTGAAGCTATTTTGCATTAGCAATATGAAGCTTCATCCACCTTGTATAATGGCAATTACAAGTTCTCACAGGGTTTATAAGCAATATGCTTTGTGATGTCATCTTCTGCTGTTCATATTAGATTATATTTCCTATCCAAGAAGTAAAATCACATGATTCCTGTGATTTCCTGACAGCCTACAACATACGTTGTACATATATCATCCTCTCTACATAGCCTCAAATGATATGAAAAATAATTCTACATCAAGAGTTCCAAACATTGTCCCATAAACCTTTTGCTAAGTGTAGGGAAAACTTTATATCTACAATATTTGAAATATCATTAGAACCTGTGGTCAAAAAATACACATGAAATAACTGGATTTCAACTTCTGTGTACAGATTGGATTAATCTTGCATTTATTCAAGTGCTGCCATGTCAGATTCTTCTTTAAATGAAAACCTGGAGTGTTTTAAACTTGAAAGGTTCTGCAAAAAGCTTCAGTGTGATATTTCATTTATCTTTCTCAATACCAAGAAACAAAAAGCCCATACAACTCCCCTACCCCCCACCAAAATCTGATACTAGTATGGATAATAGTATCCCTTAAATCAGTTGTCCCCATCTCTAAATCCTTACTGAAGTCAGTTGAAAGGCTTTGTTGTCTTAGTGGGGCGTTTGTGTTTTAGTGACCCCTCTCCCAAGATTAAAGGTTGCCATCATTATAGGGCTCCGATTAAGGAACAAACCTGCTGTGTCTTAGTTCAGCTGCTCAAAAATCCATTACTGAATATTTATGTGGAGACATTATTTTATATCCTTACTGTCATTCATAAAAAAAATTAAGTAAAGTGGAAAAGAGAGCAGCAGAAATGTCCTTTTTGGCTATGAAACTCTAAAATAGTTTTCTGTGAAGTGCCCTGACATTTTCTCTTCAGTACAGAATATTTACAGTGCTAATATAAATGTCTGAGGCGCGAATAGCTCCTCCTGGGTGTGTAGAATCTAAACCAGCAGAACTCTTGGAGGCAAGCCAAAGATTTGAACAGCCTATAGAAGCATTTTTTGTGAGCCATATAGCATTTGGATCTGGAGAGTATAAATAAAGTTATAGTGAAACCAGTCTGAATGGCAATTTACCACGTATTCAGCTATAGTCATTGGAGCCAGCTAGTGCTGAAATTTATTTCCATAAGAGTTTATTTATGTCATATATAGAGTGTTGCTGTAATTTTGGAGCAGGCTCTCCCAAAGGCATGAAGCTTGTGTGTGCTTCTCAGATGTTGTCAGCAGGTTGGGCTCTTGATTTCCCATTCTGATGGGATGGCCCCTCCTTCAGGAGTTGCTTAATTAGGAATTGAGCAATGAAGGCAAAAAATGTAGGTCTGTTTATTTTTCTAATTAAGCTTTGCTGCTGGAAGTTTTCAACATATATATTCCAACTTAATGTATTGGCTGAATCCTGCACTGAGGAAGTGGTGGTTGTTCACAGTGGGATCCAACACCTTCACTTTCTCATTTTACTGTGGCTTTATTAGATAACATAGGAACTGGCATAACTGCTCTCAAAAGTTTGTGAAACAGTCTGTCTCCTGATAATACTAATGAAACATCCCTACTGTAGGGCTGCTGTGGACTTCATTTTTGTTCTATCAGTTATTTTAGGATGGAGAACTCAAAGATTGTAGTGTATCAAATTCTGCATGTTTGACACACCGCATATTTCATAGCTTCCTAGAGATCTGCTGCTCTTTTAAACAAGTTCAGTTAAATATTTTACTTTTCTTTCCATCCAAACATTTGAACTGTGGAATGCAGCAAACTCCTACAGCTGCTCAGCCACAAATTTCAGTGAAGCATGAGTATCAGGCTTGGAGAGAAAACGAGGAAAGTGTGTTTTTCTATCTGCAAAGTGACTGTCCATAATTTCAGTTCTCTTAGTTTTATCTGGCACTCCCTATGACAAAAGGGCCATCTCCGAGTTGCTTTGAAACACTTCATTAAATCCACTGCAGCAACAGATGCAGTGTCAAGATGTATGAATTTGTGGATTAAATGATATTTCAAATGAGAGTGTCCTTTCTGCTTTGTTCATTAATTTCCTTTATCCTTAACTGCCAGCTATCTGAATGTTGAAGAGTTGCCATTATGACTATTCCACTTGTCTCCATGATAAATGAAGGTTCCTGGCTCATGTTAGCTGAAAAAAACCACCCTTTGAATTTAAAATAAATCCCTGACTTTGTTAGGCTCATGGCATTTGTGGATTTAGGCTTTGACTCAGAAGTAGTTAAAAGCAAAGAATCTAAAGCACGTACTGTGTCCATGAGGTCATCAAGGCTACAGATATGTTGACTCTTGGCCTTAACATGAAAATGGGCAATTTCATCAACATGGGCCTTCTGCTGTTTATTTTAGTGAGATCACTTCTTAATTTCAGCGAAATTAAATGGAAATTTTATGAGTCAGACTCAGTCTTGCTAGAGTGATTTAGAAATTCATGTCTATCAACCTCTGTACTTCAGACATCATGGGTTGGAAGTATGATACTTATTTTCCTTGATTTCATAAATAATTTAATTAACAAAATCCAGATGGTTTAGAGCTCCCAGTAGCTACAAGTTCAAGAAATTGTTTGCCCTTTGAAAGGAAGACTCTATACTTTTCCAGTTCTTTCAGCATTTTATTCAGAGCTTAACGGTTCAGGAGTTTTATTGTCTAATTTCTTTCTTAAGAAGTCTATTTTCTTGAAAACATCTGTTAGAAGCATATTTGGAAGTAATAAGTATGTGCTTAATGAGTGTCTGATAGAATACAAAACATGAATATGCAGTTTTCAATAATTCAAGGAAATCTTCCTTTGCAAGATTTCCTGAAGAAACCTAATCTTCTGGACATCCATTTCAGTATTTTAAAGTATGTTAAGGATGCATGTTATCCTTTGAAAAACAAAGAACATGTATGAACCATGAGGAGGTATTATTATGTATTGATTTCTGTAAGACACACAGCAAACACTCGAGTTTTGCTCCCAAATTTGGACACTTTTTTTCTTTTTTTTCCCTGAAAAATACTCCCTCATGCGAAAATGAATATTTGGGTTAAGTCCTGCAAGATATTATATAGAAAATGTCAGATGTCTTGTGAGTTACTCCTCCCTATTTAGTTGGGGGATGTTGGGGGATGCATAATAGATACAGAACTGCTGGATACATTTTTATCAAAATCTCTGTCAATACTTTTCCACAAGCTGTATTGTTTTTCTAGATGTTCTTAGTAAAAAAATGTGTGACTTCACCATGGATAAATATCATGCTTAGTTCAATTTTTTATGAAGTTTATTTTAGGAGTCAATGCTACTGGTTTTGTATTTTGATTGGAATAATACAATTTGCCTAAAACTCAATTTGACAGCTCATCTATGTTAAGTTATCATAAGTTTGCTGGAAGTGCCAAGAGTCTAAAGCAGAATAGATTAGCAGAAGCTGATTGCAACATCTGGATTTTAAATCAGAGCTGAAAACAAGGGGGTTTTGGCATGGTTTTTAACTATTCAGACATTTTCAGTAGTTTTATCTAATGTGCAAAACAAGTGTTTCTTCAAGGCTCAATATGTGATGCTCTTAAAATACTATTTCCATAAATAGCAAGAGTGTTATGGCAGAAAATCAGCTATGAATGTAGGTGTGGACATCTCTGGAATGCTGTGAACTATATTTTCTTTCTGTGGCTTTATTTCTTGGGCCTCTTTTTAGGCAGGATGGAGCAGCACTGCTTGCCACAGTGACTGATGAACGATTGCACAGCTCTAATGGGACAAATAGAAAGAAGAAATGAAAGGGTAGAGAGACATCCCCTCATGCCTAGTTGGAGCAGTACCCTGTACACTAATGTGATATTTTATGGTTATTTATCCCCCGGCACTATTTAACACCACCAATTTTGAAGATAAATGTAGTAAAAGCATTTTTATCCTGCTGCTATGAAAATGTGCTTTTAATAGATTTAGGTTTTCTCGGGTCATAAGAAAGAAACAGAAAGATTTTGCAGTTTTCTAAAGGACTGTATTATATGTGGAGTTTAAAATGTCATAAAGCAGCTTGAAACACTATAGGGAGTCTGTGCAGTAATTGGAAAAATGTTTCATACTAATGTTTGGATTGCATTAGTGTGAGCTGTTGGCATACATTTTGTGACAATAAACATGTCTTTGCTTAATTGTAATTATAGCTTACAAAAACGTTTAAAGAAAGAAAGTGAGAAAGGTACTTTGGTGAGTATGGATAATGACATTTTAATGCACTTAAGGCACAATGCAGCACTCCTAAAGACCAGCTCTGGTTCCATGCATGGTAGATAGACCAGTTTTACATATTTATTTAATAATATTTGGAAAGTTGGTGAGTTTGTTAGGACTTCTCTATTCTACCCCTTTTCCTCACAAATTAACAAGTGGCGGGGTTGTCTGTATCTCCTCCTCAGCTTAAATTCCTGTTAACAACTCATGAGCAGATTCTAATCATTATTCACTGTTATACAGGGATCTCTTACTAAATTTTCACTGGTGCTTTTGTCTACAGGTCATCCCTCCCACAGCAGGTTTAGTCAGCATATCAAAAGATGGAAAAGCCAGAACCATCCACCTTTGAAAAGTCACTTAAGGGGAGAAAAAAAAAAAATCTAAGTATAGGACCTGTATCTGCATTTTCTACCTCCACAGAAGCCCACTGTGAATGCAAAGCTGGGCTTTTGTGTGCAGATTTGGACCTTTTGGAAATCCCCCAAACATCTTCATATATTTGTAGTTTTCTGTTTAGAACCACTGTAAACTCTAAGCAAATTCTGGTTCATAAACAACCGGGAAGTATAAAGTATATTTTCCTGTCTTCACAACATGGTAGGTCTGCATGTCTGGGAAAGATAATATAAAGAGAAGAATAACAAGATGAAAAATGTATGCATGTAATAGGGAGACTTCAAGCAGAATGATTTTTTGCTTGGCTTGACTTTCTAAAGAAAATTTAAGATGTAACTTCTGTTTTCAGCACTGTCTTTAATGACATTGCAAACTATGTTGAGCTATACTGACCTATAGCCAAAATCCTTGTGATTGTAGCATCTATTCTGTGTGCCAGTTTCCACAGATGATGTGGATCATGGCAACAATGTGATTGACTGGGCTTCAACTTGAGCTACTTACCCAGAGCCCATGCTGAGTTTATTCTTGATCTCTAGTGTGCCAAACAGCCACATCTTCCTATGGGCACTTCTGTTAATGCTTCAAGACACATCAAGCTGGATGGATAAGTAGCACATGTTTACCTTATATTTTGATTGCTATATTTTAAATTTTGTGCTGGGCTTGCGGTTCCCCATCCTACCTCTTCCTTTTCCTTTTCCATTTTTAGAAAAAATGGCACACAAATACTGTCTTCAACGTTTCTGCACAAACAGCAGTCTCTCATTGGACATGATCTGCTTGAGCACATTCTCTGTAGTGGAACCTACATTATACAAAGGGTTGTCAACATGGAATCATTAGGACATGAAAAGTAGTGGTTTCATCCTATGTCTATAACTTTTATATCTACTGCTTATATATCTTAATGCAGTATCAGCCATATCAGCTTTGAGTTTAAATTACAGCTGACATTTTTGATAATAGAGCAGAATTTTCTAGATAAGAATCTCGAAATGTGAAAATATATTTTTAATCTGAGTTATATCACGAATGCCACAGCACAAGTAATGGCAAGTGATTTAGTGGGCAGCATTTAATGATTACCAAGCAGAATGCTGACATCAAGTGCCTTATCAGTGTGAGTAACAGGTAACTCAATCAAGCACAGAGCACAGAGAGTTCACCACAAATGTGGTATAGCTGTACATGGGATATGGTCCAGAGGTGTACAGATAAGCCAAGCTAACTCTCTCAAGCAGCTTTAGAGGAGTGCATATCCTCTGAAGCATTAAAATTGTTAGAACAAGACATGAAACTAGTGAAGACTTTGCACTGTTTTCTCTCAAGCAATTCTGAGTAAATGGTTTTCATAAATTATTTCTTTTTCAAAGCTAAAACTATGACTGTAGGAATTTAACCAGTCAATCACATGCTATGATAGAAGAGAAAATTGACCACACTCCACTAGGTGAAAAACTAAAAGCTTCTGCATTCCTGGTAACAATTTATGGTGGTTATGTTAAGCGCTTTAAAATGTTCTGGTCTTAATTCACTTTTTATGTTCATAGCATAAATACAGGGTTTTTTTAAAGATCTGGCCCTCAGTGAAATGTAATCAGTCTGACTGGGTGTTTATGGATCTTTGATTTACCTGTTCTCTGTCAAAGCTCTGGAGGTGGTAATGGAGATGCTTCTTTGCCAATAATTTAAGGTATTTTTCAGGGAAAAACAGCAGAACTGGAATTGTGTGCTTCTCCATGAACAGTCTTCCAGCTTTTTCTTTGGTGGCCATGACACTGCACTTTCTTTTACTATAGCATGCTAAGATTTTTGTTTAAAGAGGCACATTTTCATAGTATGAAGTGCTTCTAGTGCCAGCCTCAAGTGGAATACCACACACCATGTGAAATCATTTTGACAGCTGTGTTCTCCAGAAAATACCCTGTGCGGGCCCAGGGAGATGCAGGGGATGGTTGAATACAACATGAATCCTCATCTGAGGCTGGAAGAGTCCAGCAGAACAGATGAATGAAAGATATGGCTCCAGATGGGAAGCATATCTAGCAGAGAGCTGCTGTGGATGCCAGGAGCCAATCTCCCTTATCAGGACATGCTAGGAGACAGGAATTCTGGTAAGAAGCTGGGGAGCTCTGGCATAGCTTCTTGTCCCATTTGCTACACCAGGAAGCTGTTTGGATGTAGCTCTAAGGTGGTATTGGTATGCCTGCACTAGTAGGAATCTTCCTCTCCTTCCAGCGGCTTTTCCACACTGTGCAGTCTGACCCATCTGAAAGAAACAGCACCCTGCAGGTGTGGTGCTCCTGTACACACCTGAAACTCACCTTTAGTAACGTTAGAGAATAAAAGACACTAGGAAGTAAAGGTGAGAGCAGATATGGTAAAGTGTGGTACTGTAAACCCCATCACAAGCTGTTACAAACTGTCTTGTGCTACAGCCCTGCATGTATTTTATGCCTGTCTTGAAGAATATCTTGACCAAAATACATATTTTGGAATCACCATTTAATCCACCTGTGTGGATTTAACACCACGCTGCCTTCAGAGCTCTTGAGAGAGTTGTTTATGGTTGGAAGGAATAATTTACTACCCAGTTAATCTTAAATTTTTCCTCACTGAAAAATTATGAGCAAGATATGTGTTTTACTTTCTGTGTCTAATACTTTATGGGTTATATTAGACTGAGTTCTCTGGTAATAAGTCAGATAATTCCACTCTGTGACTGTTCTTCCTCCAACTTCTTTCATGAAGCTGCTGCCAGAAGCTGAACTGTATTTATTTATCCCTTATAGGCCAAAGCATGTTGGCTCTACAGCAAATAATCACTGTCTGGTTGACTTTATTGAGCATCCATGTCAATTCATAGTACAAAATATGCTTTTCATGTACTACAAAGACTTTTTTAAGGCATCTGAGGCTGGAGTATGGTCTCAGTACAGCAGCAGTACTTGAGATAAACCTTTAAGAGATCATTCTCCTGACATGAGGAAATAAACTGCTTGATATGTTCTGTCTGAAAGTCTCTTGAATCATTGGAAGTGAGTTCCCAGAAGGGAGGAGAGAATCAAGTAGTAAGATCCTGCTAAAATATTGAAAATACTCCCCTCCCAATAAAATCCCTTGCAACAGTCACATTTACTTGGAAATGTATCACTTTATTTACCAACATAATAACTCCAAAACCCACAACTCCCGACTCCAGTAAAATAAAGGGAAATAATTTACATTTTCCAAAACTACTTGGGTTATCTAGCTCCAGAAAACATTGCCTGGCTAAATTAATTACCTCCAGGATTCATAGCTTGCACGTTTTTGTTCATATTCATTAGAAATGAGACACCACTGGGGTGTGCAGATAGTGCTTGAATACAAAGAGCAGTTGCTCTCCTTCTTTAACCCAGGACGTCAGTTTGGTGTCATCTGTTCATGTACCCTACTTCTGTCACAAGACAAACTGGGTAAATGATTTCATTTTCTCTATTAAAGGATGAATAAAAGTCTTCCATAGAAACATGGAGCAAGGACACTGTGCTGACATTTTCCAGTGCCTCCAGCAAACAGACTGGATGGCTTTTGGCTGCATACATTTTCCTTACCCCCGCTTATGTGAGGGTGAACAGACTGCACTTGAATATTTAGACCTTCCCTTTCCTGAAAACTTCATCCATAGTGATTATATGTTCTGCTTCACTGGCAGCTTGTGGTAGGGCAATTCATTAAGACTAATTGAATTCTGAGGGGAGGGGAAAAATAACCTTTGGATGTGTGAATTATTGAGAGATACTGTAATGTATATGTTCATAGTTTTCAGAGTCTATAACAAAGACCATACTGATTTATAAAACAACAAAGGTAATTTCACATTTTAAATACTGAAGTTAAAAAGCAATGTGGAATTAAAAACAGTGCCTTTTGCTTCCTGATTAGCAATCATGATTGTTTAATCGATAGCAGTCAGGAGAAGTGACACAAAAACCTGCATCGCTGCTGAAGCAGGCAGGATATTGACATTTAAACAAATGCCTTAAACATACTGTGCTTACACTTCTGGTTTTAATATTAAAAGCTAGTGGGGGAGCTTGTCTTGTCTTATTCTATCATTCATATTAATCTTGCACGCACCACAAACTTCATGCTGGTTTTTATTTTTTTTTATTTTTTATTTTTCACAAGAAAGAGAATCACAAACCTATCAAATCATCCTTTTCTTTCAAGAGTTTGATTAAAACCTCTGTAAGATTTGGAACTTTGGAGATAGTTCCATTGATCTCAGGTGCTATGAGTATGGATAATAGCCAGAATAAAACGAAATTAATAAGCTCTCAGGATTTCTTCATTCTAATAATTCATGTCTGAAACTTTTCATCAGCACTGTTGGTGAACCATGTGTCTGCATTGATTTTTTTGGGTATTGGAAGAGTTAAACTCAGTAGGGCTAATGAGATCTGAGAATTTTATAATGTATAGTTATGAAGTATTTTCAGGGTAGTCAACTTAAAATGTAATTTGGAAATTATCAGTGATGTATTTTGTGATTCTTTGTGAACTACTGAAATATGGAGGATGCATTTTTGTGCTGAGGTTAACACATTAGTTCTTTGTCCTTTCTTATTTCATAAGAATTTTGATTCTGTGACTAATTTTTATGCTATATTGAAGTTCTGGAATGTTCAAATAGCCTTTTTGAAGGTATATGACAAGAAATTATGTTCTAACTCTTTAATCTCCCCTAAAGGCATTTGAGGAGGTTCACTACAGGGAGCTTTTTGGGTTTAATGCTCTGGAATAATGTGATTCATTGGGGATTTTGTCTATTTTTTGAAATATTGGGGATATTTTGGTCTTTGCTTTTATCATCAATTGCATTAAACCTGGCTCTGACCAACTTGACAGAACCACTTAGAATTAAAAGTGCACTTCTTGTTAATTTACGTGAGTAAACAGAATGGAAATACTTTTGAATCCCTATTTGTAAAATTGCCATGTTCAATAGACCCTAGATTTTAGTTGAGCACTAAAAAAAATAGTTAAACAGGAGGAAAACACAATTCAATACTTCTAGAATTAGTTTTGTCTATCTCATTTAGCCTTTTAAATGTTTCTATGTTACCACAAACCTTTTAGGATGTGGGGTATGAATAGGACCAAGAGGAGTATTTTGTTATAACTCTCCCTCCTTCAGTGCTTAACACCCAACTAGCTCTAAAAGTATCTAACATATTGGAGAGGCAAAATAGTCTTAGCCACAGGGTAGTTTACTTAATTTCTTGCCAATTAACACAAGCTTCTAATGACCAATTTGGGCACTGGGGATGAAAAACAAAGATAAACAACCAAGCCCTGAAGCTAACTCAAGCCAAGTCCCTCCCCTCCCTGAGCCAGCTAAAGATGGAACCAAATCCCTTCATTCCCCAGCCTTCTTGTCCTGTTGGGGCTCAAGCCCATATTTCCTCCCTGCCTGACACCTCATCCAAGCAAGCAAGGAGAAAGAGCAGCTTTGGACCCTTCTGGAAACTTTGCTGTCAGGGACTCGAGTCCCCCAGCCAAATCCATAAAGTGGTCAAACCTATCAAGGCAAACAGGACAAAGCAGTCACCATGCACAGTTAATCACAAAAATCCCTGTGGTTCACAGGTAATAAATATTCATGGGCAAGTGATTCTGCCATCATTGCATATTTTAAAATAAAGGTCTTTGTGTGAAATTTAAACCTAATGTTTCGTCTAACTTGTTTTCAGTACAGGAAAACAAAACAAAAAAACAACAAAAAAATATATTTTAACATATTGAAATGATGGATTACATCTCCTTAAAGGATGATTATAATTACTTGAATAAACATCTAGAAAGTAATGATCTGTAAAGATACTACTATCCCACTTTCACATATGGTAATGAGTGCAACAGAAATCATTGGTGTGCTGATTTACCAACCAAAATTATGGCTGTACATGACATCCTTACTGATACAAAATGCAATAAACCTCTTATGGTTTGAAGATACTTCTTTGTAAGTTTGTGACAAATCAGTCCAAGCCATTATGAATTAAAAATTAGTTCCTCTTAAGCTCTTTAAACACTTTTAAGGTGTTGTCTGAGGTTCAGTATGAGTAGTTTGAGTATGTTTTTCTGACTGTGTCAAAGAGGCTCTAGTGAGATCCCACCAGGAGCCCTGTGCCCAGCTCTGGGCCCCCCAACATAAGAAGGACACAGACCTGTTGAAGCAAGTCCAGAGGAGTCACAACGATGCTCAGAGGGCTGGAGCACCTTGGCTATGAAGATGAGAATAGGGAGCTGGGGTTCTTCAGCCTGAAGAGGAGAAGGTTTGAGAGAGAACTTATAGAAGCCTTTCAAAATCTGAAGGGAGCCTACAGGAGAGCTGGACAGTGAATGCCCTTTTTACACAGGCATGCAATGATAGGACAAAGAGCAATCACTTCGAACTGAGAGTACATTTAGATTAATACTAGAAAGAAATTCCTTACTGTGAGTTTGATGAGGCACTAGAATGGGTTGTCCAGAGAAGCTGTGGATGCCTCATCCCTGGAGCCAGGTTAGTGGGGTCTTGAGTAACCTGGTCTTGTTGAAAATGCCTCTGCTCATGGCAAGAGATGTTGAGGAGCACATTTGGTGTTGAGGAACACATTCAATGCAGGGAGCTCAAGGTGCAGCTGCAGAAGGAGCTACAGGTTCATCTCTGGGTGGGAGCCTGGGACAAGAGGCTGTGACTGGCACCCTGTGCACAGCAAAGGGCACAGGGAGCTGTGGCACAGCCAGGAGAGGGACACTGAGACACATGGCAGGAGCCAGTGGCTCCATGGCTCAGGAGGAACAGCCAGACTGGTGTGCTTGGACTGTGAGGGGGGAAAAGCCCAGGGGCTCCTTTGCTCAGGGTCCCTCCTTGGAGGCCCCAGCTCAGGCTGGTTCTGTGTTACTGTGCCATGGATAAATGGCATCGTGGAATGAGATGCCTGAGACTCTGCCATGGAAATCCTGGGATTGAGGTGAGAAAAATCACCAGGTGACTTTTCTGGTGAGGAAAGGTGTGAGTGGGTGTGCAGAGAGTCCAGCAGGGACCTGCCAGCCCCTGGAGCCACCCTTGTGGAGTGGCCTTGGTCCCAGCAGTGACAGTCTGTGACACTGGGAGTGTGGCTGCCAGAGAGTCTTGAGAATAGTCACACTGGGAAGTTTCCTTAACTAGATGATCTTCAAGGTCCCTTCCAATCCAAACCATTCTATCATTCTGTGAAATTGTCTCATCACAGTGTAATTGAGAAGAAAAGGTTATATTTCATAGAAACGATTGAAATTTGTTTATAAGTGTGCTGTTCCTGGTTTTAAGGATAACAGTGAGAGAGAATGATTTAGACATTTTCTGTAGGCCTGTGGGGTTTGATTTTTATGGTGTAGCTGCTGGTGCAATAATCAGTAGTGTATCCCTCCATATGGTACATGGATTAACTGTATACCATGATGACTGTGACACTGTATTAAATTAGTATATTACTATTTACACAGTACTATGAATGAATAGCTGTATTTATTATAAGATCTGATTGTTAGGAAAGGTAGGCAAGTTTTATACTGTCATTTTTTCCTCCAATTCTTACCTTGTGGAGGATGTTTTCTTATGTGTTTGACAGATGGTTTGTTCAGTAGAGTTATTCAGACATTGGAAATGATACTGTTCAGAATTTACTGTCCTTGTACTTCAAAAGAGTTTATAAGTTCACACATGATATATGATATGTTCTAATGCCTTAGGGAGGAATACATAAAACAGTATTGTATACAAAATGAAAGCACGGGAAGGGAATGAAGAGCAGACAAATGGATTTCAAGAAAGATCTGATTCTGGTGTGAATATAACTACTATTTCTGTTTCAAATCAGCAAACTAAAAATATAAAAAGATAATTTTAACCAGTTGACCTAAACTAGATTGAAACACTAGTTTGGCTGAATGACTGAGGTGTCAGGCTTTGAGCAGTTATAGCTTGTGACTGTCAATTTACCAATGCAAGGTAAATCAATATGACCTTCATCTGAATGAAATTAAGCATATCAACTAGAGGCTTGTATCGTTTAACACTGTGATTGCAGATAAGCTGATTAAATTTATGTAGACTTAGACCATTTCTGGTTTGGATCTATGCAGGACTGGCAGCATATAATGAGGAAAAAAAAATGCTAATTGTTAATCTGGAGTTTACTTTTAAACCATCCAAAAACCACTTGATTGGATTAGCATTCATGTGGTTCAGGAGTGACCATCCAAGCTGTGGCTGGATGAGACACAAATGTCACTGGCAATACAAGCTAAAGGGTTCCCACTCTGTCTCAAACACAGACATTTCTCAGTCTGCTGTGTTACAGACTATGAGGAGAATTAAACTTCCACAAGAAGTATCTTTCCTAAGTGTTTTGTTTTTCTTTAAATTTGAAATTATTTTTAGATCTTTAGAGGTAATCAATATCACTAAGTAATCCCAACTTTGGTCATACTTAAAACCTAATGATTTTTAATGCTCTACCTATCTCTGCCTCTGTCCTGTAGCTCAGCTCTTATCTCCTCTGGGCCAAGAGGCCACCCAGCTCTGGGATCAATTAGGGTCTTCCCTGAAACACATCCATGTACCTCCAGCATAGCACAGAGAGGTCCTGTGGGAAAGGACTGTACTCCAAAGGGGGAATTTTCTAGCCCCTGGTTAACCCACTTCCCCTTCAGCATCTGAGTGGACCCTGGCGTTGCATTGTGACTTCCTTTTGAATTATCTGTTTAAATTTTAAACTGCTTTCTGGAGTATTCCCCCTGGGTGTTGTAGAGAAAACTTTAATCTCATGTCTGTGCTGAGAGGGCATGAAGGAGGTCCCGTGGTAGTTCCTTCTGACAGGGAAATGGATGCTGCCTCACAAAATAAGTTTGAATTTTACTCCCAAAGTCTCCAGGCAGTTCTTTCACAGCTTAGCTAACAGGCACAGACAGCACTTTGAGAAAAAACAACTTAAAACAAGTAAACAGAAAATATGAAATAAAATCTTAGTTGGCATTCGATTTTGTTGCTGGGAACAAACTTTTCAGAATCTTAATTTTAAATCTGCCTAATGATTTCAGACACTATTTTGGATTTCCAGATTGGAATACATTCACAAAGTAATTTAAAACCTTCTCAGTGAAAATTTACTGCGATGTCCCGGTTGTCATGGCTTTCAATCAATAATCTCTCCTTTAATAACATAGTATCCTGTTGACAAGAAAAGTAGTGGAAACGTCTTTCTATAAATCAGTCAAAGGGGATAAGCCCAGAGAAGGAGTAGAAACTAAATTCTCCAAATCAATAGCTACTGTTGTGTATCTGTCACCTCCACTGTGTGGCAGGAAGTGTGGTTGAGACTGAAATAGTTATTGATGCATTTTCAAATCTCAAATGTTCAGCTACTTGAAGACACTTAATGAGAGTTTTTAAAGCACCTGATTACTTGTCCTGGCTCTAATGATCTTTGGAAGTCAAAATCGATCTTAGAATTTTTTTTTTTTCCCACCACCTATTGCATATGTATATCCACAGACTGATTTTTCCAAAGGAACTGAAGTGACTTGCATAAGGTAGAGCAGGAAAGCCATGGGTGCTGTGGTTTATAGAGCTGCAAACAAGAGCCATGAGCACCAGTTAACCCTTCCTCTCTTCACAGGGAAGAGCCCTGGTGCTAGGAAGCAGCTGAGTGCAGGCAGGGTTGTGCTGACTTAGAAACCACCAGTGAGGGTGAAAGAATCAGAATCTTTTGTTATTGTAATTCCTCTGGTTTTGCTACCTGGGCTGGATTCTTTTTGAGCCATACCTGTGATCTGTACTGCCCTCACTGTACACCCCTTTAACAGCTTCTGAGTGCTAAAATATTTAAACTATCTAAAAGCCAGAGCAGGGTGGAGAGGAAGGAAATAAAATTGGAAGGTGTGGAAAACTAACTCTAGGTCTTTTCTGAAAAGTAAGAACCTGTTTCTCATCTAAAGTAAGCAGATAAAATTCACTGTTTTCCATGGAGTTACGTGATTAACAGGAACTGATATCTCTTTGATGTTTGTTGCCTCTCCCCACTCAAAGAGAGGATTGGCAGAGGAAATTAGCTAAGAAAGGTAGGAGAACAGTGTTTGAGTATACTGGTTACAGAAAGGTGACCTGCAAATCCATTTGAAGATACATGCTTAGTGCCCCTGGTAACAGCCAAGCTGTTTATTTAATATTTATTATCCAGCCTCACCTGGATCACTGCCCTCTGTTCAGGGACTGACATCACATCAGCTCTGCTGGGCCCTTATGGCCACTGTGGGCAGCCACACAACAGGACCAGGACAGCCAGGGAGTTTGTGGGGTAAATACAGAGAGATGGGAACGATGGAGTTGCCAAAAAACAAAGAACTCCTAATGTAAAAAAAGAACAAATATAGAAGCTGCATGGTACCAAGGGCAACCTCCAAAGACCCCAAAACCCCAAAAGCACAGAGATCCACATACAGATGCGGTGGAGGGCACAGGATCCAATCAATGAGGATAAGGAACAAAACCATAAATGTAGCTGGCAGCCAGCCAACCATATATCAAAACCAAGAACAACAAACACTTTATTTGTAACAAACTGGTTCACATGTTAGTTCCCACGAGAACTAAACTCTTTTTTCTATTTTCTCACCATGATGTAAAGGATGTCCTTTCTTCTAGCTGGATGTCTCCCAGGGTTTGAAACTGAAGCTCTCTGCATCTGCAGGTGAAGGCAGCTCCCTGTCCACCCCAATTTCCACAGGCCATGAAGCAAATTAGTAGTTAGGTGTCTTCCACTGAACTGCAAAGTTTGGTAAAGTATTCACTTTTAAATAGCTAAATATTACTAAGAAGCTTTTTGGACAGAACTGTACTTCATAGAAAACAAAAAGGAAAATAAAGTCAGATTTTTTTATTTTTTTCCTCGTCTTGATGAATCTAATTATTTGCCCTCTCATTTTTATGGCCTACTTGACAAGAAAATTAGTAGGAATTCTTAATATAGTCATGCAAATGATAGTCAGGAAGTTCCCTTCTTTGGGACTTGTGTGGTATTAGGTTGCCTTAGAAAGGAAAGGGGCGAGAGTTCACTGGGAGGAGGGTAAGGCTTTTCAGCCTTTCCAGGATCAAATTAAACTACCCAAAATGAACCTGAGAGTCTGCTGGGACAGGTACATATGAAAATGCATTTCCAAGGAAGTGGAATTATGCAGGGGAAAGCAATCAGATGAACTCAGCAACATGGTTTTGAAATAAAGAGGAAGGTAATAGACTGCTTGAGAGTCATCCCCTCAGTCTTTGCGTATGCAAATAGATGCAAATAAATTCTCCGTGACAACATGGAAGACTCCTCTATGTCTTTGCAATGTCTTTGCAATGATAGAGATGGTAAAACTCTGAAATAGATAAGTTGGGAAAACTGTGGATTATCCATGGTAAAGCCTCAAGAATAGTTTGGGAACACATCTCTTGGGAATGCCATGAGATATATTAGGGAGAAATTACATAGAAAGAAATTTCTTTAGGAAAAAAATATTTACTGTGAGGGTGGTGAGGCACTGGAACAAGTTGCTCAAAGAAGCTGTGGATGCTCCATCCCTGGAAGTGTTCAAGGCCAGGTTGGTTGGGGCTCTGAGCAACCTGGCCTAGCAGGTGTCCCTGCCCTTGGCAGGGGGCTTACAATGAGATGTTCGTTCAGGCACCTTCCAGCACAAACCATTCCATGATTCTGATTCTGTATTCAATCAGAGGGCTACACTGAATCATCTCTCAGTGTCTTATCCTCTGCTTTTTTGCGTGTGTGACTGTGAAGGCTAAAGGAAGGTCAGAGCAGAGTGAGAGCGAACAAGATTTGGGAAGAAGTGCATCAGAGAGAAATGATAGCATTTTATACGAAAATGCCAAATTTGATAAAGATATCACAGAGAACAAAGAAAGAATAAGTTCACAAATGTATCTAGAGTGACTGCAAAATGTCTGTACCTAACCCTAAAACCAGTCTCTTCAAATTTGTTAAATTTATTCACATACAAACATAATTTACTCTAGATGACAACATACATAATATATTAAATCATAGAAACAAGAGTTCTGAGATGTGACTCAAATAATTTCTTTTTTTAAATATGTAGAGTGTTCATGTTTCTTTTTGCTGTTGCAAGACGAAAATTTTGTATTGTTCTAGATATCTCTGGAACAGTGTATGTACCATGCATAATTTTTTTTTGAAGACGAAGCTCAACATTTTACTTACAATTTTGCTCTCCATTATTAGAAATAATAGTCTTCTGGTCACTTTGGGTAGCTGTCAGAGAAATGAAATTCAATACTGAAGCATGATCAAGCGTGAGCTTGAACTTCTTCCTCTTTCTCCATTTCAATCTAAATTCACACTCCACAAACTGCTATCATGTGCAATACAGAATCCTTTTGATTATAAAGCAGCAGTCCTTGGAAGTCTAAAACAAATGGTTATGTAAAATTCCAGCTTCCTATCTCAGGGATGGATCCATTAAATTATCACAACTGAACATAGCTGTTGTATCAATACATTAAATTTAGGTAAACCCATGAGCTGACTATGGATAGATACCTGTATAAAAACGCAAATGGAGAAATTCTGCTTAAGATTTCTGAGACAGCCTAGTACAGGAATCCATATGGCCTTGTTACAAATCCTTATCATATATCTGCTTATGCATTAATAGAAAAAGTGAACTGTATTGGAATTTGCTGTGCCTCAAGCAAAGATTACTTCCACCTTCTTTGAAGGTGAATTTTCTGTCTCTCTAATCCATCAGAAAAGGATGTGCTATGCATCTGAATTATGAGCAAATGCACTGGCAAAATTGAAGGCTTTCTTTCTTTTAATCTTAATGCTGGTAAGAATTATAATTTCATAATGTGTTGGGCATTTGCATCTATGCACAAATAACAGCCACAATTTTTTAAAATATACACTAATCTCAGAAACACTGATGAGGTGGGCATAGGCAATAGGATTGACACTTTATAGAGAAGCAATGAATTATTCAGTATTGAAAAATGTTATTATTAATTTGGGATTTTCAATTTGGTTGGAAAGTTCTATTGAAACCCTTCTGTATGTATATTGAGGTAAAGAAAGGTCCATTATGTGTCCTTAAATAGTAATTTGTTACATTTACATGTGCAGGGTATGATGCTTTTGTACAATTTCTGAGTTCCATACATAAAATATGAAACTATTACAAAGATATAGTGGCCAGCTTTACAGAGTCAAATTGCCTTATAATTTTGAAATACAACAAAATGACACAGGGCATGCTATAAAATTCCTAATTTAGGAAAATGTCTATATGAAAGTGATTTGATAGCAAATGGCAATTATTTTCTTGCTTACTGCTATAGCCAAATTGTTAGGAGATGGATTTTGTTTTCATTCTTAATGTAAAGTGTTCTAAAAAAAAATCTCTTGTCAGCTGAAACCTTTTCTGCAGATTCCCAGCCTAAAGCAACATTTTTAGAGTCAAGTTTTAAATCCCTTGATGTATCTGTGTTTGTAATGGAAATGCTAACATAACCTTAGCCGTTACAGGGCAAACAATATTGCGCTAATAAATAATGAACAAAGTGGTTTAATAATTTGAAGCAAATCATGTCATGGGCCTGGCAAGATTTTATGACTAAATTATATGGGCAGGAACCTATCAACGGACATGCTGCATAAATACCATAAATAGATGGACTAAGGATGTGTGTTCATGAAGCTGAAACCACAGTTTTCATCATCTGGGAGATAAAATGCTGCAAGAGACTGTAGGAAATTGTGTGGAAGCTTTGGGCAAATCAAAAACCTGAACAAATGATCAATGTGTCAGTTTTTAATCAACGGCTATTATCTCTAGTGCTAATGAGCTGTACGGTGCCTGTAAATCTGTTGGGCTTCTGAATATGGATGTATTGGTTAATGATCCATTATGTGGCCTGTTGGCAAAACTTCTTTCCTTCTAACTGAAAAATATCAATTTCTATTTTCTTCTTTTTCTTTTCAGTAACCTGCATAACCTGACAATGTTTTCATCTTTGTAGCTTAAGGAACAGTGGGAGTTTCCCTGGCACAGTTTGGATCTGGTTCAGCTAGGCTAGCACTTTCTTTTTGGACAGTCGCTCATACTGTGTGCTTCTAAAATGATGCAGCACCTCCCAAAGCAGGAAAGGGCTGATTAACTTACTCCTGCTTGAGCTCTGGTACCAACAGTGACTTTCTGGAGTTACAGCTTGAAGGACATCAGTTTTCCTTCAAACATTGAAGTGCTTGATCCTCAGTTAATTCTTTTCTTGGCAGTGTGGGGTGAGAGCAATGACTATAGGCATGTCTGGAGTTACTTGGGTTCTGGAGTGTCTTATGGCTCAGAGTTAAAGGGCAGGCAGGATGTGGGAAACAGCCCCTATTTGGTGCACTGGTGATACAGCACATCCTGTCCAGAGGAGAGGAGAGGATCAAAAGAACCATGAACCCATTGCAACAGACCCATCTTTGTCAGGAAAGGCCTCTGCTTGGGCACTTCTCCCTAAGGAATTGTTAAATGGGCAGAAAAAAAGACTCTTTATGTGGTAGCCCAGTATTAAGGAGACTTTATGTAAGTAAAATTCTGTGTATCATACTGGAGTGGCTGTATAGCAGAGGCCACAAGAAGTGAGGCTGAGATTTTGGAAGAACTGTACTCCTTTTAGATTCCTCCAAAACAGCAAATACTGAGCAAAAGCAGTATGTTTGGAGGAAGAGGTTTAACAGTCAAAATCTGTGTTTATTTTAGTCTGTGTGGGATTTGGTTCTAAGGGCTTGCGCCACACCTGGCATTCAGAAATGCCCTGGTAGTGCAGAGCAGATCTTTCCAAATTCCTGTCATGATTTTGTTCTACTTATGACATACAGGCACAAGAAAGTCATTATGCTATTGTTATCTCTCTGGCACTTCTGCAGATCATACCGATGGCAAAAGGATTGTGCAGTCAGAACTGGGGATGCCAAGAGAATGATCCAGCTCTATAAAGCTAGGGGTAGGCTTAGGGCTTAGACTACTTGTGAAAGTCCATTGTGAAACACCTTTCATCCAGGAGTCTTGCATCCAGAGAGATCATTAAATGTGTCCCTAAATCTATGGATTTGTCTGCTGCTTCAATAACATCTGTCTCCAATAGCAGCCCTACAGGTAACAAGGCTCCATTTTAGTTCAGGCATTAACACAGGAAATGCTGGCTGGTGATCATCTCAGAACATGTAATTTTCTGGCCAAATTAGTTTTTAGAGGTTCTAGTTTACTCATTTGTGACAAAAAGTGGCTGAATTGCCTTATTACATAATATGAATAATATTAATATTATAATCTCTCATTATTACTGATAATGAATATCACAGTTAATAATAATCCATCTCCTTGCTTTATATATTCTTGGAGAGACTGCCCTTTGTCTGTTTTCCAGGCAGCCAAATTAGGGCACTCTGATTTGATACCATTTAATATTCCCCTCTTAACTCATCTACTTATGGAAAAGCATGACAGATGTTCTTTAAACTCTAGGGAAGGCTCTGTGGGCCTCTACCAGGAAATTTGTGCTCACACCCTGTCACTTGGAAGGGAAGGAGTCTTTTCTGCTGCCCTAAAGACAGCACACACAAGACTAAGGAAATATAGGGATATATGAGGAATATATGATATGAAGAAATATAGGGAAATAAGGAATATAAGGAATTAAGACTTTCACAAAATTTCAGGTCTTGATTTTGAGGGAGGAGGGATATGTACAATGGAATGCTAAAATTTATGTATATTCTTCAAACTTGTTACTCAGGCAGAGCAAAGGCAGAAAATTATCCTCTATCAAAATTCTGTGCTTTACACTGTGTATTAACACTGTGGATTCAACTAAAATTTTCTGTCATTATAATTTAATGAGCTTTAATGATTTGGGATCCTGTTAAATTTGAGCACAGTTTCTCTCCTTTCTCAGGTCTGGGAAGTTTAAATCTGTTAAACCATGTCTGTCATACATTACAAGGAATGCAAGGGAAGCTCACTTGCAAGATAATTTTAATAACAGGCCTTTGGTTTTACAATTCACTGACAATTTGAAGACATGCACTGCTTAGGTCACATTGAAGGACTGCATTGTACTTTATAGTCCTTTGTTATTAACTGGTTGCTGTTTCTGGTACCCATCATCTATTTGTATTCCAGTGTTTGACAGATTCTTATTTATCTTTTGTGAAGTTCTCATGTGGTTTAGAGTGTGATTAATTTTGTTCTGTGCTGGAATATTACCTAAGGTTCTGGGTATTTGTTAGAGATAACTTGTTCTGTGTACTTGTTAGAGATAACTTGTTCTGTGCTTTCCAGTGATGAATCAGCAGAAGCGATTTTTACCAAGTCTTTTGCAGGAACTGGAAATCAGTCTGCAATTCCTCCATCCCTAAACCTTCCAGAAGCTCATCTCCCCCAAACTGTTTTCAGTAATGTGACTGTATTACACAGTATAGAGAAAGTTGCTGCAGTTAATATTTTTCAGAGAGTGATGAGGTTTTTCTAGGAGAGACAGGAAATGGAAAACAAACGTGGGGTTATTAATTTTTCTTTTTTGCCCCCTTAGATATGAAATTCATTCTTCAAGGCTTCTCTAAAGGAAGATTTGAATAGAAAAAGCACCTCAGTCCACACTGGTACCTAAAGATACTAGGTATATCAAACATTTGATGTTAAGGATTCTGAAAAAGCCTTCTTATGCTCTGTTCTAATGCAGGATGTTTACATGCCCCTATGAAGTTCAGCTCCTTGTAAATCACACTAGCAATCCTCCTACATGAATTAATGAAAATTAATGTTGAATATTTTATGAAATGTACTCTGAAGAGATTGTATATATTATTTTTATTTAGAATGTTGGAGATTTTTAACAACAACAAGAAGACAGGAAAAATAATTCTGTTGTAGTGGCAGAAATCTGCCTGACAGCTGAATTTGACACTTTGAAATGCTGTAATTTCAACTGAAGAATGAAGAACAAAGACAGACATTGGAAATGAGGTGTTATTTCCCTGGTCAAACAGTTTTAAGTAAAGCTTGGGAAGGGGAAGTTTGAGTGATACACCTCACAGAAACAAGCATTAAGAATTGTATTAATACCAAGATGTTCAACTCTCCTACTGTAACAGTGTGCCTGTGCAACACATTTCCATTTAAAGTGGCAGGAGTATAATCCCAGCATAATCTCTTCAGCAAACTTTCACAACAGTTTATCTGTGCTTATTGGCAGCATTTGCAAACATCTACAGATGAGAGATATGGATGAGGAGAAGGAGGGTTAGTAAGAGGTTGAAAGGGAGGAAAAAGTAAGTGAGGAAGTGCTGTTTGAATTGGGAAAGTGATTGTTTCTGAAAGCCTGGTGTGAAGTGGTCCATGTTCCCCTTCTGTGCTCCATCTGCCTGTCTTCTGAGTCTGTCACCACAGAGCTCCAGAAGCTGGGTTGAAGGAAGGCACTGTCCAGCACCCCAGTCCAAAACTCTGACAACCCACAGCTGCTCATGGTCTGACCTCTCTGAGCCACTGCCCTCTCAGTGCCTCCCACACCCAGCTGCTTCCAATAGCTTTTAATTTGGATCCACACCTGTGAGGTCTGACTTGTTTGATATCAGCTGGTCCTGAACTGCTGCCTCTCTTTTTCTGTCCTTTGTAGCTCCTCTCTACTCACTTCTTGCAGTTCACAGAAACCATTGGTGTTTGTGCTGTCCTTTTTTTTCCATTTTCCTTTGTCTCTGGAGGAGGGGAAGGCTGGAGTAGCAGAGGTGGGAAGGTAGGTAGTAAAACAAAGGAGGAGGGAATTGAGAAGGAAATTTGAGAGTCTGTCAGTGAAAAAGAACAATAATAACAATGCCTTAATGCATTTTATTTATTCTTTGAACAGTGTTCACTGAAGAATAAATGCAAATTTCCAGATTTTTGTTTATCTTGGTAGTACATTTGTCTCAGAAATTACTTAGGAGGTAGCTGGAATGAATATTACTTAATTGCAACCTGTTTGCCAGGGGAAGAATCAAGACAGAGTTATAATCAGCCAAGCTTTTCTTTTAGTGTACTTTTGTGTTGTGGCTTTTTTTGCAGTCTTTACCTTGTCAATCACGCATAATTAGTACTTTCTGTGCACAGAGAGTTTTCACTGTCATGCAGATTGATTGGGAAAAGGCACGTTCTCTAAGGCCTCAGTTGTTCTGATGAATTAAATAGTCTTGCTATTCAAGTTAGTAACAGCAGACTGTGACATGTATTACATATGTATACTTTCTGTGGTGTTTGGAAGGCTACTTTGACTTTCATGGGATTTGGATCTGACTCTAATGCCTGCTATCATAAACACAAGTGATCCCTTATAATAAAACATTTGGCAGTATTTACCGTCAGAAATGCCTCTTTGCAGAATCTATGCTATTTTCTGCCTTCTGCAGGCTATCACTCTAAATTTGTATTTAATTGGCACCTACGCCCTGCTGAAACTGGCATCCCACCTTGTCTGTGGGCTAAGTGCCATGCTGACAGATGGACACCAGTGCTGGTATGCTCCAGCCGGTTTTCACACTGCACATGAGCTGAGTGGCTGCATTTCCCTTTGCAGATCGCGAATTTCAACATCTTAAAAGAACTTTCAGGTTGAGGGAGAAAGCACCAGTGCTTTCCAGCTCCGTGGTGGGAGACTAGGAAAATATATTGTGGTAGTATTAAGTAGGTATTAGCAATGGTTAGCCAGGGCTGCTGTTCAGAGGGAGGATTATCTTCATCTCCACCCTCGATTAGCTCTCCACAGGGCTCACTCTGACTTTTCAGTGACATTATTTCCATGGCTAAGCCAAGTTTCTTGAGGAATACCTCTGCTGAATACAGAAATCCGATCTGTCCTGTGCCCTGTATAGGAGCCTGTCTATTACTTCTGCTCAATAGAAGCTTTATAAAGCCAGCTTTGCAAAAGAGCATCATTCAAATGGCTATTTAACTCCTCAGTGACGAAGGTAAGATGTTCCAGAAAAGAAAAAGAAAAGAAATCAGTAATTATGCTGTCTTATTATTCTTCAGCATTTAATACACATTTCAATACTTCCTGTTCAGCGTTTCTTTTCCTTTCTTCAGGCAATTAGCTGCCAAGACATAAACATAATAAAAGCTAAACTGTACAAGAGAGGGGTTTTCAGCCTTTTGCTAATGCAAGCACAGACTTTAAATCTCACCCTGAATGCTCTTTACAGATTGACAAGGGGCACGTTATTCCAAGTCACTCGGTATTATGTGTGAAGAGTGCCCCAGCTGTGTCACTGCTGAGGTTAAAAGGTGTTAGTGCTTGCTTCTTTTAAATGAGCATAGTAAATGAAAGTGAACAATTAAGTAAGAAATTTGGCTTGCTATCTCTGCATGCTGCGTTTTATTGTGGTGTTGCCAGCTTCTCTGAATGAAAATACAAGAGCAAATTAAACAGCTTTATGAACTCGCAGGAGGAGCAGTTGTTCTAGTGGCTTTCATACAAATGTCTAATTAATTCTTGAAGTAACCCAAATTGTTCTTTTGTGATCTGTGAATGGGAATTTGTGAGGAACCCGTGCAGATGAAACTAAGTGAAAGGAGAGCTGGGATTTAATGATTAGCTGGCAGTTTGCACTTGCTGGGTCCAGAAAATTTTAGTTATCTTTCTCATTAATATTGCATTACAAAGTTAATGGAACATTTGGGTGAATATGTTATAAGCAATAAGGCATTAATGTTATTTTTTGATCAGTCAGTTATGCTAATGGGCATCTGTCATTTTTTTTGCCAGAGTTGATTTTAATTATTTGGGCAAATGTTAAAATAAAGGTATGATGCACTTAACCCCCAAAATTAAACAAGAAAACCTATATTTGGCTAGTAGTAGTGGACTTAGTGTTGTCTTTCTGTTAATAAAATAATTTATTTTAGGAGACAGGTTGCCAACTCTATAACTGTTTTTTGATTCTTTCCAATGTTTTAGGAAGACTCAGTTTAAATTATTTTTTTTATGTCAATCCCACGTGAAATAAAAGAAAATCCTTAAAAAATGGATATAAAATATTCAGTAGTCATAGTCATAACATGTTCAGAGCATGTCTTGAAATTATTGAATTATCAGAAATTATTAAAAAAATACTTAGTGTAGTATTCCTATTCACTGCACCGCTGTAGTGTCTGATTCCTCTGGAGACAACTGAATTCATGTGGTATCATTACCTTCATAGGTAACATTAATTCAGACTCGTTTCTTGTAAGCATATTTGATATGGATAGTTGTAAGCATTTATATCACAGAAGTGCTGTTATGTTACATATTTAAAAGTCAAAGTGAACTGGTTTTAGGTAACAGATGACTAAGTCTCTCTCTACACTCTTTGGGACACAGCACTCCATCAATTATATGTGTATTTCTTTTGGAGGTCTTTTTATAGTGGGCAGTGAAGTCACACAATGGGCAAAATGTAAGCAGCAGAAAAAAATCCTGGCCAGGGTGCACCAAAGCATCTTGTAATGTGCTGGCAGCCACAGGTATAAAATAACCCCTGTGCATTTCTAGCAGGGACACTGAAAGGAGCTGAATATGGAGAAGGGAGAGCTTGCTTTCTTATGCCCTGTTAAATATGTAATACCATGTGATTTCCCCTACTGTATTTTCCTTTAAACTTGGGAGTGATTTTTTGAGTAGGAATCCAGACACTATTTGCATTTGAGCGAGGTTTTACTGATTTAGCATGACTTGTATGTTTGAATTAGTATTTTTAGTAGTAGTTTTTATTTTTAAAGTCTGCCTTTGCTTGTACTTGCAGTAACTTCATTGAAGATTGAATTAAGCTCATCATAGATTTAAAACAGTCTGATTTAATTTGCTGTTTTCATAGTGGAGATTCAATTTAACTCCACGTTGTGTGTCTTTTTGTTAGCTGAGGAATGTAGAACAGGTTTGCATTTCCATAGATCTGCAAAGCCTTATCCATCTGGCCCATAAAATGGAGGTGACTTTTGTCAAAGCAAATCTCCCCACTTTTCTGAGGTTTAAAATAAGCCCCTCAACTGCTCCATTCTTTTCATTAGCTGTAACAAAGACTTGAATTTTTAAAATAATCCAAACAATACAACAACAACAAAAAAAACCCCACACTGAAACCCACTCTGGAATAATTAGATAAAATAGCATTTAGCTGTGATGAACATAAACAAAAAGACTTTGTAGCCAAAGAAAAGGTCTTGAAATCTTTGGGAGATAAAATCTTTTTGCTCCCACTGCATGTGTTGCTCTGGAAAAGGTCTGGATCTAGAGGAAACACCTAAATATTGCCAGAATGCAGTAAAACCTAAAACCCTAATGCTGTCCTGTATGGTGATCTATAGCAGTAATCCGTGGTGATTTATAGTGGTAATTATTAATGGATTCATGATAGGGACAGTGTTGATTGCAGAAGTTCTGGTGGATGGGCAATGTCTTGGTTTGATCAGAAGCTGTTTTCTACTCTACCAGATTGTCCCTGGTCAGCTGAATTCATGCCTCATACAGCAGTGCATCCCATATGTTCAGTATAGGTAACCTGTAACCACAGCTGTAATGCTAACTCTAAACTTGCTTATTCTCTGACCCTAAATTATAGTGAGTACATTCACCAGGTCATATGAAGACCAGGATTTTGTGTGTCTGTGTATGATGCATGCCTACTTACATCCCAGGGGAGCATTTGATTTAGTGAGGGACTTTCAAACTTAGGCAAAAGGAATATGAGGGCTTAAACTGGAAGGTTACACAAAATAAATTATATTTTAATACAGGAGCACGCTTTGCTTCTTTATCAAGCAACAGTTGATGGGTTTTTATGGCCACCTGCCTGTTGATAGTGTTCCTCTGAAAAAAATTTGGAGGCGAAAGAACAAATCTGTGTTTCCTCTCTCATGTAAACCTGTGATTAAAAATGTATATGAATAAGCATATTTTATAAATTGACTCCAATAACTGAAGATGTTGACAGCATCAGGGACACTTGATGGATCATAATGTTGTCCAATTTACTACATTTGACCGTGGAAATTTTTCCAAGTTACAGAAGAGAGTGTCAGAAATACAAAATAGTGAACAGCAGTATTTGACTTACTTATATATGCTTATAAGGCATAAACTGTGGTGTAGGAACATGCATTCACAATTCATAGGCTGACAAGTATAAGTTTCAAAAGAGTGTGAGTCAGTCTCATAGAGATAAATTAATAGATATAAATCTATTTTTTGTATACATATGTCTAATATATATTTATATATAATATATAGGTAATAACTCTTTGTCAAATCATCATTCTAGCAACACATTTGAGTTTCTGAGAGGCTGGAGCAGAGCTGTGTGCTTTGAAACAGTCAATATTAGTTCAGTCAACCTTTGCCAAGCACGGCCATATGTGGTACACCTAATTCTGCGTAACCCCTTCAGCTTTCTGTCACAGTTATTGCTAATGCACTATATTATTTTCCTGGACCCGTGACTTGCCTGTGTCTCCCACAGGGCTGTAAGTGACAGCTCAGTAAAGACACTTAATGCCTTCCCGAGCTGCATGTCAGCTGTAATGCACTGTTTTGCACCTTTGTTCAGTAATGGTGGTGGTGCTCCATAGCAACGCTGGCTTCCCAGCTGTGCAAAGGTCTGCCATGGGGAGGCCAACTGGGAACTATTAGAGCCTGTGGAAAATCTCCAGGAGGGATGCAAGGTGCGGAGCGCACAAAGCGCCGCTCAGAGATGCTCTGCTGCCGCCTGTGCGCTGCAATCACCGCTAAGCCCTCATGAATATGCTCGAGTGTTGCCAACAGAGTGCCTTTTGAGCAGAATACTCTTTCCTATTGATTGGAAACCGAGGACAAATATTAATTTATAATGTAATCAAAGGGACAGCAGAGAGTCGCTACTGTGCATGACAACTGCGAGATTTGAGGGGAAGACTTTTCTTATGTAAATGAGAGAGTGTTAATCTGCATACAAAAGGATTTTGGAGAGAATTTAGACCAACTGCTTCTGGAAATCCCTCAGAGGAAAAGAATCCTACCCCCTTTCACTGCCTTTGAAATCTGCTCGGTGTCCCATAGAATTATTTTACTTCTCCAAAGAACAGAATGTAAAATTCAGTGAAAATCTCAAATTGGAGTTGTACCCAGTTACCCTGAAATTGCAAGTTATATTGGGGTTTTAATTAAAGAAACTAACATTAATCAAGTCTTAAGATAACAATCAAGCTTGTTCATTACTTGCTCTTTTTGTGAAGCTAAATAAGGTTTATTCACAGATCCATGCTTACCATTCCTGAAAATCTTTAAGCTACACCTGAAGTGTAATAACATGCTTCACAGTGATTTAAGGCTTCAAATAAGTAACTAACTCAATTTAAGAATTAACTCTGAGAATAGCCTTTGAGGGCCTTTCCTTACCAAATCTGTGTTAGCCTTGATTACATGAAAAATTGCCATGACTTGTGATGTGGTGTTTTATGATTGCAAAACTCCACAATTTGTTGGCTTGTGCTATTCGTGTGATTTCCTTCTCTTCCTGCCCCATCAAGATTTGATTTTGTATTAGCCAGCCCTGATGTATGAAATAATAAAAATCAAGAAAATGAAAACCTTGACATAGAAATGCCATCTACTTCAGAGCAATCTGTAGCTAGCATGTTGGTGATTATTGTACTATGCAGATGAAGACTTGAGAGTGTCTTCTTAATTTTAGGTTTATATTTATGGTTTGAATTTCTTTCATTTTCTATGTTTTTTTGTTTTGTTTTTTTTTAAATCCATTTCTTTATGCTGACTTTGTTATTTAATACAGAGAAGTTTGGGTTTTTTCTTCTCTAATTTTATGCTCATCTTAGGTTGCAACTCATGAGGGATGCTGAGGGGAAACAGAGTATGAAGGTGAAATTGCTTTTTTTGTTTATAATATCAGTAATAATTTATCTATCTGGAAGAATATATCTTGTGATAACAAATACAAAGGATTTTTGGCATGCCCAAGGATTTTTTTGTATTTCTTGGAAGAAGTTATTTCCCATGGGTAACCCAAAAGTGACATAATCAATATCAATGCTTTCCTGCCTCCTTGTCTGCAGCTGTGGAGACAGAACAGTGCAGGGACACCTGCTTTGCTGCCTGCATTTGTAGATGTGAGGTGGCTTCAGTGGGAAGTGCTCCAGCCCTCCCTATGCATTGAAAGCAGCAGGAGGGAGATTGACAAAAACTGCCCACAGGTCCTGACCCACTGTCCTTTAAACCCACCTGCTAAGGGAATACACTCAGATTTGTGTTAGAAGTGGAGGAACAAAGGATTTGAAAAGACACAAATGTAGACTTTTCCTGCTTCTCGCACAGCTTTACAAAATACCAGGAATGGCATTGTGATACCTGTGGGCCCACTGAGCTGGTGTACCCAGCACCATCCATACTGAACTTAGCAATTGAAGGAAGGGCTTTCTGCCTATAAGGAGCACCAAGCTAACCAAATATTGGTTTGATTCATGGAATCTGATATATCTGTTTAAACAGCACAGTTATGAAATGTAAATGAATTGCTTGTACAGTACGTGGACCACATTGGCAAATGCTGCCAAAATGGATTAAAACATCAATTGAATAAATTAAGGAAAAAACAGTCTCTACAAAATATGACTAAAGATGCAGATTTGACCTCAGACTTAGGAACCTCCTCAGCCAGGAACTGCTACAAGCTGGGCAGTCTCACCAGAGAAGCAGTTCTGTGTACCTGAGCTGTTCTTGTCCTTCCTTTTCCTCATTGACTGATGCTCAGTACTAAGCTAGAAAAACTTTTGGTTCGAAGCATGCTAACTGGTTAATGGTTTTTAGATTTCTTTTTTTTACTTCAGCTGTTTCTTTCTTCTTATTTTGCAGTTATGTTGCTGTTGTTGACTATATGGGCCAGTGTTATTTCAAGTATTGCCATTAGTTTGCATAGGCATAAAAATGATCCCCTTAAGCTCACTATTTCACTATCTAGTGGCTTTCTCCACTGTTGTTTATTACCTAGAGGATTTAAA